>JAIWNE010000001.1:0-600000 GCA_025331445.1 Blakeslea trispora | reverse complement strand
TGTCTTTGTTTAGTAAAGGCTCTTGTATGACATGTCACTTTAGTTTCTTCTAGTTATCTGTTCAAACAACATTTAACTCCTTCCACAACCAGTTTTTGAATTTGGTTTTTCCAACATTAAAAGGCATATAGGAAGGACATAAAGTGTAGAAACAATCTGAAAAGAAATTAGCTACAATTCCATCGCTCAAACTGACAGTATCACTACAAAATACCTTTTCTCAAAGAAATAAAGCGTTGATGAGAAACTAATAGCTTATCTGGCAGTTGAAGTTGATTTTTCAGACTGCAGTTTCATCGGTTCTTATCTTCCTTTATCATTTTGGATAGTGATTGAACTATCTAAATACATACACTAAATACACAATAACTGCTCAAGCTTGATATCTGACAACCTATCAAAGTTTAATAAACAGTTACATTGACATTCAAGAAAACCATCAAGGCTCTCGGACACTACAGACACTATCAGTATCTTTCTCTGCATGCTATGCTTTGTCTGTGTATCTGTTGATCCATCATATATAATACAAACAATTTTGAGATGGCTTGTGTATTTTGGAATAATTCAAAGGCCTTGGAGCATACTTTCAAAAGTTGTCAAAGTGATCAAATAGTCCCCCCCCCCAAATTCCCTAGTAGTACACAGGTTTTATCTGCGCAAGACTTAAAATCAGGAACACAAAAAAAAAGAGATTGCATAGCGTGTATTAACAGAGAAAAGAGAGTCATGTACGAGATAGCCTTGCAACAATACATGGTTCGAATATGTTTTACTTTTATTAGATGTCCTTCTTTCGGTCGTTTCTTCTATTGAAACATCATTTTAATAGCACTATCTAATGTTGTTGTCATAGTCCAAGAGGGCATAACAAATAAGTTGATTCACCTTTTATTTTTGAATGAGGGTATATATAGATTTGTAAACTCTAAAAAGAAAAGATATACAATTAATGAAAATAAGCTAAAGAGCCATATACAACGGAATGATAAGAAGGTAGAGAACGGTCATAAGGAATTATGCTGTTCACCATAAAGGATGCTGGGTTATAAGGTAAGGTAAGGCCAATTTCGTCATATGATGGCAAGACTGCTTGTGTTGAAGCAGCAATCACAATGGGTAGGTTCACTGTTACTTGCGATGTGAAGCCTTCTTTGTTGATGACAGATAGGATCACTTTAAGTTTATGACGAATGCAGATATTCTCATTCTTATTATCGCATTGCAACTCGAAAGGCGATGAAGGCAATTTAACGTTTTGAACTAATGACCACTGGCCCGAATTATGTTCAGACGGTTTGAATTGCCCATTAGAGACAGAATAAAGAATGCGCTTCTGCGAGCGATCATAAGATTGTCGACGACAATAGGCATGCTCTTTGAAATAGCTCGTTAAGCTTTCTAAGCGCAAGTTGGTGGCAGAACTATTGAGACAGACAATGGCCGAGATGGGAATGGTATCTCCATAAGTGTAAAAACGCTTGGGTAATGAGACTTCAAAATTTAGCTTGTCACTCCATCGATGAGTAACAATGCTCGGCTCGAGTAATTCGTTGGTGGGTACTGAGCTGAGTCGTGAAACCAAGATACGAGTCTTTTCGGAAATGTTGGGCAAAAGTTTGCCTCGCTCAACAGTTCCCTTTAGTTTATACTGAACTGTATAAAACCCGGGAATATAGGTACTTTCCAGCAGATTCCCAGGTAGAGCTAATTCAAATGCATAACTATATGTTCCAGCAGGAACAATGCGTGGTTTTGTCTGTCTGGGAAGAAAAAGCCATACATGAGATATGATTTGATGCTCTTGTTCAGATGAGTCGTTAGATATATCGCTAATATCTAATAATAATAATAAAAAAGAGAGATAGGCAAATGGATGATTTATGATAGCATCTGATAAGTAATTCTGTCATTTCCCGTTCTCTCTATTTGAAATTTATTTTAACCTTGTAACCATGAAGTATTGCTCTTTCCAGAAAACTCAAGTGAAATCGACTTGATTTTAGTCGCCTCTTTCAACCTGATAATCATAGTGCCACGCAATACACAACCTACAGACTCTGCTGCAGAGCCATGCAAGATGAGCTGGTCATTTTCAACATTGATTTTAATTTGCAAATTTGACAGCAATTTCTCGATCATCAATTAAAACAAACAAGAGAGCAAAAAGAGAGAGAGAGAGAGAGAAAGAGGAGAAAAAGGGAGTGATAGGAATTTCTGCGTGTTTTTTTTGAATTTCTTTTTTTGTAAAACGGTTTCTTGTCCGCTTCAGCAAACACATGTTGATGACCTAATTTACCGTTGATGGCTTTGAGCGAACTGATTTCTCAAGGTATGTTTCTTTAGACTTGTTTTTAATCTAGTCCATACCAATACACGTCTTGATCGTCTAGAAACTAACAGCGTCGATAGTTAATCTCTGTTTCAAGCTCCATTATAAACATCACTCCAAACGAGAATAGCAAGACTCTCAAGAAGACATCTCAAGATAGAATGGTTTTTCTGCTAATTGGTTTTCATAAGCGAGTAAGCAACAGCTGTGGTAGCGTTGAAAATGGAGAGCTTAGGTCCAAGCATCTCAACTATTGAAAAAAAAAAACAGAATTGGCTTACTATTCCGTTTTCTTATTCAACTACAACGCTTGTATTCAATGCAGTCGACAAATATTGCGAAACTACATATACATTCACGGGATTACTCTACTAGAGAACAATGTTGTTTTACTGAATGTGTTTAGCTCATGCATAATCGATTTCTTTTTTATTATTGCCGTACATCATGGAACCAAGGATGATTTAAAACGTCGTCAATATTAAGCCGCGATTCCACATCCCGCTGCAGCATACGGCTAATTAGGTCAAAAGATGCTAAACAAGAGATAAAATGAGTAAACCAGATGATACAAATCAGCTTGAGACGGGTATCTACCTTCGGATAGAACAAAGGGTACTCTTAACTCTTTCTCCATTATTTCATCTATGTTGTGAAATGGATTCTCATGGTAAATAAGTGTGTACAATAAAACACCGCATGACCAGATGTCTTGTGGTGGCCCAGCATAAGGCTGTCCTTGAAGAATCTCTGGAGCGCAGTACTCTAGTGTACCGGCAAATGTATCGAATCGTTTTCCCCGTTTATAGTACGTTGCACATCCAAAATCTATCAAGAGCACTCTGCCTTGGCGATCCAGAATGATGTTCTCGTCCTTGATATCTCTATGCACAATCCCTTGTTGATGAAGGTGTTTCGTCGCACATGCCACTTGATAGAAAATCCGCTTCATTTCGTCCTCTGTCATATCATTATTACTCTCTATATAATCAAACAAATCCATACTATCGTCCAAAAGGTTCATGACTAAAAAGTAATAGTCATCATCCTCCATAAAAGTTACAAGCTGACAGCAGTTGTTGTGCGGGTGTCTTTGTAGTTTGCGCAAGATGTGAATCTCCATGGGTATTGATCCTAATTGACGATCCCTAATTGAAGATTGATAAGTTAAATCCCTCCAAAGACATACAGATAAATTTCTGCTTAGCCGATACCTGATCCATGAATCAATAAGGATGCGGGATTTAAATATATACTTGATCACCACTTTTCTCTAACAATAAATGGTCTAGTCTAATGATTTTTTCTGGAAAACTGTCCTGTGTAACTCACCATGGATGGATCGTCTTTGCGGTAGGCCAATTTAGCCATACCATAGGTTCCTTGACCTAAAGTACTGAGGATGACATAGTCATCTAGAGAGTGCGTTTGGCTAGTAAGCTCGAGGTGACTTGGTGAAGGACTAGGTGGGAATACATCAAGTATAGGAAACAATCTTTTGTGTTCTTCTACTGCTCCGAAAGAGCAAATCCTTAAAGAACGCATAGCTGCTGGTCGCTTAGGTTTACTAGCATATTCCAATCTTCTTTCATGTCTTGACATAGCCCGGATGCGATCATAGGTAATGATTGCTTCGACAAATCCATCCGGTTTGTTATTTAATTGCAATTCGATTTCAAAGTGGCTACCATCACGATGTACAACATGAACTATATCAGTGTCTTTAAGCCTTTGTCGACATTGCGTGCCAGAAAGTGTATCGCGTCGCTTCATAACAGGCAAGAGGCTTGAAAGGCAGGGAATAAGGCTTTCTGCATACATTGGTCGGTCCAGAATATGCTGCATGGATCGACCAAACAAGTATTTAGCCAACACAGCACTAACTTCAGTTACACGCCCCGTACTGCGTTCAAGGATCAGGGAGCCTGTGATACAAGGTAAAGAAGTGATTTTCACAACAAAACTGGCACGATCATTTTGATCCATAGCAACATGGCGACTAAGATGAAGAAGAACGGGAAATGAAGCGCCTTTGTTTGTCTGGCTTCCAAAAAATTTCAATTCACCCATCTTATCTAGCCTATTGTGCTGTTCATTTGCAAGGGCGGGAATGAGACAATGAATAGGCTTGCCTATCATCTCATTTTCTTTATACCCATATGTTTCTATCATTGTGCCCAAGACTTTATGAATGGTGCACTAAAAAAAGAACGCAATGCCTTTTTTTAATCATTACAATTTTGATCGAAAAAAAGTAAGAATAAAGAAAATACTTACTTCGGAGTCCATATAGACAGATAAGGAAGTTTCATAGATTTCCTCAAAGATCCAGAGATAAATTGATTCACCTTGATCCGAATTCTTTTCTTTCAGCCATAGAGAAGCAATTGATTTTGTGCCATTGCCTTTGACAATCGATACCTTAAAAATAAATAAATTGATGAGAGAGGGGGAGATAACTAGCGAAATTCCCGAGGTCGATGCTTACAATTGTTCCGCAAACAAGAACATGCCCAGGCTGTCTTTTTCGATGGCTCAATATGGCAGTCATCTGTTTTCGAGAGGGATCTTCTAGTAATGTTGAAAGTACTGATTTTCCAATAAAAGATTTATCTATTTTGAAGCAGAGTGAAGCGATATCGTTAAAAAGCAAAATAGTGCCATCTTGTTTTGTCGTAAGGACTGCTTGGTTCTGAGGTAAAAAGCGAGTTGGTGCATGTATTGCCTTTGAGTATTTCTCGGTCGTAGTCAAAGTAGGCTGGGGCTCTACATCAAGGCTGGTACGAGTTGTCATGTTTAGGTCAATAAAATGCTCTAAATTAGGTTGTGATAAACGACGAGGACTTGTAACATGGCGTCTCATTTTCTTGAAAAAGTCCACAACCGTATGATTGTTGTTTGGTATTATTTTTTGACGTGATTTCAGGTGACTTTTGAATATGGTATAAGGGTGATGATAATGATGTATATCACTGGTAAAATGTAGGTTTGTGATTACTTGGTCGTCTTCTTCACTTTTAAGGTATTCTCCATAGTAATTATCGTCATATAGATGATGCTTGGTTTGTCTAGGGAAGATATGTCAATCCATTGTTTATTCGCTATTTTTTCCTTGTTGTATATAAAAAAAAAAAATATGGGCTTACGCTTTGCTGTTGGCAATCCAGTGCTGAGAAAAGATATCTTTAGACAACTCATCGTCTATGAAATCGTTGTGTGTTTATAACACGTCTTTAACTATCTGCATAATACATTACCACTTAAAACATGACGATTTAGACTCATTTTTAAAATTAAGAAGAAATGGAAAAAGAAAAAAAGAAAATCGCTTTGATGGTTTTTATATACATGTTTACAAGCAAGCAGTCACCGTATGCATTACAAACAATAACTATATGAAGAAAATAGGATGGCTTCTTTTTCTTTTTTTTTATTAAGATTAATAATAATAGAGATATAGTATGTATATATAATTATATATAAGAGGGTTGTATTATAAGGTTGTGGAGGCATATAATACAGTATGTAATTTGATTTGACCTCATCCGCTCTTCCATTCCTTTACAAGAGGGGTCTTTTTTTGATTCACAACAATCGAAAGCGGACGGTCATTAGGCCCTACGACGTCTTCCGGCACGACCACAAGTCAGACAAGCAGCAATAGCATTAAAGATACCAGTGATACAGCGAGTGATGGCAGATACAATAGATTGGAGGAAACCAGCAATACCACTGATTAAGGTAGAGAACATAGAAGCAATTGAACTAACAATGCCACTTAGGCAAGAGAATATAGCACCCATTTTGTTGTTTAAAAAAGTAGATAATTCAATGGTCTAAAGTCTGAAAGATGAGTGTTTATATATAGTGTTTTTCTTGGTGAATCTCAAATGACGTAAAATAGACGGAAGGCCAATTGAAATGACGATCATTTTCTCAAACTCTATTTTTCCTGCAAATTAATAAGGTGATTTCATTTATTGATCTAATAGAAGAATTACGACAATATGATATGAAGGCAAGTCTATGTTGTTTTTTTGGTTTTCCTTATTTCCGTTGTCTTTCTTTTGATGTGCTTCTTTTGGCCAAAGTCTGCATTCTTCAGTACTTGGTCAATCATTATTTCACATCGACTCTTCACTTCTCTTGCATGCTCCTGAGGGGTAGTAAACACTTCTGGGTATCGGATGCTACAGTATAAACAAATGAGTTTGTCTTATTCGCTTGGTTCCATGTGCAAAGTGTACCTTAACCACATATACAACATAATGTTCTTGTGGTTGATTTCCAATTGTGCTAATGAAGATGCTGATGATGGTGTAGTACTAGGTAGCTGAATGACATCATCTAGGGTACAAGTTTTGCTCTGACTGAATTTGTCAGCCAGTGTTTCAATCATCTCCATTGAGGAATCATTTCGACAACTGACAGGAGCAGTTACGAACTGATATCGATCTCGGATAGGCAGTTTAATATGTTCAATACGCTCGGCAATCATCTAAGCTATCAATGTCAGATCAGATCAAATAACATTCAATTTTCTGGGATTTTCTACCTTTTGATCTCTATAGTTACACAAAAAGTAATCACCATTTAAGGAAGCTAAATCTTCGAATTTTTGCTAAATAGAAAAATTAAACTCAAATTTCCCTTTTTTTTTTGGATTTTTTGCTTACCAACAAGCCTGAAAACTTTTCGTCAGGCATTTGTAAGGCAAATAATTCTAGAATATCTACTGTGGGTTGCAATCCTGCTGTCTATAGTGATGACATCAGATTATCTAATTTCTACCTTCTGTAATACCAAATTAAACCTTACCTCAAGTGGGATGGTAGGTGCCTCAACACATTCCTGGAGATACTGAATATCTTTGGGATGTAACCTTTTAAAGGGTTCATTTTTGTTAAATTAAAAAAAAAGGAAACTATGCTTTATATGTAACTTACGTGGTAACTTCACCATCACTATAAGCTGTACCAAATCTACCTGCACGACCGGCAATCTGTTTCATTTGTGGCATACTGACTCGTCTAAATGTTTTGCCATCAAATTTGTCTACTGTTGTAAAAATGATACGTTTGATGTTCAAATTAAGGCCCATGCCAACTGCATCTGAAGCAATCAACACATCAAATCCACTCTCAACATCATTAAAGGCCTTTGCTTGAAGTGCTCTTGTCTCTATTGATAGTTTAAGTAAGCAATATTCTCTTGATGTGTATCACTTGTATCATTACCTGGAGGCAAGCCACCATAAGCAACAGCACAACGAAGACCTGTGAGTTTTTCGATTTTTTCCTTGTAGGTAAAGATCTCGTTTCTAGAGAACGAAACAACACAATCGCCCTTTTTGATTTTGGTCAAGTCGTTCCGTAATGAATTGGGATCCACCTCAAATGGTGTCAATCGAGTATACTCATTCACTTCTACTTCTTCGTCTAATGTTTCGCAAATCTTCTTGACCAACGGAACAGCAGAAGCTTCACCACACAAATGAATTTCCTTTGCTTGTAAGCCTAACAAAGCTTGTGTCCAGGCCCAGCCTCGATCTGCATCACCAATCATCTGAATTTCATCAATCACAGCAACGTCCATGGTTCGGTTCAAATTGGCCATTTCGACTGTTGAACTTGTCAATGGAGCATAAGGTGCTACCTCTCTTCGCTCTTCACCAGTCAAAAGGTTACAAGGAATCCCTTTGGTGTTCATTTTGTCGAAAATCTCATGTGCCAATAAACGCAATGGACCACAATAAATGCCAGATTCTGCTGATTCTAGTCTCTTCAGAGCTCTATAAGTCTTACCACTATTGGTGGGTCCCACATGAAGTATGATTTTTCTAAACAATATTTCTTAGCTGTTGCTCCCTTTTTGATTTTCTTTTTTATACCTTTTCATCTGACGGGCATCTGGAAACCATTCACTTGGAAATCGCAAGTCACTGATTGTTCGCAGTGAATTAAATCGGTCCACCATATCTTCAGGTAAATGAGGTTCTGCATAAGAAAAGAAGGCAGACAGCAGCTCTCTTTCAATGAATTCTATTGTATCGTAAAGCGTCAATTGAATTTTCTCTCTCTTCTTCTTCTTCTTCTTCTTCTGCCTATAGACAATTGCAATTACCTGGTCCTTCATCATCATGAATTTTAGCCATCAATTCATTAACAGTGACTCGAGGAATAGTGTGGGCCGAAACGGCCTTGACAAAATCAGTTGCAATGTCGTTGAATAGTCGGCCACGGATACCTAAACCGCTGGCTTTACTTCGAACATTGCGATTGGAAGTAAATCGCTGCAATTCTCTTTGAAGATCTATAAGAAAGGTGAGTTGCCTATTCTCTCTAAAGCCCGTCTGCTTACTTCTCTCTACCCATCGCTTGTCCTTCGCAATAAAAGGTGATATGAAATGAGCCAAAGAGTTTCCTTTAAATGGTTTTGGTCTAGATCCTTTAATAATTTTCTGACGCAAACATGGTGAAGCTACATGAAGTGGTCGAACAACTGCTGGTATAGAGCTTGGTCGTGCAAGCAAAGGGATAGAACGTTGTAAAGCTATTAACCGCAACATGGTTATATTAAGGCTTTAGCTACGAGAACTGGTAGAAAACCGTAGTTTATGCAAAAAAAAAAAAAAAAAAAAAAAAATATTAAAAGAAAAACCTGTCCCTCGCACATCCAAAAGCAGTCCAAGAAATTTAGCAAAGTATGCATTTTAGTGGATCAGATACAGCAAAAAGAAAAAACGACAGCGGGTTTTCTTGAGCCTTTACTGACCACTTTTTGATTTGAAATGGAGGAGCATTTCTTTGTATGTTCTCAATCCTCAGAAATGAATAATGGCTATAGTATCATTGACTTTACGGATAGAAACGAAGGCATTATTCAAGGACTAATGTATGGTTGTACAATCTAGCTGTGTCCTAATTAAACAGATATACAGCCCTTTGGCATACATTATTTGCTTGTTTCTATCAATGAAGAGTCACTGTTTGAAGTATGAAATTATATCCACTCTATGCGTTTGACTGGCTTGATTTTTAGGGTAAAGTCCTTGTGTTAAACAAGAACAAGTGAGTTATCAAAATTTGATCCATGTTTATTTATGGCATATGCTCTATTTATACTCATTAGATATAAATATCCAAGTCGTAAAGGACGCCATTGATTCAAGTACAGGTTGTGTTTCTTATTCATGCTTCAAGTCGACATTGTCATCAAACGCTTGTCTTTAGTCAAACCCCCCTTTTTTTTTACAAGGTCTTCTTTTAATTCGACAGAAAAAAAAAAGTACTTCAAGTTATTGATTTGAAACAATAGGGATATTAAAACAGAGATATGTAGACACTAACAGGACACTGCTGTGTTCGTTTCTTAACCCAGCCGAACCGGATCTTATCAAGCGGTTCGGTTAGTGACTTTTAGTGAGCTCAAGATAGAGAAGCCATGAAATCAACACAAGATGCTTGCAAGAAGGCTATTTAATCAATGACTTTTTGAGGCTTTCTGACATTATTCGTTCATGCTCCATTCATGCTTGAGCGGGAAGAGACTGTTGCATTCATTTTGAATTACCTTTCTTTTTGCAGATCAAAGGAAAATCCTTGTTGACATTTGGTGACTAAATTTCTATAGCAGGCTAGCGTTTTTTATTTATAAAAAAAAAAAAACTTCAAGATCTAAAAAAAAAAAGGGTGGTTTAATTTATCAAAATTACTAAATTCATCGAACAAAGAATTTCAGGGAAGTATAATGTTTTCAATGCTGAAACTCTTCAAGGCACATATGCTCAATGTAGTACCAGCCTCTCAATACAAATATATCTATTTGGCTAACAGTAGCGAAATATCTTACTTTTCTCTTTCGGTCCTTAACAATGCTGTTAAATAGTCTCCAAAAGCTTTTTTTATCTGTTTGTATTGAAAAAGCTAGTGTCATAAGCCTCGTGCTTTTGCAAACAATTTGTATGAGGGTATTACTTGTAGAAAGCTGTTTGTTTGTTTACCCACTGAGCAGGCTTACTTATTCCAAAGAGAGATGTGCACTTCTTGCTGGGTACTGCTCAAGGTTTTTCTTTGGGGGACAACTGTAATTCCGAAACAATGATATTAACAAGATAAAAAACGAGAATGGTCTGTAATGTTGGGTCCTACTATTAATTTCACGCTTCTTTTTCTTCTCAATGTAAAGATTTTCCAAGCTTAAAAAGGCAGCGAATCTTGCTCAGTTTGAATCGTCTTTCTGTAAACTACACAGACTTTCTTGGTATCGAAAATTGAGTATCTCAAAGACCAGATCTAAGAAAACCGATATAACCTTTACCTTGTCCCAGCTCCAAGACAAGTTGGTTTGTGCGTGTATGAAAAGTTTTGATAAGTGAAGCTTATCGTATACGCTACTTGCTAGTAAAAAGTCTAGTAAACTAGTCATTAGAATTAACAATTTCGATCTACTCGCCACTTTCATGGCAAAAATTAAATGAAGCTGATACAGGCTACGTTGCTCTACTGAATCAACTGATACTTTTTCTCCAACTCTTCAATTTAACAACAAGAAAAAAAGGCACTACAGCCGCTCTCTGTTTTGATATTTGACAAAGGATTTAATGACAAGAATCCCGTTTCCTTTGTGTCAAGATGTCCTAATTTACAAAATGCTTTACTCATTTGAGACATCAACTTCTTTTTTTTTTAATGATCCACAACCATCCGTTGCGTTTAGCTTTGCTCTCAGTAACAGACAGGCAATTGCTTGATGCGATTGAGTTTAGGAGAACATGACAAAAGATAGGCATACCAATACTTTCAATATTTAGTATACTTGATCTATTAAACTAGAATATATTCATGTCTTTTGATAAGCATGTAAACTTGGAGTCATTAGGATGTAATCTTGAGTTTGGAAAAGGAATACAAAAGCGAGCTATTCTCTCATCTCAGCAAGAAGCGATTAAACGAAGAAGCCCTTTGTTTTGAAAACCCGCATTATAGATTTTGATAACCGACCATTCGCCATTTTATTGGCCGCTCTTGAGTGGTGGAGCGATTGCAGGTGAGTCTTAATACACAATAAAGTGTATTGCACAAACACTTCTCCGATCAAACTAGATTGTAACACCGTAGCATGGTCTGTAATACTTTTTTTAATTAATAAAAAATGGCTGAACTTGATTTTTTTTTTAAACAGATTTACATCGACTTAATTAGGTGTATCTTGTGCCTGCATGTAATAAAGCAAGTACACTCACAGACTTTTTTTTTTTTTTTTTTTTTTTTTTATTACTCCTATTCCCTCTCTCTCACTCACTCACTCTCTCTCTCTTTTTTTTCTTTTTGTTTTCTTTTTCTCTCTCACTCTCTCTCTCTTTTTTTTCTTATTTATTTATTTATTTATTCAATTCTTTATTTTATTTTACAGTCCTTCTTTCTTTCTTTTTTTTTTTTTACTCCAGCAATAACGACAGTTCATACCCTTTCATTCATTTCTCGCCCCTCACCCCTTCACGTCAACAAACGACACACAATTCACAACTATGTCGACTTGCTGCTCTAGGTAATTTAACGACTCGGCGAATGAACAAAACAATGCTCATGTATTCTCTCATTTGTTAGAATAAGCAAGGTCTATTTGATCTTTACCAATTTATTATTTGCATGTGTTGGGCTTGCATATATTGCGTTTGGCTTGATCGGTATGAAAGATGGATTCTCTGGTGCAACACTGTTTCCATCTGACATATTTAAGTGTGAGTACTAGCATCTTGCATCGTTCTTGAGGATGAAAAAAAAAAATTAAATCTTTTTTTTTTTTTTTTTTTGCAATATATAGATTTGGCTATTTTGGGTGCTATTATTTGTGTAGCAGCTGTTCTTGGATTAGTGAGAGCTTGTGTTCGAAAAAATTTTATCACCTATTTCTACATGTTCATTATCATCATTGCTCTCATTTTTCAAGTATTCATTGGTATCCGTATCTATCAAAAAGCAGCCAATCCTTCAGAATATCTCTCTGGCATTTGGGGATCAGCACCTATCTCATATCGACTTAATCTTCAAAATAAGGTATTTTTTCTTTAAAAAAAAAAAGGCTTTTTTTATTTATTTATTTATTTCAAATCTAATTTGTTGCTTTTTTTTTGGCATCTCTCTTTTAGTTTGGTTGCTGTGGATATGAAACAACAACAGATCATGTTGCCGTCTCCGATACATGTCAGGCTGTAGTTAGTACACTGAACGCATTGCCACCTTGCGCAGGCAGTCTTATTGCGTATATCAAAAGCACCTTCAGCAAAGTGTATTTAGTAGTATTTGCCAGTCTTGCACTAGAGTTGCTTGCTATCTGTAATTCGATCACTTTGCTTTGTTCCGGTGGCGGCAGCAGTTATGATTTGGATGAAGAAGAGCGTCGTAAGCGTAGAAAATCTGGCATTCGACTTGATGACATGACAGCTGATTCACCTACTACATTGGTAGGAGGTTACCAAGCGGACGAGCAAAAGCATTTTTACGGAAACGCTGAAACTACATATCAAGAACCTGTTCGAGACAACCGTTATGACAGTTATGACATTTACCGTCAAAATCAACAGGCCAGTCAGTACAACGACACATACAATGGTAGACCTTATAACAATGGTGCTTATTATTAGTTATTTTTTCTTTTTCTTTTTTTTTGTTTGTCGTATCTGTAATATGTAAATTTCATCTTCCCCTCTCCTCCTCCCTTTTTTTTTTCTTTTCTTTCTTTCTTACAAGATATCTTGAAGAAAAAAAAAAGAAAGAAAGAAAGAATATTGCTTTTTTTTTCTATTGTGTTTTCTTCTTCTTTTTATTATTACCATTATTTTTCTCATCCTTATTGTTCGCTCCTTACATTCATATACATATACGTATTCATTGATAAATATTTATTGTGTACTTTTTGTTTTCGCCTTATTCAACCAAAACCAGCTAAAAAATAACACTTGTTAGAATGATTGAACAACCAAGTTAATTTGCTTTGTCAAGAGAACTAACAATAGTTTGTACTAGCAACGTGTGAATAAGCTCCTCTTGAGCAAAAGAGAGAAAATAAGGTGACAAGGAGAAAACAATATGATAAAGACCCTGGCTGTGTAACTTTTGATCAATGGCCTTCTCAGGGAATGTATTATACTTTCTTTTCTTATAAAGCTGCTATGTCTTTATGAGTAAAAACAGCATGTGTCACAATAAGTAAAATGTGTATCTCGAGCTTAGTTTTCTTTTCTGAGTTGGAGTTATCAACAATTTCATAGCTCGATTTAGTAATAAGAGTGTCAATTCACTTTTTAGGAGAAGGAGAGGATGGTTCGATTGAACGTTCTGGAAAGTTCAGAAGCAGGAACGGTAATGTGTAGAATGGCCTCTTGGTCAATTCTGAGATATTCTCTTGCTGCTGACGTAAAATAAAGCAAAAGTCAGACATATCAGTAATGTCTAAAGAATATATGTACATTTCTTTCACATGCTATTAAATCGATTCCTGAGGAGAACTTTTAAATTAAAAACAGTGATTCTTTTCCCTTCATTTGCAATAGTAGATAACAAACTCTTGTGAACAAAAGGAGACGAGTCAATTAGTTGATAGTCGAAGCTAATTTTTTTGTTCTGTTATTTGATATAATTCTAGAATATGATTCTCCTCAGGTTTGCGTTATTCAAACGCTACGAGTTTCTTTTTTTTTCGGCTTGCTGTGTATATCTTTGTCAGAAAAAAAAATCACAAGAGAAAAGCGAGAGCGAGAGGCAGCTAGTTGAAGTGTAACCGATTCTTATCAGACTGGCGTTGAGCGAAAAGCAGCATCAAATGTTATGAGAGAACTTTTAGTGGAGTTTGATTTAGCTCATTTGATTGGGCAGCTTATGCAATTGGCATTACAATCTATTTTCTCTGTTTTTTTTTCTTTGTTCTTCCTTTTCTTTCTTATATTTCCCTTTTCTCTTCTTGATGTCTACTACAGCTCTAGATTATTATCAAGTTCTGAATATCTCTTCTGACTCAAGCGAACAGGACATAAAAAAAGCATATCGCAAGCTTGCCCTCAAGTATCATCCAGACAAAAACTCGTCTGCTGACGCCAGTGAGAAGGTAAGAAGGGAAATAACTCATAAAATAGCTTATGTATATTCAAATCAAATAATGCACTCTATAAGTTCAAGGCAATTAGGTACATCATACTTTTTTTGGTCTTAAATTCAACTTGATATGAACTAAAAATCAATGAATTATAGTGAAGCCTACGAAATTCTATCTGATCGTAAAGTTGGATATATCATCACTTTTTTCTTTCAATACAACTCATATTTGTTATCAGCTGAAAAGCGTAGGGTTTACGATAATAGAGACAACATGCAGTATAGCAATAATCACAACGAATTTCACAATCCATTTGCCGGTTTCGCTGTAAATAGAACCAACAACATTGCCTATCATCAACTAATACATTACACTCTGTTTATAGTTTCATAGCCCTGAAGAAATATTTGCTCAAGTTTTCAATCACTTTCACTCTTTTGGATATGGAGGAGGTAATTGATTGCTTTGATTCTCTTGCTTCCTATTGATTTTGGTTATAATGATCGACATGTTCTTAGATATGTTTTCGCCTTTCATGATGGACAGACCTACCACATCAAGGATGTCTTCCGGATTTCCGTTTTCAAATGCACCAACTATGATGGATAACTTTTTCGAGCCTACTTCTTTGTTTAGTCATCCGTTTGAACACACCTCATCTTCTTCTTCTTCATCTTCTAGACCTCAACAGCAAGGGTTTTCATCCAAATCTGTTACTACTACTACCCGTACTGTCAATGGGGTTGTCCAGACAATTCGTGTTACGCGCATTACAGACCAAAATGTAAATAGCTTTCAAGCTCGATTATTTCATTGTATTTAAGTAAGAGAGAGACTAACATAGTAATAGGGTACAAAAGTGATTGAAGAGGAATACGATAATGGCATACCAAAAATCAAACAAGAGCCTGTTAAACAGATCGGCAACACGTATTATGAGGAAGAAAACAATCAACACAATACCGGTCTTGACCACTCAAACCAAATACAACAACAACATAATTCATTCGGCCAAGAAAGAGTTTATCAAGATAGAATGATGCACGACGTAGAACAGCATCGTCTATTACATCAACAACAAATGGCTTGGAATCATCATCATATGATGCAAAGACAACATGACATGCACAGACGTATGCTTCAACAACAACAACAAATGTTTCAATCGCATTTCAACAATACACAAAGTAATAATGGATATTACTACAATCCTGATTTATTCTGAAAAAAAAATATTTTAAAGAGACAATAATGTCTTTTCATATACTTTGACTAGTTTATCGTCTTGAACATCTTTTTCGCCAGTGAAGAATGGCTCAATTGCAACACGACTGGTTGCTTCAAATAATTGTTGAATAATATGCTTCAGGTCATTACCTGTTTGCTTAAAATCAGGAAACTATAGTAGACTGAGTATTAGTATAAGAAATGAGTGCTTGTCGAGATATACGTTACAGCATTGGCTTCCAAGAAATAGACCTGATAGTCTTCGTCAATCATAAAATCAATGCCAAAAAGCTCGAATGCATTGGGTAGTGCCTGGAAAGTAGTCATCTCACTTGTACAAGCATCAAATACATCAGCCAAGATTTGTTTCATCTGTTCAAAGGCCTTTTGCTTCATCTCGTTTGGTAAGTCCAAATCCCAGAATAGCTTGACAGATGCCTGCTCATCAAATCCCTCTTGATCTGTCTGTATACATGTATTGGTCAAATGAATCAAATTATCATCCAAATGGTTGGTATCATAAGGCTTCATAGCAAACAAAGCCAACATGTCTCTGTACAAATAGACTTCAATATTGGATTTAGCCAACACATAGGCACGGACATGAAACTTGCGCTTATCGACCAGCAAAGGGCGGTCAATGTAGCGCTGAATAACCCATTCTCTTACTTGAGAAAGATCTTCTCGGTCACTGTCATATTCTTCTTCGTCACTTTCTTCATCGTCACTTTCAAACATGGCACGCAACTGATCCAAAGAATTAAACACTTTGATACCAGCTGCCTTATTCGCCATACTGGGCTTGATAATAAACATATGATTCTCCTCTGTGTTCAGCAAGTCACGCTCTACTTCAAATACTTCATTCATGGCTTCTTCAAAATAATCTACATGATCTAACTCAAACAGCCAAGTCTCGGGAATAGCTTGCTTCAAGATACTGTCAGGGCATTTTGAGAGGTATTTTGTCAAGTTGTAAGAAAGTTGCGATTTTCGGATAAAACCTTTGCGAATGCAATAAGCGTTGGCAAGTGAATCGTCATGTCGAGATAGGTGATGCCAGTTAATCAACTCGTATTCAAGCCACTGAAGTTGAACATGTTCCAAATCGGCATCTGCATGATCTGGTGCAATATCTTGATCGATCTTCCAGCTGATCTTTTGAGAGTTCGATAAGGCCTTTATGACTGCCTGTTTTGTATAAGGCTCGTCAAGGTGAACATGGGCTTCAAGTGAAAGTGTCATTTCAAAAGTGAAAAATTGAAAAAAGTTTTTGAGTTTGAACAACTCTTATGAAAGCTGTATTATGTAAGCAATACAAACTCATTTAGTGTGAATAAACAAAATAGAAGCGATAAGTTTCTTTTGGATAAAGTGAATTGATTGATACCAGACTTGTAATATACAACACAATGCATGATTGAAATTCAGTGTAAGTGTCATCAAAGGGGGAAAGACCTAGAGGATTGACTGTTGAAAGGATATTAGCTTTAGCCACTATTTTGTCTTGTCCAGATACAGGCTACTTAAGAGAACGAAATGGCTGATGTTTGGTATCACTCATCTGTTATCTTAAACGAGAAGAAATGCTGTATGTATCGTTTTGATTAATCAAGCATCTTGTACTGTATAACAGCGTAAGAGGCACCATCAACATATCAAACTTCTTTATGTTGAAGAAAGAGAGCAGTTGTATCTAAGTGGAGAGTTTGCAAGTAACATGATAGATAGATAGAATGAAATGCTTATTTTTATTGTATTTTTTTTCATGCCATTTATGAATTAGCAGTTTTGAATGTTTGAAAAGCCCAAGTAGTACAAGCTATTTCAAGAATTTAATGTCTTTTAAAAGCAAATTAAAAATTCATGATCAAGTTTATAGGCAGTGAGGGCTATTGTACTGGGGCTTCTTAGTGCTAAATATCATTCATAAAAGAAAATGATAATAAAAAAAGCTGGCTTGCATCCATAGACTAACTACCATAACACTAAACGTGCTGGCAGTCTCTCTTTTTTTTTTTTACTGAGATCCAATTAGGATAGAACAATAACCTTTTTCATTTTCATTCAAAGCTTCTTCTTTTTTGGCTTGACAGTTAGCTCGATTTCCTCTCTTGTTTCATTCTCTCTTTGTCTGTCTTCCCTCCTTTTGATCCTATTGCAGTGCTTGTCCAGTTGAAATAGGCTTAGAACTTGTATGCTTTATTTCTTGCTTAGTGATCATTACTCTTTCTAGTGCTTAACAAGTTGATTAATTTGTGCAACTTTAAATTTGCCAATTGAGGGGGATCTAAAGCAGGCTTTTGGCTTGCTCCAAATTACCTTTTTAATTTTCTTGATTTTTAATGTGAGTGTTCGCTTTTTCATTCTCTTTTTTTCTTTCTTTTTCTCTCTCTCTCTCTTTCTTTTCCTCTATTGGTTATTTCTTGTGTCTTTCTTATTTGCTATAAAACACCTATATTGAAAGTCATCTAGAGAATAGCAACAAAAGCCAGCGATGACAGATCGTAAAAGTGGTATGGTTCAAGCTTATGGTTATCCTGGAGGTACAGGTACCAACCCTGTTGTCTCAAGAGCTGTTGCCGCTGCAGCTGCTAACAGCCATCATTCCAGTCGTGGAAAAGGTGGTCGTGGCTCTAAAAGATATTCAGTTTCTGCGTTCTATTCGATGGCTGCCGAACAAGATAATGAGGTCGAGGATGAACTAGCTCAAGGTATATGTTGAATGAACATACAGTTGTTACTTTTAATTCTTAAAAAAAAAAACTAAATAGCCCAAAGAAGTCTTCGAGAATTAAAAGCAAAGATTTCAGCACAATCAAAGAAGAATTTTGTACTTGAAAGAGACGTGCGTTATTTAGATTCGCGTATTGCTCTTTTGATCCAGAACCGTATCGCATTAGCTGAAGTAAGATGTTTTTTTCTATTGGATTTGATTGCTTCTTTTGTTTTCTAAAGACCAGAATAGCAAAACGAAATGGCCTCGCATCTTGAAGAGCATGGCATAGGCGAAAGTGATTCATTTCCTGATGATCGAAGGATGCAGCTATATGGCAATTTGTTCTATATTTTGCAGAGCGAACCAAGACACATTGCCACGCTCTGTCGACTTGTCAGTCTTGCCGAGATTGACTCTTTGCTTCAAACTGTTATGTTTACACTCTATGGAAATCAGTATGAAAGCAGAGAAGAGCACTTGTTGTTGACCATGTTTCAGGTGAGTTATTCCCTCCGCTATTTATGTATCTATCTTCATTGTATGTTAATTTGCATAATATGGATGGTGATTAGAATGTGCTTGCTGCCCAGTTCGAAACTTCAACTGAATTTGGTTCACTCCTGAGAGCCAATACACCTGTTTCTCGTATGATGACAACATACACTCGGCGAGGACCTGGTCAATCTTATCTCAAGTCTATTCTATCAGACAAGATAAAAGACCTAGTCCAAGAACATGATCACGACCTCGAAATTAATCCACTCAAAGTGTACGAGCAGATGGTGTCACAGATGGAAAGCGAAAAGGGATATCTCCCTCCCGACATGCCTAGAAGTGTTACACCAGAGATTGCCGCCAACAATCCAGCTATCCAAAACATCATCGCACCTCGATTGAAAAAGCTGATAGACATAGCAGAGAGCTTTTTGGACACTATTTTGTCCTCTACAGCCTCCGTACCCTACGGTATCCGATGGATCTGTAAGCAAATCCGATCTCTCACTCGAAGAAAGAGTCCAGATGCATCCGAATACTCTGTTTGCTCCATGATTGGTGGATTTTTCTTCTTGAGATTTATCAATCCTGCTATTGTCACACCCAGAGCATACATGTTATTAGATGCAGTTCCCGGTAACGCACCTCGACGAACACTCACTCTGATCGCCAAAATGCTTCAGAATTTGGCGAATCGACCTTCTTACGCTAAAGAAGCATACATGTTGCCCACAAATCCTTTTGTCGAGCGAAACAAGCAGCGTATCAACCGATTCTTAAACGAGCTGTGTGAAGTGACTGATTTTTACGAGACATTGGAGATGGACCAATACATGGCACTTTCTAAAAAGGACATCACCATCAATATCACCTTGAACGAAATGTACAGTACTCACTCGCTTATTCATCGTCATCTGGATACCATTGCACCTAAAGAAAAAGACCACCTGCGTATTTTGATCAGCGATCTATCGCCTACTCCAGCTCAAGTTTCAAGAAAAGAGAACAAGACAGTTGATTTGCCACTGTTTAGTCGTTGGGAGATACCCATTCAAGATCTGACAACTGCTCTCATGTCAGAAAATAACATCACACAAAACGATATTTTGTACATGGAGACGAAAGCCATTTATGTACAGCTTATCCGTTCGTTACCCCACCTTGCCTCATCTACACAGATCGATTTGGATTATATTGCAGAAACTGCAGCTACCACAAAGGATGCACAGCTGGTAAGAAAAGGTATCAAAGTAAAAGACATGTTACGTGAACTCGAAGATGCTGGCGTCATTGATCATCGGGACCATTATAAACTTCTTGTGGAAGAGATTACTCAAGAGCTGGCTCATTTGGGAAGTTTAAAAGAGAAGGTATTACAAGAATCAGAATCGCTAGAAGGTGTATTTCTATCTATCTTGGATCACAACAGCTATCTCAAGAGTCAATTGGAGAGCTACAAGGCTTATCTACAGAATGTCAGAATTCAAAGTGGTGGTGAGAAAGCTTCTAAAAATTCCGTTGGTATTGGTGTAGAAATCGAAGGTGGCGCAAAGCCTAAAAAGACAGCAAAGGCTGCTCCCAAAGGTCCCTTCAAGTTCTCTCATAACCATTTGGAAAAAGATGGCATCATTAGCGAAAGCACAGTTCCTGAAAACAGGTAAGAAAAGTATAAGGTTGTGATCTACATTTATTTTTTCTAACTTTTTTTTTTATTTGAACCATTAGGCGAGCAAATATATTTTTTTCCATCACATCGCCTTTACCAGGTACTTTTATTATCGCAATGCATTTCAAGGGACGCGATAAGCCTATTCTTGAAATGGATCTTAAATTGGATGATTTACTTGAAAAGGTTAGAAATCGATTAAGGCTTAAAGCTCGTATCATACGACTAACTATCTTTACATCTTGATTAGCAACAAGATAATATTGAATTATTGGATTTAGAGTATGTGCGCCTAAATGTTGCAAAGACATTGGCACTTTTAAACAAAATATTTATTACAAGATACAAGTAATTAGCGAACACGGCACAGCATCAAACACTATCATCCTTCTTTTCTGTCTACACTTTATTTATATTCATATCCATTCATACACATTTCAACCCTTTTCCTCTCCTAATTCACGTATTATTATTATTATTTCGCATTATATAGTTTTTTTTTTCTGAAAAGACAAGGGAGCAAAAAGCTATTATCGCTACTAATGATGCGATTGAGAAGGTTTAGATTCTAATGTTAATAATAAAAACCATCCGATAATTTAGTCTGAGCTTAATCCGCATAAAGTTTAGAGAGAAAAAAGTGACAGCTCTTTTATATTTTTTTCTTCTTCTTCTACTTTCTTTCACTGTAAATACAATGCCTATCGAGAAAAAGAGACCTAGAGGTTTAAAGGGCAGTGCCTTGGCCAAAGCCAACAAAAAGACCAAGACTGAAGAACCAAAAGCCCCCTCTGAAGTGCCCGAAAACGCCAAAACTGTAGTTATCGACAAAGTAGTTGAAGAAGGTGACGATGTAGGTGAAGCTGCTGCTCTCTTTGAAAATGCTGTTGAGAAGCTCGGTAAGAACATTTGATGAATTGAAAACAACAAAAAAGCTGAAATATATGGGGACATTGTAGAAACTGATCCTGAAGAAGCATTGGCTTTACTTCGTGGCACCATTCATGAATCCGACCGTATCTTAAGAAACCATGCATCCGAAGAACCTTTACCTGCTTTATTCTATTACACCTATGGCTCTGCTCTCTACGAATTGGGCCGTTTGACAGAAGATGAGGAATTCGAGCCTTATTTAGAAGCAGCCGAAGAGAGACTAAATGAAGGTTTAGAGCGCGAAGATCAAGAAATGAATAGCAAGATCCAATTGGCCCTTGCTAAGGTCTGGCTTGCTAAGGCTGCTAGTTCTGTATCTGAAGAAAGCAATCAATCTTTACCTGAATTGTCTGTGAAGGCTTTGCAGACTTTGGACGAAGTTATGAGTACAACTCAAGTCCCAAACAAAACTATCATTGAGTTGGCTGACATTGTTCAAAACCATGGTGATCTATATGAGGCCTTAGAGTCTCGCGACAAGTTTAGAGTATGGGCTGAAACTGCATTAGAAAAGGTCTTGAAAGGTAATTGAAATTTGGATCTCATGAATTTTCGTAAAACTAATCTATCTTTAGACGAGCCCAATAACACACAAGCATTAACTGCCTTTGGTCTTTGCAAATTATCTCATGCCAATTACTTGTTGGATAGCGCTGCAGCTGAAGAAGAAGACGAAGAGGAGGAAGAGGAGGAAAAGACACAATTGACCAAAGAAGAAGAAGAGGCTTATAAAATTATCCTTGAAAGCAAGAGATTTTTTGAATCAGCTAAAGAAGAATTAGTCAAAACAAACAAGCTCTCCCCTCAAATTCTTTCAGATCTAGCTGAAGCTTACTTGAATGAAGCCAATTTGATCTTGAACGAAGAAGAGCAGGCTGCAGTGTACAAGAAAGCTATTGAAAACATCAAAGAAGCACAATCTTTAATTGAAGAAAAGAAACTTGATTTTGTTTTACCTGAAGCTTTAACTTTATTTTTGGAGGAATTTACACAAGAATAAAGATGTTTGAAAAATAATAATTTATTGCTTTGTGTAAGTCACTGTCAGCACATTAGGTTTTTCATAATCATCCAGGTAACTGAATTGAGCGCTCTGATCAATTGAAAAAAAAAGGCATTAAGTTAGGTTGATGTGTAATAGAATAAAGAGAGTAAATCTTACCTGTGCTCGCTTCTTGCGTACCACCATTTTACTTCTAATAGGGCAATAAAGAGCTCTTTCGCCATTATCATCCACATGCATCGTGAGCAACAAGTATTTACTGTTGGCACTAGCATCGTTCTTGTATTCATAGTCACGGACGGCATGATAAGTTAGTACATCTTCTGATAAACCTTCTAGAGGATCTTCCTTCTGCTTGACTAATCTCTTTGTACTTTCGCTATCAGGCAAGAACCAGACAAGGTATGTATCGTCTGGGTCATGAGGATTTACCATAGGACGCAGAATACCACGATCTGTAGCATCTTTTTCTGAAAATCTAGGTCTTTTGGACGCGTCGAATCCAGGAGATGATTCGATTGCTCTTCTCTTAGCCATGCGTGGTTCATCAGCAGGCTCTGTACTGAACTGACCAATGGTATAGATGTTTTCCCAGCTCTCTATATCTGGTAGAACTGGAATGATCTTCTTTGCCTT
Organism: Blakeslea trispora; assembly: GCA_025331445.1. NCBI lineage: Eukaryota > Fungi > Mucoromycota > Mucoromycetes > Mucorales > Choanephoraceae > Blakeslea > Blakeslea trispora. Next base: position 576,896 of record JAIWNE010000001.1, on the reverse strand, counting down.
GGCTTTCGTTTGTGGGTGTCTCAAGTTTGAAGGAAGTGGCTTAAATGTGTTTTCTACGCCTGCAATTTGTTCTTCCAAAGTGTTGTAGTTGCGCTTTCGAGCAGCAGCAGCAGACATGGCAAATTTGTTTTCAACACCTTCTCTACGGTTAGCCAAACCACGTGTCTCTTGAGCAATGTATTCAGAGCGACGAAGCCAAGTAACATTATGCTTTCGAGCAGCAAACCCAGCTGAATTTGTGTCGTCTCTAGGTTCTGTCAATAACACTCTATCTTCTTCTGCTACTTCTTCAATATCTTCAGAGACTAAAAGAAAATAAGTTGATGGGTGTGTGTCAACAGTTTCTATTATCATCGTTTTCTTTTGGGTTACCTTCTTCAGGATGAGTTTCCATAGCGTCCAAATAATCGACTAGAGCTTTATCAAAAGGAATAGAAGCACTTTGATCCATCACTAGAGAATATGGTGTTTGTTCGACGAGACTGGTAGATTGGTAAGGGACATGACGCTCAATCAGTGAAGGGATGGTGATCATTTTAGGTGCATAGGGAACGGGTGGAAGTGTGTTGCGATATCGTACACGACATATGTAGTCTGACCGAAACTTGCTATAGAAAGAAACAGGGCGAGATCAGTGATTTAATTTAGTCAACAAGCAGCTTGATGTTTAACCTTTTTGATGACATGATCAATAAAAAAAACAAAATGAACAAAGGCTAGTGAAAAATAGATGCTTGTACGCCCGCTTAAAAAAATAAGAAGCAAAAAAAAAGCATCGGACCTTGAACTCGAATGCATTGTAAGCATCTTGACTGCAACTTCGACCCCTCTCTGCTATTAGAAAACCAATCATTTAAATGATTTTTTTTTCTCGAGTACTGTATTACTAAAAAAAAAAACACTCGGTGTTCTTCGATCACCTTTGAGAATCAAATAAGACGATAATGAAGATAGTTGTAGCCATCTCTGGTAAAGGAGTTTTCAAAATCTGAGGAGATAAAAAAGTGCAGAAGCATGTTTCCCTTCAATTATCATCGAGAACCGATCTATCCAACCAATAGAGATGGATGCTTCAATGTCAAATCAATTTAATATTCTAATTTGCATTTAACAAACTGAAGCTATTATCAACTTACTACCAATTTCTATAGTCAAATTCCATCTCGAGTCATTTCCACAAAATCTTCTGGTTCTTAAATATTTCAAGATTCATCTTTTTTTTTTCCCATCTTTCTTTTTTCTTTTCTCTTTCATATTATCTCTTTCTTTCAACCGATAAAACTGTATAGAGAGAAAGTCAAGATGTTGCACCTAATTGCTATCGCTTCTCTTGCAATCTCGGGTGTCATTGCTCAGGTTCCTTCAACTAATTATATCAATGGTCAATGTGTCCAAAATTATGATGCATCTATTGATTATTTCCCTGAAAAGTTAAATACAGGTAAAGTTTTTTTTTTTTGGCTTTTGTTTATCTCAATATTGAAAATCCGATCTGTAGCCAGTGACAAAGGACAATATTTTTCGATCGAGTATCACAACAACTATAAGGTAGTTAACAATTATCGCACCGGACACTCTTATGTACTAGTTCAATGTGGTACCCCAAAGCCAACAAATTTGAGCAGCTCTACTGAGATCTATGAGATCCCAATTACAAAAGCAGCTGCTATGGAGACAAGCGTAGTTCCCTATCTTGAGGTAACCCATGTTACGTTTATCTTTTTTACAATTCGACATCCTATTGAAACCCTCCCTCTTTATTTCTTTTTGATGCTAGATGGTTGGTGCAGCCAAGTCGATTGCATTGACTGCAGATGGTAGCTTGGTATCTTCTTCATGTTTCCAAAAGTTTTGGAGCAACAGCACAATTCAGGAACTGTCTTCAAGCAATGAGACTCTACAAAACGAACAGATTAAGAGCGTACAGGTTCAGTTCGGTAGCAATCCCTATGCAACCACAGTCGCTGATACAAACACAACTGTTACTACTGCCTCTGCGTACGAACCTGATGTTTTAGGTGTAAGCTGTATGAAATCAAGATGAGACAAAATACTTATAGATTTTAAATTACTTGTTAGCGATCTTCTTGGATTTCTTATTATGCAGCCTTTTATAATTTGGAAAGCACATCAAACAAGATTACAGAAGCAATGATCAACAATTATAATCGACTCAAAGAAGCTTCTGCTCATTATGATAAAAAGCCTGTTGTAGCTTGGACTACTTATGATGCTCCTAGTTCATACAATAACAACACTGCTAGCTACATACTTAGTAATGCCTCTTACAAAGTAGGCCTTACACAAGATGCAGGTAAGCAAAAAGATACTACAGAGCATGTTGAGATGAGAAAACATGATCTTGACTCTCTCTTATTTTACAATAGGTGCTACTCTGTTGGCCAGTGATAAAACCACTTTTGGTTCTTCAGTCGAGCTTTTGGATGCCATTCGAGATGTAGATATTTTGATTGATGAAACTTTCATTGGATCCAATTTGACAGCATTTATTCAAAACTATAACATTAGTGATACTACCAAGTTCAAGTTCTTGCAAAAGAATCAAGTCTATCGTGAAGATGGCATCCTTACTCTTTCAGGTGGTTATGACTGGTTCGAAGCACCTGTGGCCATGGCTGATGCACTCTTGGAAGATATGATAAATGTTGTCAATCCATCAGCACCTCATTCAAACTATCAACGTCGCTGGCTTCGTAATATTGCCTTGAACGAACCTATCAAATACAACACTCAGGCCAATTGCTCTTGGGATGAAAATGCACCTCGACCCAATTTGGCATCTGCCTACAATGGCCCAGCTTTCACTCTTTCATCCAGCGCCATGTCAAAATTCACTTACTCACAACTTGTTGGTGCTATGTTGATATCCCTTATTACTTTAACGCACCTCATCTAATCCACTCTTTCTCTTTTTCCTTAAATTAAAGCACATTTTATCGATATAGTCTGTCTTTATACAAAGAGCAAGAAGAGAGCTTCAATTGGCTTGATAGAGCAGTATGTTATTTAAATGACTTGATCGATTACTTGTAGGTTGATTGCTTAGCTCATACACCATTTGATGTTGAAGCGCATCTTTCAGGTTTTCGCGTATTATATACCATCTTGTGTGTTTGTGTCTATCTCTAAAGTGATCATTTGCTATTCTTGACAACATGTTCTTGCTTTTCATCAGCATCAAGATGAAAACAAGTGAGATACACTCAATTATGAGCAGTAAGCATCTAAGCCCAACCAATTTCCTATTTTTTCCTCTCTCTCTCTATTTTGAATATGCCACTTTTAAAAACAATCGTTTTCTTAGCTGTTCAGGCTGGCCTATTGACTTTTGGATCCAATAAAGCAACTGTATGGCTATCAAACAATTACAGGCCTCCCAGTCTATTGGGCTATCGTCACACTAATTATATACCACATTGTCTCTTTTCACTCACATTCAGTAGTTCATTTGCACTCTTTTTGTTAATTCTTTGTGACATTCTACGCATCTTTTCTCATGTGTAATGTGTTCTTTTGCATCTCTATTATGTGTAGCTCATGTTGTTCATTACTAGATCTCGATCACGTTATTGGCAGCTCAATCTCGATCTACTTTTGGTGCTTGTCATCATTATTGTACCTTGGTTTCAACTGTACACATTTTTTCACTCGACAAAAGGTAAAGGCAGTTGTCTGTTTTCTTGGGATAATCTAGCTAACTATAATAATTCCTTTCCCTCTTTCTATTCTCAGCTTGTCGCAAACGAACCTCTGTTGTACTTGCCACCTGTCTTTGGATGGGTTATCTCTATTTGTTTCATCAAATCAAATATAGCTCTGGGCTAGATCATACATGGCTTGAGCTAGGTATTATTCGTGTGAGTGTGGTAGGGATTTCTTTGATTTCCATCTTATCTGGCGTTGGTGTTGTCAGCACGCCTTATGCCACTTGGTTGTCTTACAAGCGAAATGTGAGTGACCAGGATTATCAGACAGCCAAACGGACTTATCAACAAACAGAATCTATGATACAAGAAAAGAAAGGCTTGCTGGATCAACTTCAGTCGAATAGACAATCTACGGTTAGATCAAAATGAAATAAGTGTATTGGATTTTGTTTTGTTGATCTAGACTTTGCACATAGTCTTATGAAGACAAAGGCTTGTTTTCTAAGCTGAAGACATCCTTTTTCCATCCGCCGGATGAGTTATCATCTTTACAGACCGAGGTTGACCAACTGGAAACGTTAGCCAATCAAATGAGATTAGATCTAGAGGAATTAGAGCAAAGTTATGTAAGTTGTTTATCAAGCAGTAGTGTATGCAGCTGACGGATAGGTTTTTTGTATAGACTAAAGGCAAATATGCTCAAACATGGCGTGGTAAACTCTGGCGCCTCATTGAATTACTGTTTGCAGTTTATTGTGTGTACAAACTTATTGCAGTAGGGCTTACTTTGTCTTGATAACAAAAAAAAAAGCGAATCAGGATACTAACTAACTGTATTTGATAGACAACAGTAAATGTCATATTACGAAGAACAGGTTCATCAGATCCTATTACAACTATGATCTCTATTGTCCTTGGCCAATTTGGTGATTCTGTTCAGATCAACACCGCCTTTTGGTCGCAACAATTAAGTTTTTGGTTTGCAGGCATAATTGTGGTTGGTTCGATACGAGGCTTTCTGAAGCTACTGATGCGCATCCTAGAAGTCTTTCGATGGAACGTAACACTTTCAATCAGCCACTTATTGTTGCTGACTGCTCAGATCATGGGCATGTACTTTCTAAGCTCTATCTTGATGATGCAACTGAGTCTACCGAGAGAATATCGGTATCTTTTGTCTAGCTCGGATGAATTTGATTTCTTCAAGAGTTGGTCTGACTTTATTTTTATGGTATCTTCCTTGGTATCCTCTGTAGTGACTTATGTAGTCTACAGCACACACGATGCCAAGAGTATGGCACACGACTTTCAGGATGTTGAGATGATGCAGTTGGAGAGTGGCCGTCATGAACTACCGTACTCAGCATATCCCTATGAGAAGAGACTATAGATGTTCAGTTGGCTATAAAGTTACCTTTAAAGCATTTCTTTGTTTTTTATGGGACTGTTGAAAGTCAATAAAATATTTTTCTTTTTCTCACCTTTTTCACTCATTTTCTTCTTTATCATATACAAAAAGAAGCCGAGATGCCACCTAAACCTGATGCCAAAAAGCACAAGAAGCCCTTGACACCGCTACAAAGAAAGCGTGAGTGAAACAGAATCTCGGCTATAAACTAGCGCTAACATATTGGAATAGAAAGAAAGAGAAAGCATGAATTAATTCATAAAGCCCAAGTAAAGAGTCGATACTACAAAGACCTAAATAAAGACTCAAAGGACGAAACCCCAGATTATGTGAAAGAAGTAAGCTTATTTCATGGTCAACAAGTTTCCCTCTAAGACCTAAATTGGCTTTTCTTTTCTCTTAGATTTTTGCTTCAGAGCGTACAATTGATAAAAACGGAAATGTCATTGAACTAGAGAAAGAGCAAGAGGATGAACCAGAGTTTGATTTGAGCCAATCTTCCTCAGAAGAAGAAGAGGAAGAAGAAGAATCTTCAAGCAAAAGACAGAAACCAAACCCTTTCAAAGCACAATTAGACGAGCACGAAAAGTTAAAGCGACAATCATTAGAAGACAAAAAAGACCGCCAAAAGAGAATAGAAGAAAGCAAACAAGGTAGAAAAAAGTATTATAGAGAGAGAAAAGAGGAAAGAGGCAAGATGTTGGCTAGAACAAAGCGTGGTCAGCCTAACATGGCTGCACAAATGGACGTTTTGTTAAACAAGATTCAAAAGACAATTGATTAAAATACATGATTTTCTTTCATATTTATTTTTCATTTTTTAAAACATTATGGCTATAAAAAAAGGTATAATTTACATTTAAAGTGTGAGAGAGTGTGAGAGAGTGTGTGTATGTGCTTAGTGATCAAGGATACGCAAGCAACCAGTGACAACCTTGTTTTCCAAGATAGTACCAGAAGGAATGTCAATATGTTCACCGTGGTTAGCGACAATGATAACAGTACCTCGCAACTCAACCTTGGAACCAAAACTGACATCACCAGTCACTGTCAAGTGGTCCAATTCCAAAATCTTGGGAATAGTCTTGAAGCGGTTCAAGAAGTCACTGACCTTCTTGAAATGATCACCCAACTTGACCAAAGGAACATTGCTGAACATACGATCGGGGTTGACCATAAGACGACCATGGACAAGAGAGTACAAGTTGGAGGTGACCAAGAAGAGATCAGAGGTGGACTTGACAGGCAAGAAACGGTCACGAGGAACGTTGACACCGTGAGCATTCTTAAAGTGCTTGATGGCAGCACCAACAGCAGTTTCAAGTTGAATGACCTTTTCACCGTTAGGAGTGGTCTTGTTGTTGACAATGATTTCTAATTCCATAGCTTCTTCGTCCATGACGCGTTTGATAGCCTTCAAGTTGATCCACAAGTTGTTTGTGTTGAAGATCTTGAACTTCTTGACAGACTTGAAGTCTTCGACATGTTCATCAGGAACTTGAGCAATTTCCAAAAGACGAATGTGACCGTCATCATCGACAAGAGTACCACCCTTGATATCAGCCTTGGTCTTATCAGTGACTTCCAAGATGAATTCAGCACCACTTTCAACCATATGGTGCAAGATGTTCAAGTCAACAGTAGCACCCAAGTTATCAACATTGGAAACAAAGAGGTATTCCTTGCCTTGAGCAATCAATTGATCAAGAAGACCAGAGTTGTAGATAGATTCGTACAAGTCACCGTGACCAGGAGGGTACCTAATATGTTTCATCAGTTGTCAAGACGCGTCGCTTTTTTTTTTTTATGATTTATTTTTTGGGGGCTTACCATTGTTCAATAGGAGAGTCAGGAGAACGAGCAACAGGCAACATAGATTCCTTGTTGATACGAGGATGACGACTTTGGTTGAAGGTAATGATATCAACATTGTGAGAAGCATACTTTTGAACAATACGCTTGGTATCTTCATCTGTGTTGAAAGAGTTCATGAGAATAAATGGAACACTGACATCATTCTTCTTGTTGAGGTACTATAACAAAACAAACAATAAATAAACAAATCTCTCACTTTTTTTTTTCCCTTAGAAAACTTACCTCAATTTGACGAACACTCAAATCCAAGAAAGTCATGCCATCACGAACTTCAATAGCAGACTTGGGACCAACACAACCCATGGTAGTACCCAAACCACCGTTCAACTTGAGAACAGCAAGCTTTTGCAAGTCAGAGGTATCATTGACTTCAGGAATGGAAGAATAAGGAACAATTTGTTCAGAGGAAGGTGTTTGAATTTTTTCCCAATCCCTTCAAGCAAAAAAAAAAAAGAGAGAGATAAGCATTTAAAGAAAAGAAAAAAAAAGAGAGTACTTACAACTTCTTGGCCTTGGCCTTTTCATCCAAGTAGCGAGTAAAGAGCATGTAGAAACCATCCATTTCTTGAGTAAAGTACTAATCAAGACAAGATGATAGATTGGCACATTAGACCCTGATAACGATTTAACTGAATTCTTCTTCTTACCTTGCGTTCTTCTTCATTCTCGATGCGAGAGGCCAACTTGGCTAATTCAGACTTCATGGCCTTGGCAGCAGCAGCAGAACTGGCACCTTGAAAGTCCTATGAGATAACACAGATATGAGTTGAATGTAACGCGTTTTTTAGAGAGATGCATGATATACTTACAAGAGTAGAGAGAGTATGAGGGTGGTGACGTTCGTTACCGACGGCAGAGGGCTTTCTGGTGTAAGACATGATGGATGATAAGAGTGATGAAAAGTAGTAAGGAAAAAGAAAAGAAGTAGAAAAGAAAAGAAATCAATAGAAAAGGGGTCGTGTTTGTTCTTTGCTTTTTTATACTTTTTTTTTCTCTCTCTTTTTTTATTTCAGCATTAATTTTTTGAAACTCACTAATAAATAAAATAAAATAAAAAAGCACTCAAACAAACATGACTGATTTTCCGAAAGTTTCAAATACTCGCCAATAGATTGAATGACTCTACTTGCTGAGGAAAATATTCAATTGAAATAACCTTGATATAAGCCTGTTACAGTTACAATTGATAACTCAAAGGTCGAGAAGAGACTGAGACGTTCTAGTGAAGTTACACCTAACTGACCTCATCTCGCACGGTCCTAGATCGAGTATGATGATTGACTATCGTCGTAAGCAAAAAAAAAAGGGGACAAAAGTGTTACTGAGTGACTGAAATTTATCTCAACTTTATCTTTTGGCATCAACACAATTGAAGTTTCTCTTTGGCTGTAAATAAGCTTTAGAGTTCCTTCTTATTTCCAAACCATCTTTCTTTTTTTTTCTTATTTGTACACTTTATTCTTTACGGGATGGATAAAGAGATAATGCAATTCCATTCTTAGTCGGACCTTGTGACATCATGATTATGACACAGCAAAACCGGCTGGTGGTACCTTTAGAAACTAGCCACTAAGAATAGAGCATTGGGTTACTGAATTCATTCAGCAATTTTTTTTTTTTGTAGTCTAACATCAACAATAGCTTGGAATCGATTCGGAGATCATAAAATTGATGTAAGATTGATGTATTCTTTAATCAGTAAATCAAATGTCATTCTGGAAGAGAGAGAACAAGATATCTTGAGCTGATAAGAAAGAGATCAACCATCTTTACACAAAAGAAATTAGGCGGGAAACAGATCATCTGTAAATCCAGGCAAGAGAGAGAAATATATGCGTGTGTTGCTATAGGACGGTATAGGTCTGTATAAACTTTAATTTTTCTTCCCTCTTTAACTCTCCCCCCAAAAACTGGATTTGTACAAAAATAAAAGACCATTTCTTTTTCTTTTTACCAATAAAAAAATAAATAAAAAAGATGTTTTGAAACTGGAATTGGCACTTGAGTTGTATACAATTGCACTTTTAAAAAAAAGTGCCTGAAACGAAGGTTGATAAAGAACGTGTTTTTATTACTTTTGATTCGACCATTTCTTGAAAATCAAACTCTCTTTAAAATATTGGCTGGTTTGAAGTCCTGGTGTCGCACTGACCTTCTTTTTCAAGAAAGAAAGGGAAAAAAGTGTGGAGAAGGATAGGAAGAGAAAATGATAGAGAAAAGACAAGTTTACCTAATGTTGCAAAAAGAAAAGGCATGGATTTAAGTTTGGTTTTATTTTCAGGGACAATACAAGACAACTAGAGTTGCACAAAACAAATGTCTTGATGCCATCACGCCAAAATGAATGACTAGTACTGTTGTTTGTATTGAGCGTATCTTTCCCCGGTGACCAGAATCATTCCAACATCCCCTTTTATAGAAAGAAATAGAAATGTGATGGTATCATTTTACTACCAGAATCAATATCATTCCAAAAAAGACTTTGAAAACATCACAAATTGCTATTTTAGACATAATCTGATTTACCAAAAAAAAAAAGTGGGGGTATACATCAACGGGAAATTCCCTCTGGAACAAATCGGTTTATAAAGTTATAGTTAGTTTAGCTGAACGTCTCAAAGCCATAGAGTTTGTTAAACACAGAGGAAGACATGTTCAAGCAGGACTTTTGTGGCTGAAATATCTAGCAGAATGATTAGACAATAAGGCATTATGATTTTTTTTTGAGTTAAATCCTGTTAATTTTTTAACCCGGACAGTAATCAAATGAATGCAGCCATCCCTAATGAATGCTTAAAGAGTGATGATGTGAGTTGCAGCCTCATGTTGACTACAGCCAAATGTAACACTACCAATACATGGACTGAAGCGTTACTCATAGTGGCGCATCACTCTTATCCCATAAGCTGTAAAATGGTTTTGATAATTGAACGACCGTATCTCTTTCTGGTTTTCTTGTGAGGTAAATTGTACAATACTCTAGCCTGTTTAATAGATGGCGCAAGAGATATCAAGCTTAAAGTCGTGCACCAAATACCACATGTGCAAAGGAAATGACAATCTACAAAAAAAAATCAGTACTTTATGGTATTCGCCTTTCCCTCAAAACATGGTCTAGTTCATTTGTGTGTTACAGTGCAGTAAAGAAATCATCAATAGCTTCATATACAAAGCGCCCTTGATTCTACATCAGCTGTTTTGAACTGAATCCTAATCCCGTGGCCTTATCTTTTAGATATGTAATGTGAGTAACATGTGTTTCAGTTTTCATCTTCTAACAAGACTACATCTTCTGACATTCATGCTATTATAATCATACAAAGGATTGATCATATCTCACTTGGAAATGGGTGAAAATCCAAAAAACAACAGTTTATTCAATTCATAGTACTTGAAAACAGATAGAGTGTGCAACTGAATCGATATCCGTTACTACTGCAAGCCCAGAGTATACTTATCTGTGTATACTCTACAGATATCTTGAGGGTTTCAGCACAATTGCTTCATTTTTAACTATTGGAGAAAACGCAGACATAGTTTATGAATAGTTCAACTAGCCTTTTCGTGTCTTAAGAACAATAAACAAACCATACCGCACAAGAATAAACAAGAAGGTTGCTAACATAAAAACAATAGATGATTACTAGTAAAAAAAAACACTTAGAGTGAAGTGATGATGAATAAGAGCATCAATAGCAGCCGAAAATGTCTTTATTTGCTTCTATATCTTAACGAGCTTGTTTTGCTTCTAGACGATGTAATCATGTAAAATAGTCGCTTTATTTAAGAGGATTCATGTTTTTAAAAAGTACACTCTTACATTATATACTCTTAAATTGAAAGGCATTTTAGCGCTTGATGTGATATAAGTCAAAGGATGACACTATTAGATCAAGCACTCTTAAATTGAGCGACAACTGTACCATCAAATTTCTATCTTAATTTGAGACCATTATCTAAAAAAAGGAGCCTCCAATACTTTTCTTTTACAACTCAACACCTTCCTTTAATCTTAGCAACGAGAACCTCTACTATCTCTGCTTCGCCTGTCAACAAAAACTCTTCTGTTCTTGGCTTTAAAAGTGCCGTATATAGCTGTGCTAATACTATAAGAAATTATGAGATTACTTTTCATGTTCATTTTACCACTTTGACCAAACTAATAACTGAACAGCAACTTTTCTCATTGAGCTATGTTCCCATTCTTTAGCAAACGAAATGCTCAGAAGTTTATCGCCTTTCTTTGTTAGTTCTTTTGTTACTAATTGTCGAGACACAACAATATCTTTTTAGATCCAGCACAACAGAAAATATTGAGATATACGGTAACTATCATCATTTTTAAGCATATACACTTGTGTCTATTCTTGTATTGCTAACGAAAGTTTCATCAGCACTACAATAACTTATATCATAATTGATCTCAATGCTTGTATATCTGCTTTTGTTTGTAAGTCATCGGGCTTTCTGCTTTTCCTCTGTCTATATTGATTAAATCTACAATACGTAGTTCTTTGGGGAAAAAGCTTCTGGTTCAATGAGCATCCATGCTGATCCTATAAGTGCTCTCCACTTGGCTGATTTAGCTATCAAGAGCGTCAAAATATCTTTTGCCATTACTTTGAGGGCCTCTTTCAATGCTGGCTCTGGGTACTGAGTTTCAACATCTAGTATATAGCAAGGTTGAATCTGTCCTTCCCTCCAAGTGCGGTTACCAAGCAGTAACCAATGATTAGTTAACTATTATTTTGGCTTGATTTTATTCGAATGCAAGCAATTTGATCAAGAAGCAGTTATCTACTAAAAGATTTTTTTTTTTGTGCAAGCCAAGGCAAAGAAATATCGTCACTGCCATCAGCGACAAAGCTTCTAATTATTAACAGCAGGAATCAAGCCTTAAAGAGAATAAGAATAGTCCCAGGTTCATCACCTGATGCTTCTTGTACTAAACATGCTACCAATTCCAGTAAATTGGACAAAGCTTATGGTTTTAATATTAGAAAAAAAAACACTACCAATACAAGTATGGCAGCAAGATCTCTACTATTACTGGTTCCGAAAAGGCTTGTGGCTATAAAGGTGGCTCCTCAGGCTCAGATCGATCTATCTATGCTAACTCTCTTGTTGATCCTGACAAATCCAACACTTCTATCAATACCAAGATTATTGCCTCTCTCAACATCAATGCCAAGATGACTGTTAGTGACTCGGTTTAAATTAGGCTTAAGAGATATAATGGTTTGAAATACAAAAGGTTTATCAAGAAGATTGTGGCCTCTTTGTCGTCTATATTTGACATACTCAAAATACAATGCCACAAATGCAGCAGGTAAATTTTTACAGTAAAGTGACGAATTCAACAACAACATAATGTTGCCAAATATTTCTTATGCGAGGTCCTCGGTCAACTCTCCTCAAAGAGAGAAGAGCCTCTATGCAAATGCAAAGTACTCCAAAGAGAGACCGAGACAGACAGAGAGAGAGACACACACACACAAAAAAGTCAGTTAGACTGTTGGTTGAATTTTATTTTTATTTTGTTTTCCCTTGTGCTTTAAAAAATAAAAAAATATGTCGAATAAACAAGTAAAATCGCTTGTTACTACCTGCCAAGATACACTTACCAAATATTTGGATAGTAGGCAATCCTTTAGAGTGATAAACCAAATTCTTAAAACGAAGACTCATGACTTTCTCTTTCTCTCTCAAAAAAAAAATTAGTACTGACAGATGTAGGCTGCGTACCCTACTCTTTACTAAAGCCATCCATCACTCATGCAACAGCTCAACAACTCTATCGAATTGAAAAGGCCAACCCAGTATGTTTCCCTCCTTTTTTTTTCTTGCCTTGTGAAGTCACCAAACAGTGTATATATATGTTGTATCGTTAACAAGATAAGAATTCATGTTATAGGATATTGCTGCTGAATCAGACGGTAAAATAATCATAAACAGGACCGAGAAAGACAATATATTCATCAAGTAATTAGAGCTTTGGTTGAAGCATTGTTTACTGTTCAAAGATATTCGGGATGAACATGAGCAAGGACTACATCAAGATCCAAAAAAATGGCGAGAGCTCTATTTGGTAAGAAAAGGCATTATAACTGACTTTGAATTCATCAAATAACCCCAAGTGGATAGCATACACACTATGAAAATGAAAGAAAGAGACAGATGATTAAAGAGAAAGTCAAGAGCCAATACAGCAAAATACAGAACGAAAAGGAAAAGAAGTCTATCAAAGTGCTTCATGGTGTAGTGCCTGCGAAAGGCCGGCATTCATATGAGGCAGCACGTAAGTGTTTTTGATGAAAGCACCTGAACAAAAAAAAAGACATTTATAGATTCATTAGGACGATCCACTATGAGTAAACTATTTCAACAGACACGAAAAGAGACAAACAAAGTGTAAGTTGATTTGATGCTTGAGAGGGATCCGAATATTTATGCATTCTTGGTATACTATGCTAGTGCCTCTATCTATCACTCATCATCTAGACGACCTATATCATCACATACTTCATCTGCAACCACTGTGATCCACGTACCAAAACCAGCTTCCAGGCTAGTACAGTCTTATCGAGATAATCAAACAAAATATGTTCAAAGTCCTCATTCACCTCCACTGCCTCCATTAACACAACCAAAATCTCACATTGTACCTTCTCGAGAGGTAAAGTGAAGTTGGTCATATTTGAGAAATTATATTCAATATCTTATGAATAGCAGGTACCGAATAACAACAAGCAATACAACACTACTTCCAAACGACCTCGAGTAAGTTTATTTTGGATTTTTTTTTTTTTTTACTAAAGATCAAACCATCAGTTAAAAGATGATCCAAATTGTGATGTCAAGAAAAAGAAACCTGTTGCTATGGTGAATTTCAATATTTTTAATGAAGTAAGTATTGCTTATTTAGAGTATCAAATCAAATCTAATATTCATAATTTCTAGCTGTCGTAACACTGTAAATAAACATTTGGACTCTCAAAAAAAAAGAGGAAATCTGACAAGTCTATACAACAAGATACCACTCTTATCCTTGTCAAAGCCAACAACAATCTATGTTTTCTTTCTTTCTTTTTTTTTCTTGTTGCTTTATTTTAATCCTTTTTTTTTTTCTCTGGTTCAAGAGATAATTTTAATAACACCATCTCGGTCACCACTGATGATCATGGGATATGGCGTTTCTGTCAAAATTATATCTGTGATGGCGTCTGTATGGTCCCTCATTAAGTACTGTTGCTGTGCAACAGCATTGGTAAGATTCGATAGTTGGACATAACCTTTATCGAAGAGCCAATAAATACAAACACAAATATACTCTATGTTTGATTACATCCTTTTCTATCTACTTACCTTGTTGTTGGTTTCGATTGACATGTGTAAATTCGAAATGGAAGGTCATGTTTTCAAATGTATTTGTGCTAGACAAAAAGAGAGACAGGGAAGCAAAAGGAGACTGTTTAGTATTGACTATACTCTATTACTTTTTCAAAATAATAATAATCTTACCTGTATCTTGGTCTAGCTTCATCAATGTCTAATCCCAATACTACATTTGAGTTTTCTATACGAGAAGTATCCCAAAATCGAATCTTTCTATCTGTACCACCTGTAATCATAAATGATCCCTGATAAGGTGATATGACTGCTCGAATGGAATTTTCTATCAAGTTTGCTTCGTTGTTGGTAAAAGCGTTTGCCAGAATGTCTTTATCTGAAGGTGCCTCTAAAGCCTTATAGGCTTCCAACAAAACTCCTGTCGTCTTTTCATCACCCGACTTGACAGCAAACACTTGCAGACATTGAAGGTTCTCCAAATCCCAAACTGAAATCTCGTTTTTGCCTGCCGCAATTCTTACCAAATGGTGTTTCTCATGAGCTTCTGTCTTAAAGGAAGCAGGTACTAAAGCTAGGGCACTAATTCGACTCTTGCTTGGATGAAGCCATGATTTTAGTGGTATTTGAAACCGTAAATCGTAGAGTGTCAAAATGCCTCGCATTGTGCCCACTAGCAGCCATGTACTATTAGGATCCGTTAGCATGGATGTGATGACGCCATGGCTCTTGTTGTTTTGTAGTTTCCAGACGACTTGCATTGTCAATAGATCGAGTGCATAAATAGTGCCCTTTGTAGTAGCAAACAACAGAATAGACTTGGAGCCTGCCATTGTATTAGAGGCATTACTGACAATATGCCGGATCAGGATAGCATGCTCATCCATTAACTGATATTCACGAACAGGTAAACATTTGCCAAACTTAAGAGCAGATCCTTCATGATAGATATCAATTCGAAAGATGTGAATGCTACCGTTGTCTGAAGCAGCCGCTATACAGTAAGTTTGTTGAATGAAGGTGATGCACTTAATACGCCCGCCTTGTTGGTTATAAGTAGCTCTCGATCGATTAGTCACATTACGCTCTAACCGAGAGCAGTCCCAGATTTTAACTGAACCATCATCAGAGCAAGAAGCAAACAGTAAATTATCAAACGAGATAGCCAATTGATTAATAGAGCCGGTATGTTCAGTAAAGTGAGCTACCAAATTGCCTTCAGGCTTCCAATTGTATAGTGCATTTGAGCCAGGCAGACTATTTGTCAACTTCCGAATGCGCTTCATGACAGCAGGATCTCCCAAGAATTCTACGTAGACATACGAGTTTCAGCAAGAGGAAAAATACATAGAGAAAAAAAAAGAGACATGTACCTGGTATATAAGGAGGGAAGGCTTCAGTTGCTCTCTTGTATAATAGTTTCTGTAAATGAGCATAGCCAACTAGATAGAAACATAAAATCAGAAATTACAGTCATGCCGTTTCAAACTGAATCTACTCACTTGAGCTAGTGTTCTCCAGGTTTAGTGTATCATCATCATTGTCTTGGTCCTTTTGTAATGATGTATTCTCACTTGATAGTAAGCTAAGTTCAACAGGTTCTCCTGGCTTTATGCTTTTTTGTTTGATAGCATCCATGGTCAATATAATGCCTATAATGACAATGCATGAATTTCCTGCTATTTTCAATCCATTCTCTCAGTTTTTTTTTCCTTTTACTTTTAGGTCTATCAAGGCTTCGAGGTAAAGATCCAAAATGATGATCTGATGGACTTGGTATAGGCGATTGTCGATAGTTGACCTTTGTCTGCAAAATAGGGATAGCAGATGCTTCATCTTGATAGTGATTATGGTTTTCTTTATCTGCCATGTTGGGCAATAATGCTTGTATGTGAGGCTGACTGGCCACTCTATTTAACTTACAGAGATCTTCCCGTGATTTGGTACGCATAGAGCTAGGTACTTGGAGACGTGGGGAAATAGAACTAATGATTTCAAAAGGTTAAGTGACTTGTATGGAAGCAGTAAAGAAATTGGAGGGTAAGATTACTTACGATCGGTCGGATAAAAGACCTGTGGTATCTTTGGATTGCAGACGACGTACTTTCTGTGATAAGTCTGGTAAAAATACAGTCATTGGAGTTACGTTGAGATTTTTTAGCAGAATTTCTCCTTTCTTAATTTACATGTTAAAAGAAAGCAGTTAGTTCTATGCCCATGACAACATTAGCATCCAACATACCATTAAGCTTTGCTCCTCTACTGCTTTCGGTCGACTAATTTAGAGTGATTAGAGACATGCCTAAACATATAATATTTCATTCTTTTTTACCTCATCTTTGTTTTGCTCACTTTGAATATATAATCTCGCAAATACCTTAACTTTTCCTCATCCTCAACAGACATACCAAAACTCCTGAGGCGTTCTAAAAAGATCTCATCCCTAAAATCAAAGAAGAATAAACAAACATAAATCCATAACCTGCCTTTTTTTTTTACGCTGTCATACTCTTTTGAGTTGTCATTTTCCTCATCGGCAGAAATAAAGCTTTGGAATAACGAAACTAGAGTATGAAAATATAAGTCAAAGAACATCTAACAGTTCAGCAAAATGGCTTACCTTGCTTATAGTTGGATGTTGTCATTGAAAGTCGTGGAAGTTTGGAAGACATGATATCTTTTACTGGCTTACTAATCTGTTGTTTCCAAAAGTTCGATTGTTTTGTAGCTTTCGTTGCCCAAACAATGGCCTGTTCATAGACTTGTCGAGAAATCTATAGATATGCATGATTTATGAGTCCTATAGAAAGCCA
Source organism: Blakeslea trispora (assembly GCA_025331445.1). Classification (NCBI taxonomy): domain Eukaryota; kingdom Fungi; phylum Mucoromycota; class Mucoromycetes; order Mucorales; family Choanephoraceae; genus Blakeslea; species Blakeslea trispora. Next base: position 559,785 of record JAIWNE010000001.1, on the reverse strand, counting down.
CCTTATATCTATGCAGATCCTTACGGGCGATTCAACATTTTCAAGTAATGTAGCTTCATTCACTTCTGCAATATCAGAACGTAAAAAGGGTCGTAACATAGGGTATATAATGCACCAAAGATCAGTTCTCGGCAAACTCTTTGCAGTAGATGAAATAAATCCAATAGCACCGTATCGAATCCAGATATTGGGATGACAAATCAAGGGCCAAATGATGCCTACAAGCTCCCATAATTTCATCTTTTGAAACAAACCAAGATCGGCCAAGCTAGTAAGTGAATTGAGAACTTTTTCAACTACGAACTCTTCTGCATCTACTCGTGCCATATCGACTTTCAGTTCAATCCCAGTTCATTGTGTTATCTTCTTACCTGTTAATGCTTGAATCATGAGGGGCAAAATGTACTCTTCTAGACTTTTGGCACCCACAAATGTACCTACACCCTTAATACTCTCAAAGAAAGCACTTCGCAACATCCAATCTTTATCGTTTAGATAGGTAATCATATGACTCAGTAATACATCATTTGCTTTCTGTCTTCCAAAAAATACACACAGACAAGTAATGTTGGTCAAGAGAGCTCTTTTGACTGCACTTTCACTGTCAATCAACAGAATAGTCGCTTGCTCTTGGATAACAGCCTGCAAGTCTTGTAGAGAGGCATCATAGGCTGATTCATAGTCAAGTCCTTCTGACTCTAAATCGTGAGAAGGTAATGCTGAAGAAGCAGCAACATTAGGAGGATAAACATGGTCTGACTTTAGCAACTGAGCCATCTCCAGAAACTTGAGACCTGTCTCCGCCAGCAGAGCAATGCAACTGGCATAAGTGGATCGTACAAGTACATTTGGGTCTGTTGAAAATGGACGAATACTTGGAATAATGTATTCAGGAAAGATACGTGCATTAATAGGCGAAATAGACTCTACAAGGCAGAGCACTTGAGTAAGTGTCTTGATAGCATTAGCCCTGACAAGTGCAGATTCGTCTGTCAATAACACAATCAAGTAAGGCACTAATCGATCTAACTTGACATCGTCTGGCAATCGTTCTCCTAGTACAAGCAAAATGTCTAGCGCTTTAAGTTTGGTGCTGGGATATAATGAATTCCGTATAAGAGAACAGATAAACGACAGTAGGATAAGTGAGCCCTCATCCTCTTCCTGCTCTTTCTCCGATCGCTCCTCCTTATAACTGTTGTCTACTGTATGGTGAGGCGGTATGGTGGATGCAGGGCCGAGTAATATAGAAGATGCTGTGGTAGTGTTGGGTAAATCAGATCGTGTCTTGCGTTCCTGTTCGCAGGGTGCAGAGATAAAATAGAGTATTTTCTCAAAATCATTAAAGACGCGTTCAATCTTCTCGTCTGCATCTGTTGCCTTTCGACTATTGACACTAGGATAAGCCGAAGACAGGGCTGACATGATGGTAGATTCGTTTTGCTGCTGAGGAGGAGACTGTGAAGTTGGTATTTTCTCGTTTAGAGTGCTCATGTACTGATAGAGGAACGAAAAGAAATAATGAGGGAATGCTTTGCCATGCCACGTAGTTAGATAGCCTTCAGCTGAATGTCTTTTGGTAGGATCTATCTGAATCATATGCTTAATCATGTCACGTATATGTTCATCCTCAATTTGATCCAACACTGCATCTGGGTTATAATCGCCACTTCGGTATTTCAGGAGCTGAGACAGATTGAATAGAGGTGTACCTTCCAAGAACAATTCTGCTAAAACACAACTAGATGGTTATCAGTCTATACACTCCCTTTCTTTCTTTCTTTCTTTCTCTTATTACCCAACTGAAAATATATCCATTCCAGGTGTCAGCTCACTCTTGTGTTCGTTTTCAGCTACTTTTTTGATACGCTGTTCAATCTCTGATCCAGGACCATAAAATCGTTCTGGAGCTATATAACCTGTTCTTCTAAAGGACGTATCAAAATAGAATGAATAATTGGCTGGATTATTCTAAAATACACACACACACACACACACACACACATAATATCGTCAGCAAAATCATCTAGCAAGTTGAAACATTAAGATGGTAAATAGACTGACCTCTGGTAAATAAGTAGGCTTGCAAAAAGCATAATCAACAAGATAAACCCAGTTCCAAGAAGTGACTAGCACATTTTCTGTCTTTATGTCTCCATGATAAACGTTGCGGGCATGAGAGTCTGCTACAGCTCTCAAGAGTTGGTAGGCAACCCATTTCTTCTCAATCACTGTCAAAAAAGGTCTGGTACTGATACGATCATAAAGACTGCTGTATAGGTATTGGCGTACAAGATAGGTTGCCCGATCATCTTCCATAACTCTCTGAAAGTAGAATGCGTTGGGTACATCCAATAATGCTTCAGATTCCTCTGTTCTCTCTCTCTTTTGTCAGTATTATGATTGTTTCTGCTCCAAGCTATTATGCTACCTTTTATCTTCTTGACTTGTTTGGATAGATTCATGCCAGACTCCGGCTTGATAAACAGTTTGACGATAACATATCCGTCCTTGTTTCTACCACGTAACGTTTTCATGAAGCGAGCTGTTCCAATACTTGAGTTGCATAAACAGGCGAGTCAGTCGATAGATTCAAAGCATGTGTCTCCTTTACCTTTTCTCAAAATAAACACCTCCCAGGACGTTAACATAGCTACTTATAGTAGCCATGTCGGTGAAGTTAGAGATGTTATTGCCCATGGCAAGCTATTTGATCAAAAGTAAGTGTACAAAAAAAAAAAAAGAAAGTAAAATATAGACAAAAGGGTCTTGCGTCTTTTTTTTTTGTTAAATGCCGTTTTGCGGTCATTTAACATATCCTGCTGACTTGAATTTCATTTTGGGAATATGATATTTCTCAGACACTGTAAATTATAGAATGTGTTTTCGAAAAGAACACTTTAACACTATGTACTCTAAGAAACATACCAACTATCTTCTCGTCGCTTACTACTACTATTGTCTGCTCAAGTATAAAGCGTGCTTGTTTGCTTTTATTCACGCTTAAAGTATACTTCTTTGAGAGTAACAGTTGTGTTTAGCTTTACTAGAAATAAACAGTTAAAGCTACAGTCTTCTTAACTTACGCAAAGCATTCAATGATCCAATACATAAGCCTGATGCTGACTTGGTGGCTACTTTTTCTTCTCTTGTTCATAAAAAGCAGAAAAAAAAAGGGGGACATACTTTCCAGAGCAACAAAGCTTTGGTTGAAAAGGATGTAAAGACTTCTACTTGCTAGTGAAATAAGCATATGCTCTTGTTTTGGGACACCCTAATAGTTTGCAATATAATGGGTATGTCTTTTCAGCCAAAGTTATGCTTATTACTTTCCATTATGCTTGTTTGTTGCTCTTTAGATTCCTAATCATACAAAATCTTGGTATATCAAAACACTAGCCGTGAAGTCTCGCTACGCTCGACTACGGCGTCGCCCTCTGGGGGCCCTCACGGGTAATGGATTGAGTCAATTTATCTCATTGTTTCTATGAAATTGGAGCACAGTCACGTGACTTTACCTTAACATCGAATTTCATACAAACAATGAGATAAATTGACTCAATCCATTACCCGTGAGGGCCCCCAGAGGGCGACGCCGTAGTCGAGCGTAGCGAGACTTCACGGCTAGTTTTATAATATTGAAAAAAAAAAAGAACAAAACGGCGCGTCCCAATTGGTCAAGTAGTATAAACAAAACGGCGCGTCCCAATTGGTCAAGTAATATAAACAAAACGGCGCGTCGGCATTGGTCATTACTGCCTTTATAAATAAGCTTCTCCCTTGAAATTTTTTTTCTCTCTTTAGTTCTAACTTTTTTTTTTATTATAGGTATTAGGTATTGATTATGTTACCCGAGTGTCGTGTTGAAAGAGGCTAAGGTGAGACTCTTTCTTCGCTTCATGAGGATGTCTTAATTTATGTGGTATTCTTGCCGAGTTAGCATTTCCTTTTTTTATATTGCTTGGAATGCTATACTCTTGCTTCTCAGGTTCTCCTTTACAGGGGTTCCTAACACTTTTGGCTCACCTCTCTCTTTCTCTCTGTTAATGATTCTCCATCTTGGCTATTTCTCTACTCTAAGGCAGTTTCCGAGGGCTTCTTAGAATAATCGTATTCGCGGTGCTTTTCTGGTTTGCTGGTTTACTAGTTTACTAGTTTACCAGTATAACCCCTTTTTTCCTTCTTGCAAGGATTACATCCACTTTATAAACTAAAGAAAATGAAAATGGTGTGTGAAAGGGTGATTATTAGTGTGGCATTCACCACAGCTCATTTATATAATTTAAGAAGAGTTTTTTATCGTATTTAACACTTTTTCTCTTCACCTTAATAAAGGCCTATAATTTGTCTCACTTAACTTGCTAACTTACAAAACCCTATTCAAAAGACAAATACAACAGTTTTCATATTGCAATAATTTTATTCGCGCTTATACTTTTTTTTCATGCTGATTTTTTAAAAAAATAAAAAACGCGCTTTTTTTTTGTTGTGTACTTGAATTTTTTTGCTGGTCAAGATTTTTTTTTTGCATAAGGAGGTTTGCGCATTCACGTATATTTGTATTATAAAAAAAAATCTTGACCCGTAAAAAAATTTCAAGTACGCAAAAAAAATTAAAATCCGCAAAATTCAATGTTCCTTTTTTTTTTGCTAACTTGGACATAAGAATACAAAATAAGAAAAATGATGGGCCACCCTCCTCTCCCTTTCTGACCTCGCTTTCAGATCAATTTGACACATAATTAGACTAGAAATCGTTTTATTTTTTCGTTGAATTTTAATAAAAAGAAGATAAAGCAATCATATTTCTTATTTTGTATTCAAGTGTCTCAATCAATTCTGTTAGAATTCATTTCGACACTTGAATTGTTGATTGTTCTTTTAGAGATGTGTGCTTTTAACATACCAACATGAATGACTCTTTTTTAGCGATGGTCGGGTTGCCATGAAAGAAGATGCATGTGTAAAAACTTGCTAACTTTGACACTCAGTAGTATAAAAAAGAAAAACGTTAGGTAGGCCAATAGCATCTTATAAACTAATCAGGATGCTTGTTCTTTTTACTTTAAACTTAGACAATTTAGCGAACAACATCAAACAAGTGAGGTGTGGATGAATCATGGTTTTGATGTCCTTCAAAAATCATGATATTGTTCAACTTGTCCAAATCGACTTGATGCTTCAGGTACTCTGAGCAGTAGGACTTTGTTGCTAAAATCCTTGTTCATGAGTTTGCCTCTCTTTTTCTTGTTTATTTCTTTATTTTGAATTTTCCAAAACTCAAATAGAAATAGTGTAGAATTCATGCGGCTGGGTATCACATAGCTGTGTTTAAATAAGCAGATCTCGTCAATTTAGCAGAATAAGATACCCTTAACCATGGATTGAAAAAAAAGGGGTCTGTGTCCCAAATGATCTTATCTTAATCTATGCATTAACAGACGTTTGTTTTAATCAACAGTGCATTGATTAGTAAGCATTGGCTAGGTGAAAACATATTGTTCAAAAAATTCAAAGGTGATATAATAACTTCATCATATTGACCACAAGTGTTTGTCACTACATTCTCTTTTGAATACTTCTCTAGCACAGCTCATAACGCAAGTATGAACTGCGTGTTCATTTTGTATCAATGCAAGATCATAGACTTTTGGCTTAGACATGTACTACTGTTTCTACAGTATGATTTGTAATACTATTTGATCATCAATGCCAATTGTGCAACCAATGAGCAGCATCTACACTGGTAATACTGATCATACTCATAGAAGCAAAACAATAAGCAATCAAATTACTGGCTCAAGTGTTGGTACACAAAGAGATAGTGTAATCATAAGCCTAATTTCTAGGACTTCAAAATGGGAAGAGGTTTCTCTTTTCTGTGAATATCACGGCCGTGTTACCGAATGTCCGATTGGGCAAAACGTTTTGCCCACAAGATTGCGTCAATTGACAAATTTTCGAAATTAATATTAAAAACCCTGTACTTTTTCGCGTTTTGATCCTCTTTTTGTTATTATTACTATCCAGTTTATAGCAAGTCAAACACAATGTCCACTGATCCTTCCAAGTACATTTTCAACCACACTATGATCCGTGTCAAGGATCCTAAGGCCTCTATTCATTTCTATACTGAAATCCTTGGTATGAAGTAAGTTTAGTTTACATTCAAAAAGCAAAAAAAAAAAAAAGTATTAACCTATGTCAATCTATATAGGCTTATCACTAAGAGCGATTTCCCTAACGCCAAGTTCACACTCTATTTCTTGGCTTATGTTGACAAGGTTCCTGAGAGCGAAGAAGAAAAGAAGAAGCTGGCTTTCAGCATGCCCGGTGTCCTTGAATTAACTCAGTAAGTAATTACATGCTTTAAACATGAAAATAGTATGTTAAGACAATTGTAGCAACTGGGGTACTGAGGAGCAAGCAGATTTTGCCTATGCTAACGGTAACTCTGATCCCGGTCGCGGTTTTGGTCACACTGCTATTCTTGTTGATGACATTGAGAAGGCTTGTGAACGCTTCGAATCCCTCGGTGTCAAGTTCATCAAGAAGCTCACTGATGGTACCATGAAGAACATTGCTTTCATTGCTGATCCTGATAACTACTGGGTTGAGGTAAATGTGCTTTTGAAAAGCGAATATGGGCTAAAGCGTACTAAACATGATTTTCTCATAGGTCATTGCAAACCCTACTCTTACTGGTAACTCTCCTGTCTAGATGCAAACAATAAATAAAATGCCATCACAAAAAGATAAATCACTCTATTAGTTCATGCGTAAATGTATGTGTCACATTGTGCTGTACAATCTGAGAGGGAGTAAAGAATAGAGGCTATCAGTCAAAACACATGAAATTCTCTGTTTTATTTCAGCGTTCCATTCCATGTTTTCTCAAGAATTGTTTTGTTTTGTTTGTCAGATAAAATACAATGCTGTTTCAAGTTTGCGTATTTGTTAACTAGTCTGATATCATCGATTTTCTTTTTGGTCGGTAAAATTAGTAATGCCGGCTTTATTTTTTTTCTGAAAAAAAAAAGTATTTAATTTCTTTTTCCTTCCATACATTTTTCCTTCTTTTTTTTTCTATTGTTTAACGTTATTTAGACAGCCAAGTGACAACCAAGCAAGAACAAAAAAAAACAGAGCACAATGGATACATCAGCAACTATTCCAATAGAGGGAATGACTTGCCATTCATGTATAAATGCTATTACTAGAGCACTTGAACCACTTGCAAAATCTGTACAAGTCAATTTAGAACAGGCAAATGCAACCATTACTTATAACCCAGAGGCAGTTTCTCTACAGTCATTGATAGAGTCCATCGAGGACTGCGGATTTGATGTCCCAAGAGAGCTCGAAACTAAATTAGATATTCAAGGCATGACATGCCAGTCCTGTGTCAACTCTATCACAAATGCCTGCACATTGCTGAGTGGCCTAAAGACAATCAATATCAGCCTAGAAGATGAGACGGCTATAGTCAAATTCGACCCTTTGTTAACTACACAACAGCAAATTATTGAGACGATCGAGGAATGTGGATTTGAAGCCTCTGTTTATTCCGATCATAGTAACGAAAAGAAAGCTTCAAAACAACTTACACCACAGCCACAGGCAAAGCCAACTACGCTGAGCGAAAGCCATGTTACATCGCAACTGAGAGTTTTGGGTATGACATGTGCCTCCTGTGTAAACAGCATTGAGAGAGGGCTGTCTGTTACACAAGGTATTTTTGGTGTTCAGGTTTCTCTATTAGCAGAATCAGCTACTGTCTCCTACGATCCGATATTAATTCAGGTTGACCAAATTGCCGAGCTGATTAATGATATGGGATTTGAAGCAACAGTGATTGCCGAAAACATACAAAACCAATCCAACAAACTTCAACTCCAGATTTTTGGTATGACTTGCGCTAGTTGCGTCAACGCCATTGAGCGCGAACTATCCAAGTTGGAAGGCATCAATTCAGTCTCTGTAAACTTGATGACAGAAATGGCCACCGTTTCATACAGCCAATTCAAAATAGGTCCTCGAGAAATTGTAGAAAAGATAGAATCGCTTGGTTTCAATGCACTTGTGAGTGACAAGTCGAAAATCGTTCAACTCGAGAGCTTGTCAAAGATTAGAGAAATCAAGCAATGGCAGCAAGGACTTTTGCACAGTTTCATTTTTGCATTTCCTGTTTTCATTATCGCCATGATCTTACCTGAATTTGAATCGGGCAGATATCTTTTAAACACACCTACCTATGTTATACCTGGTTTGTACTTGTTTGATGTGATCCAACTGGCTTTGGCAACACCTGTACAATTTATTGTGGGAAGACGATTCCTGACTTCTGCATTCCAATCATTAAAGCACCATGCACCTACCATGGACTTATTGGTCGTTCTGTCTACTCTCTCAGCTTATATTTTTTCAGTGATATCGATGATCAGAGCAGTATTAACCGGATCAACCATTCGTCCTACAGTATTCTTTGAAACATCTGCAACTTTGATCACATTCATTATGGGTGGACGATATTTGGAGAATTTGGCCAAAGGGCAATCGTCAACTGCGCTCTCGAAGCTCATGTCTCTTGCTCCCTCGACTGCAACTATGGTTCAGCTTTCTGACGATAAGAACGCTATCATGACTGAAAAGCAGATTCCTTCAGAACTTATCCAAATCAATGACTATCTTAAAATTGTGCCTGGAGACAAGGTCCCAACAGATGGGACTATTGTCTCTGGAGAATCTACAGTAGATGAGAGTATGCTTACCGGTGAAGCAAACCCAGTGATAAAGCACATAGGCGATACGGTTATTGGTGGCACAGTCAACGGTCTTGGTACATTTGTGATGAGGGCTACTCGAGTAGGATCAGACACAGCTCTGAGCCAGATTGTGCGACTTGTAGAAGATGCACAGGTCAACAAAGCTCCAATTCAAGGGTTTGCAGATAGAGTTGCAGGTGTGTTTGTTCCTTCTGTGGTCATCTTAGGTCTGGCGACATTGGTCATTTGGTCAGTCTTGGTTGGCTGTTTAGGTGTCAGCCGCATGCCTACGCTTTTACAAAAAGAAATCAACAAAGAAGGCGTAAATGGGGATTGGTTTTTTGTCTGTCTCAAGATGTGTATCAGTGTAGTCATCGTTGCTTGCCCATGCGCTCTTGGACTTGCTATCCCTACTGCAGTCATGGTTGGTACAGGTTTAGCTGCTGAACATGGTGTCATCTTTAAAGGTGCCTCTGTACTTGAAAATGGTCAGAAAGTGAACAAGGTTTTATTTGACAAGACAGGAACACTTACAACAGGACAAGTACAAGTAGTTCAGTATGAAGCCTGGGATCAAGGCGAAAAGACAAAAACCAACATGCTAATTTTGGCTGCACTTGCCGAAGCCAAGAGTGAACATCTCTTGGGACGCGCCATAGTCTCAAAGGCAAAAGAATTGACAAACACCTCTGCCGAGTCTTCTTTGGATCACTTGGGATCCGTGTCAAACTTCAAGAGTGAAACAGGTTTCGGTATAGAGTGTAATGTCCTATTGTCTAACAGCTCTGATAACAATTATCATGTTGTTGTTGGCAACCAAAATTGGCTAGAAGAGTATCATGGTATTGGGCTTTCAGATGATCAAATTCAAGCTGTTGAAAGAGAATCTTCTCAGGGCCGAACTAGTATCTTGGTCGCTGCTAACGGTCTTCCGATGGGATTCATCTCGATATCTGATACAATCAAGCCAGAAGCGAAAGCAGTGATTAGTGCATTGCATGAGATGGGCATTTCTACAGCTATGGTTACAGGCGACAATCACTTGGCTGCTCAATGCATTGCATCTCGTCTGGGCATCACTGAGGTATATGCAGGTGTTTCTCCAAGCGGCAAGACACAGATAGTCAAAGATGTCCAGTCTCAATTACGGCCATCCACTAGTTTGTTTTTGCGCCGACGTCTTTCTCCTACGGTTGTGGCTATGGTAGGTGATGGTATCAATGATTCTCCAGCTTTGGTTGCCTCCAACATTGGTATTGCTCTTTGCAGTGGTACTGATATTGCGATGGAAGCTGCGGATGTTGTTTTGGTTCGTAACAATCTAAAGGATGTGGTGGTTGCCCTGGCTTTGTCCAAGAGTATCTTTAGACGTATCAAACTCAATCTCTTATGGGCCTGTATATATAATATAATTGGTATTCCTCTGGCTATGGGCCTCTTTATGCCTATTGGATTGCACCTTCATCCTATGATGGCTGGTATGGCTATGGCTGCTAGCTCGACAAGTGTAGTCGTAAGCAGTCTGATGCTTAAATGGTTTTGGAAGAAGCCTGACTTGGACAAGCAATATGCGTCTTCAGGTCTTTGGCAAAAGCTGTCGTTTGGCATTACTCAATGGAGACGAAGCGCGTATCAACCACTTAGTGCTCAGGATTATGACTTGGAAAATTTGAGTCATTAAGTTGTATTGTTATTATTACTATCATCATCATTCATTTCATTTGCATTCAATTCCCTTTCTCCTTTAAAACAATCATTCATATGCTCATATCAACCATAGTCAATTGAACTAATAAACAAAAAAAAACAAACATAGAAAACACACTCTTCTTTGTTCATATTTCTGAAAGCTGTTGCAGGATCTAGTATAGAAAGGGGGAACCCTCTCTCACTACCACAAATTTCATAAGCAATTCAAGCCCTTGATTCCGAACAGTCACAATCAAATCATCCTCTATTTTCTAGTTTAAGTTGACAGCTCTCAAACAATAATAATAAAAAAAAAAGAGAAAATGACAACACAAGACAGCTTATTTCTAAAAGTATTCCAAGACGCTGATCATCAAATAGAAGACCAAAGTGCTGGAGATCCTTTTCCAGCTTATCTCGATGATGTCGATACAACACTTGCACCATTTTGCCCCACTTCTGCCAATCGTGTGCTCAAAGCGTTAAAGATGGCTAATGTGGGGCCTCAAGACATCCTTGTCGATCTTGGATCTGGCGATGGGCGATTTGTCACAGCTGCTGTAGCTGAATTCAATGCACAAAAAGCCGTTGGCATTGAGTCTGATCATGAGCTGGTAGAAACATCAAAGCGTTTGGCACAACAAGTGTTATCTTCAGATGACAACAAAGTGTCTTTTATACTGGGTGACCTACTAGACTTGCCAAAGATGGTTCATGACACAAACTGGACAGTGATTGTTTTGTTTCTTTTGCCAGATCATACAGACAAGTTTGCGGATATGTTATTGCATCACTATCGTAACGGTGCTCGTATTGTCAGTCTAGTGTTCAACCTTAACGAAATCCCGGAACTGAAATTGGCTTGTTCAGATGAATCAGATGGCATTTATGTGTACAGTCAATAAAAAAAAACATTTTGTTGTGGCGATTTTGCTATATCAGCTCAATATGTTTAAATGCGAGAAACAAGAATTTTGAATTGCAGCGTCTGATTTATGAGAGACCAGTATTCCTTATACAGCATGTCTGTCATTAACAAATACAGTTAGTTTATATCTCGTCTTACTCTTGAAATTTACATCATTGCCCAACTCATGTTCAGTAAGTAACCGTCATAAATCAAGTATAACGCTCAAACAAAGGTATATTGGTTGACAGCCAGTATTGATTTGGACTATAAACATACTTTTTCGTTATTTCAAACAGAAAAAGATATGCTACGGCAATGGTAGAAGGTTCAAAGGTTTGTCAAGAAAACTCTCAGTGCTGCTCATGTCCTATCTTTTTTTTTGTTTGCTAGATTCAAATCAACAATTAGAATTCAATAGAGATCGCTCGAGAAAAGAACCAATAATACAGCACTTCTTTTTGGGGACACTCCTCGTTCATTGAAAGGTGTGCACTAAAAACACTTTGTTTGAATAAGCATTTTGGATAGATACCGAACAGTGAAAAGACTTGTTTTTAAGATTAAGCATCATAAAAAAAGTGTCCTCGAAAACAGTAGATATGTCTACAAGTGAATCATATCTCTCTTCAGCTATTGTGGCTGCTTTTTTTGATAGCTGATAATTCTTATCTATTCTTTTTCGTATCCCGAAACGCGTTTAGAGGCATAAACAGATTGACTGGGCGTTTATGCACCGCTTTTTGATTTCTGAAATTCAAAGTAAGCGTCCATACAATCCTTTGCATCATTGAAATGAGATTTAATCCAAAATGACTTATCATGAATATCCAATCAGCTTATCAGGATCTCATATGTCAGAATAAGTAAAATCATTTACGACAACTTTAAATGAATCTATTTGACGTTAAATACCTTTCTTTCTTTTTTGGTTTCTTAAAATAAAAAAAAATCAACTCCCCCCACTCTTGTTGTTTTTCCTTTTATAACTTGTATATAACAAAAAAAAATGGCTTCCAAGCTTCTTACAAGAGTAAAGCCTCTCACTGCACACAGTCTGTAAGTTATACTAGCTATCATAAGAGAAACCAAATACTTATCCTTGGTTAGTCGTGATGCTTCTAAAGTTCTTCCTATTGGCGCCAGATACTATGCCTCTGACAATACCAAAAAGTTGAACAAATACAGTGCCACCATTACTCAACCAAAGAGTCAAGGTGCTTCTCAAGCTATGTGTAAGTTTTTATTAAGAAAAGGATTTTTTTTGAGTTGCATGGGAATTTTGAATATCTAACGATAACTTTGTTTGTAGTGTACGCCACTGGTTTGACAGATGAAGACATGAACAAGGCACAAGTCGGTATTTCCAGCGTGTAAGTCTTATTTGATTAGAATATTGCAAAGTGTACTTTTTTTTTTTTTGCTGGTCAGTATATTTACGGATATATGCGTAGTTGGTATGAAGGAAATCCTTGTAATATGCATCTTATGGATCTTGCTGGTGAGGTCAAGAAAGGTGTTCAAGACGCTGGCTTGATTGGCTATCGCTTCAACACAATTGGTGTCAGTGATGGTATCTCTATGGGTACTCGTGGTATGAGTTATTCCCTTCAATCTAGAGATTTGATCGCTGATAGTATTGAAACTGTAAGTCTCCCTTTTTTTTTTCTTCAATGCTTTGGAACATTGGGTTGTTTACCTCTTTTTTTCTTGATAGGTAATGGGTGGTCAATGGTATGATGCCAACATCTCTATCCCCGGTTGTGACAAGAACATGCCTGGTGTCTTGATGGCCATGGGTCGTGTCAACCGTCCTTCTTTGATGGTCTATGGTGGTACTATTCAACCCGGTAAGAGCTGTGGTGGTGAAAAGCTAGACATTGTCTCTGCTTTCCAAGCCTATGGTGAATATGTTTCTGGTTCAATTGATGAGGATAAGCGTTACGATATTATTCGCCATGCTTGTCCTGGTCCTGGTGCATGTGGTGGTAGTAAGTATCAGACTTTAGAAAAGTGTGATATCTCCAGAGATCTGATGAGCGAATGCTCTCTTTTATTTGTTAGTGTACACCGCCAACACAATGGCCTCTGCTGCTGAAGCAATGGGTATGACTTTACCTTACTCTTCTTCTACTCCTGCTGCTTATCCTGAAAAGATTGCCGAATGTCGTAATGCTGGTCTTGCTATTCGTAACCTTCTCGAGAAAGACATCAAGCCTCGTGATATCATGACTCGTGCTGCCTTTGAAAATGCTATTGTTCTCACCATGGTTCTTGGTGGTAGTACAAACGTTGTCTTGCACTTGATTGCCATTGCCAGAAGTGTTGGTGTCAACTTGACTTTGGACGATTTCCAAGCTGCTAGTGATAAGACTCCCTTATTGGCTGATTTGAAGCCTAGTGGTAAATATGTTATGGAAGACCTTCATGGCGCTGGTGGTATTCCTGCTATCCTCAAATACTTGATGGAAGAAGGTCGTGTAGATGGTAATGTCTTGACTGTTACCGGCAAATCTCTGGAAGAAAATCTACACTCTCTCCCTGGTCTTCCTGATGGTCAAGACATCATTCGTCCTCTCTCTAACCCTATCAAATCTACTGGCCACCTGCAGATCCTTCGTGGTAACTTGGCCCCTGAAGGTTCTGTTGCCAAGATCACAGGCAAAGAAGGTCTTCAATTTACCGGCAAAGCTCGTGTGTTTGATGGTGAAGAGAAATTCATTACTGCTCTTGAGAACAACGAATTCAAGAAGGGTGAAAAGACTGTGGTTGTCATCAGAAACGAAGGTCCCAAGGGTGGTCCCGGTATGCGTGAAATGTTGAAGCCCTCTTCAGCTATTATGGGTGCTGGCTTGGGTAAAGATGTTGCTCTTTTGACAGATGGTCGTTTCTCTGGTGGATCCCATGGTTTCATCATTGGCCATGTCTGCCCTGAAGCTTATGTTGGTGGCCCTATTGGTTTGGTAAAGGATGGTGATGAAATCACGATTGATGCTGAATCTCGCGAAATGAATATGAGCGTATCAGATGAAGAACTCGCTGAGCGCAAAAAGAGCTTTGTTCCTCCTCCTCCCAAATATACCAGAGGTACACTTGCTCGTTATGTTTTGACTGTGAAGAGTGCAAGTGAAGGTGCCGTCACTGATGAAGCATAAATTAATCTGTAAAAACTATTAAAATAAATTTGAATTTCAATGATACGCTTTGCTTGGCATACCAAATTGATAACACATCCAATAGTCACTTTTTTCTTCTGCTTAAGAAATGCATTGTTTATATTACCAATTCCGTCAAGTGATTTCTAATAGGATAGATTAAATTCTCAAACAAGATGTTCTGATAATTCACACCGAGTTTTGCCCTGTCTCAGTATTATGATGGCTAGTTTTATTTAGCATGAAGAGTCTGTAGTGAGCCAATACCTATCTTGTCGCAAAATCATAGAAAAAAATCAAACAGTCTTTAATTTATAAAAAAAAACGCGAATCAACATCAAAAGCTAAAATAACAATTTAAAATGAAAATCGATATATACTTTGAAAGCATTGATAGGAAAAATATGGCTCTATCTAGAGCAAAAAAAAACTGATTTTTGTCGGTACTTGAAACGAATCGCTTGGCAACAACCAAGTATGTCAAGAACCAAACAACTGGCTGTGTTTCATTGCACTGTGTAAGCACAAAAACCTTTTTTTTTTTTGCCAAGAATAAATTTAGTATAAAAACCTTTTTTCTTTGCTTTAGTTATATCCCTTTTTTCCTTGCTTGAATTGATCAACAAAATGCAAGCTTCACCTGAATTGAGCCATGAGATGTTTTTTTGTCGTTGGCTTAATTGTTCTTCTTCATTTGATGACCCAGAGCACCTCTATATTCATTTGACAAATGATCATGTTGGCAGAAAATCCACAGGCAATTTATGCCTTACATGCTGTTGGGAGAACTGCGATATCAGTGTTGTCAAAAGAGACCATATCACTAGCCATCTTCGAGTACATGTGCCTTTAAAGCCACATCGCTGTCAGGTACGGGCCTATTGGTATAGCTGAATTGAATATCATTAGGCCTTATTCTTTTCCCTCAGTTCTGTAGCAAATCATTCAAACGAACTCAGGACCTAAAGAAGCATGAAAAGATTCATAGTGAACAGCACATTTCTTCTCTTCGATCTCATCAACGTGGGCAACCCTTGACACCTCCTACATCCACTAGCCATCCAAGCAGAGACGTCTCACCAGTCTTGTCTGATCATCACCCCGTCTCACCACCCTCAAGTACATATTCTGATGATAACTGGATATTCAATGGTCTTTCTCCCTATCTGTCTAATTCACAGCCTACAAGTCAACCATCCTTTGTGACACAATCGATGGAAAACAATATGGGAGCAGATCAGATCATCAATGACTTGTTTTTCCCTATGGAAATAGAAACAAAGCCTGCTGAATACAACACAAATATGGCAAACAACCTCGATCAAATTCAGCAGCTTATGGATGCAGACATGCTCACTCAATCTAATTTCAACTTGGCTGTCAATAACGACCAGCAGTTGGCGGATATGAATGATTGGTTAGCACGTCTATCCAACAGTATTACTGATCAACAAGCTAACCAAGCTGCAACATATGCACACATGTCCAACTTCAATCCTCCTACAGAGGAAAACTATACGCAGTATCCAATTGTGCCTTCACAGAGCAAACTATACCACCTACCTGGTAGAGAAAACGAAATGTACGTTCGATCACATCCTATGCAACCAACCGTTGTACCAAGTCAGCATATAGGCGAATTTGAATCAAGCTATCTCGGCCTCTTACCTAACAGTCAACCTTATCTGGATGGACAAGTGCCATTCCAAATGGGCCTGGTTGGCCAACGTACACAATACACTACTATACCAGACGTTTCTAATCATCAATTCCAGCCTGAGCTTAGAACTGCCATTAATTTCACCAAGGCAAATGGATTAGATGATGCAGAAATCGAGAAGCGGGAAAAGACTGATTCCTTCAAGCCAACCAAATCTGCCAGTTACAGTGAAAAGAAGAATATGGCTACATTGATCAATAGCTTCTCAAGTGCCCATGTTGATCAAAAGAAGTCTTTAGCTACAAGAGTGGATGACAGCAATAGTCAAAAGAAAAAGAATGTTTGCATAGATGACTCTATAAGAGACCTGATAACCAGTGATTTCTCAAAACTTTCTATTCACGAAGATACTGAAAAGCAACTTGCAGCTGACAATGAAGCTTCACATAACACCTCTTTGTATCCTGTAGCTACTCCAAAGGAATTGAGTGCTAGTCAAAAGCATCTTTTACTGATAAAGAAATTGACGGAATGGATGAACGAAAACTATCATTCAAAACGCTCCATTTGCTCTAACATCAATTGCTAACAAAGGCAAATGAATACTTTTTTTCTAATAAAACGCATGCACTGCACCAACTAAGATAGGCTGTTCACTTTTTTTTATCCCGAAAAGAAAAAAGAAAATGTTGCAAACAATTGAGTAGATATGCTAACACGGCTTAAATGATTCTATGGACTCTTATAAATGCATCCGCAGATATACAGCATTTAAAGCAGTCATTTAGTCCGAAAAGGTATTTTAAATGCTTGTTGAGCTAAAGTAGGTTTAAAGCTCAATTGTTATTTTAATATTCGCGCATACTTGATCCTGGCAGGTTTCTCCAAAAACAAGACTTTGACTGTTTCTAATTGAGCAATTGCTATTCAATGTGGA
This sequence comes from Blakeslea trispora, assembly GCA_025331445.1. Classification (NCBI taxonomy): domain Eukaryota; kingdom Fungi; phylum Mucoromycota; class Mucoromycetes; order Mucorales; family Choanephoraceae; genus Blakeslea; species Blakeslea trispora. Next base: position 542,672 of record JAIWNE010000001.1, on the reverse strand, counting down.
CAGTATACTAATTTATAACTGTACTGTTTCTGATATTGGTATGGCAACAAAAAGAAAAATTTTCTTTTTCTGCTTATGCAGGCAAAAAAAAAAACATTTTTCCAGCAACAAGTCATGAACATTTGAGCAGTAAGAGCAAATCACATTTGTATCCTTATTTCTCTCTCTCTCTTTCTCATGTAATAAGGATATGAGACAAAGTATTTTGCAGAAACAGAATCGGGATCTAAACTTTTGGTTTGCAGTCTTTTCATTTCTACACTTTATAAAAACTGTAGAAAAGATTCTTTTTGCTCTCTCTTTTTTCTCTCTTTTTCTTGCATCTTTTTTTTTCCTTGGAAACAAGTTATGCGTACAGGTAATTATAACCGATTAGATTGTATGGATTATTTGTAATGCTTAAATGATTGGTAGATTTGGTCTCATTAGCAGCTGCAGCTGGTGTCAGTGGCTTGCTTGGTAGCATGTATCTCGATGCCAAACTCTTGTTGAGCAAGGATTTACATCAAATCCGTTCAGGCATTGCTTCTCTTATCAAGTTAGTCTTCAAGTTTCCGAGATTCTAATGAAAAAAAAAAAAAGACTAACACAATTCATAGACAAACGCAATGGACACGCCAAGATCGATTGCACTTTTATTTCAGATTCAAAGAAAGAGCAAAGGAAAATCCCAATGGGATATTTCTGTTATTTGAGGGACAAGAATACACATTCCAATATATTGAGAAGCGTAGGTGGTACGAAATGAAAGCATTTAGTCTGTCTTTACTAAATCGCCTTATTTAGATTCAAACAGATTTGTAAGATTAATGCTTACATAATAGGAATAGAAATGGGTTTTGTTTAACCTTACCCCCTTTTTTTTTTGGGATTTTAGGCACACTGGCTACTTTCAAACAAGATAAAGAAAAATGGTAAAGAGAACATCTTATAAATCTGATAGAAATTAAAGAATCTATGGTCTTGTTTTGTTTTAGACATCGTTTGTATGATGCACCAAAACCATCCTACTTTTTTCATCACCTTATTGGGTATCAGCAAGATCGGTGCTATCCCTTCTCTCATCAACACCAATCTATCCGAGAAAGCCTTGCTTCACTGTATAAAGATAGCAGAATCAAAATTACTCATTTTTGACCCTCTTTTTGAAGCTCAAGTAGCTACAATTTCAAAGGAATGTCAAGAGATGGGTATTGAATTGATTGCTTATGGTGAAGCAACAGAAAATGAATCATCTAACCCTATCCCTTATGCATCCACATTGACGCCATATACTTTATCCGGTCATACAGATAAAGATACCAGTGAAGATTTTCTTCGTGGTATTGGGAATTCGGATCCTGCATATTTGATTTACACAAGGTACGATTATTTTGTATTTATGGAAACATGTTTTGACTTTTTATAACCTCTTTGTGTCAAATTATTTAGTGGAACAACAGGCATGCCAAAGGTAAGTAAAAAAAAAAAAAGTGAAAGTGGCAGTCATTGGGATGGTGTTTTCTTACGTCGCATGGATACTTGTTCTAGGCTGCTATCAGTCAGCACTTTCGAGCTTGCTGTAAGGTGTTTTGAAAAAAAAAAAAGTGCTGTATGTATCCATCCACTCATTCTCTGTATATAGTCGGAGGTGTCATGTTTTCCCATTGTGCTGGTCTTAAAAAAGGAGATCGAGTCTACTGTGTTTTACCCTTATACCATAGCTCTGGACGTAAGTTGGATGTTCTACTTTTTATCTTTATGCTTGTCATACTAACAAACATGTTTGTTAGTGATTGTTTCTGTTACATCTACACTGGTATCAGGTGGAACCATCGTATTAGGCAGAAAGTTCTCTGTTAGCCGCTTTTGGAACGATTGTGCTGACTATAAGGTTGATAGCTTTACGGTAAGAATAGATTGAGAAGAAGAAGAAAAAAAAAAGCCGATTGTTCAGTCTTGGCTAACAAATATGGGTGGGTTTCTTTAAATTTTTACTGTATCTGATTCAAGTACATTGGAGAATTCTGTCGTTATCTCTTGAGTCAACCACATCATCCCGAGGAACGTAACCATAAAGTAAGAATGGTTTTCGGTAACGGTATGAGACCGGATGTTTGGACAAAATTTAGAGAGAGGTTTAATATCCCTACTATCTGTGAATTTTATGCTGCTACAGAAGGTATGAGTTTATTGCTTTGTTTCTCTCTCTTCTTTGACAACTAACTGTCTTGTTTTCTATTCCTTGCAGGTCCTGCTGGTTTGTTCAATGCGAATACAGGAGAGATCGGTACTGGTGCTATCGGCTTCCGTGGACGACTTTTCAGTTTACTTCGTAAAGACTCTCAACTGATCAAGATTGATCCTATCACTGAAGAGCCTTTACGTGACAAGAATGGATTTTGTGTCAAGGTATTTCTATACAGACAATAATTGTCTAATGTTTATACTGAATCCATTTTTCACTTAAAAACCCTAGTCTCCATATGATGAGCAAGGAGAGTTGATTGTTAGAGTAGAGGAAAATGGCTTAGTCAAGTTTGATGGTTATTACAAGAACAAGAGTGCAACCAATAAGAAACTCTTGAGAGATGTCTTTCAAAAAGGAGATTGGTAACACTTTACTTTTTTTCTCTCTATCGACAATCTGTATTCATCATGTCCTTTTTCTCTTGTTTTCTTTATAGCTATTTCCGTAGTGGTGACTTGATTAAGAAAGACAAGGATGGTTATTATTACTTTGGAGACCGAGTAGGCGATACATTCCGTTGGAAGTCTGAAAACGTAGCCACTACAGAGATTGCTCAAGTACTCGGTGAATATCCTGGAGTGTATGAAGCTAACGTCTATGGTGCACTCGTTCCCAAACATGATGGACGTGCCGGTATGGCTGCTATTGTCTTGAAGGAAGGCACACAAATTGACTTTAAACACTTGTGCGGTTATCTTCAAAAGAATTTGCCTAAATATGCTGTCCCTCTTTTCCTTCGCTTTGTTCCTTCTATGGAAATAACTGGAACATTCAAGCAACAGAAGGTTGCGTTCCGTAATCAAGGCATTGACCTTACTAAGATTCCTGAATCAGAGCCTGTTTATTGGCTTAAAGGAAACACGTATGTTCCATTTACCCTTGAGGACTTTGCAAAGATAGATGTTGGTAAAGTCAAATTGTAATTATTATTTTTTTTGGTTGATATCTGTACTTTTTCAATTTTAAATTAAACATATTTCAGTTATACTTTAAAGTGTGTCTATTGTGCGATCATCAAATATTCTATTGCAGTGTAAAAAAAATAAAAAAGCGTATTGAGCGTGCTTCATTTAGAATTGTCTTTCTTTTTCTTCCTTGTTATCCAACCATGAAATGTTTTCATGCTATTGAGCCAAACAATGCTAAAAAAAAAAGGACCTTTGACCAGCACTGTCAGGGATGGCAGATCAAAGTTGAACTAAACAATTCAAACTCCTGCTGACTGCTAATTTTCTCGATTTTTTTTTTTTTCTTATGCTTTCTGACAAGGTCCTTTCATTGTTACTTGACTTTGTTTAAACTATTATAATGTAAGTTATTTGATAGAAATTTGGCTTCTTTCTCTCTAAACTCACTTCCCTCCCCTTTGTTTTACCTTTTTTTTTTTTCAAACTAGAGAAATGCTTCGTTCTATTGCTCAGTCTACTTTCCAAAGCACCAAGCGTTTTTACTCCACACCAGCCTACACTATCGCACGAACCACCAACAAGGGTCTTCCTGTCTATTCTGAATACAAAAATGGCAACACTCGTCTCTTGACCATCATCCGCAGAATCCAAGGTGATTCTAATGCTTTGGCCAAGGATCTTGTAAATGACTTTCCCGAAGCTGTTGTTCAAGTTAAACCCACCACTCAACATGTTGTCATTAAGGGTCATCATGTCAACGAAATCAAAGAATGGTTGATCTCGAAAGGCTTCTAAATCAACTAGTTTATAAACCAAGAAACAACAGATACATTTTTTTGTATACAAAGCCAATTCTGTTTTGTTTATAACTTTTTTTTTCAAAAATGTTCTGTCCATGTAAATATCATATCGTCTTGGAATAAAAAATAGATCCTGTTCGAGAATAGACGCTAAGCTTTGACCTACAAAAAAAAAAGAGACATAGATGCCAAGCTAGACTTTCTTTAACTAACTAAAATACACCTTGAGAGCCTTGTTCAAATTCCAACCAGGATAAACTTTTGTCAGTGCTTGAAATTCAAGCATCTTTTTTTTTTGTTATTGCAGGAGTTCCTCTCTATTTTTCTTTTTTTTTTTTCTCTAATACCATACCTTGCAGCATTATGGGACAAACACTTTCAGAGCCTATTGTTGAAAAAACCAGTCATGAAGGAAAGAACCAACATGTGCTCTATGGTCTTTCTTGTATGCAAGGATGGAGACTCAGTATGTCTTGTGTAATAAAAAACACGCAATCCAAGCAAACCCATTGATCTTGTTATCTTTCTCTTTTAAGCTATGGAAGATGCACACTGCGCTGAACTTGACTTGAACAATACTGAAGCATGTTTTTTTGGTGTTTATGATGGTCATGGAGGTAATAAAACGAAACAAACTTCAATGTATTATTTTGTTATTTGCAAGCAAAGTTGAGCAACCATCCATTCTCTCTCTTTATGATGCTGTCCCTATTTCAAGGCTCTACTGTTGCGCAATACACTGGGCAAACACTCCATCAACGTGTGCTTGAGTCTTCTCACTTTGGAGAGAAAAGATATGCAGAAGCAATGACTGAAGCCTATCTTCAACTGGATAAGGAATTGTTGGAAGGTATAAGAATACAGGAGAGAAAAAAAAAAAAGAAAGAAGACACATCATCTCATCATCTCTATAATATAGACCAAAACTTTAGTTATGATCCCTCTGGGTGTACTGCAGTCTCAGCCCTCTTCATGCCCAGTCAAAAAGCTATTTTTGTTGCAAGTATCTTTTTAACTGTGTTATTTCGATTTTAGCAAGACTAAACAAAAAATCCAACATTTGTAGGCTAATGCAGGAGACTCGAGATGTATTGTCAGTACAGCAGGCCAAAGCAAGCCATTGTCTTTTGATCATAAGCCAGGCGATCCTAAAGAAAGTCAGCGTATTACAAAAGCAGGCGGCTTTGTTGAATTTGGTCGAGTCAATGGTATGACTATTTCAGGATTGCCTAGCAACAGATATCCAAACTAAAACTGCTCTTTATTTTTTACCATCTATAGGCAATCTTGCACTTTCTCGTGCTATTGGTGATTTTGAATTTAAGCAGGCTGCCAACCTGCCAGCTGAAGAGCAGGCAGTAACTTGTTATCCAGATGTAACTGAACATGTCGTTACTGATCAGGACGAGTTCCTAGTATTAGCTTGTGATGGTATCTGGGACTGTATGTCAAACCAGGAGGTAGTCAGTTTTGTTCGACACCACCTTGCAAATAAGGTGAAGCTGGATGAGATATGTGAGCAAATGATGGATCATTGTTTGGCACCCGAGAGTGATGGGGCTGGGCTGGGATGTGACAATATGTCTGTCATCATTGTTGCTCTCCTACATGGCAAAACTGAAGAAGAGTGGTATGAATGGATGGCCAGTCGTGCTGCTCCAAAGAAAGACGCACTAGGCAATGATATTCAGCCAACGTCCTCCTAAAAAAGAAACAAAGTCTGCTTAAAATACGTTTATTTCCTTGTCATTTCATCCCCCCCTTTTTTTGTCTTTTTTATCTACTTGTATGTACGCTATATAAACTATATATTTCTTTTTCTTAATGATGCGTGAAAGTTTACGCGAATATGCTTAAGCATTTTTTTACAATTCTATGGCTTAAAGAAGTTTATTTAGGCGACCAAAGACTAGCTGAAAAGCTTGGTATATCTAATAGTTGAATAGCTCACAAGTAACAAAGTGTGGTCCAGTCAAGATTCAAGTAGTCATGGGATTGGTTTTCCATTCGTACTTTGGCTTCTTAGGCCCTTTATTGTTTTGCTTTAAAAGATCTTTCAGCTGAAACTGTTGTTCTGCTAATTGAGAGGAATCAAAGTTGTCCGGAAGCTTGATGGCTTCATCGGCCTTGAGTACATCAAACCACTCGTCTGAATTGACTAGAAGACGATTCTTTGTCCAATGCACATAAGAATAGTTGCTATCCATACTAAAGAGAAAAGACAAAAAAAAAATTGACAATGAATTGAGACACCTCCTTGCAGGAATGAGACTGGTAAATTAAATTTCGGATATTGTCTTTCATAAAAAGCACCAAAAGATAAGATTTGTTATCTAAAAGGAGAGGTCTCAGAACGCCCAAATGAATCAGCTCTTGCGTACTCCTTGGTACATAAAGATGAATGTTTGAGCCAAGCTGGTTCCTGAGTGTCAAGATTCACCACTCTCCAAAACTTCGCGACTGTGGGATTGATTTCAAAATTTATTGATCTGGCAACCAACAAATCAAATGGACAAACGTATACATGACTAGCAAACTCAACATCAAAGGTCATATCGTGTTTACTATAAAGTCAAACAACGTGTTCCAATCAATTCGACCTGATATTGTTCACCTTCAACTCGAGTCTTCTGGAATCATCTAGAATGCGGGCTTTGGGAATGCTCATAAGTCAAACGATTCATTCCCGAAATTTTAATTTAACTTTTATTCCTATCATTTTCGCCGTTCATAGTATTTGGCTACAGAAATAAGCAATAAAACCATACAACTTCCATTTTATTTTTGTGTTCCAGAAGGAAAGAGAAGGGGTGTATAAATGCTGTGCTATTGTTAAATTTGGACCAACTCTTTTTATTAAAAATTATTTTTTTTTCTTTTAAATTCTTTCATTTGCCATCCATTAAATCATGGAAACTGTAAAAGCTAGTTACTCTTATAGTTTTTGTCCTGTATGTGGTGTTGATGTGTCTGTTTATGAACATGAAATACATTGTCCACATTTCAGCGAAAAGTGATTTTATTAAGTAAAACAATCTTCTATGCATTAATGGAAGGGTACATGGAGCCACTACTCGTCTGGATAGATACGTTGGGACCTGATTGACGCTTTTCAGCCACTACTTTAGAAGCTACTTCAATAAATGTATCAATTGCCTCCTTCGTCACTTGGTAATGCATAACAATACGTGTTGTTGTCCCTGGGCCAGAGCCAATCACAATATTGTGCTGCAAAAGTTCATCTGCCAAATCGCTGACTTTGATCCCTGCTTGGGCAGTGTCTAGGAAAATCATGTTTGTCTCACATGGTGTAGTAAGTGTCATGCCTAAACCTTCAAGTGCTACTGCAAGTCTCTTTGTCAATTGGTGGGTTTCCTTCATCGTAGGCACAACTGTATCAATACAATGTCTAGCAGCAGCAGCCAATAAACCAGCTTGTCTATCAAACACATAGAATTAACTTTTAGTAAACAAACCCTTCTTTTTTTTTTATCTTGTATGCGGATTTCATCTACTTTACCTCCAGCCACCACCCATCAATTTACGAACATGTCGTGCACGTATAATGTTTTCTTTGCTACCTGCCATGATGGATCCAATAGGTGCACCCACACCTTTCGACAAGCAAACAGAAATAGTGTCGAAATATTGACCATACTCATGTAATGCAATACCTGTTTCCTGACTTGCATTCCACAATCGAGCACCATCCAAATGAAGTTTAAGGTCGTTTTGTCGGGTATATTCATAAATACGTTTGATTTCTTCAAGAGGCAAAAGAGTACCGTTCAAGGTGTTTTCAAGAGAAATCACTCGTGTAGGTGCGCTTGCCAAGGTGTCTGTGATCACATTTGATTGGACGTCTTCCAATGTTAGATGATGACCGTTCCGAGGAACAACAGGCGAAACGCTTGCTTGCGAATGGTAAGAGATACCTCCACATTCGTAAACAAACACATGCGAGCGAGCATCGCAAAGGACAGAGTGAGGAGGTTGAGTCAACAAGACACGAAGTGCAAGTTGATTTGTCATACAACCAGTGGCACAGAAAAGGGCTGCTTCTTTACCCAACAGTTTGGCTACATACTCTTCTAGATCATTGACGGTTTTGCTTTGCTATATAAAAACGCCTTATAAGCAACATGCCAAGATCATTTAAAGAAAGGAGAGTGGCATAGAGAAACTTACTGCAAATACATCATCGCCACGATGGGCTAATTTCATGATATCAAACATATCATCTGTAGGCTGAGTAGCAGTGTCACTTGTCAAATCAAACATTTGTTTGTGTTGATGAGGCATGTTGATTGTTGATAATAAACGTGTTGAATAAAAAGAAGGGTGCCGAGCAAACAATTGTCTGGGAGCAAAACGAATGACAGAGAGCATTGATATTTATACAAAATTCGAAAGAGAGAAAAAAAAATAAGTGGGGAGGGAATATGGCAGGTGACTCATTAAAAAAAAAAGGTAGTGTAACTAACCTTATATTCTTAATCTTATCTCGCCCTTACCTTTCTTTCTCACATTTTTTTTTCTCGGATGCTGCTGTCAAACAATAAAACCCCTTGAAATCTGCACGAATAAAATTGAACGAAAGGGAGGCTTGCATAATAATCAGAAACATAGACAAAGGGTTCGCTTAGTTGGTATACTCCCAATAACACTCTCAATTTTTGTAATACCATAAAGATAATCAAATACAGTCTTCCCAACCAATTAAAAATCTATCCACAGGGACGAAGATAAGCATCGCTTATGGTTAGAACAGGAGTTGTTTCCCATAACAACCAAAATGATTTTAAAAGCGAGTTTATTTGAAATGACTCAAGATGAATTAGAAATGTATTTCGACTGTGTCACCCTGTTCCGTTTTGTTTACTCAGGCTAGACTCGATGAATTATAATGGGAATAGTATCATCAAATCAGAAAAAGTTGTGAGTCTTTTCTTTTGAAGCGATTTTTGTCTTTATCTGATTATTATAGCATGAGGAAACTTTTCAAGCAAATCTCGTTGCTTTGCTTGAAAAGTTGAACATTTAAGAACTCAGGAAGAGGTACTTCTTTTTTTTGTCATTATTTTTTTGAGTTGATAAAACTGCGCAGCTGTCATAACACTCCTTTAAATGTTGTATCACAGTTTCTGTAATTTTTCTTTTCTTAAATACTGAAATGAACTCCCTTTCAGTGATGTCCTCAAGGAAAGTCTCAAGTTTTATTTCCGAAATTGATGAATAGTAAGCTGGAGAGCATGATGACCCATGTCATAGTTATACCTTTGTGCAATTTCATAAATCACAAAAGAAGATTTGATGCTCAAGTTGCTTATTACATCTCAAAAAAACTCCCCTTTTTTTTTTCTTTTTGGAGTTGGTTGTGCTTTCCACCAGTAAGTAACCGCTTGCTACGATTCATTGCTCAACAACCCTTCTTTTGGTCCCAGTTTTGGGGCAGAGGTTCTTGTATACGCTTATGGTATGATCCAACTACTATAAGGAACCAAGGACTGACAAATATCTCAAAAGAAATAATCTGTGTTTGTCATCTTGTCATTTTATACTGATCATATTGAATGCAATATTCAATCGTATTGGTATGCAGTTGTCGCCATGACTCAAATACAATTAAAGTAGCAAACATGATCATTATTGACTCTTTTTTTTTTTTCATTCATTTTCCACCTCTGGCTGGTGCCCAAGTCTTTGTTGCTTGATGGTCCAGATGGTAACAGGAATTTCCAGGAGACACCTCAAGTTGAATTAGCTACTTGCTACCATTTTTATTTTGTGTTCTTTCAATGGAATACCTGTATCGGTATTCAACATTGGTAGAGCTGTCGTGAAGTGTGTTTTCTCCCTCTTCCTTCTTGTAAGTCACTTGCAGCTTTTTGCAAGTCTTTCAGCAGCAAGCATCGTAGCTTACTTTGATGGTATTTTTTGTTCTTTTTGTGCAGTTACTGGAGCGTCTACAGCAGAAATCTGCCTTGTTTTGCTGTTTTCTTTGACTATATTCTCTGCCGTAGTTTCCTTTTTTAGAGAATGTAGATCACGTCTAATTTATCACCATCTGACTTTTCTACTGATCTGAGTACCCTTATTTCAGATTTTTGCACTGGCAACAATTTTTTATCAGCTCATGCATTTTATCAATAGAAAGACAAGCAAACATGTTCAGTACTTGTATGTGTAATAGACAATATGCAAAATTCGAAACTTGTACATTGCGAGTTATGAGTCGAGTGCATTAACTCTATGACACTTTAATTAGTAAAAGTGCTTTTAGTCCGGAAAGGACCATAGATGGTCTAAGTTTTTGGTCATCTGCAGACAGCATCGTGTACACCTATGTACAAAGCTAGTAATATAACCAATGAGGAAAAGACAACAGATAATTTTGATCTTTCTTATCATTCAATTGTCTTTTAGTTTCTTGTAAAGAGAATCTACACCTTTTTTTTTCGATCAGTAAAGTCCAGGCTTCTTTCTTTTTGTCGCACAAACTCTTGTATGTCTTGAGGCACTAGTTTTATGGGTGTCCCTTTAAAAGACATGTTAATCATGCGATCGACAGCTTTAAGTTCGTAACCTCAAAACATCATTTTTGAGATTTTCTATGCTAAGAATGATCCATAGACTTGTTATGTTCTAAAATTCAATCTACGTTGTATCAAAATCAACAAGTAGAATGAGTCCAAGCCTGGGAGACTCTAAGGCTGATATTCTTTTCTTAGAATCGTTCTTCAAATACTCATAGTATGTTTAGACACAAGTCTTATTTTTTATTGCGATATGTTTTATAGATGCGAATTTTATTCTTATTGTCAAATCAAAGCTTTGAAGAATTATAAGCATCTTCATATTCTCCATGCTTATTTTCGTCATTATACTTGCAGACGTTAGATATATGAACATAAAGATCATGCTAATCTTTCTATTCGAAAATAGAAGGTATAGCAGCAAGCACAATACAGTGCTTGTTGATAGCAACGCAAATCATTTGCTGATCATTGGTTATAAATATAAAGAGCAAAAGAGTCTTGTGTCAATGGCAGTTACGTTAGCCTTCTTCACTAAACGATGACAGTGCTAGGAACAATAAAATAATGAAGAAAGAGTACCCACTGAACTATAATTCTACCCATATCCTAAAATAATCCAAGTACATTCGTCTTGTACCGGTCACAATATCTTGCCCGACAATTGGCATTTCCAACTCCGAAGTGTGGTTGCCCGGGACATATTTGAAATGAAGCAGCTCATATAGGCCAAAAGTAATTGAAGGATAGAACACCCTCTTTTTCGTTATAGCCAAAGGTAATATCATCACTATAGAGACTACAAAGAGACAAGAAGAACAGAGAGAGAGAGAAAAACACAATGGATGATTATTTGCGTGTCATGGATGGATGCATATTCTGCTGATTTTTCGCATCTTCCATCTATTTTTCTTTTGGTATACAACAACAACACTTTCTGTCAATTGCGCCTGCTTCGCATGTGGATCTACAATCAAGCTTAATTTCAGTGTCGGGTTCATTTTATTGTTCAGCTTCTAGTTCAACACAATTTCCGACAAGAGTCTCAGACGCTCAATACAAGATAGAACAAGTTTCAAAAGCATATGCTACTAGTCCAAAGCAAAGGATTGTGTAGAAAAAGAAACTATATCGACAATCAGTCAGACTACCAACAAGCCTAAGGCAGTATGGTCTATTCAGTAATGAAACAGCACGAAAAGTCTCGCAACAAAACGCTATAAAAAAAAAGGGCTTGTCTTGAGGCCCACCTTTTTATCGGAATGGTACCAAGTCAGCTTTTTGTAAAAGACAACAAGGCTCAGTGTTTTTCTTTCTGCTTTGTTATCAAACAAAGAAGGGTGGAGATTGCTTTGATCGAACTTTTGTCTTTTTATCTCTCTCTTTTTTCTCTCTTGTTCCTTTCAGCTACAGATGAAAGAAAAATCATAGAAAAAGAAACTAATGTATTTTATAGCTACAATGCCCCACGCTCCTAGAAATAGCTTCATTGCTCCTGGCGTCTCTCGCTACTCTCGCTCTGTTGCCTACTCCAAGAAGGCTCAATACAAGCGCAAGCAAGTTGCTGTCGCTGCTGCTCCCAAGGCTGCTGCTACCGACAAGACTGTCGAAGTCAAGGGTGCCAAGAACGGTGGTAAGCGTACTGTCCCTACCCAAAAGGCCTCTCGTTTCTACCCCGCCGAAGATGTTGCTCAACCCAAGGTCTCTCGTAAGTCTGCCACCAAGACTACCCTCCGTAAGAGCATCACTCCCGGTACCGTTGTCATCCTCTTGGCCGGTCGTTACCGTGGTAAGCGTGTTGTTGTCTTGAAGCAACTCGACTCTGGTCTCTTGCTTGTCACTGGTCCCTTCAAGGTCAACGGTGTCCCCTTGAGACGTGTCAACCAAGCCTACGTTATTGCTACTTCCACCAAGCTCGATATTGGTGCTTTCAAGGTATGATATATTGATAGAGAGAGAGATTGTTATTTTATTTGTGTTATGATTGCAGATTAGCTGATTGTTTTATTGTTAAATTAGATTGATGAAAAGTTCAACGATGCTTACTTCAAGAAGTCTGCTAAGGCTGACAAGGCTTTCCTCCAAGGTGAAGAAGTAAGTATTTTGCATGTGTATTAGCAACCGAGAGACTAAAGTTGCTTTGTTTTCTCTTTAACAGAAGAAGGCTGCCTTCCCTGAATCCAAGGCTGCTGACCAAAAGCTCATTGACAAGGCTATCCTCGAAGTTGTCGCTCAGACTCCTTTCCTCCGTCAATACTTGTCTTCTACCTTCGGTTTGACTAAGGGTCAATTCCCTCACGACATGAAGTTCTAAGCTTATTCAGTTTTTTTCTCTTAAAAAAAGAAAATAAAAATGAGAAAGGTTTTTGTTTGTCTCACGTTTTTGTTCCTTTGTTATTTTTCCTTTCATTTTCTTTTTTTTATCGTGTATCCTATGTCATATGAGTTTCTTTTTTTTTTCGAGAAAGGACCGTGTTTTTTCCCCCTTAAATTTAGACAGTAATTTCTGTGGTTCTATTTCTCTTTTTGTTTATTAATTTCTCAGGATGTGGTGGTCTGCTCATTTTTTGAACAAGAGTAAAGGTAATGATGAATCAAGACCGTTATTGCCTTTTAGGTATTACAAATATTATCCTGCTGTCGGTCGGGATTCGTTATCTGCTATTGAACACCGACAGCAACAAGATGCAATAAAAGGAGAAGAGCAAATGTCACGAAAAAGTAGCATGATGCATCTCTTTTTCACTTTTATCTTGTTCGGTTTCTTCTACCTTGTTTGTTGCTATACCATACCTCCACAATTCGATTATGATCGAATCAATACCATAATCTCCTTTGGTGATTCTTATACTACTCGCTACCTAGACATGGATACATTGACATACGCATGTAGAAATTGCACTTCTGCTGGTGGTCCCAATTGGGTCGTCTATCTTACAGATATCAACCAGTGGATTAGCTGGGACTTCGCCTACAATTCTGCACCTGTCAATAACACTCTTGTTCATCAGGTAAAGAGAAAAGAAAGGGAGGGAGGGAGAGAGAAGTTGGATAAGGAGGACTTCCCCTCAAAGAAGTGTTACAAGAAAGAAGCAACTAACCGGGTTGAACTGTCTAGGCACATACGTAAGATGTCATAATTGAACCAAAAACGCACATACATTTATGAGCTAATGTACATGTCGTCAGGGTCATTGATTTGAATATGCAAGTACGAGAGCTTTATCCCAGATTGTTTGTATCACCTAGCAAGAAGACAAGTGACATTATTAGAGATAGATATGAGCACAAACAGAGGACTGCTCAGTCGACACTGGTTACACTTTGGGTGGGCATCAATGACATCGATCTTACTTATGATTGGGATCATGTTGATAGGCTCGATTCGAATATAATGCAGCAATACATGTCATTAGTGGTAAACAATAGGAAAAAAGAAATACTTGTGCATGCACCCACCTAAACAGTATTTTGGGGGTCACTAGGAAAACCTGATCAATAAAGGGGAACATCAATTCATGTTGATCAATGTGCCACCTATCCATCGTGCGCCTTTATGGCAAAACACAACACATGAAGCACAAATACACAAACGCGTATCAAGTAAAGTATTACGTAAAAAAACAATAATAGGATCTTCTTGTTACTGATCGACATTAAAACCTTAAAGATTTCAATGACAAAATTACACAAATGATAAGCAATCTGAAAAAAGAACACCGCCAAGCATTGTTTTTCGAATATGATGCTTATCGATTTTTTAGCACTGTTTTAGATCATGCTAGTCGATACAACTTCACTGACATTGACACATTTTGCCCAGACTGGTAAGCGAGACAAACAGTAGCCGTTGGTTGTACAGGTAATTCCAATGACGTGAATCATTTTCTTTAGGTCACACCCCATTGAGCGAAAGTGCAAGCCTATTCATGAGTAAGTGGTATTCAATCACGATAATATATAGATATATGGCTTACTTTTTATTTTATTTTATAGCTATTTTTGGTTAAATGGTCTACATCCGACATATCATGTTCATTCTTTATTGGCTCAAGATATGGTTAAATATCTCAAACAGTCCTTGAGCAAATAACGAAAGCTGGGGTTCAAAAGATGCTCTTTCTTTCTAGCCTGTCTACAGCATTTACTTGAGTTCAAATAAAGAAAATACCTATCCAATAAACATATTGTTATTAATGAACAGGAATTGCTTTTTTTTTTACCTACAAACAATATTGTTTTCAAGAATAAACATTTATTGGTAGGGAACAATTGCTCTTTATTTATCAGAGTTGTAAACCAATACTTCATGCATAACTGCCTTTTATTTTCTACATTCAATTTCTACCCCCCTTTTTTTGTTGGTTGTTTTGGCCTTCAAAATATATGAAAACATAAAAAAAAAATAGCCTAAAGCCTGTCTGACATGTATCTTTTTCTTGTTTTCTTCCTTAAGCATATGTTTACGTAAAGTATCTCATGCATTCAATTTTTCTTAAAAATGAGCGGTATTTACAAAATATTTTTTTTTTTCCTTTTGGTGTGATTCATATCTGGCTTCTTTTTCTTTTGCTCTCAAAAAAAAAAACTTCTTTTAATTTCCACAGTCAATACAAATATACAACAAGTAACGAAACAAGTAATCCATGGGCGACTCGTTTTTTGGGTAAAAAAAATAAAATAAAAGCACAAGGCAAGATGATTGGCCATCTCACTAAGCTTGTTTACTTAGTTTCAATACCAATTTGCCGCCTTTGAGTGAGGAAGAAATGCATGCATTGACCGAACAAGGCAAACAGAACAACAACAAAGGCCTCGAACATACTCAGGTGTATAATCATACAAAAGCTGTTTATGACTTTGCAGCCTTACGCCACGAGCTCGGAGTGGATGACCAAGAACCGGAGGAGGTTCACGACGGGCTTGGCGATCAACTCATAGAAGAGGGCGACGATAACAATATGCTAACCTTTGGTGACGCACCTGTCGGTAAGCATTTGTTTTTCTTCTATGCTTTAAACCTGGAGGAAGCATCATGACCTTACGATATACACTGTTTTTTTTGGCCTTGATGAGTTGACGCGTACTTTTTATTTTATTTTTTAATCTACAGACCAAGATTTCGATTTTTCAGGCAATACACAACGTTTTCAAGCTGGCATTTCCGAGGAGGAAGCATTTTTTGTTAAGCGAAAGCATCATGATGAACCCCAAGGTAAATGGAAAGTGTAAAAGTGCAAGACTTTTTTTTTTAATTTCGAGAATTCTTGTTTTTTTTTCTAAGCGCATCAAGGTGGATTTCGTAATCCTTGGGCTGTTCCTCCAGTACGCCAGTCATCATCAGGTATTGGCAGAAGCTTTGGAGAAGTAAGTTGAAGATGTTGTATATAGTCATGAAGGAAGATTGACTGATGCAACCTATTAGGCCTCTCCTATGGCATCTTCCAAATCAATCTGGGGTAACTTTGGTGGTGGGATTTCACCTAGTAAGTGATCAAAGAAAGATACAAAGAGAGAGAGGGGGGAGGAGAGTGTCAAGAGAGAGAAAGAGAGAAAAAATGCTTATTCAGGACAACAATCCTATAGGTAGTCAAAATAGCTTGTCTCCTTTCTCTACTGCCAATAGACAAGCTATCCATCCTCAACAACAGCAACCTCACCAACCTCAGCCACAGTCTGTTCCGCCCTTCATGTCTCCTACAACATCTACAGGATATCCTCTTCAACAACAACAACAGCAACAGCAACAACAACAACAACGTCGTCCTGTTACGTTGGAAGATATTGAGGCAGACATTCAAAGACAACAGGCTGCTCAGCGTTATCGTGGCAACAACGACCCTTTGTCTGCTGCTACTCAACCACCAATGCCTAATGGTAAGACATTGAGCTTGGCAGAATTGGAAGCTGTTCTTGCTGGTGGCGGTCCTATGCCACCTTCTCAACAACCACAGCAACAAGTGCCTCCTCAAGCCCAACAATCCTTTGGTTATCCAACAGCTCAACCTGACCCAATGCAGTTGTTAGCTATGAAGCAGCAGCAAGAGTTGAAGGAGCAACAACTTTCCATGGCAAGAGAGTTGAAGCGTAGGGAATTGCAGCGCAAGGTAACTTTTGTCTCTTTAACATTATGCAAACATGGGCAATGTAAACATTTCTTACTCTTCACTCTTTAGTCTCAATATGATGGTCTGATGACTCAGCATGACAAGGATGTTGTAAATCGCATCCAACTCTCTCAATTAGCCAGTGGTGATCCCTATGCTGATGACTTTTATTACCAATTGTACACAAGTCTTCGCCAACGTTCCGGTATGCCCTTGCAACCCAACATGATGGCAGCACACAACAATGGTTCTACGAATGAAGGTACCCGTAATGGACGTGGGCGCCGTGATGACAATATGATGCAGCGAATGCAACAACAGCTCCAGCGCATTGTCAATGATGCTAAGCGTCGTCCTAAGCAGACTCAAGTGTCTTTGGAGGGTGCTCTTGGTAAGATCACTTCATTGACTGTACGCAATCCTCGTCAAGTATTGCAGGTCCCTTCAGCCAACACCACCCATCATGCTAGTGATTCAAACGCCGCCAAAGCAGAGTCAAGCAGCACAGCTACCTCAAGCGCATCAGCTTCAGCTACTTCTGTCCCTCATGTAGCAAGTGCACCAGGTGCAACCAACCCAACCACTAATGATGCCAATGCAATGCATGCCACCTCATCAAGTGGAATGAGTGATCAAAAGTTGACTGCTTATGATAAGAGACAGGTCTTGAAGATGATTGAGGATATGTTCAATACTGTTCTTGAGATTGAGGAAATGCGTCGCCAAGGTCCTCCTCGCGTAGAACAGCACGATGCCAATCACTCAGAAGAACTACATCAGGAACAAGTTCAAAAGAAGGATCCTTTAAAAGACTTTAACGAAAAACTTTCCGCCAAGGTAGAGAAGCTTTGGAAGTCTTTGCGTTTGAACGAACACTCTGAACCACCCTTTCTGATTGCTTTGCTTGCTATAGCTAAAGGCAAAAAGATTATTCCTCGAATCATGGGCCAATTGAATCACGAGCAAAACTTTGTTCTCTTGACTGTACTTATCGGCAATTTCAGCAAGCTTCAAGTCTGCCGTCATGTCATATATCCTGGTACTGCTGTAGTGAATGTAGACGAAGCCAGGAAACAAGCTTTTGTGTTGTTTGACGAAGTTGAACTGTTTATGAATACAACCGCCTCTCAGCTTGCAAATGTTATCGCGGAAGCTCCTCTCCGTAATGTCATTGGCTTACTTCAGTTGCTGTTGGAAAAGAACGATGTTGGCTTGATTGCTCAAACAAAGCCCGGATTGGCCATCTTGACTATGCTCTTGTCTCGTGCTGAAATCTTGAAGCAAGGCGGTGGCTCATTACATGGATTGGCTCCACCTACACCTGAAGAAGTGGGTCGTTGGCAAGAGCTCTACAACAGTTTGTTTGCCTCGCTCAAGGGTCGTTATCTCTCTATATTCCCTTCACTCTACTACTTGGTTCCTATTAATCCCAACACACCCATGATACAATTATCACTTGCGGTAGACGATATGTATGTGTGGCAATTCTTGGCTACAATGGCTCTTGGTGCCTCTATGGATCAACAACATATTCTTGTTACAGAAGTCAGGTAAGAATCAACCATCTATTTGAAATGTTTTATAAAGAAATGATTAACATGATCAATATTAGGGATCGTGTAATGGATAATATTGTACTCGCAAAAAGAAATCGACTTCCTCTTGATCAAGCGAGTCACCGTATTTCCAATGTCAATTTATTCTTGCATGCTTTAGGACTTGATGCTTCACAAGTATCAGTTCCTATGTAAATTTTCCTTTGTAACTCACTTTACTACACTTTACATCCTTCTTCCTCCCCTTTCAAAACACACTATATCTTTTTCTCACACTCTTTTTTTTTTTTATTTTCTTTATTTTCTTATACATTTACATATTTCATCCATTTGCTTTTACTGTTTGTGTGTGTGTGTGTGTGTGCTTTGAAAGAAAAAAATGGCCGATTCTAAAGGAGTTGTGCATTTCTTACACTATTGTATCAAAGTTAGCAGTCCATCAGGAACTGTGTGTCCTTGTGATAAACAAAGACATAGTGCTGATCAATTTAGTTTATTAGATAAAACAAACATTAGTAAATGAGAAATGAAAGAAAGGAATGACATGTGCAGTATGCATGGTTGAAATGAAAATGAACAGATGGAAAGAAGGGAATATACAAAGCGCAAACGGTTGTACGTCAAAGTCAGACAATAGCAACAATCCTCAGGGTTGCTTAGGTTGCACTTCTTCCTACAGAAGATAGGCGAAGTGGGGAATAGGGAGCAGATTGTCGGATCCATTCACAACAATCGTTGGGAGTCACACTTAAACATGCTTGTGCAATTCGATTACTGATTTCGGCTTGGACGAGGGGAGAGCGATTGACACCAGTTAATGTCTTTATCCAGAACTTTTCAACAGGATTAGGAAAGGGTAAGACTGTAGGTAGAAAAGCACATTTGTAACCTCGTTCTTCAATTCTTGACTTGACTGCCATAGGGTTCTTGATATGAGCATCGTCCATCAAAAGATAAAATCCATTTAGATGATGACAATCTAATATATTTAGTACATCCATCAAATAAGTAACATATTGATCGGATTCAAGAGTATTTGATGTTGATGTATCCATGATTTCCCTTTCAAGCGGATCCCAAAGTTCTCCTTTCCGAGTTGATACATTAATGACACCTTTAGCTGAAATGGCTCCCAGGATGTGGATATTTGTACCGCCTGCGGAATCCTTGAGTTGTTGTTGCTTTTGATCAAGTAAGGAAGCAGCATCACTCGTCTTGCTTCGATTCTTCCATCCATGATGACGAGATGTATGCAGACTATAGACAGCTTTACCCACAAACACACAGTTTCTTTCTAGATCCATATCTTTACTCGCTAACCATGTTTCAATAGCAGCAATAAGTTCGGCATCATTTCGGGGCTCAGGTGCTGAGTGAACTCGCTTCAGACTGATGGCGCATTTAGACTTCATATGTCGATGCAGTGCAGAACAAGAGACTTCTAAACCAGGAAACTCTGTTTGAAGAGCTTCACGAATATGCACTAAAGCGCCATCTTTTTCTTCACTGTCAATATACTGAATGATAAATTTGGTATGCTCTTCTTTTAGTTTGGACATGGCACCTTCTGGTGGACCTCTCTTGTTTCTTACAGGTGTTACGCCGCCCTTATTCCACATCTTTCGATAGCGGTAAGCAGTGTTGATTGTAATGTTTAGTTTTTTGGCTGCTTCTTTTACGGACATGCCTTCAATGATTAGGTTGATATAGTCATTGATTTGCTGGTCATCATATTTTTTATATTCGCAGTTTCGTCTGGTGGGCGTCTTACGAGTTGAGGTGACAGGATCAATGATCGTCAAGGAAATATCATCTCCGTTTGAAACTATGGGGTTGGTCTGATGGTAAGCATCGTTCATGCTCTGCAAGACAGTCTCCTTTAGTGCCATCACCTCGCTGGGTATAAAAGGAAGGGAGATCTTGGTAGTCTCGAGAAAGCTGGACACTAAATGGGAGCTTTCCTCTTGTTCTGACATGGTCTCTCCGTCTCTTGCTAAGGGTCAAGTCGAATTTTTCTTTCTTTTTAGAATAAAAGCATTGCTGTAGTGTGAGAATCAAAATTTTAATCCAAAACCACCTATTAAAAGAGTCACAATGGTGAGTAGGGCATCCCATAATTTTTGAAAATAATTTCCTTTTATGGTTTCAATCTGTGCCTCTATTATTAAGAGATTATGTGTGCTCTTAGCTTCATAAATCCATTGAATTTACTTGCTGTGCAAATCTGCTTACTGTATACACTTTTGACACATAGATCAGTTTGAACTACAAGTATGATTTTGAGGTAAATTACCTTGAAATACTCAAAATCTACAGTGGTCAGGAAATCAAGAATTACCTCTTTTTTTTTGGGATTTCTAAAGAAAAGAAAAAAATTAGCACACTAGGCCCTGCACAGTAATAGGGAAGTTTTCGTTTGAAACAAGCCGTTTCAATGAGTTGTTAAAACAATCTTTTACTCAACCATGTGAAGAAAAGAATTTTATTAGAAAGCATGTGTGTTTTTTCTTTTCTAGAAGCATTACAATAGATTTTCCAACATTTTAATAGCGCCTAAATGGCCCAAAGCAGCAGCACGTCTATACCAAAAACTAACATCCTCCAAAAACATATCGTTTACACCTATCCCCTTTTCAGTATACAGACCAACTAGGAAAAATGCTTTGGCAAGGGTCCATCGGTCAGCGTTTTGATAGGAAGCTGCTTTTCTAGCCCATAAATAAGCTTCTTGGTCAGATTGATCAAGTATATCAGTAGAACCTGTAAGAAACCAGCTTGACAGGGCTAAGGCTGCATCTGCACTTCCTTGTTCTGCTGCACAAGTGTACCAATAGATAGATAAAGCATCATCTACTTCTACTAACTCATTGCCTGTTTCGTACATCTCTCCTAATTTGACTTGACTTGGCATATGGTTTAACTTTGCAGACTCATGTAGCATCTCCATAGCATATGAGACATCCGGCACCAGATGCGTATTAGAAAATTCTTTGGAAAAATGAATAATGGCTAATGCATAGAGTGCATCAGGGCACTTTGCTGAAGTAGCTCGCTGTAGCCAATTTAAGCCTTCTCTAATCTGTATAGGCTGGTTGCAGAAACCACGTAAGCAGATAATCCCCAGTTTGTACATACTCACAACATGGGACAGACTAGCTGCCTTTCGATAATAAGTAACAGCGCGCTGGAAATCTTTCCTTGTACCAATGCCAATTTCATAACATACACCCGCCCTATAAATTGACTCGACATGATTCTGCTTTGCAGCTTGCGTATATAGAGAAAATGCCTTTTCTCGATCCAATGCCAAACCAAGGCCACCCACACCATAGCAATTTGCCAGTAAGAACTGAGCATCACCATCCGTACCTTGTCCAATGCCTCCTCCTAAGGCCAAACGCTTTAGAATCTTTTGTGCTTCTAGCACAAGAACTTCATCTAATACCAGTTCATCCTTTTTCTTCCTGCGCAATTCTTGTTCTCTATAACGTGTGTTGACTCTTGGCGTCCCTGGAATAGGTGAGGCTGTTACAAAAGAGGCTGCTTCGCTTCTGCAGGCTATTTCCATCAGCATGCGGCAGAGATCTAGCTGCTTGTGGCGATTTTGACTAGCTCGGGCTTTTCTTATTAATTCATACACCTCTTCGATCGAGGTTGGCTCTGGCCACGGCTCGTTGTTATTGTCATCATCGCTTCTAATGGACCGAGCTGATACTGTATCTCTCATGGGGAAATCGAGGGCAAAAAGTGCCTGTCTTTGGCTGGCAAAACTATTTCTGCTTTCTGCTATTGGTTCACGCTTAGGTTGATTGGGAGACATGCATTGAGATAGGCTTTGATTCAGATGACCTACGTTCTGACGATAGATGCCTGAAAATTCATCAAAATACCATTGCTGGCTTGGACTTTTATTGCGCTCTCTGTATTCGATATTCACAATATCTTGATCAAGTAAGACGGGGTTTTCTGATGACATTTTTATGTGATCACAAGAAGGACAAAAGGAAAATATTCATAGAATAAAAAGAGCGTGCACCGACAATTGACTTGTTGTACTACTTTTTACCATTCTTTGATTGGTCTATTTTAAAATGATAGAGGATATCCATCGTGGGAAGGGCTTCATTAAATGAGGCGGAAATGACCGGAGATCAATGTCGAGTAATTATTTAGACGGCTGTGCGAATATCACTCGGTCAGCACATTTATCCTATGTCTTCAACAAGTTACACAGCTAAGAGAGCAACTGCATGTGATACTTTCCGGTGAGTCCCTACTACCCCGCATTTGCTTTTATGTAAATACCCTTTGATTGGCCTCCAAGGTGTGTGAATGAAGCACATGAAAATTAATTCTTATTATGCTATAAATACAGTTTTCTGCATGTTTTCAATTAACGCTTGTTCTTGTTCTTTTTCCTTCTTTTATTACACTAGAACTTATCATCGATCAACATGAGCAAAAACGGTGACGGCAAACAGAAAACACCTCTTCTTACACATCTTGTTGCTGGTGGTGCAGCTGGTTTTATGGAAGCATGTACTTGTCACCCTCTTGATACAATCAAAGTCAGAATGCAGTTATCAAAGAACGGTGCTAGAGGAGCAAGTGTAAGTTTGGATCTTTTTCAATCACAAATAAGCAACACGCAATGACACATCATCATCTATAGGGCAAGCCTCTTGGTTTCATCGGCGTTGGTGCCAAAATCATTCGAAACGAATCATTCTGGGCTTTATATAAAGGTTTAGGTGCTGTTGTCTCTGGTATCGTCCCTAAAATGGCTATTCGTTTCAGTTCTTTTGAACTCTACAAGTCATGGATGGCTGATGAAAGTGGAAACGTGAGCACAACTGCTGTATTCTTGGGTAAGTAAGACAAAAAGAGGTTATTTTTTCCCCTTTTTTTTCTCAATCATGAAATATAGCTGGTCTTGCTGCTGGTACAACTGAAGCAGTGATGGTCGTGTCTCCTATGGATCTCATTAAGATTCGTCTTCAGGTAAATTGAGACAAACATGTTTAAATAGGAGGTTATGTTTTAATATATGCATCTGCTTTTAGGCCCAGCGTCATTCTATGGCCGATCCTATGGATATTCCAAAGTATCGTAATGCCCCTCATGCTGCTTATACTATCGTTCGCGAAGAAGGAGTTCGTGCTCTGTACAAGGGTGTCACACTAACCGCTCTACGACAAGGTTGGTCTCTTTTGTGAATTGAAGTCACCTGTACTGATCTTTATCATTCTATAGCTACTAATCAAGCTGCCAACTTTACTGCTTACCAAGAATTCAAGCGATACGCCAAACGATACCAAAACCTAGAAGAGCTTCCTTCCTATCAACATTTGATTCTTGGTGGTGTCTCTGGTGCAATGGGTAAGAATTTAATTCAACCATTATTCATGCATATTTATTTATTGATCTTCTGCTCTCTTTTGTTTTGTCTGTAGGCCCTCTTTCAAACGCCCCCATCGATACCATCAAGACTCGTATCCAGAAGTCTTCTGCTACTGGCTCTGGATGGGAACGATTCAAGGTTGTGACAACTGAGATCATGAGTAAGGAAGGCCCAAGGGCTTTCTATAAGGGTTTGACACCTAGATTGTTGAGAGTAGCTCCAGGTCAAGCTGTAACATTCATGGTCTACGAAAAGGTGAAGTCATGGCTCGATCTCTTCCAAGAGAAAGTGAAAGAAAATGAAGTCACTGCTATTGTCTCGACTGCCAAGAAATAATGCTGTTTGTATCTATACTCTTTTCTTTTAATTTATTGCATAACTGGCTTATCATGCTGGTTGATGATCCAAGTAAATTTCTCTTCTAGATAGTCCTTTTTGGTCTAATGCATTTCTTTTTACGATACAATAAATACACTCTAAAGACTATTATCTTGCTTTTCAACGAGTAAGGCTATCAATCACTGTCTTGCAATCAACATATATTGATATTCTGTGTCTTCTCTCTAACACAATATCTGAGCTGCTTATTGTTTTATTGAGATCAACAATAGGGCATTCCTCTGTTTGTACAAATCTGTTACAACAGCCAAAGAAAATATACACAATGATTAAGTTTAGAGAATTTTCCAGGCAAGGTAAATCAAAGTGCTTAACTCAATTTTACCCCTTTATTTTTCCGGGACTCCTTTTCCTTTGTTTGTTGATCTGCAGCAAGATAATTAAACTTTTCCCATAATTTCAAGATCCAGTAATGTTATATAGTTTATCATGGTATTTGCAGCCAAAACAGTGTAATTGAGGCTTCGTTGCTAATGATTACTTCTATTGCAGTTCGGCCAAAATTCTTGTTTAGGTCAGGCCATCACAAACCATTTCTATTGAGCTTCATAAGAGGCTTGGAGAAGAAGCAGAAGCGCTCTTATAAAAAAAATTGTCATAAAGCGTTCAATGTCATGAGTAGCATTACAACAAATAGTAGGAATAAAAGCATATCACCTATTGAGGTGCACTTTTCTGTAATGCAGCGAAACCCAGCATTGCTCCGCATATTTCGGATGATGGTTATGTATCACATTAATTATAGAGGAGTTGATAACAAAAGCTTACCAGCGGCATAAACTAGGGCAAAGAGTCTTTGCAACACTTTACTTGATGCCTTTTTTTTTTTCCTTTGGTAAAGAAAGAAAAAGGAAAGAGAAATAGAGAGATAATTTAGATTTGTCGTGAATGTATGTATTACATCATCGAGACTGCCAACGAAAAACAAAATCCAATTTTTCTGAGAGAAATTTCAATCCCTGAAAAAGTATAAAAAAGGGTCCTTTTGTCCTTCTCATTTTTTTTAGATTCTTTATCGTAACCCCAATATAGTACGTCTGTCTTCAGGCAGCTTAAGGCTTGGCCGAGTTCCTTAATAAGGCTCGATTCTTAGTGGTTGCTGTGATGATAGACGCGGACTAACGGGTATGACTAGGCTAAGTTCTTTTTAGAGGGCATACTTAAAGAGGTTATTTTTTGGTCAGGCGGCTTTTTTCATTGGACTGCTGCATACGACTAACATAGTGGTTGTGGATTGCCTTTGGTAAATTGCCTAGTTCTCCTCCAATAAAGTGCTATGGTATGTAGATTTAATCACAAAGATGATGATGAAGTAACTGTGACTCCTTTTGAGCAGGGGTTCATCCGATAATCATGTTGTAAGGTAGACGCTGCACGGGCAGAATAACCTCTACTTCATCTGATGGATGCAACTGTAAGAGAATGGAAACATCAATTCTATTTTTATGCCTGTCACTCCTTTTAATATAAGAAGAAGATTTATAGCAGCAGTAAAGCTCATCCTGTATTTCAATTACTGTTATTAAGAAATGAGTCTAGTTTGAGCCTCTTGCGATCAACACTATCAGAAACTATACGCCTTCTCAAGAAAGACCGTCATACCTTTAAAGAGTTTCAAATCGTTTCATTAGGTCTGCTGTCCCTTCCAATGTTTCAAAGACATAAACATATATGAGTTTGGGGCTTGAAATAAAGCATGCAATTTTGCAAAATATAGACAGCGAAATTCTACACTCATTACATGATAGGATACATTGAGTCAATCTCTTTATAGCTGCTTTCAAGAACATGAATGCCTGATGACTCTCGAAATAGATACAATGTTAGTGTCATTGTCAGACAGCCCTTTTAGATCCACTTGTGAAAGAAAAGCCCAATTACGCTTTACATAAGCTTATCAGTTAGTCAAGAAGAATTAATTTAATTACACTGATGCAAAAGCAGCCAAATCTCACCTCAATCGTGTTTAGTGCATGGAAAAAAGCACACTAAAATTAATTTCATCACTAAAGAAATTAAATTTTTCTTTTTTTAGTGTGAAAGCCATTTTTTTTTCTTTCTATCGATTTACTTATCTATTTTTCTTCTACGTGTATTTGACAATGAGCTCCAGTAAAGTAGACTATAGTGCAATATAACATCGTTTATACACACACAAAAAGAAACTAACTATCTGCATTCCCCCAACTGCTTAGACTTGAAAATAGCCTGTGTTGTAAGTTTATGTCATCCTACACTTTTAGATCGACTAACACTTTCAAGATGGTTGGCTTGCCAGCTAGAGGAAAAACCTATATCTCTCAAAAAGGTATTCTTGAGAAACCAATACTACTTTAAGATCGGGTCTTTTTACTTACACACTCTTATCAGTCTGTAGATATTTGACTTGGTTAGGCATAAAAACCAAAGTATTTAATGTGGGCAACTATCGTCGCCAGTTGCACGGAGCCAACTTGCCACACACCTTCTTTGACCCACACAACTCAATAGGCGAGCAACAACGACGAGAGGCAGCAGCAGCAGCTTTAAAAGACATGATTCGCTGGTTCAATGAGGATCAAGGCGTGGTAGCTATTTATGATGCTACTAACTCCACTAAAGCAAGACGCCAGTGGCTATGTGAAAAGTTGGGTAGAGAAGACATTCAAGTGTTGTTCATTGAATCTATCTGTCAAGACGAAGAGTTGATATTGGCTAATATCAAAGACGTCAAGCTTTCTTCACCCGATTATGTTGCCATGGATCCCGACGAAGCAGCCATTGATTTTAGAGCCCGTATAGACCACTACAAGGAACAGTATGAGACAATTACTGAGCAAGAATTGACTTACATCAAGCTCATCAATGTGGGAAGCCAGAATGTGATCAATCAAATTCAAGGTTATCTAGAGTCCCGTATTGTATACTATCTGATGAATCTTCACATTGCACCCAGAAAAATCTATTTCAGTCGAGTAAAGTGATAAGGGCCTCAGAGAAAGGGTGCTTATTGTTGTATTAACCCTTCAGATCTTATCTAATAGCATGGTGAATCACAATTTAATTTATTAGGCAAAATCGGAGGAGATTCAAACTTGTCAGAAAGAGGCCGTCTCTATGCCAGCAAATTGCCTGAACTGATCAAGACACACCTAAAAGATCAAAGCTTGACTGTCTGGACTTCGACTATGAAGCGAACTATCGAGACAAGCGAGCAGCTAGACTATCCTAAACTTCAATGGAAGGCACTAGATGAATTAGACGCTGGTGTATGCGATGGTATGACATATGAAGAGATTGAAGAAAAGTATCCCGAGGACTTTGCCAATCGAGATGAAGACAAATTCAATTATCGCTATAGAGGTGGAGAAGTAAGTACAAAATTAGGAGAGAGAGAGATTCACACAGGCAATTTATACAGCGTTATAGTCCTATGGTGATGTTGTCTTGAGATTGGAACCAGTGATCATGGAATTAGAACGACATGAAAATATTCTTATTATTGGACATCAAGCTATTTTACGATGTATATATGCCTATTTCATGAACTATAGCCAGGAAGATCTTCCATATATCAAAATCCCACTTCATACAGTGATTGAATTAACGCCAAAAGCATATGGATGCGAAGAAAAACGCTTCAAAGGTATTTGCAATCATAGGAAAAGTGATTTTCCTCTTTTGATAGGATTCATTGCTAACAGCCCTTACAAAGTTGATATAGAGGCAGTCGATACCCACCGACCCAAAGTGAAGCGATCTACTTCTATAAGAAAATTAATGCCTTCTCTGAAAATGCCTTCATTGGGTGCTAGTGGTGAAATCGTGAGAGATCCAGTCAGTCCAATTATTCCCATCAGTCCTCAATTGTTTCCTAAACAGTCCACTTCTACTAATGCAACTAGTAAAACACCGTTGGCAAAACTCGATTTGGGCGATTCCTATATGCCCTAATTGTGCTACATTCTTGTCTGCGCCATACATTGCTTCACTTAAAAAATATGGACCCACTTATTCTAATAGAGACAGTAATAATAAAGAGAAACCTTTTGAAAAAAAAGAAAGGGTTATGGGATCATCGGAACAACAGCTTAGAAGGTTTGTTTGTTTCCAGATACTCAATTGCCAAATAGTATAGCCAACTCTGAATATACAATTTATTTTTTGAGGGCAAGGACACAGCATTGACCAAGCCTATTTCTACTTTGCATTTGGAAGAGAGAATATGAAAAGGAAAAGTAACAAACCGAGAAGAAGAAATCAAACGTTTCGAGGAAAAGGCTTTTGAAGTCAAAAAAAAAAAAGAGTAAGCAAGCAGGTGGTGAATTTGCTCAAAGCAAGCATCAAAAAGCGCTTAAAAAAGAAAGCAACTACTTGAAAGGAAATGCCGAATTATAGCTTATTTGTCCACATTGTTTGAGAGAATTGTCCAGACAGACACAGGTTCAACATGAAACATGTTCATGTTTATGTGTATCTATATCGACTTAGCAGATGCGATTTCATATACATTTAAACCTATGTAAGTATGTCAGGTACCAATACCTACAGATCAACCTTTTTTTTTTTTCAGTAAATCTCAAGCTTCATTTGGTCTATAAGAAAAAAAAAGCTAATTTGAGTCCAGATCGCCCTCATATTGCGGGGTTTTGAATTGTATATGTTTCCCTTTTTCTTCTTTTTTTTTCCTTCTCGCTCTTTCTTTATTTTTTTTCTCTCTTCATTTTCTTTTTCGAGATACAGATACATCTCCCCTCCCCCCTTCTCTTTGTCTATTTATCTCGAGAAAATCAAAAAAATCAACAATAATGTCTTCTGTGTTTTCTGCAGAGAACAGCAGTAATAATGGTTCATCACAGCAACAAAAGCAACCTGAACAAGCAAGGCCAAAAAGACCTCGATCCAGTCTAGCTGTAAATAACACATACACTTGTTTCATCTTTTACAATCAACTCATGTTTACCCTTTCTTTTTACGCATCAATTTTCGTTTTTTTTTTTATTTTGGGGCGAAAAAATACTTTTTTTTTATAGTGTATTCGTTGTCGTAAAAAGAAAGTCAAATGTGATTTTGTTCAGCCAACGTGTGGACGTTGTGCTATTGCAGGTTTACCTTGTAGTTATGCCACCCCACCTCGCCGAGTCGATGGACATGCGTTTGACCAACTTGGAAATCACGTTGAAGAATTGAAGGAACGGATGCAAAAGATGCAATCAGAACTTGCCATGATGAAAAACAACTTGCACCCTTTTGCTTCTTCGTCTACTACCTCTTCTGTTTCCGCAGCAAACGACGACACTGTTATCATGGACGGCTCTGGTCACACCATGCCGAGTAACCTGATGATGGATGCTAACCCAGCACATAATATGGCGCTTGCCACCTCAGGCTCGGAACAATCAGTGACTTGGAAACTATCGCTCTCTCCTTCAGGTCTTCGCATTGACACCAATATTGCTAGTGTAGCAGATCTTTATCGTATTTTGCTGAATGGTATCAGTCAACTGAACATCAACAACGAGTCTACCACGAGTTTGTTCAACCCTGATACTTCCCCTTCCTCTGGTATATCAGGCAGTCATCATCATGCCAACAACAACAATAACAGCAATATTGGAGTCACAGGAAACAGCAACCTAGGCGGTGTTGGCCTAGGAGCACAATCAAACCAAAATGCAGGTAACAGACGCCAATCAAAGCCCAACCGAAGAGCATTTGGTAACGGAAACTATCTGGACAACACAACCATGATGGATTACAGTAGTGACAAAGGAGGCCGTTTGTGGGAAGTAGACGAAAATGAAGCTAGAAAGATTTTACAAGAAAAGAAGTCAACAGATGATACATTGCCAAAGGAAGCGCTCGATAGTTTGATGCACACTTGCTATCATACCTGCTTTTTGGCTTATCAAATTGTAGACAAAGACATGTTTATGCAGAAATACATGTCGGATGAAGGATTAGATCCTTTATTGTCCAACTCTATCAATGCTTGGATATCTAAACATGGTTGCATCTATCATCATGCCAATCATAATGTAGCTGAATTATCACCTAGCAACACAGCCACTATGGGAGAAGTTTATTTTAAAAACGCGCGTCAGCTACTTAAAAAATGTTTCGATATCAGCAGTCCAAACACAATCCATGCTTTACTTAACTTGTACATGTATCAATTAAGCTCAGAAAGATCTAGTCTAGCGTATCTTTATATTGGTTTGGCTATCCGTATGGCACAAGATCTCAAGTTCCACAAGAAGGAGCATATGTCTGCTGATTTGAAACAACGTGAGACCAACAAACGCCTTTGGTGGTCTGCTTACTGGCTTGATCTCTGTGCTGCCCTGGAATCGAATCGTCCGACTATGGTCGATGACAAGGATTGTGACCTTGATTATCCTGTTCGTCTAGAGCATGAAGATGATGAAACAGGCTATCGTATTCACTTTACTGTCTACTCCATCAAGCTGATGCGTATTCGCAAAGACATTACTAAGCATTTACCCTCAGAGCAATCTGGACAGTCACTTTTGTCTGCTATCTCAAGACTAGAGAATGCATTGACTAACTGGATGAGTGAATTACCCAATGATCTTCATTTTGACGATCAGTCGGGTCTTTTTCAAAAGACAGGCTCTTTCCGAGACGAAGCTTGTCTGATTCTTAACATTCAATATCAAACCACTTGGATTATGTTACACAAATTTTTCTTGCCTAAACAAGATCAAACAGCCACACCTGTGGCTCTCTTGTCTCTGAATATCTGTACGAAAGCAGCCAATCTGATCACACGCATGTTGAGCATCTATGCTGCTCATTTGAATTGGTGTCAATTCTTTTATGCTATGGATGGCATTATTGCGAGTGTGACTATTCATCAAGTGAACGCGTTTTCAAACGAAAAAGAAGTCTCTTGCTTGGCTCAACGTAACTTGATTATTACTGCCAATGTACTCAAGAAATCGCCTCTTATCTACATGGTGAAGGTGTGTGAGATTATCGAGAGCATAGAAGGCTTTTTGAAGAAGAACAATCTGTCTTCTGACTTGAACGATCTGCCTCCTGTCAATGAAGACTCTATCAATCAACAGTCTATCTCATCTGTCTTCCATCCTGCCGTCTTTGATTCTCAGAGTATCAACTCGACACAATCTACACAGTCAATAAATCAACAACAACAACAACAACAACAACAACAACAACAGCAGCAGCAGCAACAGCAATTACAACCACAACCAACACAACAGCCTCCATCCAACTTATCTTATCCAGGCTCACTATCACCTTCTATTCAATCTCAACATACACTGATGAACTCACCTCAGTCGCAAAGCTCTTCAGTCAATATGCGTATGCCTTCACAATTGACACCCATGTTCCAGCCCTCTTCCTTACAACATACTTCACCTGTCATTTCATCACCCAATGCACCACAAAACAACAACAATAACAACAATAATAATACTGCTGCTGCTGGCCAGCAAATGCACAAGCCACCTACCGCTGCTGCTAATCCAACATCTCTGTACAATGATCCCAACTTGATGATGGGCTCTTCTGACCTGTTCATGAACGATCCCACTGGTCTGATGAACTTTAATATGAGTGGACCCCAAGCTGGAGCTGAACCATCTGTTGTTGGTGCTGGTGGTGCAACGGGTGACATGAATCAAATGCTTCTTAGAGACATGGGATTCGATCTCAACAATCATGACAGCCGTATGTACACCATGTTTGATCCTTCCGGCCGATCCAGTTCTAACACAAATACACCACCTCCCAATACCAACAATCCATCCTCCTTCCCCACCAACTCATCTTCCTATCCCGACTCTTTCAACAATAGCTTTGGTCATCCAAGCAATTTTGCCAACACAGCCCCCAATGCAACTGGAGCACTACCTACCTCAGCGCCATCCTCCGCCAACAATCCTAACACTGCTTCATACCCCAACTTCTTGAATTCAAACGATCTCTTTGGTTTAACTTCATCACCACAACAGCAACAATCGCAGCACCATCACCACTCTCAGCAACCACATCATCCTCATCATCCACCTCACCCATCTCAGTTACCTCATACACAGGCATCAGCGCCTGCACAACCGTCTTACCTGGGTAACACAGGACCCTCTTTTGATTCTGCCAGCTTGTTTGGTGCTATGAACATGGACCCTGCTGCCATGAGTGCCTTCTTGTACAACAATAGTATGTCCAACTTTAATGCATATCCACCCACTGCAGGTGCACCAGGTCCAATCCCTAATCCTACAACGGACGAGAATGAATTGCTTTATGGTACAAACAATGGAAGAAAGAGAGCTCATCGAGACTGGGAAGATGCAGTCTAAAGAATCTTATAAGCACACCTGTTTCTTTTTTTACGTTTTCGCTTTATGTTAATAAAATAATAAAAGAGCCTTGATTTCTTTCTATTACACTCAGAAAATGATTTTATTGTTATTATAAACGATTAAAGAAAAGAAGGAGGGGGTAAAGTAAGGAATTAGGGGCTTATTTAGTACGCTTGTAGATCTTGTCCATGAATTCAGTAAAGATCATCTTCTTGATACCAACAGATTCGTCCAATTGGTCAATAAGAGCATTCAAGTCATTAAATGACTTTTCTTCATAGGCCTTATAGGTGCCTTCGATATCAAGATCGACATAGATTTGCTTCACCTTGGCTTCAGATTCAGCATTCTTCTTACCGTAGTTTTCATCAAGAACCTTACGTTGTTCAGGGTTAGCCTTGGCCAAGGCTTGGTTGATTAACCAAGAACACTTGTTGTCCATAATATCGGTACCAATCTTGCCAATCACTTCAGGGGAACCATAACAGTCGAGATAGTCATCTTGAACTTGGAAGTATTCACCCAAGGGAATCAAGATATCATGAGCTTGCTTGAAAGCTTGTTCATCCTTGACACCAACCTAATGATACACATTTAGATATCCTGTACTCATATTTCTCATGTATATATATAAATCTTTACCATATGCAAAGCCAAGGCAACAGGGAGGTAGAAGGAGTAATAAGCAGTCTTGTAGATAACAATGAATTGATGCCTATAAACACACACACAAAAGATGAGTGCCTATCCAGTTTGTTTTTTTATCTACGCAACCTACTTCTTGACAGAGAACTTGCTCAAATCAACATCATCTTCAGGGGCAGTAATAAGGTCACAAAGTTGGCCAAGTTCAGTTTGGAAGGTAACTTCATGGAACAATTCAACCAATTCAATGTAATAGTCAGTCTTCTTGAAGTATTTCTTCAAAAAGATATAGATACAAGATTCGAGGATGAAAGCATCGTTAATAGCAACCATGCCAACACCTTCAGATTTGTACCAACAGGGTTGACCACGACGAGTAATGGAAGCATCCATAATATCATCAGAAACCAAGAAGAAGGCTTGAAGCTATTGTATCGTTAATTCTCTGTCTCTCTTTCTCGGAAAGAAACAATCATCCAAACTTACGAATTCAATCAACCAACCCAAAACAGTGGCCTTGAAGATATCATCTTCAGTAGCGGAATCACCCTTGAGAATACGGACAGTATCAACAACAGAGATACCACGGTTCAATTTACCTATTGTTTTTATGTTACGATCTAACTTGGATTTACTCTGTCAACTCTATGTATGCATACCACCGGGAACATTGTAGTAGAGCATCTGTCATCCAGTTCATTTAGCCTCATCTCTCTCTCTCTTTTATATTATTATTGTTATTTACCTTCTTGGTCCATTCATAAGCGTCTTCGGGCATGTTATACTTGCGAAGTTCAGCAAGTACCTCATCAGCAAGAGTAGGGAAAACCTTGAGAAAAGCTTGTCTGTTTTCTTCCTTTTGTAACTTGACAGCAACCATGTTGTATTATAAACGCGAATAAACAAAAAACAAAAAGAGGACAGAAATAGACTATTTTTTAAACTTAGGAGCAAGAGGAGGGGGATTTTTTGTGTAGCTGACTAGCCAATCAAATAGAAGTAAATAAATCAGATTTTGAAAAAGGGACAAAAGATCTGATATTGATTCTAACATTGATGAACAGGCTGCTTTTTTTGGGTATATTTACATGTGTGCTATTGGCTGGTGTTCTTATGGTGCAAAAGAGTTCCTCTAAAAAACAAGAGATGAGCTATAGCTTTGAAAGCAACAATTAGGGATTAGACGCAGACAAAAAAAAAAGTAACTTGTTTTATTACACAAAACTTTCATTGTTTCGCTGTCATCTGATACTCGCGTAATCGCGCCAAAATCTAAACTTTCTGAAAATTTTAGCATGGGCTATTGAACCAAACATGCATCCGGACCTACACACCGATACAATACCAATAAAAAGCGTAAGATTCATTGTATGGGAAACAGTTATATGGTCTATCAACTTTTATAAGGTTCTGTTTAAGCAGGTCAAGTAAGCAGTCATTTAGGAGCAACACATAGTGAGCCATGTTGTTCTTATTCTTTTTAGAGATTTCTTGCAAATCTTGTGGTAATCTCAATTTTTTCTTTTATGCAACAAATTTCTGTAATTAAATGGCCATGATCGCACTTTCTACATGTCTCAATGTAGTTTATGCAGTGTTGGAAAAAAAAACCAGGTTGTTGTAAAAAAAAAAAAAAGAGGAAAAACTTTTTATCTACTATTTTTAATTGGCTTACAAGTTGTTACACCAGCTCTCATTGCTGTCATTAAATTTCTTTTTTTGTTTAAAGCTGAATATTGGACTAAGCTCTTTTTGCGCAAGTCATTGGTAGTGTTAACGCAAGTAGTGTGTATTCCTCCTTTTTCATTTTTTAAGCCTTTAAATTCATAATAACTTAAGTTAAATTTAGCAGTTATGTATTCTTTAGTCTGTTGAAGGAAATAGAGCTTAGTATGCAAGCCATACAACACTTTTTAAACTGTTTCTCAGCTTTTCATTCCTCAAAAAGAAAGCATTGTATTTCTCTCGGTCATCCAGTCCGTACTCAAAAAGAAAGAAAGACGCCCGATGAAAATATGATCGTGTCGATTGTGACCATATGGCTCAGAAAGCTGACTAAGCTATTCTTTAGGATTCAGCCAATCAAGTGTAAACAGTTGACCAATTTTTCAGCAAAGTGATGGAATGATGGCATATATTTTTATATCGATCTTTTGCAAAGTAAATTTTAAAGATGACTTTTTTTCCTGCTCGTTTATCTCTTTTACAACAACATTTTACTCTTCGTTCTTTTTCCACCATGACTACTGAAAAAGCTACTTTTGCTGCTGGATGCTTCTGGTTGATTATCTCTCGAATTTCATTATTCATGCATGAACTGACTTGCATGTTATAGGGGCGTTGAACACATTTACAACAAGCATTTTAAGCAATTTGATATCAAGTGTAAAGTTGGCTATATCGGTGGCAACACTGAGAATCCCAATTACCGACAAGTCTGTTCGGGCACAACCAACCATGCTGAAGCTGTCGAGATAGACTTTGATCCTGCCAAGGTGTCTTATGCTTCTTTGGTCGAATTCTTTTATAGAATGCATGGTATATGACACGGTTTTTGTAATGAGAAACAGTCTATTGATGATGCTTGATAGATCCTACACAACTGAATGCTCAAGGTCCTGATAGAGGTACTCAATATCGAAGTGCTATTTTCTATCATTCAGATGAACAAAAGGAAGTGGCCGAGAAAGTGACAGCTGAAGTACAAGAAAAGCACTTTAAGGGCAAGCAGATTGTTACTGAACTTATTCCTGCTGGTATCTTTTATGACGCTGAAACTTATCATCAGGTAAAGAGAAAAAAGAGAGAAATAACAGTAAAGTACTATCCATAGAATACAACCATGTTGACTTTTCTTTTTTTATGCACTAGAAATACTTGGAAAAGAACCCAACTGGTTATGAATGTCCTACGCATTTCTTGCATTGGTAAAAAAAAAAATTGAGTTGATTGCATATTTTCAGTGTCATATATGAACAAATAATAACAATAATAAAAAGATGAATTTGTACAGTACTTCATCAAGAATACACCATGTACGTCTTTATTAGACATTTGCTTTCATAAAGTCTATAGTGAGAAAGAAAAGAGAAGAGAGGGATAGTTAACAAAAAATAGCTTGTTGTTTGTAAGAGACTAAAGCTCATTCGATTTGACTGAGCCAATTTTTTTTTACCTATTTTTTTTTCTTCTTGTTTTGTAAACACGTTTGTTGATTATGCGAACCATTTCACTTGTAAAAAGACTGAAATGGTCTTTTTCGGGAAACATGAATCCTCATGCTCTTGTGATTGGCGATGTTGATAACGATGGCGTAAAGACAATGACCTCTCTCTTTTCGGAAGCAAATTATTGATGTTCTTTAAATTTATCAGGAAAACGAGTTTGCAGTCGGCAACTTGAACGGTGATCTTGCTATTTTCAAAGGTCATTGTGGAGACGGCTTTCCTTCTTATGTCTGTCGAGGTTTAGGCACTGTAAGATACTCCTATGATAGTCCCTCCAAAGAAAGTGAGTTGTGTAACATTGTATTAGATCACTTGTATTGCTATAGGTGATGTTCAAAATACTGGCAAGGTTAGGAAAAAAAGAGACGCACACATAAAAAAAAAGAAAGGCTTGTGGTTGAACGAATCTTTCTTTAGAATTCATTGGTTGTCATTAATGCAGAAGGACATGCTCACGTTTTTGATATCGCTTCCAATAGACGAGTCAATACAGATCAACATATCTCGGTAGAAGATTATCTTAAGGGGGGTCGACGTTCTTCGGACACAGCCAGTGTACAGGCATTTAAACGTATGATGTCTACTGGACCCATTCCGATGAATGCAGAAGAACACAGACCTCAACCACAGCAACAGAGTCAACAGCATGACAACGTGTTTAATTCACCTCAAATTTTTGATCTTGAGAGACCGAATATCACTCTAAAAGTACCTGTGAATGTCAATAAAATATTGATTGCTGATATCGATAATGATCATCTCAATGAATTGATATTGGCAAGAACAGATCGTATTCTACACGCATTTCAACTTGTTTCTTCTGATCCTCAGCAACCACCACCACAACAACAACAGCAATCATCCCATCCTTTACCCGGACACGAACTCTACAAGGGCATTCAGGCACCTTCCTTTGCCTCTTTATCTCCTTCTACTTCCTTTCTTAGTTTAGCTAGCATGGTGCAGCACCAACAGAAAAAGATGGTAAAGGAAGACAACAGTCGAAAGATACAGCTATTAGACAAGAGGATGTGGGTCTTTGATGGCCAGATTAGCTCTCTCTGTACAACAACACACCCAAATAGACCCAATGAACCTCTCTTGTTAGTAGCACAGCCAGGCAATACCTTTACCATCATCGACAAAGATGGTCAACGATACAATAAGGACATGACCCCTCAAAAGAGTCGACACACTACACACACTACACCCACACCATTCCATCCTACTGACAAGACAGAGCTTCAAGTGAAAGATTTGCTAAGTAAACAATTACCAGAACAAGAACACCATGCGATCCAAATCGTCAAGGATCCCTCAGCAGAAGATAGTCCACTCAATCGATCCAACTATATTGTTCGTAATTGGTTGGCTCATGATACGAATTGCAATGATGATCTAATGGATGGTGACGATATAGAGAGTGGTGCTGTAGCTACTGAGATTGTGATGGGTAAACGACATGTATCAGGCGAATCTTGTGCTACAAGTGAAGTAGGCATGTTAAGTATGGATGGTAAGATCTTTGCAAATGTGCTCATGTTGCAAAAAGCTCTTTTTTTTTTATTTGTTAATCTTCTTGAATAGGTAAATTTTCTATTTATGATCTAAAGACAATGACAATCTCTCAACGGGATCTTTATGTGACCCATAAACTGTTTAGTTTGGCTACACTCAATGTATCCCATGCCTCCGCTAATCAGCCAACTAAACCCTCTGCACCCACTTTACAAATCAATCAACAGAAGCAATTTCGATACACACAGAATACCAATGGCAGTGGAGGTACAGGCACGCATACACCCATGAGCAACACATCTCATTTGCGATTCTCTTCAACACCGAGAAAAGGATCGCTCAATTCTCGTTCTTCTTCAAAGGCTTCTTTTGTAGGATACATACGCAATCAAGTCAAGGCTCATTATGACTCCAATAAGAACAGTGATGATGAACAAGACAAGGATGCTCTAGAGCACACAGGATCCGATTCAGATACCAGCGATACTTCTGAGATAGAAGAGTCAAGTGAAGGAACAGAAGAGCTAGATAAAGAAAGTGATAGTGAATATGGTTGGAGTGAAGGTGAAAGTGATACAGAAGACGAACCAGGCTGCGATCTTTTTGTGGCCTGTGCATGGAATGGCGTGACTTATCTGATTGACTGGAGCAAGCGGATAGGAGAGGATGAAGAAGACAGTGATACAGATGAAGAAAGAGCTGTGGATCAAAACAACATCAAATACCAACTTGTCAAATTTGCCTTTGAGGGACGTGTGTGTGCATTTACAGCTGGTCTCTATGCAGTAGAGAACCATGTGAATGTGCCCTGTCTGTTCTATATCGATTTTGAGGATCAGATCTATGTGTATTATGATGTTCATATTGCTCCAGGACCTGTCACAGGCTTTATTGATACCATTGATGATGATGTAGAAGAAGCATTGGATCGTATTATGGGTATTGAAAGTGGAATTGAGTCTCTCTTGGAACAGAATGATCAGGCTCATAATGCTCTTCATCCTCACTCAAATGAAAAGATTGATTTGGGTGATGGTTGGGAAGGTATTGCTGAAGATGAAAAGAAATTAAAAGAAGAGGAAGAAGAAGAGGAGGAAGAGGAAGAAGACTCTCAGTTAGAATTAGACCAATCAGACGACGCAAATCCTCTTAGTAAGTAGGGCTCACTAGTTTTTCTTTCTCTTATTTGTTCATTCTCATTCTCTTGGTAGATCTTGCAGACTTTATTCATGAATGTCTGTATGGATTCCATGATATGAAAGAGCGAATGGAAAATGAAATGGAAAAGGTAATGAAAGAAATGATTTGAATTCGCGAGACTGACTAGCTTCCTACTTTTAGTTTGAAAAGAGTTGCCTTTCGAATCGATTACCGCTTGGAGGAGATGTGCGTCGGTTATCAGATTTGAATATCACCATAGAGCCACTTTCACTGGAAAATGAGAGTCATTCCAAACCGGGTTCAGTTGCGATGGATGGTATGCATCATCTTGCTGCTGCTGAAGACGAAGAAGAGGATGAAGATGAAGAACTCTATTCCTCTAAGCGACATTTGAGTGAAGATACCTCTGAAGGATACAACAACGATACACACATTGCATCTTGGATTGAGGGTTCTTTAATGAACACATCGATGTTTAGTAGTAACAAAGAGCATGATACTGCATCCCTATCCAGTGATTCTTCATAGTAAAAAAAACATAGCATGGATATACTTGGAAGTATTATGCCTTGACTTGAGCAATAAAGAAACATATCTTTTTTTAAAAAAAAAAAAGCATCATGCAAAGAATGACACACATTGAATCTCCGCTTATGAAGACTGAGGGCAGACCTGACCTATTTCTCACTCCTCACTCTCTTGTTCATTTCTACAATTATGCTGACAACACGATCACTACTTTCTCGACAATCTCGAGTGAATTCAATACGTTGGCTTCAGATTGCCAAAGGACTGACGACCTCGAGTCAAGCCAACCGAAACGAACTCAAGCAACACACTCAAAATACCAATCTACCACCTGTGGGTTCCAAGATGCTTGTGCGTGACTTTCTCGATGACTCACTGTACAATCCTCATTATGGTTTCTATGCAACCAACAAACAATATACAATGAAGCAAGGTCATGAGGATCGTGAAGTCTATCCTACATCTCGACTTCGGTTCTCCAACACAGAATTATTTAAAGTAAGGAAAGAGGGTTGTAACCTTAGTTGTATAGGCTCATTCATTTCTTTTTATATATATATATATAAGCCTTGGTATGCGCATGCCATTGCACGCTATATGGTCTCTGAATATAAGCTCAAGTTGTATCCACATAAAGATTTGATTATATATGAAATAGGAGGCAAACATGGTCGATTGATGACACATATCTTGGACTACATTCAACGGTATGAACCGTCTGTCTATAAACGAACTCAATACAACATGATTGAGCTACCCAACCGAAAGGTATCGCCTACGTTTCTACAGCAACAAAACGATCATCGGAATACAGTCAATGTGTTGAATATCGATATCTTTGATTGGAACACGCTTGTGACTGAGCAGTGTTTCTTTTTAGGCATGAAAGTGATTGTAGGGCTTGAATCAACATAGCCTTATAGAGATGACTGATTATTGTTTGCTTTAGAATCATTTTGCACATGATGTGATACGCTATCATCTAGAAACCTCGAAACCATACCAGGGACTTGTCTGTGTAGGTCCGGATCATCAATACCGAGAAATATTTGAGCCCACCAAAGACCCTGTCATCTTGCGCTATCTGGCCTTACGCAAGAAACTCAACCATCGTCAACATCCTCAACCATTAGGTCGATCCAACTGGTATCATCGCTTTCAACACTGGCTTACACCTTCTCATCACAAAGACCTGACACATCCTGAATTTATACCAACACGTCTGTTTGAATTTATGGAAATCTTGAGCCAGTACTTTCCTCGACATCGCTTAATCTTGACAGACTATGATGCTCTGTCCCATACCATGAAGGGAGTGAATGCGCCTCTTGTTCAGACAGAACTGAATGGCATCATGATACCTTCTCCTACCTATCTGATGAAACCCGGTTGGTACGATGTGATGTTTCCTACTGATTTTGAGTTACTTCGAGACATGTATATGCTGACCTGTTATGGATCGAAACCCGGAAACGAAAAGAGTGTGCGATCGATTCGGTATACGGACTTTTTGGAACGGTATGGTGAATTTGAGGATAACAGACAAAAGAAGCATATGACTCTATACCAGCCTAATGTCAAGGTCTTTTTGACTTGATCATGTGATCTTTAATTATTGTTTAAATTCCTGGAATTCAATTAGTCAGATTTTATTCGCATAAAAAGTTTATTGAGATATCCATCAAAGTAGGGTTTGTCAGCGCATTCATGTGAATTTTTTTTTTTTTTGGCTATAATTTAGGCACCAAGAAGAGACGCTCTTTTTTTTCCCTCTTTTGTTGTCCTTTTTTCTTAAAAAAAAAGTATGTCTTCTTTCCCATTAGCTATTCCTGACAATGAGCGTCACTGGATGACCTTGTCTCAAGAAGGACCTCTTTTCATTCTTCATTTGCATCACAAAGATAACCGATTCACCACCGAATTCTGTCAAGCCTTATTAAAGGCACTTCAGACTGTAGAAGATATCTTCATTGCCTCTGAAAAGCCTGTTGACATGGCTCTTGTTACTGT
Organism: Blakeslea trispora; assembly: GCA_025331445.1. Taxonomy (NCBI): domain Eukaryota; kingdom Fungi; phylum Mucoromycota; class Mucoromycetes; order Mucorales; family Choanephoraceae; genus Blakeslea; species Blakeslea trispora. The sequence goes on along the minus strand of JAIWNE010000001.1, from coordinate 501,313 downwards.
TGGCAACGATAAGATTTTCAGTAATGGTTTAGATTTAATGCACGCCATTCGTTATCAGCCTTTTATGGACATTTATCTTTCTGTCTTGAAACGTTTCCTTACCTTCTGTATACCTACTGTAGCTGCCATTAATGGGTAAAAAGAAAGAGAAAAAAAAAGAGAGACAATATAAGATCACTGATGATGATGGTTGTTTTCAGGCACGCATTTGCAGGTGGTTGTATGCTTGCTTTAGCTCATGGTAAATTTATATACAATTTCTTATAGAATGAAAATGCTTATGATTGGCTAGATTATCGTGTGATGCGCTCGGATCGTGGATTTATGTGCATGAACGAAGTGGATCTTCCTTCACCTCTTTCACCCGGTATGGCAGGTCTCTTACGTTACAAGATGAGCCCAAAGACCTACCGTGATATGGTCCTTCAAGGTCATCGTTTCACTGCCAAGGAAGCCCTTGAACAAGATTTGGTCGATATTATCTGCCCTCAAGACCAAGTGTTACCCAAGGCTAAAGAACTTGCCTTAACGTGGGCTCCTAAAGCTAAATCTGGTATTGTCTATAAACAATTAAAAGATGAGGTAAATAGAGAATAACAAGCCTAGTATATACACGCTTACTAAATACCTTATAATAGATGTACCGAGAAATCATCAGTCTCTTGAATGTTCCCTTTCATCGTTTGGCTCCTAAGCTTTAAATTATAATAATAAAATATTGTTTTTTTTTTGTATGGGATCAACAATGATGATTTAAAGGAGACATCATGTATCTAGGGCCCTTTCTGTTTTTTATAGTATTGGCAAATATGCAACCTTGTTTTCCCCCTTTCTTTCTCTCTCTCTTTCTCATTCTTTTCACTTTTCTTTAACCATCATGGCACTGACTCCACTAAATACATCCAACTTTCTTGAAGATAGCGACTCAAATGAAGATGGATTTAGTCCCAAAAGATGCTCCACTTCCTCTTCTTCTTCTTCAGTCATCACATCACATTCTCATCCCAGCTCACTAGAGAAGAAAGTACAGGCATTGGAGCAACAACTAGAACAGCACATCAAAAAGGAAATCAGCCTAGAGAGCCAACTGATGATCCTTCAACAACAACTGAGTGAAAAACAAAAGAGAAACCAACCCCTCTGTCGTATCAGTAAACGCATCAATAGCTTTCTATCACATAAACAAGAGAAAGTCAATGAGGCTGTCTTACCACTCAAACGAGAAGGCTATCAAAACGTCTTGTTTGATGAAGCCAACAAGGATGACCATATCCTTCACAGCTTATTTTCAGCTCAACCCTTGCCATCTACCGGATCCAGTCCAGAGCCATCCAATCTACCTACCACTGTCTTTCTTCATCGACTGAAATCCATGATACAAGAATTCAACAAGACAAGTGTATCCCATCCTGCCCTTGTGGACCTTGGTATCGATCTCCAATGCCTGATGGATGCCTGGCAGACACAATATGACCAGGCCATGGCAAAATACAAACAAAAGAGACTAAAAGATCAAGAAACGATCACTCAACTACTACGAGCCCTTCATCGAAGCCTGTTGAAGAACAGGATGCTCGAAAAGGACACCAAATGGCTGATGAAAAGAATCAGGCAAACCACACGTCAATCCATCCATCACTACCCTGCCCTTTCAAACAAAAAGAAGAACAAGTCTACACCACAACAAGAGATCGAGGCTCTAGAGCTACACGTCACTCAACTGACTACCATGTTGACGCATTCTCAAGAGGAAAAAGAAGAATACGAGACAACACTGGAGATGATGCGAAGAGAGATGGAAGGTATGTTGGAAGAGCTGGAAGACGTAAGACAGCAGAGAACACGATACAAGCAACAGACGGCTCGATTACGTGAATCCGTTCAAAAGATCTTACCTCTCCAACCCGATGAAGCACTATCCGATCAAGACAGAGAAAAAGAAGCCATCCAACTGCTGTATCGTGAAGCCGAACGACAGACAAACGATCTTGACCGTGAATGCAAGCGACAATCACTTGCCTTGGTCAGCTTAAGAAACGAACTGAAATCGACTGAACAGCGATACCAATCGATCAAGCTAGAGAAAAACAAACGACTCATCCAACTCGAACTCCTCAACCAGACCTTGACCCGACAGATCCAACAGTTGGAGAGACAGAGTGATCCGGAGATGCAGGCAGCCAAGGACCATGCCTATCAGTTGGCACTGGAGACAGCCGCCACCGAGGCTTCCCTCCTAAGGACTCGGATCTATCAACTGGAACAACAGGATGCAGTCACCAAAAATCTCTTTCAGGATATCAACAGGATCGAATTTGTTTTCTTGTCAAGTTCACAACCTAGCAAACAGACAGTCAACTATTTAGAACTAGCCGATCGAATTGAAATTGAACAGAGGCAATGGAAACAAGAGAATCGCAAGTTACTTAAGCGACAGCATGATATTGATGCCTTACGGATGCATCGAGAATTACGAGAACTGGCAAGCCAGATGAGTGAGCTCGAATATGAGACTGAGAGACTAAGGGAGACACACCAAGAGGAACTGACACGCTATCGTCATCAGGCCAATGCTCATCTTGAGAAGCAACTTCAACAGGCTTCTCTTGAACAAAAGATGAAAGAGCAAGCGCTGAGAGATCAATTGGAGGTCTTGTTTCATCAGAATCAAACACTTCAACAAGAATCCCTTGTACTGTATGGTCGAAATCTTTTGCTTACCAGTCAACTAGGAAAAATATCATTATAAAGATGTATATATCATTAAATACACACAATAGTTTGATGTTGAACGGAAATTTCTCGTTTTCTTGGGATGGTTATTTAGATGAGAATATCCTTTTTCCTTTCTTTTCTTTTTTCTTTCTTAGTAAATTACAACATGTCATCCAATACAATCAAAGATGATCCACCACCTTTATCAGTCGATACAGTCATGATAGATACCCGTGCTTCTATAGGCAGTTCATCAGAACTTTCACCTTATCTGCTAACATCATGCAATGAAGACTTACATGCTGAACAGACCTATCATGCTGTTCAGATTGTATCCAAGAACTATTGCTTTGCTCATAACACATATCACGTGATGAGCTGGTGTCCTATTTGTGAATTTAAAATCTAAGTTATTGTATCATCCATCCTTTTTTTTTTTATTGTATACACATTTCAATATAAACATATATATCTTTTATATAAAAAGCATTATAACGAGAAAATAACAATAATAATGATAATAGTAATAGTAAATAATAATAATAGTAATAATAATAATAATAGAGTTACATACAATTTTCTTTTTTTTTTGTTAAGAAAAGGCAGGATTTAAGAAAAGAAACCAGTTCTATTTCTTGACATGAATGTCTTTGTTAATAGCTGTAAAGTCTTGTTGACATTGAGCTTAAGATATTCTAAATCCAATATTTGCACATTATGTTGTTGCTATGGAAACAAAAAAAAAAGAAAGTTTAATCCCTAGACACACATCCTTCCGGTTTTCTTTTTTGTTTACCTTTTCAAGTAAATCATCTAATTTCAAATCAATTTCCAAAATAGGCTTATCCCTTCCTTTATAGTTTAATCCAATAATAAAGGTACCAGGTACAGGGGAAGAAATGGTCAAAAAGGTCTGTCCTCGTCGATGCTCCGGTATCTCAGTCTCACTGATGATTCCTTCCTTTTCCAACTGTTGATGGCTATATTTAAAGGGACCTTGAACGGTCTGCTTTGTCTGATTCTTCTTTTTGGAATCAACCACCTCAACACCTAAACCCACTGTCTTGTTGACTGAGGTGACTGTACTCTGCATACGCACATTCTGAAGGTAAGCCTTATAACTCTCCAGTTGACTCTTTAAATAGTTGTTGTGATCAATGATCGTCTTGTAGACATTCTCAAGTGAATGTAGTTCCTGAGTCACCTTGACCTTCAAATCACCCAAATGAGCCAATTCATGTGTGATCTCCTCTACCAACAGATGATGACCATCCCGTCGATCAATCACGCCTGCCTCTTCTAGTTCACGCAACATTTCCTTGACCTTGATGCCCTTGTGGACCAGCTGAGCATCTTTGGCTGTACCGGCTGTCTCTGCAATCGCATGCAGCTTGAGAGGAGGTCGGGAGAGGTAAGGGAGAGAACGGATGATCTGAACAAAGATGGATTTGGCTTCCATATAGAGAATATCGTTCTGTGTGATGTTGTTCTCGCTCATCAAGGACATCGTCAAGTCTTGAATCGGCATCTCCCATCGACTAAACAAGGGGAGCTCGATTGGCTTGTTTTCTTTGCGTGGTACTTGAGGAGGAATACTGCCGACCTCACTCAAGAGCACCCGAAGATGATCCTTTTCTTTCGGTGCCAACACAGTCAGATGCTGTTGCAAGAGGGATAGCGTACTGTAGATTTCGTTGGGTGTGATGCTGATCATGATATCTTTTTTACTCAAGGCCATATATTGATCCATTTCCAACTGTTCATAGAAATCAACAACCTCACAGAGATCCGTCAGAAATTGATTGGTGCGTTGTTTGTTGCGTTCGACAAAGGGATTGGTGGGGATCATATAGCTCTCTTTGGCGTACGATGGCTTATTGGCCAGGTTTTGAAGCATCTTGGCAAGCTAAAGAAAATAGAAGAGGGGGGTTAGCATAAAAGTAGAATAAACGAAATAGTCACTTTACTAAAGTCAAGGTGGTACGAGCATTGTTACCAGGAATACCATCGACCAACATATAAGCCTGAGGTGTGACAATAGCAGGATTGACAAACCGTAAAAAGAAAAAACCGCCAATCAATGAAGAAATAGCATGATCAGAGGCATCTGGATATTTACGCTTAGTCAGGGATCGAATTTGCTTACAGATCCAACGAAGACCATAAGGCACCTGATTTAATGATTCGATAATAGTCGTCAAGAAAGAATCAGCAATGGCCATCAATTGATCTAGACGAGGACGAATGATCTGTTGGACAGTGGGGTTGGCTGCGGCCACTTCTGCAGTTACACTTCGAGGAATATGCTCGGGCAATTGACCACCATGTTGTTGTTCTGTCAATTGAACGAATTCATCATAGACCTTGAGTGGATTAATCTGAAGGTTCATGTCTTGGTGTTCGAGTAGCTGATTGATCTTTTCTGACAAGACTGATTTAAGGTAAGATTGACCAGGACCACGGCGAGTGTAGGTGGTCATCATACGAGAGACAGGTGTATTGGCACGTAAGAGAGAGGTGAATTCAGTGGTTGTTTCGAATTGAGCTGCCAACACGTTCTTTTTCAATTCAGATGAGTTTAAGCAAAGGACATCCAAGGTTTATATCATTTTTTTTTTTTTACCTGAAACATACTCAGCAATAAATGTTCTTCTCGGCTTTCATATTGATTACCATAGAGTGTAAACATCACTGTCTGTAATAAAGTATCGATCTCTGCTAAACTGACGAGGCGACAGAGAGTGGCAATATGACGAGGTTCGCTTTGAAGCAGATAGAATAGGTTACCGTACTGTTGCATGCGTCTTTCGTCTAAATAGTGATTGTCATCATCATCTTCATGTTCTTCTAGACGGGATGCCACTTCATGTTGCTATTCTAAAAAGTGAGTTGATAGCACAAGTCAATTTTTTTTTTTCCTTTTTTACCTCATCCAAGGCCATTCTATTCTGAATCAACAGACCGATGCGAGCATCTAGAAATCGAACATCGCGTTCTCGCATAAAATTCTTTTTGGACTGTGTAGAGATCTTGGTCTTTAATTCACGGAGTCTTTTTTGAGCTTGAATAAAGAGTGCGTGTGTTAAGGAGAGTGTGTGTATGAAAGAGGTGATCTCTTTGCTTACCTTTGGCAAGCTCATCTTCTACTTCTACATCTTGTTCTGCAGCCATCGAATAAAAGACAGAGACAGAATAACGCTTTGAACCTCTGCCTCTGTTTCGATTAGAGTGATGGTTATTGGCAGCAGCAGCAGCCACTGCTCTACTGACAATGGTACTGTTTTGAGGATAGCCAAATGATTGGACCATACCACTTCTTCTATCCGCCATTGAATAAATAAGAAAAAAGGGAGAGAAAAGAAAGGGAAAAAGAAAAGGGTGATTTTAAAAGAAAGATAAATATATATTTTTTGGAGTTTAGGGGATCAAGAGGCAGGTAACACAGAAAATAATTACAATTAAGTTTTTAAGCTGTCATTTTCTTGTGTGTGTCCGAGACACAGCTTTATTTTATTTCACCATTTTAAATTTGCACATTGTATTCGAATTCCTTTAAAAGAGAATATGAGTACTTCACCTTTGATATTGCCATCATTCAACTTACTTCTTGTGTATTTTGAGCTACCCAGAGTACAGCAGCACTAAAGAAGATATGAGTTATATCATTGATTTCATTCTCTCCTTTTTACCTTAACATGATCAATGCATTCTGAACTACACTTGCCACACCGTAGATGGTATGATCTCCATTGCCTTGAATTAGATACTTGAGAATCAAGACACACTGTAGAACAGAGTTTAGTTTTTTTTTTTTTCTTACAGGCATATTCTAAATCATCCTTATTACTTTACACAGGCACCAGCCAAACCACTGGCAATAAGAGAAAATCCAATAAATAAAAACAATCGAGCTTTCCAGATAAGTCCTGTACCTGAATACATGGGCGAATCCGCCTGAAGGTTTTTTTTGTCAATCAAGTTGATCCTAAAAAAGAAAAAATAAGCAAGATAGAAAACATTCAATAACAACTTACACCATCATGCCCAGTGTAGCCAAGATACCAGGAATCGAGTCTTCAAAGCCCATACTATCTCCAGGACTGGGTATAGAGGCATTGTAGATGACAGCATCTAAAAAGACCCACCAGCCAAGTGCAAGCTAATTATCGTCAATCTCTCTTTCTTTACATCTAATGAAGGTGCTTACAAGACCACCAGAAAGATAAGCGCCTATTTGTCTACCCTTTTTGGAGAGGAATCTCAAGGGGTTCTTGAAGACAAATATCGATTGAGGTTCATCGTACATACTGGCATGCATAATAGTTTTAGGAAAAAAAAAAAAAAAAAGAGAAAGAATAGATAGAAAATGAAAATCACACACAAAAAAAAATAGCAGACGTCATTTTCCTTGTTATTATTTTCTTTTACTATGATAGACTATCAACTATTTGACTATTTGGATACAGAGAGTGTCAATCACCCTAATGCAGATCAAGTCAGTGTGTTCTCTTTAGTGGAATCCTATCCTAGTGTGATTCAGTCTGAAGGTAGGTGCATTGAAACAGAAAGACTTGAAACTAAACCCATTGGAAACAGTGTTACAAAGGTCATTTGAAACCACTTCACGGTCTGTTCAGTCTGAACCCATCTTTACGACACTTACAGAAGAAGCACTGGCAAGGCATAATCAACAAGATCAGTTAGCAGACAAGATGGAGCAGATGAAGTTGGCTTTAGAAGAGAAAATCAAGGTAGTTAAGAAACAGATACATACTGCTTTTTTTTTATTATTATTCAACCATCACAGTAGCAATTAGAGACACAGTTGGTAGAGACAGAACAGGATATCAGTCAATCCCGTAGTGATATTGAACAACTGGATTTCATGGATAAACACTATCAAGATCAATCCGTACAGACAAACATAACCAAGCAAGCGAATCAGTCTGTACAGACAGAGACAACTAAACAATCAAATCAGTCTGTGCAGACAAACATAACTAAACAATCAAATCAGTTTGTGCAGACAGAGACAACTAAACAATCAAATCAGTCTGTGCAGACAAACATAGCCAAGCAGGAGACAAATCAATCCGTACAGACAGACAAGATTAAACAAATCAATCAGTCTGTGCAGGCAGAGATAACTAGACAACAATCAAATCAATCTGTGCAGACAGACATAACTAAGCAAGCAAATCAGTCTGTGCAGACAAACATAGCCAAGCAATCAAATCAATCTGTCCAGACAGCCATGGTCAAGCAAGAGATAGAACGATTACAGTCAAAAGAGGTAAAGTCAGATAGACACACTAAAGGGGCATTTCAATAACCGTATTTGAAGGAGGAATACAAAGCTATCATTGATCAGACCAATCAACTCGTCTGGGACACACCTTTTATACCTTATCCATCCTCTCTATGCCGTCAATTGCCTGTCTATCATGATGATGATGATAAAGATCTATGTGATTATCATAGAGAAAGATACCACAAGGCTAAAGTAACATTTGAACAAGAAAAGCAACTATATCCAGACAATCATCAGGTGACTCTAAATCGACTTCGAAAAATGGTCTATTATTCCTAGTAATAAACAGTGTATGCAAGTCACTCTTTTATTTTTTTTATACATGATTTTTTCTCGCTTTATTTTTTTATTTTTTTTTATTTTTTCAATATGTCCACTATTCGAAAAATAGCTGCTGTTGTTGGGAGTTCAGGCATTGGAAAGTCCAAGTTGGCTGTTGAGTTATGTAAGGCATTAAGAGGACAAGTAATAAATGCAGACGCATTACAGGTAAACAGTAACAAACATGAAATAAAAGACACCTTTAACAAAACAAAAAAGGTCTATAAAGGCCTAGATATCATTACCAACAAAATGCCATTGAATGAAAGAGAAGGAATAAAGCATCATTTGATGGACTTTTTGGAACCCGAAGAGGAATATCGAATCACTAGGTTTCTCAAGGACGCTTCACAGAGAATTGAGTCTATTTCGGAAGAGAAGCAACTTCCGGTAGTTGTGGGGGGTACACATTACTATGTTCAATCCCTTTTATGGAACAATACGACTATTGAGGAAGAACGTGCTGCCTCTTCCGAGGATGAAGATGGCGAGTTTCCGGAATTGGATCGATTAGAAACAGAAGATCTGTATCAACGGCTAACACAAGTAGATCCAATCATGGCCAACAAATGGCATCCCTCAGATAGACGCAAGATCTTGAGAAGTTTAAGGGTAATTTGTTGATAGAAAAAGATTGGGGCTGATGGATCCTTATTGGAGATGATCTTCATAGGTCTTTTATCAAACGGGTAAAGCACAAAGTGAGATTATCAAATCGCAAAAGGAACATGGTCTAGTACCACGCTACAAAGCTCTGGTCTTTTGGATCTATTCAGATCCAACTCAGCTCAATCCGCGACTGGATGCACGCGTGGATCAGATGATTGAGATCGGTTTGTTTGATGAAATCAAAGACCTCAGAAACCGTGTAACCAAAGGAAGTGTAAAGATGCCAGGTGTCGAACTCGAGAGATATCAACGAGGGTTATGGCAGGCGATAGGCTATAAAGAGTTTGATCCTTATTTTGTTGCATTGGAAGAAGGCAAAGAAGGAAAAGAACTGGAGGAGATCAAGCACGAATGTACTGAGCGTGTTAAATCAGCTACTCGAAAGTATGCTAAATCTCAAATCAAATGGATTCGTAACAAGTTGTTTCCAGCTGTCTTGAATGCTAAAGATAACGATGTGATGATCTATTGCTTGGATGCTACAGGTAAAAGCTGTGTTTTTTGTTTTTTATTTATTTATTTCACCCTATTGATTTGATGATTCAAGATTTGGATCATTGGGATCAAAACGTAAGAGATAAAGCAGTTGAGATAGCAAGAGCATTTGAACAAGATCAACCATTACCAGACCCAAAGAGCCTAAGTAGCTTGGCAACCAAGATGCTGACACCAACACAACCAACAAAAGAGTAAAGTGATTCCTCGGCTTTCAATCTAGATGTTATTGATCGATTTCTTTCTATAGTGCACAGACAAAAATCCTAACTTGGAATAAGCATGTGTGTGATACCTGTAAGGATAACAAAGGTGAACCCCTTGTGTTGAATGGTGACAAAGAATGGGAACAGCACCGAAAGAGTCGTTTTCATCGTAAATATCTAAAGCATTTAAAAATGGAGGCTTCACGTAAAGCTCATTTTGAAAAGACAAACAAAGAATAAAAAGGTTAGACTTTCTTGTAAAAGAAAAAACTTGACTATTTTAAAACTCTAGTACTTGCACCAATCATGATTAGGGGACATGGATGACACTGTGTTGAACTGCAATTACCATAAATGCAATTATGCACCTTTTTTCAAAGGGCTGGATTTGTGATACTCAAGCTAAAGAAAACCCCTAAAAAAAAAAAGACAGTTCTTTAGAAACTTTTTATTATTTTTTTTTAATAAAAAGTCCACCTAATAGAGAAAGAAATCCACCAAAATAACCCTGATTATTATAGAAAAAAAAAAAGCTGCTATTTCATTCTGTATTTAACAGAAACAAAGAAAATAAAGATCTTGAATCTCTGTTTCTTTCAAATCGATATCGGCGATTTCAACCTATTTAAACCTTTACAAAGTTAAAAAAAAAAAATCGAGAATCCGATTCAAGATCAAAATTTAACCAAGAAGAGCACTCTTTTTGTTCACTTTAATTGACTAGATCGTACTAGAGAAGCAAGTCAATGGTCGGTTTCTTGTGGTTTTTTGCACCATAAAAATCAAAAAATAACCAATTCATCTAACTTTCACACAAGAAACAGCCAGTTAGGGAGAATGCGACTTGCTTTTTTTTTTGGTTTTTATCAAATTGGGAAATTCTAAATTAAGACAGAACCAATATCGAAATTGTCCATATATTTATTCGATCAAGAAAACCTAAACGTAAAAAAAAAAAAAGTTGTACAGGGTATTATTTTTTTCACTTGTTTTTTCTTAAAAATCATCATTGTTTCCTCTCTTTTATTTTTTTCCTCTTTCTTTTCACTCTTTTCTTTTATTTTATATTTTTCTTAAAACTTCAATTTCGTAAAAACAACAATTATCTCTTTTTTCTGTACAAGAAATTTTTAACTTTTTTTTTTTTTATAAGCTATTTTTTTTTACATTTTTTTAGTGATATCATCATTTCTTTTTTAGTAAAATTCAGAGAAAACGCCAGAACTTTTCGGGAATCGAACTTTTTTTTTTTATTTTGCATAGCAACTCATCCTTTGGTGTCTACGGTAATTAGTTTACAGAAAAAGAATAATAATTTTTTTTTAAACTTCACATTTAAAACCTTTCTTTCTTTTACTTTTTCTTTTTTTTTTTATTATTTTGCAGTCATCTCTTATCAATGACTGGAAACTCCAGGCCATTCAACATGACACCTACAGTACAACTTGCTGAATCAACAAAGAAAGATTACATAGATGAGGAAGACATGGAGAAAAGGCCATTAAAGCGAAAGAGACATCACCCATCAGACTCTCTTACCACTGATCGTTCCTATCCAACCACCATGAACTTACCTCACAAGATGACATCGCAACGCAGTGTACCAGCTTTCTTGCATAAATTATTCAAGTGAGTATTGGTTTTTTTTTTATTTTGGTTTAAATGAAAAAAAAAAAACGATACAAAAAAAGGAAATGCAAAGAAAGAAGCAAAAAAAAAAAAAAAGAAAAAAGAAAAATTTAGAACACAAAAGAACAAATGCTTGCTTAAAACAAAAAAAAGAAATGATGCTATTATCTCTCCGCATTGAATGAGCCACTCAAAAGTAGCCATTTTGATACACAATTCTTAATTTCCATATATGTACAGTACACGCGTATAAAATGATCTCCCTTTATTCATTTTACAAACACCTTTTTTTTCCATCTTGTATGATTTTTTTGTTGTCAAAAAACACACACAAAAAAGCTAAAGCATTGAAAAGAGAGAGAGAGAGAGAGAGAGAAAAATAAACAAGGGGGATTTTTTTTAAAGAAAATCTTATATATATTTTTTTTTCTTTATATTTGTAGTATGGTCGGAGATCCAAGTACCAATCAGTTGGTTAGGTGGTCTAAGAATGGCAATTCGTTTCTAGGTAAAACAATGGAATCTAGTTTCTTTTTTTTTTTTTTAAAGCTTTTTTTTTTCTAAATTATTCTTCTTACTTCCATTGTTACTTTATTTAGTTGAAGGACATGAACGATTTGCAAAACATGTACTCCCTAGATTCTACAAGCATAACACATTCGCTTCCTTTGTACGGCAACTCAACATGTATGATTTTCATAAAGTGCCCCATCTTCAACAAGGTGCCCTCCTCAGCAATACCGGTGTAGAGAACGAAGTATGGGAATTCAGTCACCCTCATTTTCAGCGTAATAGACCAGATCTCTTGGTGCTCGTCAGTAGAAAACGAAATAGAGATAGAGACAAGTCAAGCTCGGATCAGATGAATTTAGGCTCACTCGTCAAGGAGATCACTGCCATTCGCAAGCATCAGGCTAATATAACAGCCGATTTACGCAACCTTCATCATGACAATGAGATTATCTGGCAAGAAACACTGGCAGCAAGAGAAAAGTTCCAGAACCATCAACAAGTCATTTCCAAAATACTTCAGTTTCTATCGGCCGTCTTTTCCGATGATCAAAATACACTGTATGAATTAAGCCATCAAAAGGACTTTTTAAGTGACACTCCACTTCAGTTACAGAACCACAAAGGAAAAGCGAAAAACAAATTCAACAAGTTTGTTGCCAACCATGGACCATCCAGTCATCGTTCTCCTCTTTCACAAAAGGGTTCTGATCGTCAGTTTGCCAATAGTGATAACAGAGCTTTAAGCAATGATAGTGGTATTGGTAGTGCTGATAGTAGTAGTAGTAGCAGCAGCAGTAACAACAGTAGTGAGGATGATGCCAAAACATCTAAAGTTCCTTTTAAAGGTAAATGGTGTATGTTATTCAGTACTCTATTTTTCTTTTTTTCTAAATTCTTTTGATATAACAGATTTACCTACAACAGAACAAAGGCCTGCTCCACCACCTCAAATAGACTCAAGTAAAGTGCAAAGAAAGAAAAAAAAAGGCTCCCTTATTAAAATAATGTTTAAACTATAGAGTTTTTCTCAAACAATACAGCACGCTCTGCTGAAGCTATCACAAGTGATATTGATGAACTTCAAGAAGATGTTGAATTGCTTGCTGCTCAACTAGGCATCAATCCTCTTAATTTGGCCAACAGACTGAACGAAGTCGAGAAATTCTCAGACGATCACGTTAACATGATCTCTTCTGCTTCTCGAGACGACAAGATGCAGCTATTCAAAATGGCTGATGAAGACAGCCAACGCAAACATACACCTCAACTGTTAGAACATACCTATCCTGTTCCAAATGACTTTCTGTTGCAGTCGTATCATCTCCATTCTCCACACCACCAATTTATTCAACATGCACTCAAACCAGATCGAAGACACCCATCCAACACTACTGCTACAGGTTCATCCAACACCAACATGACCCAACAGCCTATTGTCGATACCAATCATGTGCCAGCCTATGTACCAACACAATCACTTACCCCTGGATCATTGCCAATCCATCAGCCATTAACAGCAGACTCAAACATCACTATGAATCCTCTATTTGACCCTTCCTTCAGACAACGAAGCTCTGGCTATCACAGTGAACAAGCAACAATCAACCCTGAATTCTGCCATACAGATTCCATGTACAGGCATAGATATGTTGACTATATGCCTTACTATGATACACCTTCTTCTGTGCCACCACCAGCTCCTCTCCTTCAACAAGAAAGCAATTCACTTCATTCTTCTATCATTGCCCCAACTCAACCATTTGACTTAATGTGCACTACTGCCCATATGGATGCTTCCCCTTCACCATCGCCTGCTCAAATGCAAGATACAGGTGTGTCCAATACAGATCAAGATAAATGACAGGGATGACTTTTTTCATTTTGGAAAGTCAAAAGAAGTGCATATGTATATATATATATATGATAATTTTTTTTTATACTATGCTTTTCCCCCCACTATAAAGCATAATAAAACTTTTACAAAGTTGAAAAAGATTAGATCTATGCCTCATTTCACCCATGCCCCCCATTCCTTTCCATCTCCTTTATAGTCTATATTGGTTTTAATCATAAAAAAAAAAGAAACACTTTTCACTCCAATAACACTTGTGCAAGTAGGCTAAAGTCTCCTCTCTTTTTCTTTTATTTGATAATACTTGAACAATTTGTATTTTCAAAGTGATAGGATCTTATCCTGCCTTTATAGCCTAGTTTCATGAAACCCTACCCTTTGATTCTATGTCGCTCTCTCTCTCTATGGCAAGGAAACAAAAGCCATTCAAGAACAGAATGAGAAGAGAGCTATGCTAAAAAAAAAAAAGGAGGTTAGGAGTGATAGTATCACAGTTATAAATGAGAGTAGATTTCTTTAAAGGGGAGTCATTGAATAGTGTAATTCGGCATGACTACTTTAGGAAGACAACTCTGCCTGTTTCTTTTTTTTTTTTTTGTAGGATAAGGTCATTACGAACGGTAACTTGCTTTACGGTGAAGGTGATGGTCTTCACTGGACTTCAAAAAAGCTTATATCACTCAATTTTCTTTTTTACCATGCAGAAAACATCATTGTAAAACTAATCTATATGTACTAGCTAAACTGTTGTCATGACAATCAGAAGCTAGCAATAAAAAAAACTTCTTCTCATGCCTGGACAGCAAGAGTTTTGTGTTGAAGCTTCAGTATGGATTCTAAAAGCTCTTGATGTGTTCTTGTGACGCACCATCTTAGATATTCAAAAGAGGCTTTAGAACAGCATCTTTCTTTGTGATTTGACTTTTACTCCCCGCAATACCTTGTTCCCTCAGCTGGCAATAAACAAGGAGTGATAGTAGTCAATCATTTCTGTTTGATTTGAGGTGTTTATTTGATCGCTTGTAGTTTATTTACATTATGCATGACTATAGAAAAAAAGAGAGAGAGAGAGAGAGAGTATCAACATATTCAATGTATGAATATAAAAACCCAAAAAAAAAGAAACTGTCAAATACTTGCGCTTTAAATTGAATTGAATTATACAAGACTTTACACCCTCAATGGACTGTGTGTATTCCATTTCGGGAAATGTACAAATGCAACATTTAACCTTGCATACAAGATGGCTGTATTTAAATTAGTCTATCCAATGTTATTAACATAATTCTTTAGATGACATAATAAGGTATATGTGCAATGGTTGGCTTAAATGATTTTGTTTTTGTCCTGGAGAGAGAATTTAAAACTACGAATGCTCGTTTGTGAAGAGCATGTGATCGTAGGGCAATCTTATAAATTCCTATACGGAGAAAAACTAGCTTATCAAATACACCATCTGTCAAGTCAGATACGAACTCCATTTTTTCAACACAAAAAGAATGAAAAGCGTAATACAAAGCTAAATTAAATAGACTTTTCTTATGATATCAAGGTCACACGCGATGCTTCCATCCAATCACAACAGTGGCTTTGATTATGACACACACACAACGAAACCGAGTTCAGTATGTTTGTGTGTTCAAACAATACCAATCTCAGACTTCTTTCTGTAGCTAGATACATTCTCAGCTTAATAAATAACTGACTTAGTTTTACCCCGGGAAAAAACTAAAGAAAGAAAAGCTTGGTTTATGACAGCCCAAGAGAGAGAGAGAGAGAGAGAAAATGGCTTGATTAGAAAAAAAAAAAAGATTTTACAAGTGTATTTCCGACCTTATCCGACAAACAATCAAGCATAAAGGATGATTTTCAAAAAAAAAAAAAATTCAAGATAAGCTATATACGGTTTAATAGGAACAGCAACAAATGGATAGAAAAGATCCAGATAACAAATCTAATTGGCCAACAGCATCTGTGTTGACTCTCAGATGCCATTCAACCCTACCCTTGTGTTGCTACGGATATCTTTTTTTTTGACAACCTTGATCACATCCTTTCATCTTGTTAAAGTGCAATTCGATTGGTTACATGTCATTCAAGCAAAAGTTGATTAGTATGAAAAAGAAAGTGAGACAAATTGCTTTCAGGGTTTTTGAAAGATGCGAAAAGTGTGTGAAATCAACCCGTTATCTTATCATTCTTCTAGTTATACACCGGGTTAATTTTGCTGATGAAATTTACTTTGAATCTTTGTGTATCTTTCTCTATATTTCTTTTTTTATGCTACATTCAATCTACTCTTAAGCAAGATAAAAGGTGGAATAAAGCTACAAGTAATCATAAGCTTAAGTTTTCTTGCATTCTTATTCATCATTAAAAAGTACGACCCTGCAGATGGTTGCTAATCTTTTTTTTTGAGCATGTGACCCCCTTTATGAATGTCCAATCTGGATCTAGTTACATCTTTCAAAATTATTGGTCCTCAGTGCCTGCAGATAAGAAAAATTGATATGAAACCTATTTAAAGTTGAGCCCTATATAAATCATGACACTTTGTAATTTTAGCTGTCTTGAAAAAAGTCCTTTTTTTTTCTTCTTCTTCTTTTCAACACACTCTATATACTTTTCTTCTATTGAAAATCCCCCCCCCCTCCTCTTTCTATAGTAAAAAAAGAAAAAGCATATAGAAAACAAATTACATATTATCCAATCAATTAAGATACAAAAAGGACTTTATATATAAACAACAAACGTACATACAATAGAACAATCTAATACCCCCCCACTCTGTGTAAATAATAATATAATGTCTGTTCAAATGGAAAACACTTCATGGGCCGGTGCCATTCCTGTTGCCCAAGGTTTATATAACCCTGAATTTGAAAAGGATGCTTGTGGTGTTGGTTTCATGGTTCATGTCAAGGGTGTACGCTCTCATAAGATTTTATCCGATGCCAGTAGCATTCTTTGCAACATGACTCACCGTGGCGCTAGTGGTGCTGATATTCGTGATGGTGATGGCGCAGGCGTCATGACTGGTATTCCCCATCAATTTTTTGTAAACGAAACCTCTCGTGAATTGGGCATCACCTTGCCTCAAGAGGGTCATTATGCTGTTGGTAACTTGTTTATGAAGGGTGATACCGAATCAGTTGCCGAAAGCAAGAAAATATTCGAGCAATTGGCTGAAGCACTCCACTTGAAGGTCCTTGGTTGGCGTTCTGTTCCTCGCGATTCTACCATCATTGGTCCTGCTGCTAGATCAAAGGAACCTGCCATTGAGCAGCCTTTTGTTGTTTTGGCTGATCAATCCAAGGAATTCGATGAACCTTACTTTGAACGTCAACTTTACGTCTTGCGCAAACATGCCACTCACACACTTACTATGAAAAAATGGTTCTATGTCTGTTCTCTTTCCAACAAGAACATCATCTACAAAGGTCAACTTACTCCCAAACAAGTCTATTCTTACTTTCACGATTTGAACAATGTTCAGTACACAACTCACTTTGCTCTTGTTCATTCCCGTTTCTCCACCAACACCTTTCCTTCTTGGGATCGTGCTCAACCTATGCGTTGGTGTGCCCATAACGGTAAGTTTTTTTTGGGATTTTAAACAGCGAAGACTGACATATTTTTTGATTGTGCAACCAAATAGGTGAAATTAATACTGTTCGTGGTAACAAGAATTGGATGCGTTCACGTGAAGGTATGATGGCTTCTGACAAGTTTGGCGATGAACTCGAATTGCTCTATCCTATCATTGAAGAAGGCGGTTCTGATTCCGCTGCTTTTGATAACGTACTTGAATTACTTGTGATCAATGGTGTCTTGTCATTGCCTGAGGCTGTGATGATGATGATTCCTGAAGCTTGGCAAAACAATGACAACATGAGTCCTGAAATGAAGGCCTTTTACAAATGGGCTGCTTCTCTGATGGAACCTTGGGATGGTCCTGCTCTCTTCACCTTCTCTGATGGTCGTTACTGTGGTGCTTCTCTTGATCGTAACGGTCTTCGTCCTTGTCGTTACTACTTGACCAATGAAGACATCATGATCTGTGCCTCTGAAGTAGGTACTGTCTTTATTGATCCTGAAACTGTTGTCGAAAAGGGCCGTCTTAAGCCTGGTCGTATGCTTTTGGTAGATACTGTTGAAGGTAAAATTGTGGATGATAAGCAACTCAAGTTGCAAACAGCTGCTAAGCGAGATTTCACCCAATGGATCAAAAACCAAAGCATTGTCTTGAAGGAAATTGTTGAGAAATCAAACAGCGTCAAGCCTTATACACCTGAATTGGATGCCACCACCGTTCAAGCTGATCCTCGTTTAAAGGCATTTGGTTATACTTTAGAACAATTGAACTTGATTATGGTTCCCTTGGCATCTACCGGTAAGGAACCCTTGGGTTCAATGGGTAATGACACTGCTCTTGCTTGTCTTGCTGAACAACCTCGTCTCATCTACGAATATTTCCGTGAATTGTTTGCTCAAGTCACCAACCCTCCTATTGATCCTATTCGTGAAGAAATTGTGATGTCTCTTGAATGTTATGTTGGTCCTGAAGGTAACATTTTGGAAGTGGACGAATCTCAATGTCAACGTTTGGCTCTTCCTTCTCCTATTCTGTCTATGGAAGAGCTATCATCTATCAAGGGCATGAGTCAATTCTATCCTGATTGGAAGGTGGCTACCATTGATATCACTTTCCCAAAGGTGGATGGTGTTCAAGGCTATGTAAGCACTTTGGAACGTATCTGTAACGAAGTGTCTCAGGCTATCAAGGATCACTACAAGGTTGTTGTTCTTTCCGATCGTGCTGTCAGTGCTGAACGCGTCGCTATTTCTTCGCTTATTGCTGCTGGTGGTGTTCACCACTATCTGGTCCGTAACAAGCAACGTAGTCGTATTGCATTGATGGTTGAAACTGCTGAAGCTAGAGAAGTTCATCATTTCTGTGTTCTTTTGGGCTACGGTGTCGATGCTGTCTGTCCTTACCTATCTCTGGAAACCATGTTGAAGCTCCATCGTGAACGTGCTGTTCATGAAGGGTTGACTCCTGAAAAATTGATTTACAACTTCAAGAAGGGTATTGACAATGGTATTCACAAGGTCATGTCTAAGATGGGTATCTCCACTTTAGCCTCTTACAAGGGTGCTCAGAT
The DNA here is from genome assembly GCA_025331445.1 of Blakeslea trispora. Classification (NCBI taxonomy): domain Eukaryota; kingdom Fungi; phylum Mucoromycota; class Mucoromycetes; order Mucorales; family Choanephoraceae; genus Blakeslea; species Blakeslea trispora. The sequence goes on along the minus strand of JAIWNE010000001.1, from coordinate 482,437 downwards.
TTTTGAAGCTCTTGGTATCGATGACTCTGTTATCTCTCGCTGCTTCTCTGGTACTGCCTCTCGTATCAAGGGTGTCACCTTTGACATTTTTGCTTTAGATGCATTGACACTTCATGAAGCTGGTTACCCTACACGTAACCTTGTTCAACCCGTTGGTCTTCCTGAATCAGGTGAATATCACTGGCGCGATGGTGGTGCACCTCACATTGCTGAACCTACTGGTATTGCTAACCTTCAAGATGCTGTTCGTCAAAAGAACCAATCTTCATACGATGCCTATTCTCGCAATGCATACGAAGCCATCAAGAAGTGTACTCTTCGTGGTATGCTCGATTTTGATTTTGAAAACTCAAAGGCTATCCCTGTTGAACAAGTCGAGTCTTGGGACAAGATTGTCAAGCGCTTCGTGACTGGTGCCATGTCTTATGGTTCCATTTCTATGGAGGCACACTCTTCTTTGGCTATTGCCATGAACAAGTTGGGCGGTAAGTCTAACACTGGTGAAGGTGGTGAAAAGCCTGAACGTTCCATCCCTCTTGAAAATGGTGATTCTATGCGTTCTTCTATTAAGCAGGTTGCTTCTGGTCGTTTTGGTGTCACCAGTTTCTATCTTTCTGATTCTGAAGAATTGCAGATCAAGATGGCTCAAGGTGCCAAGCCTGGTGAAGGTGGTGAATTGGCTGGTTCCAAGGTATCCGAAGAAATTGCCAGTACTCGTAAGACCACACCTGGTATTGGTTTGATTTCTCCTCCTCCTCACCACGATATTTACTCTATTGAGGACTTGAAGCAATTGATTTATGATCTCAAGTGTGCCAATCCTCGTTCTCGTGTTTCTGTCAAATTGGTATCTGAAGTTGGTGTCGGTATTGTCGCTGCTGGTGTTGCAAAGGCTAAGGCTGATCACATTTTGATTTCTGGTCATGATGGTGGTACTGGTGCCTCTCGTTGGACTGGTATCAAGTATGCTGGTCTTCCTTGGGAATTGGGTCTTGCTGAAACTCATCAAACCTTGGTTCTCAACGACTTGCGTGGTCGTGTTATCGTTCAAACCGATGGTCAAATCAAGACTGGTCGTGATATTGCCATTGCTTGTTTACTTGGTGCTGAAGAATGGGGTTTTGCTACTACCCCTCTTATTGCTCTTGGTTGTACTATGATGAGAAAATGTCACTTGGTAAGTCATCATTATTGGCTTTTTTTTTTTCCAAAGAAAAGATCAACTAATTTTTTTATTTTATTAGAACACTTGTCCTGTTGGTATTGCTACCCAAGATCCTGAATTGCGCAAAAAGTTTGAGGGTTCTCCTGAACATGTTGTCAACTTCTTTTACTACCTTGCTGAAGAAATGCGTTCCATCATGGCTAAACTTGGTTTCCGCTCTATCAACGAGATGGTTGGTCATGCCGAAAAGCTCAAGGTAAACGATTCTCTTCGTACTTACAAGACTGCCAACTTGGACTTGTCACCTATTTTGACTCCTGCCAGTACTCTTCGTCCTGGTGTTTCCAATGTTTGTGTAACTAAGCAAAAGCACAACCTTCATATTCGTCTTGACAACTATCTCATTGATGAAGCTGAGGCAGCTCTTTCTAACAAGGAGAAGGTTCGCATCGAAGCTGATGTAATCAATACTGACCGTGCTCTTGGTACCACACTTTCATACCATGTTTCCAAGCGTCATGGAGAAGCTGGTCTTCCTGCAGACACTATTCATGTCAAGTTGAACGGTTCAGCTGGTCAATCTCTTGGTGCCTTCTTAGCTCCTGGTATCTTCTTTGAATTGGAAGGTGATTCTAACGATTATGTTGGTAAGGGTCTTTCTGGTGGTCAGATCGCTATCTATCCTCCCAAGAATTCTTCCTTCAAGTCTGAAGAAAACGTTATTGTCGGTAACGTCTGTTTGTATGGTGCTACCAGTGGTAAGGCTTTCTTCCGTGGTATTGCTGCTGAGCGTTTCTGTGTACGTAACTCTGGCGCCTATGCTGTTTGTGAAGGTGTTGGTGATCACGGTTGTGAATACATGACTGGTGGTCGTGCTGTCATCTTGGGTTCTACTGGTCGTAACTTTGCTGCTGGTATGTCTGGTGGTATTGCCTATGTGTTGGACCTTCAAGGTGACTTTAAGCAAAACGTCAACATGGAAATGGTTGAATTGGATACTGTCAACGATCCCGAACGTGTTGCTGAGTTACGCGACTTGATTGAGGATCACCGTCATTACACTGGATCTGAAATTGCTGATCGTATCCTCAAGAACTTTAATGAACACTTGCCCAAGTTCGTCATGGTCATGCCCACTGAATTCCGTGCTCTCTTGGAAAAGCAACGTGCTGAAAAGCTTGCCGCTGTTGCTCCCAAGAAGGAATGCGAAAAAGCTCATCAAAAGGCTGAACCTCAAGTCGAAGATCTTGAAGACTCTGTTCTTAGTGAAGAAGTCATCTTGGCTCGTCGTGCTAAATTGGACAAGGTTCGAGGCTTTAAGAAGTACAAGCGTAAGACTGATGCTTATCGCGATGCCAAGAAGCGTGGATCTGACTGGGATGAAGTCAATGTCCGTCTCTCTCGTCCTGAACTCCATGAGCAAGCAGCTCGTTGTATGGATTGTGGTGTTCCTTTCTGTCAATCTGATACTGGTTGTCCTATTGGTAACATCATCCCTAAATGGAATGAGCTCGTATACAAAGATAACTGGAAGGAAGCTCTTGATCGTCTCATGATGACCAACAACTTCCCTGAATTCACTGGTCGTGTCTGCCCTGCTGTAAGTAGTTTACAAAAAAAAATATGAATAGTTCAAATGACTTATTTTTTTATTGTTAGCCTTGTGAAAATGCATGTGTTCTTGGTATCAATGAACCTCCTGTAGCCATCAAGAGCATTGAATGTGCCATCATTGATCGCGGTTTTGATGAAGGCTGGATTGCACCTAACCCACCCGCTCAGCGCACTGGAAGAAAGGTTGCTGTTATTGGCTCTGGCCCTGCTGGTCTTGCTGCTGCTGATCAATTGAACAAGGCTGGCCACTTGGTTACTGTTTATGACCGTAACGATCGTATTGGTGGTCTCTTGATGTATGGTATCCCCAACATGAAGTTGGATAAGAAGATTGTTCAACGTCGTGTTGATCTTTTGGCTGCTGAAGGCATCACATTCGTCACTAATGCTCATGTTGGCGTTGATGTTGATGTCAACACTTTGCGTGAACAAAATGATGCTGTTGTTGTTGCTACTGGTGCCACATGGCCTCGTGATCTCAAGATTCCCGGCCGTGAAGCTGATGGTATTCACTTTGCTATGGAATTCCTTCAGGCCAACACCAAGAGCTTGCTTGATTCTGAATTAAAGGACGGTCAATACCTTTCTGCCAAGGGCAAGAAGGTTGTTGTCATTGGTGGTGGTGATACTGGTAACGATTGTATTGGTACTTCTATCCGTCATGGTTGTGAGTCTGTTGTCAACTTTGAACTGTTGCCTCAACCTCCTGCTTCTAGAGCTCCTGATAACCCATGGCCTCAATTCCAAAGAATCTTCCGTGTTGACTATGGTCACTCTGAAGTCAAGGCTCACTTTGGCAAGGATCCTCGTGAATACTGTGTTCTTTCCAAGGAGTTCATTGTCGAAAATGGTCAAGTTAAGGGTATCAAGACTGTTCGTGTAGAATGGACAAAGGATGATGCAGGTCGCTGGGCTATGGCTGAAGTTCCTGGCTCCGAAGAGACTTTTGAAGCTGACCTTGTTCTTCTTTCTATGGGTTTCCTTGGCCCTGAAGAAGCTGTCATCAAGCAATTGAGCATCAAGCAAGATGGTCGCTCCAACATTGAGACACCCAAGGGCAAGTATGCCACATCTGTTCCTGGTGTCTATGCTGCTGGTGACTGTCGTCGTGGTCAATCTTTGATTGTTTGGGGTATCAATGAAGGTCGTATGTGTGCTCGTGAAGTTGACTACAACTTGATGGGAAGCACTTATTTGCCTGTTGCTGGTGGTATTCAACAACGTATTCTTCCAAACCATGCTGCCTAAGCAGCTTGTAAAAAAAAAACTTGAAATGTATATAACACATACTTTACTATGTATATCTATAACTTTTGGTTTTCAATATGTATGGGGGTACATGTTAAAATCAAATGATCGTATGCATATTTCTATATATAATAAACAACTAGATTTTGTAATAATTAAATGCACTTTTTCATATCTCTCCTATAACTTTCAAAAACTTGCTATTTACATAGTATGACAAAATCAGATCAATGTTGCCTTGCCTTTTGATGCAGAGGTCTTCCATGCTTTTTACGCATTACATAATTATAAAGAGGGGCGAAATTGAAGTTTGAGATAGACAACAGTAACACAAGTACACGAACATTTATGCATCTCCTTGTTTCAAGGAAAAAAAAGTGGTATCACTGCTTTTGTACCAAATCAAATGATTGATCAATAGTCAGGATTTTCTCACAAATCAATAAGTGAAGCTATCTTCATTTCGTCTTTGAATTACTGTATGCAATCAGATTTACTTATGAGGTGATATCTTTTTATTGCTAAGAAACTCCACCATTTTCTCTTGACAATTACAAAAATTTTTCCCTATGTTTCCAAAATAAGAAAAACAAGAGTAACAATGCTTGGTACATCTTACTCGAGTAACTTTCATGCACGTAAAATACAAGTGTTTATGCAATAAGAAAAAACAAAACAATCAGCTCATCATTCTTCACACTGTGTTCTAGTAAATATATGTACATGTCCAGTATAGCCCTGAAGACAAGCCATATGCTATATTGCTGTTACACAAGTGATGATTGAACTTTTGGCTTAGTTTTTGATCTGTCTTGTTCAAGCAGACTAAATGAGCTAAAACTCTATTCGACATGTACAAGAAAAATAAAGAATTATTGATAAACAAAATGAATGATTTATTATGAACAGAAAAAAGGTATCTTGTTGAGCGTTGAGAAAATAAATAAGCTACTATATGCATGTTTGGCCGGCCCAGCCGAAGAAGATGAAATAGATAGTATATGGGTTTATAGGCCACCACAGCTACGGCCAACATCGACGAGACCAAGACCATTGTTGAGCTTTCTCCATTGCATGTGATCAGCGCGGTTAGCACCAGTTGTCTTCATGTATTGACCATGAGCTTGAGTAGGTTGAGCAGTGGAACGAACGTAGGTAGCGTAACCAGCAAGAGAGGTGACAGGAACGAGAACAATAGAAGCAGTACGAGAAGCGGCAATCATTTTTCTTGGTTGTTTAGATTTGTTTGTAATTTGTTAAAGTAAAGAAGAAAGAGGATAGCTTAATGTTGATGCTCAATTTATATGTTTTATTTGACAACTTTGTACCTGTATACCCAGTTCGCTATGACGTATTTTTGGCCAATAGGGTTCTTTTCTAAATGACACTATCGGAGTCTATAGCGGCGATTTCTTATCGCTTCTTAATCAAGTTAATTAGGCCTACACCTGATGAAGCCAATATTAAGTTCAGCATTAGAAGCGGTTATGACAAATAAGAAGTAGCAGCACGTTAGACGCTGAATGCTGATAAGAAAGAAAAAATAATTACAGGCAGGTTGATAGCTGTCTTGTACAATTCTAAAAAAAGAGTACAGTAGTTGCTCGATTTAAGAGTGTTTGATTTAAGAGTATATAATATAAAAGTGCATTTCTCAAGAATATGAACACTCTTAAATAAAGTGGCTATTGTGTAGATGCAAAACAAATCCTCGTTCTACTTTACAAACCATAGAAAAAACAGGATTTTGTTGAAATATCTTATATGAGAGATGGATGAATGTATGGCACAATTTCTTGCTTTATCTATAAACAATGAATTGTGGCTTTATCAAGTCAAAAATGGTCCAATAACATATCATTGAGGACAATGTTTCAGCTTTAGTATATCTAGCACAATCAAACAAGGAGGCTCATGGCCCCAATCATACCACGTTTTTAGGCACATAAAACTAAGTTCATTTATGAGCGGGGTGCGAGAAATAGTCGTACCTTAGCACATAATTCTCGGTTCAAAGTTTTCGTTTCTGAACAAAACTTACACAGCAGCCCCGCCGACCAAATTGTCGATCGGAAATTGAATCTGGTTATCTGACAGATTTGTACTTTACAAAACAATATAACAACTTGATATTGGAGGAAATGAAATGAATACTATAAACTGACTAATAGCACAAAGAAGATACATACTGAATGCTTTTTCTGATGGATTCAGTTTCGAGTATTTCTTGGTCTCTTTGCAATGGTTTATCCTATTTGATTGATCTGATGATTTTTTTTTATATAAAACCCAAAAAAAAGCTTATCAGCAATTTCCTAGCAAGGAATTGCTTATAATTTTTGGTCCCAGGCAGCATAATTCTGTACTGCTTTGATCGATACGTATGAATAAATCAAAGCCATTCTCGAAAGGCACAAAATAACAATCGGTGACGCTGTCTAATCAATAGAAAAAAAAAAGTCGGTACATCATTTTGATACCAAGTCAGTATCATCATAGCTTTTAGGCATCCTTTCCGGTCACTCTTGTTTTGCTACATGTGTCGGTAATGAAATAATTAAATGGCGTGCTTTATTTTAGTGCCTGTCAGAAATACACCTTTTGCTAAAATGATGTCACAAAAAAAGTCAAAATGTCACTTTTTTTTTTTAAGAAAAATGAGTGTCGCACAATTCAAGAAAAGAGTGTTGTGCTTCTTCAAAAGATGGCATACCGTATATGTAACTGCTTATCAAATAGGACGACTTGCAAGCTCAATTTACCTAACATTGTGTTTAATTGATTTTTAATTTATTTACATTCTTATTAAATGAATAATCTGCTTTGCTCTTGACTTCTTAGAGTACTTCTAGACTCAAATATCAGCACATAAAGGAAGAAGCAACTCAACACACTCTCTTCTTCATGTATCATTTTGATCAGCTTAATTGTTTTTTAGACAGTTCTTTTGAAGCACTACCAGCATCATCAGTACCACTAGCGGTGCTAAAAAAAGTCGTCGTTTTCTTTTGCAATCACTCCTGTTAAGATTGTACCTTGGTATGATGATATTTCCAAATATACAAGTTTTTGAGCGTGGCTATGAACGAAGGCAATTGATGTAGATATTCTGGTATGGAAAGGTTGTTGGTGTGCTTAGCTATGTAGATATTGTTGATTTTCTTTACAGCAAACATGTAACCACGTGGGCCTATGAGTTTTTTTTTTTAAACAACCCTATTGTTTATATATGTTTGTGTATGTGCTAGAAGCAGTAAGGGAATCAACTTACCGACCAAGTCCATCCCAAGCGTATAAACATTCTCAGAAAGAGGTAGTTCAAGAAGTCTACTAAGAATGCCTTTGTTCATTCTAATATCTTTTGCTTGATGAATCAGGCATTACTCTTGAGTGACTTTCTTTCGCTTCTATTCGTTAGTTGATAGTTCAATATTTCTTGTTGACAATAAAAGAGCGATTCGACAACCGAAGCTTCGATTTAAAGGTACGTTTATTTCCATAGATGTTTTCATAGTCTTTTGCAATAGACTCATTAGCCTTACATGTTGTTTAGCCACTATAGGGAATAGGGAAAATAGGTGCATTTCCAGGAAACGTTAATAAAAGGACTTTTTATGTCATTTACTTACTATAGCAAGTTCAAGTTCAAATCTTTCAGTAGAATATCCTGAATGAATGCCACTTTTCTATAGCACGTCAGTTCTGAATCATTCTCGTTTGGCTTTAATGTATCGTCAGCTATAACATTTCCGGCTATGACTTCCATTATGTCTCAAACTACGATTATGTCGTCCCCATTCTCTTCAACTGCCTTAACTTTTGGACTTTACTACGGGCGTGTCACTGGGACGTGCCGTTTTTCACAGTCCCTCTAAAAATGATATATAATTCCCCCAAATGTGGAAAGTCTAAAGTGTAAACATTGTTTTAGTTTTCTGCTTCTCAGATATCATTTTAGCTCTTGAATAAATGGCTTATTTCATCCTTAAGAAACAGCAACTATTCACTTTAATCGGTACAGATAGGTGACAACAATTATGATAAAATACATGGATTTCTTCAAAGCAATCTCTCTTTTGTATATCGCATAAGTAGCAAGAGGCGCTTGATGCAGTAATTTAAGCAATCAATTGCAAATAGCTCAAAGATTACTGAACAGCCTTGCTACCTCTGTATGTATAATGTTCATTCTTTATACTATTAGGAGAAAAGAAATATTTTTCTCTCTTTTATCTCATAGAGCAGATTGACCACATTACTAATCCATACCCTCGTTGGCTGATGTATTGATTTATTGCTTGTTTATTCTTTGTGTACACACACCTTGATTCTTTGTTTAGCAATACAAAAGGACTAAGTCACCATCTTTAGAATGCAAAGAGAAGAGTTTGACATTGATCATTCACAATGATTATTGCTCATTGTTCTGCAGTAAAGAAAGAGAATAAGATGATACATTGATGCTCTTATATCAGTGAAGACATACAAGCCAATCATGCCATACAAACTGCAATACAACATTCATATATGGATGCGCTTGTCTTGATAATTGCTCTTTTTACATAGCTCATATTGTTGGTTGTGCTAATGATTTAGACAATTGTTGAGAAAGAATCGCTTTGGCATTGCAGAAGAAGTATACAGTAATAAGACTTGCTTTGATACTCTTGTCCGCGAGTCTCATCGGCTCAATACCCCCCTGAGTGTGCCCAGATTGCTTCATGTACTTTTGGCATACCAAATTGTAATGTATAGTGCTAATGGTATCTACACCTTTTTTCCTATTTTTTCGATACAATAATACATTGTGTAATAGATAGCAAGTCTTTGCCTTTAATACTTTAACATCTAGCAATAATCATTGGGTTACGCTAAGTATGAGAAGATCAATTGAGCCTATTTAACCCATAGTCGATGCAGTTCATCCTGTGTTTATGAAGTATTAAAACAGAAGCAATACATCAAAAGTCTTCTAGAAGCATCACTTGTAATTCAATTAGGTAATTCATTCAAGCAAACAAAGCTATTAATTGCTAATTGATAATCATCAGCTACAATTCTTAAAATTATTAGATTATCTTACGCTTTTTTCTTTATTACACTCACTGGAAACATCCAATAATCATAAACAAACGACTTCAGTTTATGACAAAATAGCTTGAATTTACATCTAGTGTGTTAAAGCTATTCTCTTTCATGAATGCTTGAATAGCAAAAGAGTGTAGGAAATAGCGTCAAGGAAAACAAAAGAAAAAAAAAGCACCGAGAATTAGAAGCTCTGGTTCATGGCATGCAAGCAAAGAATCTCAAAACCTGCAACTCAATAACAGAATATTTAGGGGTCATACTCTCTTTGAAACTAACAGCAAAAAACAGCACCCCAGAGCGGCAAGTTCACAGTAGGTTCTTTTGTTAATCAGAGGAGCCTATTAATCCCTTAATCGAACAAAGGAATCTAAAAAACTGTTAGACAGATTCGGATCCTGTTATAATAACTTTTGACAGACATCGAGAAAAAGCACGCCATTCAGCCATCTAACTACTAGGGCGTATAGAAAGCCATGAGTAACCACGTCGTTTTTCTTGTGCTATTAGTCAGTTTATAGTATTCATTTCATTTCCTCCAATATCAAGTTGTTATATTGTTGGTAAACACTCCGTCCACTCCAATGTCCACTCCCTTCAGACACCCCACTCATTTTTTTTCTTTTGTCCACTCCCTCCAGACACCCCACTTTCTTTTTCTTGTTGACATTTCTTGTCAGGATAGTAATTATTTTTCTCTCCCCCCATCTTTTTTAAATGTCAAATACGCCTTAGTAAATCTGAAAGATATCTTTATAATTTTATTCTAAGTAAATATAAGTGGGCGCTTCTAATTTTTTTGGTTGCTTAGGGAACTGGCGCCACTTGTTCCAGTATGTTTCGTATTCTTTAAGTTTTCCCTCAATTCTGAGGTAGTAATTGTATACTGGTGGGAGATTTGATTGGTTAATACCAAGCCTGATTGCATACCAATGGACATTATGACCGTTTTGGATATGAATGGCAACAGGCTTGGATTTTGATTTGGGAACATTTAATGGCAGGTAGGTGATAGCAGGATTAATTCCTGGATGCTCTTGTTCAGCAGAAGGGTAAATACAAACAGGAATAGAATAGGTGTCTGCAACCAGTTGAGCACAGTCAGGCCCGTAGAACCACTCAGGCATTTCTTTCTTATCTAGCCCTGTTGCAACAACTGTCCGAAGTCTTTCAACATCAAAGTTTGGAAAGTACTTCCTGTAACTGTCTTTGATGTTTTCCAAAGTCTTCAACATTTTGGATCTGACTTCCAGATACTGGTCCCCATCCACGTATTTAGAGCCGCTTCTGTCCACCAAGAAGGCAACTGCTCTAAAACCACAGTTACCATCCCCTAAGGGATTGAGGTAATCAGTAACTTCGGATTCCTTGATTGATGGACTGAGGATGCTAGTGATTGAAGGCGGAAGATTGCCTCGCGAGCGCTTGGTTTGAGGTAAAGGGCTTTCGTAAACGAAATCATCTTTACCATAGCTTGCCTCTGAGGCTTTTCTTTTCTTGCCCTTGGCTTCTATTTTTGAAGCGCAATTATTATTTAGTTTTAGAATAGAAATGATTATATTTGAGCATTACCTTCATCTTTCTTCGCCTGTTGTTTTTTTTCTCGTTTAGCGACTTCTTTCAATTCTTCTTTTTCTTTTTCCAAAGAGAACTCATAGTGAGTTTTTCTTCTTTTCGTATTCTTTGGTCGTCCTCTAACACTGACTTTTCTTCGAGGAGGAAGCACCTTCTCGATTCTTCTTTCTTCAATGCTTCTCATGCACTTTTCAACACTTTCTTCTAATCTTCTTTGATCTTGGATAGATTCCAAAGAACTGTGAAGATCAATGAGCTCGTTAGCCAAGTTCATGATGATGGCCTTTCTTGAAGCACCGACCACGAATCCCTTCTTCGGTTCATCACTACGAGTGACTCTGTCACTGTCATTGGTAGCATCAATAACTGCACAGTCGTCATCGTCATTCTCTTCATCTGTTAGCCACATTTCTTCATCTTCATCAACAATTGCTTCTAATAAAAAAGTGTTATCTTGTATTGTTATTATGCGTCAGTCTTCATTTACCTTTCGTCTTCAAACAAATCTCATCTTCTAATTCTTCCAAGTCATCTTGTGTATGCATTTTGGAAGCAAAATAATCTAAAAGATATTAGATACATATTTATACATTTGTAGATATAAACTTACCTTCTTCACCTTCATCAAAGTTGAATCGCCATCTACGCGGAAACATACTTAAAGGAACTTGGTTTTTTTCCAAGCTCAAAATGTGCTTGCAAGGAAGGTTATATTGCAACCTAACCGAGCACAAGCAAGCTTTATAGCTGATTGGGGTCTCAGCTGAACGAATTTTAACGAGTTCGTTAAAAACTTTCCCAATAGCAAAGGAATGAACCTTTTGGACCAAAGGGAGCAACATCTTAAACAGGTCTTCTTCCTGACAGTAATATCCTCTGTACGAGAACATTTCTCGGCCTTTCTTGCTTTCAGCTTCTCTTGCCTAAATGTAATGAATTAGTTAAAGAAAGCATTGCCAGCAGATTAAAAATAGGTACCCTTTGTCTGTACCATTGATCAATTTTTTCAGTGACCATCACAATAGTACCAGATGAAGACTTAATAAATCTCTTTAAAGAAGAGTGGCTGCCTTCTACTCTGTTTGAAGAGCGGTTTCCAAAATGAGGAAGTTTGTAAGTATGGAAGGCTGTCCATTTTTCAGCTTCTTCCATTTTGCTATTCAAATCAAAGTTAGTGACTTTAACTTGATAGAAAGTAGATTTACCTTTCAATGAAATCAATTGCTTTTTTCTTGCCGTCTTCACTCACATAAACCAATGGAGCTTGGCTGCCGTCATCAAGCTGCTTCAGGTTTTTCTTAAATGTTCAAAACCTCGTTTAGACATCATTCAGCTTATTTACTGATCGCTTACCTTTTCTCCCTCAGAAAAAATATCTGGCTGATTGACAAAAAGTTCCTTCAGCGAGCGAACTGCAACTACCATTTCTTCACGAGTAATCGCTTTCAATGCAACTTCTTGATATCGCATCTGGATCTCTTGTCGAATGCGATCTCTTCGGTCTTTGTCTTTTTCAACAACACACTCCATTAGCTTCGCCTCAAGTCTTTTTTGCATATGCACATAACATAAAATGTTATGTGTTTGAGGAAAGACACTGGAAATGGCATTTTTCAATGCTTGCTCATTGTCGGTGGTAATCGTCTGAGGTCCTTGGTTCTCTTCAGGCCAAGTGATTTTTTTGAGGCAGTCAAGCACCCATTTGTACTGGGTGTTGTCCTCTTCGCTGATAAATGCACCAGCAACCTCAAAAGTTACGAGGGTATTAGGCTTAATGCCTTCGACACTACTAGTGCCAACAATGTTGACAAATGTCAACTTGTGAGCATTGATCTTGTAAGTAGCATCAATGACCAAGTTTTCAGGCATATTCTTAGCACGCTCAATGTTTGACTTAAGTGCAAAGAAAACACCACTGATTCTTTTGTCATTGTCAACGTTGTAGAATACTTCGTATCCTTTGTTCTGTAGGCCGATGACATATTCATACATCATCTTACTACGCTGGGTGTTGAAGTAGCGATACTGAAGACTTTCTAAATCTTTTTTAGTGACGTTGAACACTTTATCAGAAATCAAGTTTTGATAAACGCTGCTAGCATTCATTCCAGTCTTGAAGTAGCCATAAATCTTCTCTTCAAGTTCAGCAGACATTTTTCTGTTGATGCTGTAGTTGGTTGGGTCTTCTGAGATACTGTGATTGTGCTGACCTTGAGAGTTGCTGACAATCCATTTCTGAATCATTGCATCAAAACGAAAGTTGATGAAAACACCGCAAAGCATTTTCTGGCTTTTGGTATCTTTAAAGGGATCATTTCTGTCGGATCTGATGCGCTTCTTGCCACCATGCTTACATATGTAGTTGATGGCTGTTGGCTTGGATGTCTTGATACTCATGACAACGTTGAATTCCTTTCCGAATCGACGAATATCATCGTAGATTTCGCTTTTGTTGCTGTATTTCTTGCTTACAATCGTGTTGAAGAAAGTTGAATGAGTTTGAATATCTTGGGTCATTTTGTTAGTAGAGGGAAGAAAAAGTTTTTTTTACAGTTGGTGTCAAAATATGTCTATTTTCTGATGAGTTAATGTTTAGAGTTGACATGACCATTGAGAGCCAACAAAGAGAAATAAAAAAGATACAATATACATCCCCTTTTCTATTTATTTTTTGATTCAATCAGAATAATCTCTCGGTACAAGAATAAATAGATAAAATGCACAGTTATAAGAGCATATGTTAATCTTTTCAAGTTTCTATAAAGCTTTCTCCTGGATTACTATGCTTTTTCCTTTTCAAGAAGTGAACTCAAAACTACCAGATTGGACTTCAAAAGTAAACAATGGGGGGTCAATACTATCAGGATTAAACAGAGAATTACTAAAAAAAGATGGAGTGTCTCTAGGGAGTGGACAAAACAAAAGTGGGGTGTCTCACCTAGGATGCAAATATTTTACGCTAAGTTAGCGATTTTCTCTCCGCCAAAATAAAATAAAATATTTCGCTAACTAAGCATGAGCGGCCTCCCCCACTCCCCTCGACCTCCCCTCAGTTCATCTCCGATAGAGAACTTTCACCCTCCCCCCCTTCTTTTCATGTCTTATTTGATTGGACCTCAGCTTAAGCAGTAAAAAAAAAATGCATATAAAATTTGATAAAATAATGGTTTATTTTAGTTTCCGTCACTTTCGAAAGAAAGAGACTCTCTGTCGTCTTCAGAAGAATCAGACTCGTGGCCAGAGCTATAGTCGTTTTGTCTCCATCTACTACTCGATTTCAAATGTTATTGCATGACTTGTTTTTTGTAAATTTCTTTGTCTTTAAAAAATGATAATAAAAAAAATTTAAATCCCTTCTCTTTTCCTATCTCTTTCCCTTTGCCTGTAACTAACATGCAATTCCTTCCTACCGAAAATTTGCTCCAAGAAAAGCCTTACGTTAAGGCTATGTTGGACAAGCTCGAATGCTCTTTGAGACAATTTCTTGTCGAGCATCCTGAAGAAGATGAAGAAGAGATGCGACGCATGGCTATTGGCAAGCTTGGTCTTCCTTACCTGAACGACTTCAAGACCAAGTTTGCGCGAATTCCTGTCGCCAGAAAAAGAAGCGTCTGGCAGCAGCACTTGAGCAACATGTCGGTGGAAAGAGGCTTGTCCTTCAAAAAGAAGGAGGACTTGCCTGCCATTTTGTCAAGTTATCAAGAGATAACAAATGGCCCACCTTCCTCCTTGCAAGCGCTTGTCGATCAGACAAACGCTTGCAATGCCAAGGACAAGCAGACCTTGCCAGTTAGAGAGGCTATCCTCACGAAGGCGTTAGCCAACTTGAGGAGCTACTCCAACTGGCTCCTTGCAGAGTTCGACGTGCATATGATGCACGTCTATGCCATTGACGATGCCAAAGCCGATGACAGATTTTTATGCTACTCGAACTCAGGTATTGTTTTGGTTCCAACACAACATGTATTTATTTAGATTTATCTAACAATATGAGTATAGATGTAGGCAAAATGTTCGAGAGCCGCATCGGTGAGAAGCTGGGTGTTTCGCCTGGGAAGTATGTCCACAAGTTGGTCATGGCTACTGGAGCCAAAACAAGAGCTTACTCGCTTGGGCTGCCATCTCCCTCCACCCCTGTTTCCTCTGCTCCTGTTTCCTCTGCTCTTGTTTCTTCTGCTCCTGTTTCCTCTGCTCCTGTTTCTTCTGCTCCTGTTTCTTCTGCTCTTGTTTCTTCTGCTCTTGTTTCTTCTGCTCCTGTTTCCTCTGCTTCCTCTGTTTCTGCTCCTTCTCCTGTTTCCTCTGCTCCTGTTCCTGTTTCAGCTTCTTCTGCTTGTGAAGCTATGTCTGTTGAAGTTGACAACATTGTTGTTCCAACCGAGACAGCACATAGCTACAAGCAGAAGAAGTTGATGCTTGTCAAATCAATCCGACAAGTAGTCCACAGCATGCTGGGTAAGTAAAAGTATCTTTTTTTCTTCCGTAATTGAAAACTAAATCATCTTGTTTAGAACAAGTAGGACGTAGAAGGTTCCAAGCAGTCCCCTGGGTGGATCTGTTGAGTGGTGAGACTGGCTGTTTGCAGCTAAGAAACTGGCCACGTTTCAAAGGTGATGTCTCGAAGACAGGGACTTATCGCCTTCAGAACTTGAGTGTTCGACACCTGAATGACATCAAAGACAGGCTAGATGCAGGTGTCATTGTCATCAATGCTGAATAAAAGCTTTTCCCTTCTTTCAGTAGTTCCATTGGACTCTAGATTGCGTTTAGGATTCGTATAATACGGCATCACATAACGTAAGTTCTTTTTCTTTTCCTCTCGAAAGAATTCTCTCTCTTTGTTTTCGTGTTTTGTATTCCATTCCGTAGCCTGATGATCTACTGACTTTTTTTTTTCACAATTATACAACTTAACATACTTTGCCAGTGTATGACTAAGTTTGGTAGCTTGTACTCACTCTTTGAGCGGAATTGAATTAGCAAGCCACTTATCAGCAACAAACAGTCACTTGCATTTGAGTATTAATTATTGGAGTTCAGAATTTCGCAACTGGTTATTCTTTCTTTTAGAAAAATTTTTTTTCTTCTTTTTTAGATTCAAAATGAAGAAAAGTCTGGTTTGTTTTCATCTTGACGTGCATCTCTCACCCCAACCTTCCTGCCATTCCACTAGCTAAAGTCAACAAGCCCTCTACTAACCTTTGTTTTTGTATGATAACAGGCAATACAGATGCTTCACTTGAAGATGCTCTCCAGCCAGACGCTCTGATATTGTAGGCTATACATGGATGGAGAAGCATCCAAGCTTGTAGTCCACAATTTGTCTTGGCTTATAACATGTAAGTTTCTTAGTTATAGTATCGTTGTTTTTAGATATGTATAGTTTTTTTCTTCAAATAAAATAATAATAATACGCTACACTTCTTTGTTGTGCTTCATGTCTTAAAATGTATCTGTAAGCATCTGCTATTTTATGTTTATTTCTTTTAGTACCCCTGTCTTTTTAGAAAGAAGGCTGGCCTTTTGAACTAAAGCACATGTTAAATTATTTGAACGAAATTACATCTTGAAGCAGTAGTAATGAGATAATTTTTTAAGAGAAAAAGACCAGGGTAAAGCTGAAGCTTAGAATGGTGCAACTTGTTTCTAGCAAGGTCAAGACAACAGATAATCATCAACTCCATACTCAAATATCTAAATCAAACTGACTAGTATTGCTTGTAATGAAACAAATAGAAAAGTAGATGCTACGAAACACTGTCGTGTCCTTAATACAAAAAAGCTTGTCTAGAAAAGAAGTCGACAAAACAGAAAGACGCGTCCATCTTTCTATGGACTCAAAAGCCTCCTAAGTATGTCTACAAAGAAGGGACAAAAGGCAGAAAGAGCATCAAAGAATGCAGTCGAATAGGCTTGGTTCAGTGGGTCTAAAAGGTAAGATGAGTTAGCAAGGAGTAAGCCTAAAAGACAAACATGGAGAGGTGAACATGGGGATGAAGATGAAGAGATGAAGAAGCCACAAAGAAGGAAGTCTGAGAATAAAGAGGACAAAATAAAAAATTTATGACTCACAAATAGCGTGCATCTGTTTGATTGGTTTCTTGGTAATTAAGAATAAAAATCTTTTACTGTCAGATTTCACATCCGATCCTGGGAGTTAGTCTTCCAGACTTGAATAAAATGTAAATAAAATTTCCATATTTGGAGCATGTCAAAGTCGCATCCATGATTGACTATCCATTTAAACACTTTCACTCATCTGAAAAGCCTAGAAATGCTCGAAATGATTTCTGATATATAGCAGAATATTAAGCTTTGCTTTTAGAAGCTTTCCCGATTCTAAGAGTGCCAAATTGCGGCTAACATGCCAATTTTGAGAAGAATTAGTGCAAAATCATGGCATTTGACCCACTTTGATGCTGATATCATTACATTCTGATGTCAAGTAACAGGTTTTAGTACCTGATTCAGTTTGGCCAAACATTCCTCTAATACTATATGTAATTTGAGCGATTTTAATTGATCTTTTTTAACATGTAAGCTTTGAGTTTCTTGTTTTTACAAAACTGATATGTAAAACAAGTTCGAATGTCTTCCTAAAAGTTTGTTTTTACACTTTTCTCATTTTTTATAGAGTTTTTTTGGCTAAAGATTAGTAACTAATATGAAAGAAGATACAGACGAAGTCTTAGCGTCTAGATGCTCTTTTATGAAAAGTTATCCTCCTATAACGACATAAATCATAACCAAATCTTGGGCATAGTATCAAATTTGAATGCAAATTCCTTTTATCGCACCCAGTTTTGGATATAT
The DNA here is from genome assembly GCA_025331445.1 of Blakeslea trispora. NCBI lineage: Eukaryota > Fungi > Mucoromycota > Mucoromycetes > Mucorales > Choanephoraceae > Blakeslea > Blakeslea trispora. The sequence continues at coordinate 464,940 of JAIWNE010000001.1, read as the reverse complement.
TTAGTCTTTTTTTTTTATACAATGTAAGTAGTTTAGTCAAGACATACGATACGCAAGCAGAAGCTATTTCATTCGAGAGCATGGGCAGAAAAAAGGTAATTTCTTGTTATAAAGTTTACCTATTTAAGCAATGTTTGATAGATTTTAAAAGCCAGATGACAGACAAAAACATCAACAAACCTCACATGCCTTTGTCTTCTTTTTCTTTCGCTTAATAACCACAGAACATCGCACCATGAAGAATTTTTTTAAAAAGTATAACCTTGAACCTCCCAAGAAGAGATTCAAGAAAGCATGTAGAAGGGAGCCTATGCTCTCATTCGAAGAACAGCAACAAAAAGATGCCAAGTTCTATCAGATGTATCTGAAAGACCAAGCATCCAGATTGGAAGCAGAAGCATCAAGCCAACAAGCGACTAGCAACCTTTTCCACTTCAGAGACGATGACCTCGGAATGGGTGATTGGATCGACGTTGATGTTAATGTTGACTGCAGGGAGCATGCTAGTCAAACCAGACCTGCACCCAAGCAGCTCATGTTTCAGAAATGGAACGCCCATTCCGAAGAGTTAATGGAGTGGTACATCAAGTCTTTTGACTTGATGGGAGAGCCCAACCTCTCCAGGGTTTGTGCCAACTTTGGGCCTCTTCAATGCCTTTGTCCGGACAAGAGAATGTCCAAATTGACACTTTACTTTTTGAACAGTAAGTCATCAAAAGCAGTTCCGAAAGTTAGAAAAAGACTTACATAAAGCAACTCTTAGGTGTTCAAAAAGTAAATGTTGAGCATTGTTCCTGCTCGCCTTTGACGAAGCAGCTCATTAGCAACCAGCTAATGCCTGCTTCTTTTCAGTCGCCCAAAAGAGCGATTGATTTTGCAATGATGGACTATTTTCATCTTTTAAAGATGAATGCTTATGTATCTAACCATTGCTTTGCTCGAATTAGCAACCAATTATATCAAAAAACAGGTGCATCGAGTGCTGATGTAAATGGACGACTTCTTTTATTACTTTATCACTCTACTCATATTTACTTAATATTTAGGAGTCTCCCTTGACGAAGCTCATCGTCAATAACGTGTACTTCTTGTACCGAAGGTTGCTCTTGTTTGTCCAAGACAATGTCAACAAGAAGTATGATCTTGGTGCAGTTGATCAATGTCTTGCATGCGAAGTAAGCGGGTGTATAGCTCATCAAGTGATAAGACATGTGTATACTAAATAAAGTCGATAGGGTGCAGACAGAAAGTTGGTTACCTTGGACGGCAACTTTCAGATGAAGCATCGAAAGGATGCTTCATCTGAAACATTGCATGACAATGGTATATTAGCTCCATCTGCCCTTGAAAGCTCTCTTTGGGGCTCAAGAAATGAGGTTGATGCCTTTGAAAACGTCAAGGCTGGAAAGGACGATGTAAGAACAGAGCAAGGGCCTAAATATCTGAAGTACAACATTAATTTCGCTTAATAGTGTGTCTTGGATCAAGTCGAAGACAGTGTCTTCAAAGCCAACAGCAACAGCAACAGAAACATGTCTAGCAGCAGGTATGATGCAAATGGTGTTTTCTCCATGTCATGCGCTAGACATGGTGTTCCTGAGCGTCTATATGACATTTGTGGTGGCGAAGGGTAAGTTGTGATTTGAAAACCTCATTATCGTAGCCTAACTCTGTCATTCATTAGCCACAAGTATGCTCTTGCTTGTGTTTCCCACTTGGTGAAAAGCCAACAAGAAGGCAGGTACACCAAGTATGGTATCATGTATGATATTGTATGTATGGTGAAGAAGAACTTGGAAGTAAGTACTTGTTTCTTGAAACAAATCGACTAGAAAACTAATTCATTATATAATTCTTAGCAACAGTTCCCATACCTGAAGGAAAATGACACCTGGTATGGTGTTACCGCTTTCCACGCATATGCTCACAACATGGCGTGCCAGGTGAAATACAACCCGAAGTATATCCCAGAATTTGGGTATACTGACGGTGAGGGCTGTGAGAGGTTTTGGTCCTATTTGAACGGCTTCGTGTCCATGACACGTAGCATGTCATCTAGCAACCGCCTCTTGGTAATCACAGACTCTGTATCTCACTTTGGTTATCAAAAAATGCTTGAGTTGCGTAAGTTGTGAATGATTTGCTTCTTATTCATGTTGCTCACTCCTTTTTCTTTTAGCCAAGCAAATAAAAAACAAAAAAAAAATACAACAAAAAAAGCTCAAAGAGTTTGAAAATCAGCTCTTCGGAGTTGACCAAAATGTCATTCAGCAAGAATGGCAAAAGTCAAAAGAGTTGCTCTCTTTAAACGCTACTGAAAAGTTTCTGAAAGAAACTTTGTTTCAAAACCTTGAAGACCAAGTTATTCAAAGCAAGCCTTACCTAGAATACTTGGCAAACAAAAAAAAATACCTTGTTTTGACTCAGATGTAAGTCACTTGTATTTTCAAATGTCGGCATTTCTTTTTACTTACAAATTTTCTATTAGCGACAAGCCAGATCAAAAAATGAGCAAGAGAATTGAGCGATTACGACAAGCAACGGTTGCTTATGAAGTGTTTGAGCATAGCTCAACCTTCAGTGCTCCAGTTGATGTCAATGATCCTCAATTCGCTCACTTGAGAAGCTTGGTTGACTCTGAAGTCACAAGCTTTTTAGTTGCCTTGTTGAAGAACTACTTGCTTGCTCTTGCAATCAACAAGAAGCATTTGTCAAAAAACGGCAAAATTGGTAAGTCTCTATGAAAATCAACCTGATACAATTGGACTAAATGATACAAATTGCTCTCCCGTGTAGGTTCCAAGAAAGCTGCAAAGCTTATCTTAACCATCAATAGCCTAAAAAAAAATTCCAAAAAAATAATTGATATCCTCAACAAACATTTGAGTGATACCTGTAGTAAGTTTATGCATAGAAAGACAATAGAGATGAACAAAGGACTAAACTGTTTTTGCTTCAATTAGGTCCTGAAGACTACAACAAAATGAAAATCGATAGTCTAGAAATAGCTATCAAAAAATTTGAAAATCAAGACATTGCGTCCTCTGATTTTGTAACAATTTGGCACCAATTGTGCAAAACAAAACAAGAACTTGTTTTGCTGGAAGTAAGTTGGAATCATGATGTCTTGTAACGAATGATTTACTGATTCTCTATCATAGGAAGAAGAGCAAAGACTCTTGTCAAATTTAGAGCAAAAGCTCTATAAGCTCGAAAGAGCATTAAAAAACGCTGAGCCTGGCCACCATGCCTTGCTCATGCAACAAAAAAAAACAATAACAATGCTGCAAAGCATAGCTTTTGCTGAGTTCGGCATTTTCCTTTCTCCCTCTCCTTCTCCTCTCCTCCCTCCCTCTCTCCCTCTTCGTGTCGATGAAATCTCTTCATCGCAAGATGTAGTAGATGGAGACAAAAGCGACTATGGCTCTGACCACGAGTCTGACTCTTCTGAGGACGACAGAGAGTCACTTTCTTTCGAAAGTGACGAAGATTAAAATAAAACATTATTTTGTTAAATACATATTATGATAATCATTACTTTTGTCAGTTTTTATATGCATTTTTTTTTTACTGCTTAAGCTGAGGTCCAATCAAATAAGACATGAAAAGAAGGGGGGGAGGGTGAAAATTCTCTATCGGAGATGAACTGAGGGGAGGTCGAGGGGAGTGGGGGAGGCCGCTCATGCTTAGTTAGCGAAATATTTTATTTTATTTTGGCGGAGAGAAAATCGCTAACTTAGCGTAAAATATTTGCATCCTAGGTGGGTGTCTGGAGGGAGTGGACAAAAGAAAAAAAATGAGTGGGGTGTCTGAAGGGAGTGGACATTGGAGTGGACGGAGTGTTTACCTATATTGTTTTGTAAAGTACAAATCTGTCAGATAACCAGATTCAATTTCCGATCGACAATTTGGTCGGCGGGGCTGCTGTGTAAGTTTTGTTCAGAAACGAAAACTTTGAACCGAGAATTATGTAATAAAGTACTACACTTATTTTCCGTTCACAACACTTGCCCTACATAACATGAACTGCTTTTAAAGACTTTTGGCTTCTAGTAAAGTAGTTCATTATGACTGCTCATTTAAATGGCTGTGCAATTAAGGGAGTTGATTCACTGGCCTTTAAAAACAAAATATCAATTGAACTACTTTCGGAGTAAAATGATACACTATACACATGTTTTTCTGTAGATTGTCTCAAAGCCATATACTCTGTGAATCTTATAATAAAGCTGCTTAGTTGCGTTTAGCGGATCCCTTAAGTAGAACGTTTTTTGTGCATCCACTCAGTCAATAGAAAAAGAAAGATTACGCTGAAGAAGCAGTTACGAACAATGTCTCAAAACTATAGCCGTCTTTAACTTCAAAAAGGGAAATGTTGTTAGTATAACCCGTTATAGGATTTGTCATATAGTTTTGAATCCTTTTCATTCGTCTTTAATAAGGACCAGTTGACATTCACTAAATGTATCATTGATTGTCTATCTTGTGTGTAGTCAGAAACATTTGGCTGTGATGATTGTGCTTATAATAGATTGGCGCACGGATAATCGTTTTGGAAATGCACAAGAGAAAAAAAAATTTTTCCTGCATAAAAAAAAATCTTGTTGTGCATAGCAAATTTGACTGAAAATGATCTCTTGGCTTATTTTGTTACTGCCTACGTTTTTCAATGAATGCTTTGGTAAGCTGATTGATACTATACAAACAATTCTAAGTCTCAATTTGACTTTTTCCTCCCTAGGACCTTTAAGTCACCTTGACAAAGAACGAAAGAAAAATTAGTGCGACAGCCAATCTTTTTTTCGGGTCGAGTTGTGTTCAAACGTTAAAAAAAAAAAGGAACTACAAAGCAAAATGTCATCAGCATTACACTTTGCTTTTTCTTTTCTCATCAGCTTATATTTTTTCTTCATGGTTTCCAAATTACCTCTTGACCTTCAGCAAACCATTTGTAAATATGCTATTCTCGACAGAAAGAGCTGCTACGAGTACAATTCTTTGTTTGTTAAGACTGCTTTAACAGTCAACAAAACCTGGGCTTATTTTGTCTGTCGTGTAATTTATCGGTATTTGTCATGGTTGACAATACAACTAGAGAGTCAAACTAATAACTGGAAAATGATGATAGACATTACCGGATAAAGAATTACCTTGCTTTCATTGGTTTTGTCAAAACAATTACTTCGTTACAATCTTTGTTGCCCTATGGTCTGTTTGTACGGTCGATCGACTTGACACCTGTGAATAAGTATGGTATTGATATGCGAGCACATCGGCTGTTTCGTTGTTGTCCGAATATTGTAGAGATGACATTAGGGCATCCTACTACACTCAAGTCAGAAACAATCCGGGAGATCACAAAATACAACACTCGCCTACATACATTGAGCATGGGTGGAATTGAGTCTTTCCCTTTTATGCTGGAGTGTGACTTTTCAGGCATGAAGCGTCTTGAACATGTGACACTCAAGACAACACCACTCCTGTCTAGTTCATTAATGACTCTTCCAGCAAAACAATTGTACTCTATTCGATTGATCCAGATGGATGCCATTACACCAGATGAGTTGCTCATGTTTTGCCAATCACACACTAATATTCATACAATTGCCATTGCTAATTGCCGGGGACTTCTTGTGCCAGCATTGGGTACTGTATTAGCTAAATTGACGAATCTTCTTGAGCTGAAGAAGATTGAGCTTGAAGGAAATCAAGTCACCGATGCAGTTTTGTGTGATCTGTTCTCTCAAGTACCTAAAGGCACTCAGCTTAAGCAGTTCAAATTGATCAATACCCATATTACTTCTAATTTTATTCTGAATCTACCAAAACAACATCTTCAGGTACATCATTTAGAAATAATAAATAACCGATGATGGAATTATCTTCCACCTCAAAAAATAGATTACAGTGACCAAAAAAGCAAACTTTGGTTCTTTAAGTTCTGTCTATAATTTTTTTTCTCTTTTCTCCTTTGCCTGTATTCCTTTTCCTAACTCGTCTATACCAATGTTGAAGTTTCTGTTGGCTTTATCATTGTTTTGCTCACTTGTATGTGCCGATATGGCACCAAGCTATCCAGAGCCAGGCACTATCTGGACTACAGGCCAAGAATATAAAATTGTCTGGTGTAATGAATATCTTGTCTATTATTTTTCATTTGTTCTAACATTGCATTAACATAGTCGATGATCGGCAACAGCCACATATGAAAAAGACATGGACCAACTTCGCCATAGGTAAATAACAAGAAAAAGAGATGCTGATTTAGATTTTTAAACGAATTGATAGATTTCATGACTGGTGATAATGCAAATCAGAAATTTTTACAGAATGTAGCCAAAGTAATGTGAGCATAAAAGAGAGGCAAAGAAAGAAAGCACTAGTCGCTCAAAAGATGATAGGGCTTAAATGCAATGAACACAACTTCATTTAAATGGACTGCACCCAAAGTGGAACCATATGCACCTATTTATTTTTTTAGATTTACTAATGGTACATGAGAGAACGACAAAAGCCATATGTGCCATTAACCCATCCTATAGACAAAGGTGATGTCAACTGGACTACTCGATTTGGAATTGCTGATCCTGAGGGGCAGATGGAAAAACCCGCCTATTCAAAACAACCAAATGGTGATGAAATACCTTGGGGAATTGGTAAAATAGTCCAAACAGCAACTTATTCCATGAATCCTGCCATGGCCTCTGCTGCTGAAAAAAATGCGGCTCTGGTCATTGCTGTATCACACGAAGAAGCCAATAGCTCTCCGGAACGATTGCCTTCTGTTCTTATTATATCATGTTTTGCCATTTATTTGACCATCTTATTAATATAAATCAGAAAAAAAAAGAATATTTATTATGGCTATGTTTGTTTACATTTCCATAGCAGTATCAACTGCCATGGCGTCCTTGTGTTCATTAAACATGTATTGATCTTGGTAATCCTTCAAATATTGCACTGATCTCTTCTCATCCAAGAAGAGAGCGTACACACGCTTGATATCCTGCACATCAACAGCAGGTGCCTTTCTCTTCCTTGCGACCAAGTTAGCAGCTGTAATTAAGTGAATAGCGTAACGGAGTGATGTCTCGGTACCGATACGTGTCAAGACATCTTTGGCGTCATCTGTCATTTCAACATCTTCTTCTGTACATCTGATCTTTAAAATTTCCTTGACTTCTTTCTCTTCATAGGGACTGGTTGAGATAATCAACATACGGTCTAGTAAGTCAACAGGAATACCATGAGGTGATTTGTACTTGGTACCGCGAATGTGTGTAATGCCACGGTTAGAGGCCATGATGACGACAGGTGCCATATCATCTTCCAAAGCTCTGTTCAAGAAACTGAAGCACTCAATATCCAACATGTGTACTTCATCGATGAAAAGAACACCAGGCACAATCTCTGCCTTGCCTTCTTCTCTCCATTCTCCTACTTTTGTGTTGATCTGGTCTCTGACTTCGGACTTGATTTCACCTGTATCACCCGAAAAGAGAGCCAAGAAGCCTTGAGTTCTGCTGTTGATCACATCAATTTCATGCAGAGAGACAGTATGAACCACTTCTTTTCTCTTTTGTAATTCGCCCTCGGGACATTGAACGAATTTGGTCTATTTAACAACATCAGGAAAATCAAGTTGTCGGTTTGTTCATTCTCGCAACTTACATCTGATCCCATAGCATCATAATCTCTTGCTCTGGCATAAGAACGGCCGAGTTTTGAGATACGGCCTGAGGCTTTATCGATAGCAATCACATCACCAGCCATCACCTTTTCCTTATTGAGCGAGTCAATCATCTTGTTGCCGAGATCGTAAATTGTTTCCATGTCTGTTGTCTTTAAAGTCAATTTACCGGTTTTCGATCCCTACAGTCGTGACAGGTATAAGTAAATTGATAGGAATGAAATAGCTCAACTTACACCAGTAATTGATCGATCAATTTGGATTTCGACAACTTCACCTTCAATCAACTCAGACTCTTCTTTGATTCGAACACCAATTGAACGACGGAATGCTTGTGTTAATGCTTCAGTCTTGCTCATTTCGAGTGAGAAGATTTCGGAAGCAGCCAACATGGTGAAAGGTACATCTGTGCCAAGAGCTGGAAGGAAGAAATGTCAATCTATTATTCAATATCCAACGCATTAATTTCTTCTTTACCTTGTGCCATACCCATGGCAATGGCAGTTTTACCAGTAGAAGGAGGACCAGCAATAAGGATAGCACGACCAGCGATTTTACCAGCTTGAATCATCTTTAAGATAACACCAGCAGCTTTACGTGCTTTCAATTGACCAACCATACCTTGAGAAGTGGTACGAGGCTCGAGGGTATCATCAAGACCCAAACCGCGAATATGTGAGTGAGCACCTAAAATCAGAACAACAGTTGGTTATTGACGTGTCTACTGGCTTTCTGTCTAAAGAAACACATTACCAACTCGCTCCATTTTTAAGAGATCTTTGGTCTCGGTTGAGGTTGTTGTAACTGGCAAAGACTAAAAGTATAACTAAAATAAGCATAAACGACAACTTGAAGACAGTAAAGAAGCCTTACCATATGAATGGTGCAATAAAAACGTGTCTATAAAGTATATGTAACAAGAAAGAAAAAAAAGAAGAGCGAAAAAGAAAGGTTTTTTAATGTCTATTAACAGTCACATTTTTACGTCACTGAGGGCAAATATGCATAATTTTTATTTTACTGTCTATTGTTTAAAAGAGGTTGGTTTTCACCTTTGTGGTGCTCGGGTGAAGTAGATAATATAGAGGTATCATTGACAGAGCCATACACAGGCTTCAAGTAAGGCTCGACTACCTTTTTGTTACCATCGCGAACAGAGTCCGTAGAGCTTTCACGAACAGGCTTACGCTTGTGAGCAGACAGCAGACGATTTAAACGGCTGTTGCGTCTACCGTTGTGTACTTGGCGACGAACAACTCGAATCTTGTTATGAACATCGACATAAACATCAGTTTCATCAATAATCTCTTCACCAATCAATTCCTCAATAACATCTTCCAATGTAATTACACCCAAAGCACCACTGTTAGCTCCAGGTTCATTAGAAATTAAAGCCATGTGACCTATAATACGTTAGATAAACATCGATTTTACGCAACTATATCCTTTTTACTTACTCTTGCCTTCTTGGAAAAAGTTTAAAATATCAAGACAGCTAGTGTCAGGTCCGGTTTCAGGTAATGTGCTGATTTGAAGATCCTTGACAGGTACAGCATCTTCAGGGTCGTAAGTAATCAAACGCTTGGTAAGCAACATACCAACAAAATTCATTCTATCGTTAGGAGCATGAACTGGGATACGAGAATAGCCAGCAATCAAAATCTTATCGACAAGCTCTTCGTTCAAAATGTCATCTGTAGACAGGGTGAATACATCAGCAATAGGTGTCATAATTTGAGAGACAGGTTTGGATCTCAAGTCGAGTACAGCACCAATGATGGTCACTTCATCTTCAGTCAAAGCATCAACATCGGCGGGATTGACCGATTGATGGAGAGAGACGAGAGATTTAAGACCAGCCTTCTTGTAGATCGTACCGTGTGATTCACCCAATACATAATCCAACAACTTGGCAGTGGGGTAAGCGATAGGATACATGATATACATCAATGCAAGAACCATACTATTAAAAAAAAGAGAGAGCATACAAACAGTTAGGTTTGGTATCTGATTTTCTGATTTACAGAAATCTGTTACTTACGGGGCCGTTTTGGCGCCAATAGCCAAGCCATAACGTACACAAATAGCTTAAAAGAAAAAACCAAAGAAATTATTACATTGTGTCTGTGTAACTAATGAAGTAAACAAGTACGTACATTGTGGAATAACTCTAAAGGGATAATAAAAATTAATGATGAGTAAATTACACTATGAAGTCACTAATTCTCCTCTTTCCTTTTTATGTGTACTTACTCGCCGAAAATAACAATAAGAGCAGTAGAGATGACAACAGCTTTCCAGCCTCCACCAAGTACACCATCAAGAATAATAGGCAGTGTTTCATTGACGATCACATTGGACAAAAGCAAGGTAACCAATACCCAATGCTTACCTCGATGAAGCAATCGGAGTACTTGTTTGGCATGCTTCTTTTCAGTTTCTGAACCAGATTGAGTAAGTACATGAAGGTTTGTTTCGTCAAGACCCATCAAACCCAAAGTAAGACCTGAGAAAAGAAAAAGAGATATTATTAAACATTCTTTGTACATTACTTCCAATCAACATGCTTTGATTTACCAGCAAAAACACCACCGATAATAACAAGGCCAAAGATGACGACTAATTTTTCAAAAAATTCAGCAGAACCATATTCAATCTCGGGCTCTTCCGTCTCAATCTCTGGTGCAATATGGGCGTTCAGAGGTTGACCATAAATGCTTGTGAATAAAGATGCTGCAGCAACAACAAGTGTTCTTGCTTTGGATATACTATATGTTCTTGACATAAAGAAAGAAAAAACTACAAGAAAGAAAAAGAGAGAAAAAAAGTAGAAATCCAAAGCAAAAAGATTTTTTTTATTATTATTAGATTCTAGCGGTTGGAACAGTTTTACTACAAAAGGAAATGGGTTGGATCATTTTGATTGACACTGCCGAATAGTCTTGTTCTCCGCTTTTTCTTTTACATCTGTTGAAAGGCCGATCGGCCTCCTTTGCTACACAGAAATGTCTTGGTTGATGTAAGTTCGTTTCTATTCATGTCAAGAGGGCATTTCTAGTACCTGGATACTAGACTTATGCAAATGTTTTTTTGGACTGACAGTGCGTTCCCATTATTTTTTTGTGTGTGTATGAGTGATCAATCGGTAATTGAACTAGTCAGCACAGACTCATAACAAGCCATGCATAGTGCTACCCTTGAATTGATCGACGCATCTTCATAGACTTTTTTTTTTTTAGCCAGCAGACTTTTGACTGGATAACTTTTAATGAATTGTGCTTTGAGGCCACAAGTTCTGCTGAATTTGATCATAAAAGTATATTCTGCGGTGATGCGAGCCACTTCCAGATCAATATACAAATTTGTCATAAGTATTATTGAGGACAACTATAGTGACAATGAAGGTAATGGCTTTAATATCGCAACAAAGATTTGTTTCGCAAGGGATTTGCCCTATTCAGCCTAGTCTTTTTTTTTTTTCTTTCATTTTTATATACGCATGAAAGCGCCTGCTGTTCTCTTGCAACCGTTAACACGATATGTGCTTCATCTGTAGAAGTTGGTTATCAACCGGCCTATGATAGCATATACTGATATGTAGAATGACTGAATTCAGTTGATTGTATAGCGACTGTATATAGTGATATTGAACAACTCTATGGATGGCAAAACGCGAATGACTTACTATATATAAATGAAAAGTATCATGAAAAGCATATATCAAGTCTCACTTCTCGTGTCTTTATTATCATGCTTATCACAAGAAGTAAAACATCACAATAGCCACTTTATCCAAGAGTGTTCGTATTCTTGAGAATACTCTTACATCAAAGAATATGATTGAGTGACTATGACATCCTTTTTTTTGTTCTTGAAGACTATTTAATGAAGCGAGCAATAATGAGATCGAGTAAGTCTTTACAGCTGTACTGTGGATCTGTAAGCTAAGAACTGGATCTCATAGAAAAATATCCACTTTTGAAAAGAGATGAATAAAGAAGCTAAAGCAACTGTGAGATAATATACTTATCCAACTACAGATAAGCTAGACCAAAGTATGGCTTTCTTTCTGAGAAAGGTCCTGAAAAAACTGAATCAAGTTTATATATGACGCGTAAGAGCTTCATTGTTTCTGCACATCTGAAGCGCCTCTTTACTTTTTTTTTCCTACTTTGTGTTTTTCGCGTTTAAAAAAAAATACATCTTGCAGACAGAATAATAAATGATATCTCGGTGATGTGGTTTTGTTGGATTTAAAAGCCTCATCATATAAGTGCCTGATGGCTGAACAGTACAATACTGTGTACAAGGATATTTTGTATCGTTCTTTTTTTTTTGTGCTTGATAATAATAGCTTTCAGCGCTATAACAAAGAAACGTGTATATTTCATTTAGAAACAAGCTTTTGATTTGCCAAGAATAATATCAAAAACACTTATAAACAACAGCAGCTGCTGTCCTCAGTCTGTATTCTGATTGATTCGAACAGATTGGAACTCATTATTATTCTAGGCGGCGCCCCCTTTGCCTTGGATTAAATTAAAAGGCTATTTATCAGTTAAAATGATATGTTTCTCAGCTTCTCTTTTTCTAGGATAAGTTTAGTCTGTTGTTAAGAATAAAATAAAGAGGAGAGGAAAAAGAAATCCTAGACTCAACAAAGTTGCTGCATTTTTTTTTTTTGAAATAAAAATTTGTAAAAAAAAAAAATAAGCCCTTTATATTTTTAACTTTTTAGTATTTTATTGTTTTTTATGGAATAAAGATTAGAGTAAGCATATAGACAAGAGATACAAGCAAGGTTGAGTAGGGAATTGAGCTTATTTATTTCTATAATGCAAAAAAGCACATTAGTCACATGTTTGCATCTCATACAGAGTCTATTACTTACAGCAGAAGCCTTTTCACTTTCATAACGCTTCTTGTCAGCTTCAGCCTTTTCAACATAGGGCTGTAGAACAACATATTAGCATCGTTCTTTCTGTCTCTTTTCTTTTTGTTTATTACCTTCTTTTCCTCTGCAGACATAGCTTGCCACTTTTCACCAAGGATCTTACCGATTTGACCTAACAATAATGGTTAAATATAAACAAATTTTACAGACCATTTCTTTATACAAAAAAAAAGAAAGTGGTCAGTTATATTTACCAAATGAAGCTTCAGGGTTTTCTTCCTTGACAGTAGCTCTGCGTTCTTGAGAGAAGAACATGTATGCAGACAAACCACGCTTAGGGGAATTGGGGTCCTTCTTGGTACGACGCTTCTTTTCTTCAGGCTTGGCAGCGGCAGCGCGCTTAGTGGTCTTGGTAGTTTCCTTAGGCATTTGAGTTACTTTTTTATTTTTTTAAAAAAAAAAGAAAATTTAGTTAAATTCATTCAATCATCCTTTTCCCCCCTTCTTTTTCTTTCATTATTCCTTCAATGATGAATGTAAAATACAGGGCAAGCTCTGTAACTTTCATTGAAATACTTACTGTCTTTTTATATATATATGATATACGTAAGAAAGAGAGAAAAAAAAAAAAAAGGGCGTAATAAATTTCAGTGTAAGTTTTTATTAGGAGAAAAAATTTCCTTACAGTGTGAGAAGTATAGTACACATAATTTTGCAGGTCTTTTTCGACCAATAGATACGCGCTATTTTATAGCGGGACAGTCACTGACGGTTTAAACACGCTTGATTTTTTGCCTTATTAGACTTATAAGTCTTACTATTCGTTCCTCTGGGCCTATCTATCTTCTGTGTGTGCGCACACAGTTAATACCACGCGTACAGCTTTTTCTTATTTCTATCCTTACCCCCCCTCCCATACTTTTCTTTACTCCCTCTTTCTCCTTTTCTTTATTTGAATAGATGAAAGTTGCGATTTTATTTCAATTGTCCTTAACGCGCGGAAGCCATGCATCTTCTGGTATTTTTTTAGCCCAGTCTAATAAATAAATAAATAAATAAATAAAAAAAAAAAAAGAGATTGTAGTTTAGATAGGCGCGTCTATTTTTATTCCTTTTTTTTTTTTTTTTTTTTTTTTTCTTACCTGGTATCGCATCATTTGATAGCTGAATATTGCTCATAATAGATTTAATCAAGTCAGATGTTTCTATTATTATTTTGTTAGAATTGTTATTTTCTTCCCTTTTTCCCTCTTTTTTTTCTTTATATTACCTGAATTCAATTGATTTGAGGGTTCTACTTCAATTACTAAAGGTGCATCCAAATCCGCTTCTTCCACTTCTTCTTCTTCTTCATCTGACATGAGCTGTTGATACATATCTTCATCTTGAGGAATTTGCTGATACCCATATGTATCTTCGTTAACAAATTCTTCCTCTTCTTGTACTTCTTCTCTATTATCATCCTGAATACGCACAACTTGATTGGGTGCAATCAATCAACTAGATGCAAACAAAAACAACTAAGAAAAAAAGCAAAGCTTACTTGAGTCTAATTGACGTGCAAAGTCTTCTACAAAATCTTCATCGATATTTTGCGCCATTTCTATTAGAAAATATCTCCTCAGCTAAAATTAATATTATGACTATTGTTATCACTTTTTCTGTTAAAGTCAACCTTTATCTTTGGTTTCCAACTTTATAGCTTCTTGCTTCATATTAGCGAAATATTAAAGAAAGAAGAAAAAAAGAGAAAGAATCTGAAGGTGCTGAGATTTAAAGAAAAAAAATACAAGTTTTGTCATGGCCTCCATCGTTGACTATAACAGTTCATCATCAGAGGAAGAAGAAGATCTCGGGCAACTGAAACGGAAGGCCTCTAGCGACCTTGTGAGCGAAAAGTAAATTATTTGAGAAATAACAAAGCTAAACGCCAAATATCTAAAAAAAAAGTTTTTTTTTTCTGTACAGTACCAAGTTACCAAAACTACCTTCCTTCTTTGAACCTCAACTACCAACACCAACACCAACAAATGATGAAAAGCACAAAGGGAGAGTACGTGCTGTTAGTCATAGACATGATAGCTGGGCTACTTACGTTTATTGTAAAGGTATTTAGCAATAACAAAGCTTTTCCTCTCTCATGCACATTTATTCAATATGTTCACTAGTGAACCTTTCAAGCGAACTCGAGTGTCTGACAGATTACTTGAATGGCCTTGAGCCTATCGAAGAGCAACATATTAGCTTGTGTAGACCTGTTTACTTGAGGAAGCATCAGTTGGATTCGTTTGCACAAGCAGTTTCGAATGCATTGCAAGGCATTGCTTGCTTCGATATCGCTTTTGCTCAATTGGCCCCTCTAACAAATGATGAAAAGACACGCTCTTTTATGACACTAGAAGTGGGGAAAGGCTACAACGAGGTGAGATGAAGGGCGTGGTTCATTTGGTTTGCAGAGAACATACTCATACTCTCCCTTTTTTAAACCTTTCTTATAGCTTATGCATTGTATGAAATGTATAGATAAAGTGATGACTCAATTCCATAAGCCTGTATTCTATGATCCACCTCGATTTCATACAAGTATTGCCTGGTCTTTAGAGCAGAGTAAGATTGAGTCTCTTTGCATACCACCCAAAGCAATCGACCCTATAGTAGACCAAAACTTTTTTATCTCAAAGATATATATCAAAATGGGTAACCGCGTAGAACAAGTCTCTCTCAGCTAGCAACTATTACTCTTCTATTTTGTTTGTATATATCTTTTGAAGACGAACTAATTTCAATTTCGTATCAATAAAAGACTCATTCTGTTGATAATCAAGAAATGTCATGAAGTTCAAGTTATTTTATGCTTTTTTTTTTTTTTGCTATAAATCTAAACAAAGTAAGTCGTTCAAGACTTGCCTTAGAGTTTATTGTACTACTTTCAAGATACATGATATTGACATGCACTCAAATTGTACTCTGGACACTTTCAATGTACCCGCTATTATATATGGAAGCCATGAGCTTTGTATCTACTTGCTCCTCTACCAATACAAACAAACTGTCCTTTAGCTTAATGACGTTTTCTCTTTGGGTGGGTTTCGTTTATTTTTTGGGCATATAAAATACCTCATGCCTGTTCTTTTTTTTTTTCCTATTTACCTTATGCACATTCCATGCACAAAAAAAAACTCAAGTAGACATGGAGAAGGTTCAGCTTTTCTAGCATCAATAGAGATATATTCGTCATAGTGCTTGTTTGAGTGTTGCTAACAAATAAAGGATGTACAAACATAACTTGAACTGATAAAGCTCTTGTTTCTTCGATCTTTAAGCTTAATAAGTCCAAGGCAGACACATGCTAGATTATCTTCAATTCAATGCTTGAAGCATTCCAAGATAGTTTGTCTTTTGGCTGTTCAAGTTGGCTCAATGATAAAACTGTTTATGTTGGCTGCATAACAGTTGTTTATGACTGCATAGTGAGTGTGAAGGAAATGCATAAAAGTACATTGGAATAATAGGGCTCTCTCACTCTTTTGTTCTTTGCTTTATCCTATATATCTTTTACAATAAAATGTATGCTTCTTGGCCAATAAAGCGTTAATGCGTAAAGAAAGAGTATGAATGAATAATGGGGAAAAAAAAGTGTTAAAAAAAATGAAGGCGCTATTGTGCACACAAGGGTAGTCCTGCCAAATTTCAATCCCATTCATATTTGCTTGATTTTTTTCCCTCTCTCTCTCACTCTTTTCTTTTTTGTTTTATTCTATTCTGCTAAAACTCAGTAGAATGGATCCTTACGAATACACACAGACGATCGACCATGAGGTTCACGAAGTAGACGAAGACGAGTTACAGAAGCTCGAGAAAGACTTGGCCCCTTCTTCTGCTGATTATTATGGTGTCTTGAACATCTCTAGAAAAGTATGTCAAAAAGAAAAAAAAATTACTGCCTCGTACTTAACAACCCTTTCTCAATAATTAAAAAGGCTTCAGAAGAAGAGATAAAAGAATCCTACAAGAAGCTTTGTCGTTTCTTTCATCCCGACAAGGTACAAGCAAAAAGGATAAAGTGATAAAAAATCAATTGTCATCTGATAGAATACTTTGCGCTTATAAAAAAAAAAATAGCACACAGACGAATCAAAGAAAAAGATGGCAGAATCGAGATTTCAAGTGGTTCAAAAAGCCTATGAAGGTATTCAATTGATCAGCTAAAAGATTTTTTTTTTCAGAGCAGACTATTGACTTTGAGCAATAGTATTAAGCAGTCCTCAGAAGAGAGCCATTTATGACACTTATGGTGAAGAGGGATTGAATGCTACTTGGGATCTTGGACCACGATACAAATCGACTGAAGAAGTAAATTCGAGAAAAAGAAAACCATCAATGTCCTAATTGACCTCTCTTTCTTCGAAATGGTTAGTTGAGAGAAGAATACGAAAAGAAGGCAAAGCAAAAGCGTGAACAAGAATTAGAGAATTTGGTTCGATCTAGAGGCGAATTTCAACTTACTTTAGATGCTACACAAGTATTTGATCCTTATGAACCACCTGTCTTTGCTGGTTTTGGTCAGCCTATTCCTCAACCCAAAAAAAGAAAGAACCCTTTACATGCTCTAACAAAGGTTCAGTCACAACAATTGTTTATGCGCCACACATTCGAAGTAAGACTGAATTGCTATTGAACATCATATGAATTGACTCATGTTTTTCTTGGCCAGACACAAATAGGCCCTCAAACACAAGCCATTGTGGGTGGCACCATGGTCTCCCGTGCTGGAATGGGTGGTGGAAACATCTTGGGTACTGTTCGTCATACAGTTTCTCCCAAGTTATGGGGAGAGGTAAACAACAATTATGTTGAAGTTTCAATTTGTTCCTATGCTAACATGTTTTGATGTAGTTGACTGCTACTATGTTAAAGCCAAGAATGCTTACATTAAAGACATATTATTCTGTATCATCTGACAGGTAACGTAATACATAAAGCAAGGTGGAGGAGGATTCTTTATTGATATCAACTAGTTTTATCAATTCAACTGCTCAACTTAACTCTATTCATGATCCCCCAATCCTTACTGTTACTGCTGGTCGTCGACTCTTTGCTGCAACAACAGGTTATATCACTTATCGTACAGGTGAATGGTCTCTCCTTGGATGGGGAGGTGATGTCTCACGCAAGATGGACAAGTCTTCTGTCTCACTTGGTATGGCTGGTATGAACAAAAAGGCAAATTACAGTGGTGAAATTCAGGTAAACTTTAATTTCTCACTTTAGAGTTTAATATGTCAAGGAAACTCATAAAGTTATAGACTGGTATTATGGCATCTCATATTGCCGGTGAATACAGTTACAAGTTGCCCAATCAAGCTCGTCTTCGTCTTTCATGCTCGCTGTCTTCTCAAGGTGGTATAACAACAAGTATTGGAAGTGATCACAAGTTGTCACAACATACAAGGGTCGGTATGTCCATGGAATGCGGATTACCTTCAGGTGTTATTGTTAAGTTTAGGTAAGGGGGTACACTTGAAAAAAAGAGAAGGAAATGAAAACAAGGCGAATGCACACAAAAGAAAGAAAGAGGAGAAGAGAAAAGAAAGAGAGAAAGAAGGAGAATGAAGAGGAAACAGGAGATTGTTGATTAGAAAGATAAAAAGGAGACGAGTGACAAGCAATTTATCTGTTTGTTTGTTTTAGAATTTCACGTCTTGGTCAAAAGGCAGTATTGCCTATTATTCTTTCTGCTGATTTCGATCTAAGATTAGCGTTCTTTGGAGCTGTAATTCCAGCCTCGGTAGCTTTGGCTATTGATCAATGGGTGTTGAAGCCCCGCAGAAAACGATTAATTCAACAGTAAGATTTACAGAATGAATTTGCTTTTGTGATTCCTTTTAATCAAACAACGTACTAACATTGACCAATGGTAGAAAAATTGAAGAATTACGTGAGGAACATGCTGAATATCTTGAGAATCGTAAACAGGAAGCATTAGATGCTCAATCACTCATGACAGATATTGCTGAGCGAAAGAGAAGACAAGAAGAAAACAAACAGGATGGTATAGACAGTGAGTTTCTTGTTTGTTGGATTGATTCAAACTATTCCTTTTTTTTCTGTAGGACTGGTTATTGTAAAAGCCCTTTATGGTCATTTCCAAAATCTGGAAAACGGAGCAGAAGAAGGAGTGATCGACGTAACCATGGTGATTCAAACGCTTGTTCATGAGTCGAGACTGACTATCCCCGGCGGACATTCAAAGGTACAGAATTTTTTTTTAATTTTTTGTGTATACAAATATCAAAAATAACACCTATGACAGTCAAACATTCTCGGCTTTTATGATCCTTGTTTGGGTGAGAAAAAGAAACTCCTCGTACAATATAGATTTAGACATAGACTTCATCAAGTAACTGTCGAAGACACTGCTGCTTTGATTTGTCCTGCACAAGGTAAAGTGTTTTCCTTGTTTATATTAATTCTGTTCTAGTGATTAATTGGTTTGGTTAGCACATCTTGTTTGAATTCTGTCCTAAAATGTAAAGAATATAAAAATAAATACAACGTTACACAAACATCATAATAAGACCCGGTGGCAAATAAAAAAAAAAAGAGGTGTCTGCCAGGGGCCACTTTTTTTTTTTTTCAGCCAATTCAGAAAAGAACTTTTTTAGATGATGAAAATAGTAACAAATTCTATTTTCTTACTAAATAAAACTCCTCTATTCCTTTCTTTGGGATATATAATTTTATTTTATTATTATTCTTTCTTTCTTTCTTTTTTCCCTTTTTCTTTTGTGTGTATTCTTTATATTATATTTCTTCTCTCTTTTTTTCTCTTTTATTGTACATATTTATAAATATCTAGAATTTTCGCTTTCTCTTGATTTGCTTTATTTTTTTTCAGAGAGAGAGATAAGAGCAAAATAAAAACATGTCAAATCCTAATAATCGACAGCAAGGTCATCGGCCTGATCCACGCTTGTCACAACAGCAACATGCTATGAGGCCACCATCACAACAACCTAGAAATAGTCAGCAACGTGTGCAGTCTTATGGCATGGATCAATTCTCTCGCTCCCGCCCATCCCCTCAAAATCAACAGCCGCAATCAAATCGGATCCGCTCTCAGCAGCCACAACCACCTCAGCACTACCAACCCTATAGACAATCTCAACTACCACCACAACAATACCAACAACAACGCAATATGCATCCTGGCGGAGGAAGACCTATGCGTTCTCCTGGAGGGGGAGCACCAGGTCCACAGCAGCCTATGATGGGACCTCAAGGCGGTCAAGGTGCTTATCAGCGTGTCAGTATGAACCGCTCTCGTTCTCTTTCTCGTCCCGAGAGACAGAGACCTCGTCAGGGCATGTTCCGAACTCCTTCTCAGCAGCATCGCAATCAACAACAACAGCAGCAACAAGCTTATGGCCGCTCTAGCGGATATGGTGCACCACCCGGAAATTCTGCTGCACGACCTCGTCCAAACCCAATGCCAAACAGATTGCAACATCAATTACAACAACAAAAGATGTATCAGCAACAAGAGGCTGCTATGATGATGCAACAAGATCAGGCAAAGCAACCTGAAGAACCCGAGGAAAAGGTCAAGGTGCTTACCAGCTGGTGGGCTTGGATGGCTTATTTAATGACATGCTGTATCCCAAATTGGTTCCTCCGCATTTGTTTACGAATGAAAAACCCAATGGTACAACAAGCTTGGAGAGAAAAAGTAAAGTATCCAGAATTTTTAAAATTATAATGTGCATACATATTTACAAATGGCATATCCATAACAAAAAAAATATTGAAAGATCGAACGTAAATTTAATCGCACATTCTATAGCTTTCTTTAGTTTATATTATCGCTCTCCTTTGTGGTGCTCTTGCATTTATCACTTATGGTCTCAACAAAACACTCTGTCCTACAGCTGAAGGTAACTCGCCTTTCTCTCAAGTCTCGAATGGTGTTCGTATTCCTGTCTATTATAAGCAGGTCCGAGTGTTTGGCTCGATCTATGAAATGGATGCAATGAAGGGCTTCTTTGCCTCTAAAGGTTTAAATCTGACCAATGATTATGAAAACACAGATATCAGCAGCATCTTTAACGGTGACAAGCGCAATTATTGTGCTAGTTATCCTTCTACCTCCGTCTGTTATCTAACCAACCCTTATGGGGGTGGTATGTCTCCTCCCAATAATACTTGTTTGTCTCTTGCTGAATTACAAAGTTATGCTAAACCTATTGGTGTACTTGGCTTTGATTGGGCGGATTTAAATACAAATCTGACTTATGGTCGTAATCTAGCTTTAGTAGGCGATTCAGGTAATAATAATTTTTTTTTTCCTTCTTATCCGTACATTCTAAACGAACCAGTACCCAAAAAGAAGAAAAAAAAAGCAACTAGTGATAAATCCCAAAATAGGTGTCCTAACATGATAAATTTGACCCTATAGTTTTGAACTTGACAAAATATGTCGATAACACACTTACACCATATGGCTCAGACGTAGACACAACCATCCGGAAGAACCTTGCCAAGGACATGTCATACGCTTTGTTGTACACAAAAAATGGCTCATCAGTGCGTAAGTGTCTAGAGTCTCGTTATAGAGTCGGCATTATGGAAACCGAAACAGGCGGTTGTATTGCAGACAAGATCATCATGAATCTTATGCTTGTGGTCATTATTGCCATGATTGTTGTTCGTTACTCAATGGCCTTACTGTTCCAATGGTTTATCTCACGCCGTTTGATTAAGCCTGGTGGAAGATCAAATTGGTTGGCTTGGCGTTCCATTAAAGGTGGTAACGACGACCCTGCTAACCACATTCCCGGACCTTACAACAACTATGGACCTATGCAAGTACAAAACAGTGCTTCATCTACATCTTTGGGCTCTGGCTCTTCTCGTGGTACACCTGCCTTCAGTGAACAAAGTTCTGCTGTTGGTCTCGGAGGTGCACAATCTGATATTGTCCAAACTGAGTTGTACACAGTTCTCTTGGTAACCTGTTACTCCGAGGGTGAAGAAGGTCTTCGCATAACAATGGATAGTTTAGCTGAGACTACATATTCTAAGAAGCATAAGGTAAGAGAAGAAAAGAATACAATAGACACTCCTCTTTCTTCATGTGGCATATGAATGAGAAGAACTTGTTTATACTAAAGAAAATTGCTTGTTTAGATTTTCTTTGTTATTGCTGATGGTATGATTACAGGTGCTGGTGAATCCAAGTCGACACCCGATATTGTCGTCAGCATGATGGACTTGGATCCAACCATGACGAACCCTAAGCCTGCCTCCTATCTTGCTATTGCTGATGGTGAGAAGCAATTAAATATGGCTAAAGTGGTAGGTTTAAATTGTTGTACTATTATATATAATATTTATGTTTTTCTTTTTTTGTCAATAACAGTATGCCGGCCATTACAAAGGAGTGCCTTGTATCACTATTGTTAAATCAGGTACCGAAGAAGAAGCCGATGCACCAAAGGCTGGTAACCGTGGTAAACGTGATTCTCAGGTAAGCGGTTCGATTGGTTCAATTGTTCCTAGTCATACGTATTAACCTCTTTGTCTATGCTCATTTTCTTTCCCTCTACCGAATGCTTTAGTTGATTTTGATGAGTTTCTTCCAGAGAGTTTTGTTCAACGATCGTTTATCGGAGCTCGATTATGAGATCTTTTGGAAAATGACTTGGTTAATGAAAGGTGTAACACCCGATAAATTTGAATTGGTTCTGATGGTATATTAGAGTTTAATATGAAGTCTTCATTTAGGGTTACATGAATGCTTATTTTTTTGTTTTATTTTATTGTTATAGGTGGATGCCGATACCAAGGTTTTACCAGATGCACTTACTTATATGGTTGCTGCTATGGCCAATGATATTACTATCATGGGTCTTTGTGGTGAGACAAGAATTGCCAATAAGAGAACATCATGTAAGTTCAGCCAAGTTAAGAATTGCCTCAATAGCATACTTAGATTTTTTTTCTTAGGGGTTACTGCTATCCAAGTGTTTGAATACTATATTTCTCATCACTATGCAAAAGCATTTGAGTCATTGTTTGGTATTGTAACCTGTCTGCCTGGTTGTTTCAGTATGTATCGTATCAAGTCACCCAAAAATGGTGCTTGGGTCCCTATTCTTGCCAATCCTGATATCATTCTCGAATACAACCAAAACGTTGTAACTACTTTGCATGAAAAGAACTTGTTGCTCTTGGGTGAAGATCGTTTCCTGTCTACTTTGATGTTGCGTACTTTCCCTCGTCGTCAAATGATGTTTGTACCCCAAGCTCGCTGTAAGACTGTTGTACCTGATGAATTTAAAGTGTTGCTTTCTCAGCGTCGTCGTTGGATTAACTCCACTGTTCACAACTTGATGGAATTGGTTCTTGTTTCTGACTTGTGTGGTATTGCGTGCTTGTCAATGCAATTCTCAGTTTTCGTTGATTTGATTGGTACTCTTGTACTACCTGCTGCCATTATCATGACTATTTATTTGATTATCAGCTCAGCCATCTCCACAGATCCTCAATGGCAATCATTAGCTCTGTTGATTGCTATTCTCTTCCTTCCTGCCATCTTGATCGGTATCACTACACTCAAGCTAGTTTATGTCATGTGGATGTTGGGTAAGTTGTAGCAATAGCAAAGAAAAGTTCATACGACTAACATTATTTTTTAAAATTTTAGTTTACATCATTGCTTTACCTATTTGGAATCTTGTTCTGCCTGTTTATTCCTTCTGGCATTTTGATGATTTCTCATGGGGTGCTACTCGTGTAGTTGCTGGTGCAGAGAAAGACAAAGGTCATGGCGATGCTGAAGGCAAATTCGATCCTTCACGTCTTGTCATGAAGAAATGGGAAGATTGGGAGGCTGAGAGAACAGGCCAGAAGTTTGGCAAAAAGATGACACTAAAGACACCTCTAGATTCTCCTACTGCATTCGATGGTAAAACTACCATCACTCCTAGCACTGCACCTACATTTGGTACAATATTTAACGATAGAAAAATGTTTGGTTCATCGCCTGCACCTACCATTGCTTCAAGTAATCAATAATCATCCTAATATAAATATATACACGCATCTATTCATATATCAATCTGCCCTTTATTTTTCTCAATTACTTTTATGTACTATAAACATTACATTAAAAATTAAATAAAATCTACAATTATAAGTTTAATAAAGAATTTATTAACAAACATAATCAAAAGCAAGAACGTCTTCAAATGTACTCTTGTATTGTGCCAAAAAATCTTGATGAGGTTTAGCGTTAGAGTAGACAGGGAGATCCTATCAAATGGGTGTTATTAACTACATGATAGATGTGTTGTTTTTATGCAGTACCTCCTTTTTAGCTAATTCAATAACCCAACCTGTAATTCAGAGAATATTCAGTAAGTCCAAGAGCTTATCATCTCCTTTAAACTGTGAGTAATCATTCAACTAACCCCATTCATATCCTTTTCCTCTATCAGTAAAGTTTTTGCCTGCAGTAACAGAGGTAATTTCAGGAATTGAATCCTTTAAAGCTATAATGTCTTGGGCAGCTTGTTCCTTGACCTGCTCAGTTACTTCAGATTTGAACTTTACAATAACTGATTAACAGTGAATTAATTGCATTGCAAAATTAATGCTGCTTTTATTTGTTACCAATATGGACTACTTTTGACATCTTTTATTGTCTTGAGAAAAGGGAGAAAGTAATTGATGCTAGTTCGCGTTTCTGTTGCTCTGGAGTAAACACATTTCAAATACCGCATAAATGGTTGAAGTCACTCACCCCTCGGGCAAAGTCCGCTTTGTTTGCTTGCATTGAGCAAAATGAACTGAGTTTCAAACCGAGAAAATGCCGAAAAATAAACAAAGCATATGCTGCCTATTGATCAAAAGATATCGTTAGCTGCCCAAGACAATAAGGGAGGCATTTAAGATACAGGTATCACAACTGTATACATAGAAGTCAAATTTTGGTGGCATAAAAGAGTTTCAGAGAATTGCTGACTTACTACCAAAGGAACCAGAAGAGGACCCAGTTTGTTGTGTTCAATCTCTCCTTAATCCTTTGTTCAAGAGCTATAGTTTCGATTACATCAGATATATAGAATTTTATCTATACTAATTCCAAGCAGTGCATCTCATTTACTTTTGTGCAATGCAGCAGTAAACATATATCGCCAATGTGCATCGATAAGCATCTTGCTTATTATAGCAGAAAATAAAGATTTCATTCAACTTTTCTTTTTTTTTCTCATTGGAGTGATAGAGAATGATGAACAAAATTGAAGAGAGAGGGGATCTTTGAGCTCATTATAAGACAAAGGAAATAGCTGCAAAACCAACACATACTCCTACCTCTTCCATCCTCTCTTGTTCGATGTTCTCAAATAAATTAGCATGAAAATAGGAAACTTAGTTGCATGTATTGCATCAAAAAGGGATAGCTGTGATAGAGTCGGCCCCTACATCGCCAATTCTGTAACATCTATGTCATATAATTAGCCTGCATATTCTTTGCTTATAGCTCAACAAAAAAAAGAAAAAAGAGTAGGAAAGGTATACACAAAGATCATATGGCTACAGTAGGTGTAGTTGTAGCAATTCATTGTTGCAGTGCTTTTGAGGTCTCTCGCATTTAGTTTGCAAAAGTGACACAGTGTTGGTGGTTTTTGATAGCTAAAGAGTTGCTTAAGTTTATAGTGACATAAAGGGGCTTTGGATAACCTACAAAATAAACTCTCGAGCAGTACCAGCTGACCTAGAATATGGTT
This sequence comes from Blakeslea trispora, assembly GCA_025331445.1. Classification (NCBI taxonomy): domain Eukaryota; kingdom Fungi; phylum Mucoromycota; class Mucoromycetes; order Mucorales; family Choanephoraceae; genus Blakeslea; species Blakeslea trispora. The sequence continues at coordinate 439,562 of JAIWNE010000001.1, read as the reverse complement.
GATAGAAATAATAAAGAGAGGGAAGGCTTGTGACAACAAAAACTAAGCAAAGTTTCCTTAATAGAAGAAAGGTCTTTGTTTGGTATGGAAAGTTTAAAATACTATCAGGGCCTTTGTCATTTGTTGGCTAATATCATTCCCAAATAGTATGTGGCTGATTGTGTAGACCTCTGCTTGTGACACTACTATAATGACAACAAGAAAGACTCAAAAAATAAACATAGCCAAGCCTGCGTGATCCACAAAATCCATATCAATTTGAATAGAGTCAAGAAATAGAAGCAAATGACTCTATTCTAAAATCAAGACAAAATGCCATCATATTTTTCTATTTAGTACGTCTAGTTTTATGATAGTCTTATACGTTAAAGGGTGTGTACTTAAAAGCTGATTTCTGGTTCCCTGTATGCTGTTCAACTAAATTATTTGATGAGGTTGCATAAAAGGAAACCTGCCTTGGATTAGGATATAACGATATGCTTTGCTTATTTCACTAGATGCTATATCAAAAATTGTTTATTTTATATAATTCAGGAAATCTGAGCAAGCAAAAAATATTGAAATATGGGCACTTTGTTTCCTGCTGAATTGATTAGGTACCCTTCTTCTTCATTTAACGGCCATTGCTCTATCAAAGTTTCATGTTGTTCTTGTTCGTACTTCATCTGTCGCTTCATTTCTATTGACAACTTAAATTCAACCTTGTTGTTGGTAAATTGACTACGTTTGGGTATTCGTTTAGACATTGGACGCAAATCTTCTTGTAGATCTTCAATGCCGTCCAAATCATTATTTTCCTCTCCAAAAGGAGAAACCCAACTTTGTGACTCTGGTTTGAATACCATACTGTCACTCATGGTACCAGTATATTTACTTGGTCCTCGTTGCTTATTGCTAAGCAAAACCAACTTGGGATGCTTTTTGGTTGTTGGCATCTTTGGAAAATCAATCAAATTGGATTCGTTTCCTCTCCAACTATGTGTGCGTTCATCATACTTCATACCATCATACTCTAGCAAATTCATTAATTTCAATACATCTTTATGTTACTGAGTAAACAGGCGATTTACCCTTCTTTAATTTCTGTTCATTAGGCTGAATCAATTTGACTTTGCTTGGCTGTCGAGATATCATGTTAAGGTATGCATAGTTCTGCTTTTGATTTTTTTTTTTTGCTTACCTTTACGCTCTTTTTCCAAGCGTGATCCATGTTCAATCTGCCATTTCTTTGAAAATCCTTGAGCTCCACTCTGGTCTTTCTAGCTCCTGATGGTTGTAAATCATTCAGGTTATCAATGTTGTCTAGTCGCGAGTAGTAAGTAGTAGGTATCCTTGTCTTGGGCCTTGCAATCAAAGTCGAACCATTTGCACCCCTTCTTTCAGCTGGCATGGTGTCAAAGTTTCTTGGTATAGATTGCTTTTTGTTAGATAGTTGATTGTTCCTTAAAGTGAATTGCTTGGGCGATTGTAGCTGTTTATAGCCATAATGTGTAGGTCTTGCAGATAACTCTGGTTCACGATGGAATGATGATTGCGAGTTTGATAGAATGTTACGCTGAATAGAAAACGGCTGACGTTGATGAGGTAATAGGGGCTTTCTTACATCTTGATCTGCTACAGGCAGTCTTGTTTGAGTAGGTCTTGCTAGGCGGCTTACGAAACTAGAAGTATTCAATTTTGATTTATTTGTAGATGTTGAGCGTTGCGGCTGTGGAATAGGTAGTCTGGATGCCGAAATGCCAGCTTTGAACGCTTTTTCCTTGATCTCGAGCCCCTCCAAGAAGTCATCATCGTCAGTCTCCCTTTTCACTTTTGCTAAAAGAGGCAGTTTTGTAGTTTTAGTTCTGATAGAGTCGATTGCAAGAGTAGATTGAACAGGAGTCTGCCTGTCATAATTAAGCGATTTCTTTTCGCTTAGTTTTTTCGACAGCACACCCATATTCTCGGGAAAATCAAGTTCACTAAAACTGTCCTCGTCTTGCTCTACATAGCGATCATTAAAAGGGTGTGAAAGCTTGTTGGTCTGTATCTCAGAGGCACATGGACTTCCTCGTTGACTCACTGAAGGTCCTACACTTTCGTTGTCGTCAAAAACATCCAAAAGCTGTTCGTACATCTTTTTCTTGTGAAAACTAAACTGTATGCCTTTTGAAGGTATCTCGATATCGTCATTCCAATCATCATGGCCCTGATTTTCTTTGCGACCGCCGCGGAGCTTTGTGATGGTCCCGGGAAACTTGTTTTGATTGTCTGGAACGATTGTTTGTGAAGTAAGAGTTGGCTCTTCATCATACATAAAGTTATCCAAGTTGAGGAGAGACAGTTCAGAGAGCTGACCAGAGACAATGCTACTGGTTCCTATGCTTGAATCGGCATCATCTTCACCGTCTGAGTATGCATTCGGAATTGGATATTGATACCGCTCACAAGCTAATGCAAGTTCTTTGTCTGGTTCATAATTGAAGACTCCTTTTCTTTGAAATATATTTCGGCCTGTATTTGGGCCCAAGTCAATATCAACTTCCCAGCTTTCTTCTTGATATCCCATCAAGCAAACGATTTGAAAGAGAAAGAAAGAGGAGAAAAAAAATAAAGAGAAAGAGAGTGAAAAAGAAGAGATCAAATAAAGAATACAAAGAGAGCTAAATTAAAATAAAGACAATCAATCAACACTAACATATTATTGTGTTTATAAATATATTGTATCGATTATTGTATTTTTTTTCTTTTTTTTCTCTTTGTAAGAACAGGCGCCTATATACAATCACACACACACACACACGCACACAATTATTTGATTGCTTAAAAGTAGCAACAGTTTATGTGTGTGCTTTCTCTAATATACAGTTTCCAACGGCTTTTTTTTTTGTCTTCCTATTACTCATATTTGCATTGTACGCGTGTATATGTGTGTGGATGTGTAAGCTCGCCTATGTAAATTCGTCTCGAGTGTATTCAGCTCTTCTGTCCATATAAATGTGTTTGCGTGTGTATGTCTAATGTGTGTGTGTGTGTGTATGTGTGTGTGCAGTTGTCTGTCTAATGACACCTAGAAATCATGTGCGCTTGTCAATTTTTTTTTCTCTGTAAATGGTTTGTACAGCTCCTGGTGATAGTCATGTTTATTTAAAAGTAGGGTGGCTTTCTTCATTAATTGCTTTCCTTTTCAATGTGTTCAATGTACTTTTCTAAATCAAAATCAGGGCTTTCAATATCGACTATAAAGAAATAATTAATTTTCAAAAGAAATCAAAACAGGGCAATTTTAGACTTATTTACATGTAACAGCTGTTGCAGCAGGAACGCTTTGAGCGGTTTGCTTCTTAGCGTATGCAATTCTGGCTTGTTCAATCAAAAGCTCCTTACGGTGGTATTCGTTTTCAACCTTCTTTTGCTCAGCTTGCTTTTGCAAAGAGATGTTATGAGTGTAACCGTAGAAGAGACCGAAGGCTAAAGCAGACCAACGTCCAACCTAACAAATAAAATCACGTCAGTCTTAGATCGAGATCGAGTCGACTAACAAATAAACTCACATTTGCAACAGCACTGTTAACCATTATATATACTGAGGTATTAAATAAGAAAGAAAGAGGGGATCAGTAACAACTAGCCAAAAAAAAAAAAACTTGACTGTTTGCTGGGGGTTCACCAATGTCATGATCCCGGAGTAAGAAAAGAAACCGCGACGTCAGCTCGATTATCCAATCATGTATCAGAATCCTACTATTTTGTACATAAAATCAAGCTTTTTGTTATTTTCTTTTGCTTTTTTATTCTTTTTTTTTAACATTTGAATGTATACAGTACTAAACTTGGCTCTCTGCTCTTTAGCATTAGTTTCATTTTCAGCTCAAGTATAGCTAAGCTACTGATTCGAGTTTAATAATTTCGGTCCAAGTATATCTCGCGTAACACTCAATGTATTTGCAGTGTCACTATCTAATTTACGAGAGAAAAGCAAAGTAGTGATGGAAAGACCAAGCAAAGAAAAAGAGCAGTAAAACCATCTGAATCGGCTTGGTTGTATTTGCAAAGAGAATTGACAAATTCCCCTTCGTTTATCCTATATATTATTTTCGGGAAAAATAGCAAAAAGTAAACGAAATTTCACATGTTTAGTATAGTGGAAGATGGCAGAGATATTAAGACAAAGAACAAATCTTTGATTGAATGTATCAACCTATGTGAATTCAGATAATGTAAACGAGAAGTAGCTATTCATGATGCAAAGGGAATTTGTGTAGCTCTGAATTTTTTTGATATGAGAAATCTTGGATTTGTCGAAAAGACAAAGGTAAACATCTATATGTTCCTGGGTGTATGCTCACTCAAGTATGTCAGTTTGACAGATGATTTATTGATTGCTGACTGCAAAAAAAAAAGACATTCAAGCGAACTTGTTCATGGCTGATTTGCTTCTTTTTCCTATGCCTAATTTTTTGGTTCATTATAACTTGTTTTATTATACAAATTGTTACTCCCTCTTTTCTTGAAAACAATTTTCTATAGAATTCTGACTGATTTATGAGCTCTACTGTTCAGTATTCAACATTTTGGTCTTTAGAAATAAATAAATAACGTGTAGTGTAAGCTGTTGCTCATAATAAAGGTGCTAGCATCTACTCAGTATGAACCCTTGCTTCTAAGAAACAACTTGATTGTATTGATAATCCTTGAGATTACTGATGCTTTAAGCTAATAAGCAAGAACAGCCAAGTAAGTGTATGCCCGGTATAGCTAAAACAAAGTGTATCACATGTGCAAGAATGGTCAAGACACTGCAAATACAGCAACATTTTTCATTTTCTTAAAAAGGAAATCGTTTACCATCTCTCCTTATTCATCACAAAGTTTACGGAACTTTTTTTTCCTTAGCAATAGAATGTATTGTTCACTTTCTCCCTTTTTTTTTTTTTCTTTTTTCGCCTTTTCTCACTTTATTGATATTTTCCAAGCTATATACGAATTAAACAAAAGAGGATAAAAATGATGACTGCAAACAATCCAGATATGTATACAGAAGGAAACACACATTCAAGCGATCTTATTGGTCAAATGGCAGAACTCGAAGTAAGCGCAAGACTACTTGATTGAATAACAATAAAAAGAATGATTGATTTCTATACAATAGGGTGGCTTGCATGCACTATTAGAGAAAGTCAAAGGCGATTCACAAGTGACTAAAGTAACAAGATTGTTCATGTGGTAACAACGAAAAAAGACAATTGACTGTCAATTCTTTAGGACATATCCACCTTTTTGAAGAAAAGAGCATTTCTGGAAGAAAGCTATGGCAGAGATATGGTAAAAGTAGCCCACTCAACTGCTGAGGCATTTGACAAAGCACATCCAAAATCAGGGTAAATCATGCTTCAATAAGGTATATTGCTTATCTGTTAAACAAAATCTACAGAACATTTGGTGATGTTTGGATATCTATGTTGAAAGTTCATGAAATTATCGGGAATCAACGAATCAAGTTTGCTACTTCTATTTCGGATTTAGCGGAGGATCTTTTATCACTTGGAAGAAATATAGAGAAAGACAGAAAAAAGGTATGCTTGATGACAAGAGTATATAAGAAAAAGAGGATGTATCGATTAGTGTGGCTTCTTTTGATACAAATTCATCTTCAGATCAAAGATGCTGGAATGCATTATGAAAAACTGGTGGCTGACGCGGATTTGCAACTCGAAAAGGTAGATACCAACACTCTATAGAGATTTGATTGAATTATTGACAGGACAATTAGAGTAAGCAAAAGTTTGAAAACACCAATGAGGAGTGGGGAAGAGCCGTATCACAAAGAAACCAAGAACCTACACAAACATCAAAGAAAAATATTTTTAGATCAAGTAGAACGCCTGCTCAGGTTAGTATTTTTTTTTGGCAATCTTTATGTCTTTTCTTGACACATGGATTTAGCTTGATCGAACAGAAAATGATTGTCGAAATAAGATGGATGCTGCAGATGCTCAGTACAAAATTCAACAGAAGAAAACAATTCAGGCACATACAGAATACTACGAGACACATCTACCAAAAATACTTCGAGTAAATTACCTAATGACAAAACCAAAATGAGAAAACAGGGCTGATTTTCTCTCGGTATAGGACTTGAAAGCAGTAGATGATGAATGCAGTGTAGCCCTTCGATATCAGTTAGCTAGTTATGCTTATACCTTTGAACAGGCTCTAACAGAAGACGGTTTAGCACTAGATAATGATCAAGGTAAGAAAAAGAAAAGGGAATATGAATAGAGAGCCTTAACTATGCCATCTAGGTAATGGATTGAGAGGCTTGATCACCAAAATCGACAGAGAGTCTGACTGGGCAGAATTTGTGAGGTTATGCACAGAACGAAGTACAAAGATACAGAAGACAGACAATGTTCAGCATGATCATGTGGTATGGTATTCACGAATGAAGGCAGTCGATCTAAAATAGGCTTAACATGCTCAAAATTAGATGGGAAATGGGCATTTCGGTAACAACAGAATATTCGGTGTTTCTCTTGAACAGCAAGCAGAGATGTCTGAAGACATGGTACCTGATATTTTGAAGCAATGCGCTACTGTGGTTGAAAAATACGCTTTGAGTTCAGTGGGTATCTATCGCTTGTCAGGTACAAGTAGTAAGATACAGAAACTCAAATACAAATTTGAGAATGCGGACCCCAATCCGATATCCGAGGAAGATTTATCAGATATCAACAATGTTACCGGTGTGCTGAAGCTTTGGTTTAGAGAGCTTCCTGATCCTCTTTTCCCTTCTGCCACTTATCATCAATTCTTGGAAGCAGCAAGTAAGTTATATGCAAATCCTCGTTTTATTTTTCTTGGACAACGATTGACTGGCTAAATTAGAATTACCTGATGATCGTAACCGAGTTATCGGATTACATACAATTATCAACGAGTTATCAGATGCACACTATGCCACTTTGAAATATCTCATGTGCCATCTTCACAAGTAAGTAAGACATACTAGGGCAAATCGTCTTTAGAAAAGAATGATTAAAATTCGACTGATTAGGGTTCAATCCTACCAACGGTTTAACAAGATGGGTGCAGCTAACCTTGCTACAATTTTTGGCTTGACTTTGATGAGTAATGAATCTGGTTCACAAATGCAAATGGTTATTCAAGATAACCAACGCTTTGCAGAATCACAACTGCAAGCAAAAGTTGTTCAAACTATTCTAGAGAACTATACAGAAATATTTGAAGAGGAATAGAAGTGATGGCAATAAAAGAAAAAAGAAAACAAGGAAACCATAAGAAAAAATGACATGAGAATCCATTCTACACATATCAAGTATATACATACTCTTTCAGTCTTCGTTTGATAGGGCTTCTTTATTTTCGCAGCAAGCTAGCAGCGCTATCACAGAAAGCATCTAGTTCTTCAACATTCTTCTCTTTCACCATTTCCAAGAAAGTTTGGGTTTGGGATGATTCAGACATATATTGGATGATGGCCTTTAGACTCTCTCGTAAAACAGTAGCAAATGGCCATGTATCGGATGAAATGCCAGCATCCTTTTCAATTGGGTCTCGACATTGTCGGTAGAGTCTCATCATACCTTCCAAGCAGTCCATACGTTGATCCTTATTAAGCGTTATATGTCTCACCTTTTCAATAACCCAATCCTCACATAAATCTTTAACAATAGTAGAGCCAAACCTGTCCGAAATCTTGAGGAGCTCAACGATATCTTGCCAAGATGTCTGATCAAGTGCGTTGGTATTCTCTTGGTTCAGCTGATGAATCGTATCGATAAATAGCTTCAAGCTATGGAAAGAAACATCGCGGATGGGTATAGCATCAGTTGATTGTGTTTCTGCATAATCTCCACTTAGTAGAGCCTCGAAAATAGGAGACCGGGCACATAAAAGCTGTCGATGACCCGAAATACGATGAAGGTCATCTGTCATGAACGTCACAATACCTGACGGGTTTTCTAGTTGAATAGGGCATGAGTTCTTTCGCTTTTCTTGGATAGAATTAGTTTCAGTAAGCCAAATCAATTCAAGCTCAAGTGATAATGCCTCTATCACTTGTGCTGCCGCATGTCGACGCAAAGGTGTAACCAGACCAAGTAGGTCATCTATTTCAGCCATCTTCGTATCTTCTTCTTCCTCCTTTGAATAATCTTCTTCTTCGTATTCAAGTTCAAACACAAGCATTTGACAAAGCATACCAAATACATTTCTAGTCACAGTAACAGATTGATTCTTGGACAGGTTCAAACCAAGTACCACATTCCATTCATCAGATGAAGGTGCTCCCATAGCGAGATAGGCAACTGCTACAGCAGTAAAGTCGTGTAGCTTAATAGCTTCATCTGTATTGTCTGTGAATTCATATAACCTCTGGAAGTCAGGCATTCTCTTCTCAAACAGTTCGTCACATATCGCATGTCTCCATTTGGAGCAAACAGCGCCCATGGAAGGGTGTTGTATCATTGGTCTAAAGAAACTGGTAAAAACATCACTAAGGATATTGATCTGTATGTTTTCATGTGATATAAGTATCCGAATTGCACTCCTCTTTAGATAATTTGCACATTGAATGGCAGGGCATGCTTTCTCGTCTTTTTCATTTTCTTCTATAGGTAATGCTGTCTCAGGTTCTGTTGTTGAAGGAGAACTACCCTCTATCTCGCTTTTACCATACAAAAGTTCACGTTTGTCGTCGTCTACTCTAGGGTTGCTCATTGCATCAGAATGTTGAGCATCATCTATGTGTTTCAGATGTTGCTCGTTCTCAGCCAAACAAATCATCAGCGTAGACAAATTGGATAATACTGATGTGTCTTTAATTATCTGCCTTCCACAAAGGTAGTTGTAAGACAACTGATCCAACAGCTGAGCAGCTCTTTTCATCACATCAAGATCGGACTTTATATACTTGAGGGTGTCTTCCTTTTGTTGAGAAACACTAGTTTGTTTCCTCCAGGGAAACAAAACGTCTAGCAGCAAAGGGAGTACAGAAGAAGTACGATTTGTGCCATCTTGTTCTTCTTGTTTATAACAAAGCCACTTGTTCATAGATGTTTCATCATACTGAAAAGAGCTGACTAGCATTAAGCAGCTTGATATAAGTTGATTCCAGCCCTTATAGATATGATCATCTAAGCCTTCTTCAGTAATGGCTAGTCTTTGTTTTTCTTTTAGTTCCACAGCTTCGTTCAATAGTTTAAGTGTGATTGGAAACAGATGGTACTGATCTCTCAATTTGGTACGTACAAAAGCTGTGCGCCGAGATAACACAGCAAGAAAGCGACCATACTGTGCATACATAGTCAAAAGGGATGCCTTCTCAATGATTCTGCCTTCAGGAACAAGACTGATATCAACCAATTGAAATACGTCACAATCAACAAGGCGTTCACAAGCACGATGATAACTCGAGATCTTCTCTAGCGATACAAATGCTCTTTTTGCTTTGTATACAACAGTTGAGACCTCTGCACTAAGATCAGTGTTGTCTGCTGATAATGTGGTTGCAGTCAGTAACCCCTGTTTGGCAAGATCGATGGTAGGCCCCCATATGAAGGGTGTGATGTTGGTTGTGGAGGTGGCAAAGACTTCGATTGCACTGCCATAATGTAGGAAAAAAATATTGAGTTTCATCATGCGAGACCGTAAAGGAGAACTGTTTAATTGGTCCCCGTAAAATAAGACAGTAGCAATCGATTTCAGGCACCAAGCAGCACGACCCGAGATCAGCTCAATTAAGGCGTTTGAGGCTAACTGAATATGCTGGATAAGCGATTCGAGGATCAAGACAAACAAATCTTGATTTTCCTGCATCATTTTTGCATCAAACTGATAGTTGCGCTCTTCGACATCAATACAAAGGTTAGTATGAAGCACAGTATTAGGCTTGCCGATGGTAGTAGCATGCTCTGGTAGAATAGGTTGAGAGACATAAGCCATAATGAAATTGACTAGATCGCAAACAGCTTGGTCAACATAATCAAGCCAGTACATGTGATGCTGTAGGACAGGAACAACATCAAGCGATATCTGTAGCATTTTGCCCATCACAAATCGGCTTACTTTCAAAGACTCTGGTGTACAAACAGGTGTATTCATAGTGCAACAAGTGTCATAGATCCAACGCTGCATCATAAGAGCGAGTACGGGCTGCCACTTTGCTCGCAGTTGTTCTTCAGAAATACAGCTAGCCGCCTTCCTAGATGTAGTGGTGCAACTATGAATAATAGAGCATAAGAGATACAAAAGTTTCTGTGGTGATTTTGAACTCATCGAAGCTTCTTCACGCATAGATATGAGGTATTCGTATTGACAGACTGCACACCATACTTGCGCCAGTTGCCGGAACAATACTGAATCAATAAACTCGCATAGCTTTTCTGGTGCTGAATGTTTGAACATTGACTTGAGCAGTTGACATATCTGCATATGTTGCTTTAATTGAGATTCATATTCAGACATATCTTTGTTGGGTGCTGTTAGTAATGTCTCGAGTATGCTGGGTATATTTGACATGGAGGATATAGCAAAAGTATATAGATCAAGAGATTGATTCAATTCTTCTATAAAGTTCGTGCATTGTACATTGATTGCGCACAGGCTATAGAATTGGATGGATGGTTCTTTGTACTGCAACCATCGAACCAGGTGCTTGACGCCCTGTCTATTCTTGAAATCGAACAGCAAACTTTTGCTTACAGCCGAATGATCGATCGACTCTAGCACTGTACAGACGAATTTGAGTGTGTATCGTGCTGTTGTAGCATCTTGGTTGGGATCGCTCAAAAGTTCAATTGCCCAACGTAGACTTGCTTTGAAAGAAGCAAGTCCAATCCGCTCTCTCATTCGATCGTTCTTGAAACACAAACTGAAGACAAGATTCAATATTTGTGCCAGGCGGTAAGGTGGCCATTCTTTGTTTTCTGATTGCTTTGCATAGCCGAGAACTCTGCGAAGAATATGGTCTATGGTTAGTGTCGAGGCTTCTGCTAGTGAGGCTTTATACTGGATAGACTTTGCATTGTTTGCGTTTTTTAGTGCAGAATATATTGTTCTTAAACTAGTATCTGGTTGTTGTGTCTGTGACATAGGAGGCGAGCAAGCTGCGGAGAATGGCTAGTAACAAGAAAAAACGTACTACCAAAAAAAAAGAGAGAACAAAAATTAAGCAGTCAGTAAAGCGACCTACGTGATTGTGTAACATACTGTCTTCTTTTAGAGTAAGTCTTGACAAGCTGATTTGCATATCGTGTATCACTTACTTTACTGTTCAAAATAATACCATACGAGTTCACAGTTACTTTAATTTGATTGAGAATGTAATGATTGGCATAAGGATCAGTATAGAAAAAAAAAGAAGCATAATTTGTTTTTGCTCTCATTGTCATTGATTCTTTCAAGCATTGAAGAAAAAACATGATTGCTCCAATACACTGCAAAACGATTAGACGGAATCCTAAATGAGTGGTTGGTTACAGTGCTGCCCAAGAAAATTCAGTCAAAGAAAAAGATGAGGTTCAATCAGCTATGCCTATGTGATTTTGGCTTATTCATTTTTTCATTTTTTTTTTATTCTGTAAAAAATCTAATGTAAGAAACCCCGCTTCTCACCAAAGTTGTTTTACACTTGCAAGTTTATAACAGATGTCTGAAAAGAGATCTAAAGAGTTCGATAGGCGTCGAGATAGAAGAAAAGTACATACAAGCTGCGATGCTTCACCTGTTTGATCTAGTACATCTGTCTGATCAGCTTTTTTTAAAAAAAAACTAGAATGACTCGACAAATACACCTTCTTTTCTTCAAGCTCCAATTATCCTAGATAGACGCGAGCGTGCTGAACCCTCGGTAGCTAGCCTTGAACCCGAAAAGCCCAAAGTCACTTTCACACAAATAAGTGATGCAGATGCACTCTATTCCTATATACCATTTATGCGAAGACCTAACAAATTCAACACAGATGCTATTCTCAAGGTAGATGCTCCGAGTTCATACAGTTATAACTGGTTCAGCTTTCTTATGTTTTTTTTCTTTTTTATTGCTAGATGCTGACAGACTATCCTGGTCATTTTGCTATAGGCATCATAGGAAAACAGGGCGTTGGAAAATCTACTCTACTTTCTCATTTTGCTCCCAACTCAAAACAAGTAAATATCCATTATACAATCATATGTTACAGCAAAATCATTGAGACATCAAGCTAGATATTCCCTACACAAAAGACGGACCAATACCTTTATCAAGGGCACAAAACAGAGGGAATCGATATCTATGTCACCTCTGAGCGCGCCATTTTACTTGATACAGAGCCCATTCTAGATTGGACAGTATTAGATAAAGCACTTAGAGCCGGTAGTTTGGGTGGTCTTCATCCAGACTTGTGGCTAGAGATGGAGAACTTGTACAACATCATCTTCATGATGTCAGTTTGCAATGTTGTTCTGGTTTTAGCGGATGGACCTGAATATGACATTGATTTATTACGACTTTTACAGAGAGCTACCATGCTCAAATTCAATATACCTGATTTTCCTCTGCTTGAATCCCAACAGGACATGAATTATTACCCCGATATTGTGTTCGTAAGCAACAAATGCCGAAAAGAAGAGTTCACAGTCGAGAAACATAGTCGACTGGATGCAATTCTTGGTTCCTTTTTTCAGGAGTCACAGCTAAAGACAAGAGGTAAAAACTTGTCATCTGAACCAAGTACAAAAAGCTGATTGTGTTTAATAGGTCTTACTGATTTTGGCAAGGTACTACCATTGTTTGAGGCCAACAATCATTCAAACCTGTTTTTTTTGCCTGACTGGTCAGAAAAGATGCAGGTGGAATCGTTTGATGTTCTTGTTTATGCATTGAGAGATCAAGTGTTTACTGCTCCTAGGAGACAAGGTAAAAAAGGACAAGTATCTGAAAAGGATTGGTATCGAAATGCAATGAGAGTCTACGAGCTTGTGCGTAAATCAGAATATATTCAAGAATATCTCCAAGCATTGCGCAAGTTAAAAGACTCATAAATAGATGGATTTCTTTTGAAAACGAATCGTCTGTTTAGAGTGATTGCGCACAGTAACTAGTGGCAAAAGAAATATAACAGTTTTTCCTGTATCAAAGGATAGAAGCTTTGCTATACTGCAGTTAATTGCTACAAAAGATGCGACAATAAAAGCGAGATGTTCACATACAAGTTTAGTTTTGTGTTTGCTATTCGATTCTTAACAAAGTATCTCTTACCTTGAAAATGACATCAAGAGTCTCTGAGTTTGCTGTCAAAGATACATATAAACAGAATGGACATAAGTGTTCTTTATTGATGAAAAAGGCCCTGGCATGGGGACACAATGGTTTTTTAGACATACAACATTTTCTCATATAGCTGCTTAAATTCAATGAGATTAGCAGTTAGTTCATCATGAAAAAAAAAAACTGTATCTTTATCAGCCCTTTAGTTGAAAAGGATAGGATAACTGGATTTCCCTTGGCGCCCAAACAAGTGTCAGTTCATCGATTGCCGAATAGTGCATTTCTGCAATGTATATTTTTTCAGAACATAATGAATCTATCATTTCCAAAGACAATTGTCTCCAATTCAGACTACAGGGTCTACAATGAGGTGTGTACTGCATTTTCAACATTATACATACAATTCAAACTATCATAATAAGCCCTTTATCCCTTTTGTGTTGATCTCTTTTGGGTTCACATACCAACTCTCAAAAGAATGGCTTCCTTCACCATTGTTACTGAATCTTCTCATAACAACTTGTCCTGCACATGATTACTGAAATTTCATAGGTTTCTCGCCCAAATGTCTACATGATAACGTCATTACCCTATTTCTTTCTGTGTCATATCCTATCCAGCAGCGCCTTAGTATGTTTTATCAAAGCTCTTCATTCAAAAAGCTAAAAAAAACACACTTTTGACGTAAAAGATGAGACAGCAGCTATTGTGTGGCGCAAAACACAGTAAATAGCATTCCAGTGTGCTCTCCTTACTTTGTCTCAGTGCAAACTTGCAAGTGTGATTCAATCTTCTTCTGTGTGCAATTTGCTTCTCTCACTGTATCATTTATTTAGAGATATGGTGTAACAAAAACAAATTGCAGGTGGTGAGACCATCTTCAGAAAAAATGATGAACTACATGGTGTCACCAAATGCTGCATAGGCAATTGAATCGACTCAGTTGAAATAGCCCAAAAAAATACCTGAAGAAAACAAAAAGAGTTGTCATTTTGTTTGAGACCTTTGTTTCTCGAGCAATATCAAACTTCTTTGGTTCGTATCTCATAGAAGAAAGAATTTGAACCCTTATCTACAGCTAAATGCTTTTCTGGTGTAACACGGTTCTACAGGGTTTATTTTTATTACAGAATAGCTGCTTTACTACAGTTTCACAAAATAATTCAGTATGCAATTGTTTGCTTAATAGACACAAATTGAATTGTTTGGTGTAACTGTAAAAGGAAGATGTACAACCGTAAAACTTATGAAATCCATCAATGACTGTAGGAACTTGAACTGCTGTACTGGCCCTAGACTTAAGTATATGGTAGGTTAAAGAGTTTGAAGAGCTAAGTCTACCTAAACAGCAGGATTGGACATATCTTGCTGTGGTCTCCAACTAAAGCCTTCCAGCTCGATTGGGTTTACTTGTTGGAATTGCAAAAGTTGCTTTGAGAGCACTTCATCAGTCAAGCGTTCTTATTAAGCCTACAAACTTGTTTAATAGCAAAAAGAAACAAGGGGTTGCTTACTTTGGATACAATTTACAACATTGTTGTTTCAAAAACTATTAAACATGTATATTTACACACACACAGACTTCATTTTGTTGCCAAGTTCGATTACTCTTTCGTATGTCTGGTGTGTACATCAAAAAGATAACCAGATTGATAGTGCATAATACAAATTGAATTGAGATCAGACTCAATCGATCTAGCAGAGTTGATAGAATCGACGGGCTTCAGCACTGCATGTGATTCAATCGGGAGATTCCTTTGAATCCTACCAATGCATCAGAAAAAGAAAGAATCAAAACACTAAGAGGGTATACTTGCAAGCTCAAAGTCACAGAAACAATGAAGCCGATAGAGGCAGCATCCTTATAGGATTTGACTGCTATAGCAAGATTTAATTGTCAATGAATTTCTTCTATGACATCGACTAGGCTTCTTGAATATCACTTTGAAGTTCTGTATCCACGCAAGACAGATCGATCTCAATGCTCGTCATTCTAACAAGTATCTGGTTGCTACTGCAACCATTAAGATAGGTATGCACTTGCTGCTATAGCTGTGTTGATGGTTACATTCATAGCTATTAGTTGTTTCAAAGTATGCTATTTTCAGGTTCGCTTGTACTATCGCTAATCAACTCAACAAACACAAGTCAAACTATTGTTCAAAACAGGCACAACAAAAGTAAGACGTTCATTGTTCTTCAATGACTGAAACTTTTTTTATTGATTCTGAACTTTGCATAAATTGCAAATGTCTTTCATTTGTATGTAATTTTAACTCAGTCATGAGATTTTGAAGACAAAACCCAATATGTTGCAACTACCCTAAGGAGTTCATGGTTTGCAAAGTATAAAAAAAAAGAATTGCCATGGTACTCACCATTCATTCTCTTGCTGACCATACTTGAACGTTCTCTTCGATCATGTTGGCTGATCATTGTTGTTGTAACTAGAACATAACAGAAGTAGCGATTATAACACCTCTGATTGGTGTCAAGTCTTTGATGCTTGATAATCTAGATTGCGATAGGATTCTCCGAGAATTTACTCAGACCTAACTGGCTGATTATTATCTATTTTTTTTGTAATATTTCGTTTGATTACTTGAACCTGTAATCAAAATTGGTAGGGCCGTAAAGAGTATTTCCTCTTTCATCCTTCTTATACATCAAATTTACTGATTGCAAGGCCCTTAAGAAAACATTGTTGTTTTCTTTAGTGTTCTCTCTACAGGAGGGTTAAGTTAGATCCAGTTGACGACTAGAGCAATCCATAATACGTCTTTTTCAGACTCTTGTTAACAAGACAGCAACCATTTAACTCAAGAACAAAAGTCTTGAGTGTGACTTTTCTTGTACCAAAGGTGTTTTGCTCAGAGTACGCTTTTAGAAAGCTATAGTTCAGCAAAGATAAAAGAGAACATAAAAGAGCTTTTTAATCATGTGAGCTTTAACTATACATGACGGCTCGTCATGAAGTAGTCTTGAGACTTTAAAAAGATCAATTTTCAAGGTGAAACTTTCAACGTATATTTCATTGTATATGAAAGGGAAACTATTTCAAAACTGTGCGTCTTTTGAGGTAATATCATAGCCCTTAAATTTACGCCTAAAGTTTTAATGCAAGCAAAATACCAGTAAAGCTCCGGACCAATTGGTTTTTCTATTTTAAAATCTGCTTGATCGACATGTATATTATAAGTTCATAGAAATGTATTGTGCTATTCATTGTTTAAACTATCAACCCAGCGCGCGGGCCCTCCCAAACCATGATAGGTATGTTGATTGCGGAAATATTACTCAAAACAAAGAACTTAGATGAAATCTCATTTGCAAAGGAGTAACAGTGACACAAAGGAACGTGTCTCTTAATTTGGCAGAGTTCTATTATTTCAAAAGAAAAAATAAAAAATAAAACTTTCTAAAAAAAAATCCTTAAATTTATTTATTTTTTTCTTCTTCTATTCCATTTCATATTTTTTTTTTACTATGCCTACTTTTTCATCCAAGATTGGCCGTGTAAAAACTTTGAAGCTTTCATTCAAAAAGAAGGCAGAAACGCCCACTAGACCAGCGACCGAAGAAACAGAGCCTTACCATGACAAAATCACAAATACCCCTGAGGCAATCTTATCTTCGCCTACAACAACAAATAATATCAGTTTTTCAGAAACCCTGAAAATGATTTCGAAACAAGTAAATAGCACACAATTTGATGATGTTTTTGGTTCCTTCTTTTTCAACGACAAGCGCTGTCAGCACCGTGCTCTGTTTATGGCTGCACGATTAAAACAAACACTTGATGCTGTCATTCACCCGATTCGGCCTAGTTCCAGTTATGGTGTACTGTGCGAGCTCTCACCTTCGATTGTTCCAAGTCAATCTCAGTCTATACCATCAAAAAGTACAAATACGTCAGCATCATATGATAAACCAATCATGGTAGATAGTTTTTGGCGTCTAGTGACGCACCGATTATATACATTGAACTACATATTGTTTGTCTTACCAGCTGACTCTCAAATGCGAGCCGATTTTTTAAAACGACTCGAATCAGATTTAGCCTTGAAAGGCGATGGAAAAGAGCTGGAGCGTCGAGGCGGCATGGAAGCTCATTTTGCAGTTCGTTATGCGCTGGAGCATAGAAGGAAACGCAGAAGAAAGACATTACTAGAGGACGCTTTTGCCGAAGAGAGGAAAAATGGCGGCAATATCGCCGGAGCTGTCTTGACTACTGGCTTAGATAATGAGAAGAACAATGCCAACAATAATTCTATAGTGGAACAAGCAAGGCAAACCATTGAGCAGTGCCTCGAAAGCGAATCAAAACTAAGCCATTCAGAAAAGGACGCAATGTATATGTTCCATGCGATGAGAGTGGGCATTTTGGGTGCCTTTGAACCTCATATTGAATTAGAAGAAGACAGATCATTAAGGCATCGACTAAAGCGCCTGGTGGATGAGAACAAGCCAACTGCACCAGCATACGAGAATCCATTTGAAGATGAAGATCTTATTGTAACTGAAGAAGACGATGTATCCTCAACAGAGAACCACTCAAAAGAAGTTGACAGTGGCTTTTACGATGGTTGGAGTCGAACAACAGTCTCGACATAAACTTCCTGTTTCTTACTTGCCTCTCTTTTTTTTTATATATATTTTGTATTTATTGCTCAGATTCAAGAAAAACTAACTATGTAATGCCAATTCGTGCTTAGCAATCAGACAATCTTGCACCTCTTTACACCATTAACTAGCACTGTACTTTACTCAATGATTTATGGATCCTTATCAGGGTTTAATGTCTATATCAAACATCTAATCAGATACTTATTGAATAGGTTTGGAGATTTGTCAATAAACATCCTATTTGGAACTCCAAGTCTTTTTTTTGGCTTAATCCCGCTCTACACAAATGTTATTTGCCCTAGAAGGCTCCTTATTTATTTCAAGGTTTTTAGCTTTCAGATCAATTGGTTTTTATTACTCTACCCCTTATAGAGAGAAAACCTCTTCTTGCTCTCTTCTTATCGTATAATTTCAATCTAACTTTTATCAGCAACATGTTATTAAATCTTTCTATGATAGGGCACTGACAATGGAAGAGAAAATGGGAAAAAGAAAATCATAAACCTTGAGTTAAACTCGGGTAAATTAAAATAAAAGAACAATGTATAGTTCTAGACCAAGATTTATACTTGAAGAGACCGAACATTATGCTTTTAGACAATTTCATGACCTACTGGTTAAAGCTGCCCTAGAAAGGAGAGGCAGTTTTGACCTAGATTCAGCCTGATTTATCTGTAAGCAGGAGAACAAATGCATCAAGGCTGTAAATATACCATTGTGTTTACTTCATTTTATCCAACACTCTTAACCTCAAATTGTACTGACATCTCCAAATGATTCTGCGCTCGCCAATTTTCCTTTACGACAACAAAAAAAAATATAGTATACTTGTCTCTTTGAACCAATATCTTTGGATGTTTACAATCAGCCCTAAAGAGATACATTTCTCTCTAGTTTAAGCGCGCATGTGATTTTTGTGATTTGAGCAATGTGTGCTGATAGTAATTTGGAGCTAACTCAAGAATCGTGGTCAATGATTGTATAGAGCCTACACCTTCCTCAACCTGTTTAGATATACTTTGACATGTGAGATGAGGGGAAGGCTTAAACATCAAGATATCAAATGTAGTAGGGATAAAGATCAGTCACGATTGGTTATTACTTTTTATAGCGGGTTCAAAAACCTTTTGTAATAAATGTGTGGAGTGTTGTCCGTTTTGCCAAAACTTCTATTGTCATTACGTATTTCTTAAAAATGTTGAGCCAATTTGTACTACTTTGTATGTAAAACTGTTTGTTTGCTTGCTCCCACTAAAGGGCGTTTGATTTTAGGCTTGAGTGATATAGAAATGGAGCTTCTTAGATTACTGTTCATACTTTGAAATTAGCACTATACATCTGATGCTTCTTTTCAATTTGCAAACATGTATATGAGTGTATCTCTAAATGGATTTTGTTAGCTTCTGGGAATAATCTAATTTAGAAGTACAATATGTAATTGCTCTCATATGAATCAAAAGCGTAAACGCATTATGCTGCTAGCTTCCTTGTTACTGCTTGTTATTATATGCAGCATATGCACTTGATTGCTTTTAAACTAAAAGAAAAATAACAATATAAATATGCCATTTATTAGAGTGTCATTTGACTATTTCCAATGCGAAGGACCGTCTGGATACTAAGCAATGATGTGTTTTTGTTGGCGAACAGCGTCTCCAACATCATAAGCGAAAGTTGCTGTACAAACTCATGAACACCATTACGGAGCAGGACACAAGCAGCAATCCAGTACACTGTTCGTTGGTATCGCATCATTTTTCTCAAAAGTCTAAATGTGATATGTTGAAGGGTATATTGAAGTCGAAGTACAAGACGAAATAGCCATCCTTTTCGTCTATCGTTCGAATTTGAATCAAGCGCTGGTATTAATTTCTCTTCTTTATGGCCCTTAGTCTGGTCTTCCTGTTGCTTTTGAACTTTAGTTAATTTTTCAGATAGAACACCAAAGGTAAGAAATTCTTGATGTACATCAGAAGAGGAAGGCTGAGTACTCAGTAAACCACCTAATTGCTTAATAGTTGTTCGCAAGCGTGGTGGTATGTTTGTACCTAATTTGGACGAAAGGGATAAACTGGAATATGTTTTGGCTACAGCCGTTATGTTGGATTGACTAGGGACAGGTGTCAAGGAATCAAGTGGTGTATTGTAGACACTGAAAGAGGAAGAAGGTCTTGTGACTTGTGTCATATTTACAGAGTCATAGTAAATGGATGAGCATGAGCTTCGTCTACTCATCTGTCTATCAAGTGGTGGCTTGTACTTGTTGTAACATTCGTCATGGGTTAGACTCCAT
This sequence comes from Blakeslea trispora, assembly GCA_025331445.1. Taxonomy (NCBI): domain Eukaryota; kingdom Fungi; phylum Mucoromycota; class Mucoromycetes; order Mucorales; family Choanephoraceae; genus Blakeslea; species Blakeslea trispora. The sequence continues at coordinate 419,394 of JAIWNE010000001.1, read as the reverse complement.
ATGAAGTCATTCTTTCCACCCAAATCTGTGTAAAGCCATCAGTGCGAAATTCTCTCGAGAAAGAAAAAATAACTATTCTCACCTCGAATTAAATCTTGCTCATCAATGTATTCTTGTAGCTCTTTTGGTGTCGAAAACTTAACCTTAGCCTTGGCTTCGTTAGATAATACTAACTTACACATCTGCCATAAGCCTTGGTATACCCAGCCAAAATGAATGAGATTGACGGTACCAACCATGCCTGGAAATCTTCTGACCAAGCTTATAAGCGACTTGTATAGATTAATGTCCTGTTTTCTTCAATGTCAGAATAATTACTTTTTCTTTTCAATACTAGCTATTCATCAAGCTTACACTAGGTAAATATGAAGTGTCTTTAAAGTCAATTAAGACAACCGCATCTAGCACAGCTGGTTCTTGAATTTGGTGTTCCATTCTTTCTTTCGTAAGATGCCATAGATGTAACCGAATGGTTTCTAATACAAATATGACAAGGGGTGCATAAAATTCATTTATGTCATCCTCAGAAGAAGGCTTAGGTAAATGGGCGAGTTGAATAATCAATATAGGTCGACCCACTCTGTCAGTCTTATGAAAATAAACTAGAGGTTGAGAGAGGAACTCAATTAGATGGCAGGTTCTAATTTCATCGACACCTTCTGCTATTCGCCATCGAATTGTATCCAACAAAAGTGACAGTGTAGTAGGTAATGAATAGTTGTTTTTCCTCAGAAAACGAAATAGGGTCACTACAGACGTAGAAAAAAAAAAGTAATATTCAGTGACTACTCCAAGGCTGTTAGCATGCTTGTTTGTTACATCTATCATTCACATATTCATTTAGGCTGTCTGCTTCTTCAGTGGTCAACTGTAGTTCATGTATTAGGTGAGGTATTTCTCGTTTAATAGCATTCTGTATATTATCGATAGCTCGCTCATGTTGCTCAAGCAGTTGGTTGTTCTCTGAGTGGCGACTTTTATAAAAGTTCATTTTGTTATGTAGAAAGAGAAAGAAAAGAGATGAAAGAAAATATCCTCAAGGTTTATAGTTATTCATACGAGAAAAAAACTGAAAAAAATAATTTCATGTGAAAAACAAACATTAGGGCTTAACAAGTTAAATCAAATTCGTCGGACAGTAAAAAAAAGACAGGACCATTGTTCCCCACACACACACAAATTGTTGATTTAATAATTACAGAAAATCCAAAGGGTTTATTACATAAAAATATACACTAAAATGATATATGGTTAAGTTTAAGCATTGATCTTAAGCTTAGCAAATTCTTCAGCAGCCTTCAAGGCATCAGAGAGACCATCAATCTTATCACCAGAACCTTGAGCAGCGTCATCCTTACCGCCCTTCTTACCACCAATCTTTTCACAGACAACAGCAGCCCATTCAGAGGCCTTCAAGCCCTTTTCGATATAGTTCTTACCAACGATACAGTTGTGGGCAACACGACCTGTTTCCTTATCACCAGAAAAGACATAAACAGCCTTATCCTTCAAGTTGGTCTTGGCATAAGTAATAGCACCACCCAAAGCCTTGGTGTTGTTACCCATGGGTAATTCAGCAATGAAGAAAGGAGCTTCAGGATTTTGTTCGAAATACTTCTTGACAGCTTCACTAGCTTCCTTGACTTGTTCAGCCTTACGAGCCTTTTCGGCGTTATCGAAAGCTTTCTTGATTTGAGAGAAGCGATCACGGAAAGCAGCCTTGTCAACAGAGGAGATGACAGCAGCATCAAGTTCCTTTGAGACAGACTTGAGAGCAGCTTCCAATTCAGAACCACCCAACTTTTCGAGTTGATCCAACTTGGCAACAAAAGTTTGAGCTTCACGTTGAGCAGCAAGGGCTTCATCACCAGTAACAGCAACAATACGACGGATACCCTTGGCAATACCAGTTTCTTCAATGATAGCCAAATGCTTAATGTCACTTGTCTTGGCAACGTGAGTACCACCACAGAACTCGACACTACTTGTCTTCCATTGAGGGTTAGAGACATCTTGAGTGACTTCATCGATATCAAAACCGATAGAGACAACACGGACAGGGTCAGGATAGGTTTCGCCAAAGACAGCTCTTAAGCCATGGATAGCCTTAGCAACAGCCAATGGAACTTCCTTGGAGTAAACCTTCATGTTCTTGCCAATGAAGTCATTACAGATCTTTTCAACCTTTTCCAATTGCTTAGCGTTGACAGGAGACTTGTATGAGAAATCAAAACGGAGCTTTTCGGGAGAGACAAGAGAACCCTTTTGGTCAATATCTTCACCCAAAACTTCACGAAGAGCAAAGTTAAGGATATGTGTGGATGTGTGGTTGTTTCTCAAGGGGAAACGACGAACATCATCATAAGAAAGTTCAACTTCATCCTCAACAGACAATTGACCATACTTAAGGTGACCAACGTGCAAAACATAACCACCATAGACTTGGGTGTCATGAACAGCGAATTCAGTGCTACCATCCAAAGTGATGATAGAACCAGTATCGTATTCTTGACCACCAGACTCAGCGTAAAAGTTGGATTTATCGGTCAAAATACCAAAGTGGCGATCTTCGGGAATTTCAGAAGTAGAGTTAAGGAACTTGTGTTCAAAGAAAATACCCTTGATGTGGCCTTGGATGTTACCAGGCAAGTATTTGTATTGGTCGTCAGTCTTTGGAATGGCATCGTTGTTATCCAAGGCACCAAGGTCATGAACATCAAGAGCAACAACACCTTGACCATTATCACCACCCTTTACTTTGCGAGACTTGTTCTTGGCGGCTTCTTGAGCGGCTTCGAATTGAGCTTCGTTGACTTCCAAACCGTTTTCTTCGGCCATGATGCGAGTCAAATCGACAGGGAAACCATAGGTATCGTAAAGTCTCCAGACATCATCACCAGACAAGACAGTAGAGCCAGATTCCTTAGTCTTCTTCATGTAGGCTTCAAAGAGCTTTTCACCACGATCTAAAGTTTTGGAGAAAGCAACTTCTTCTTCGTCCAAGATGGCCTTGACATCATCAGCCTTCTTGGCCAATTCAGGATAAGCTTCAGTCATTTGTTCGACCAAGGTATCAACCAAAGAGGAGAAGAAGGAACCAATAGGAACGTTGAAGTATTTGCGGACATAACGAGCACCACGTCTAAGAATACGTCTCAAGACGTAGCCACGACCTTCGTTACTGGGAACACCACCATCAGAGATAGCGAATGTCAAAGTTCTAATGTGGTCACCAACAACACGATAAGCTGTGTCAATACCATCCTTATCTTCTTCACCCAACAAGCCAGTGTAATCTCTAGCACCAGTCAATTCCTTAATCTTATCAAAGATAGGACCGAAACAGTCAGTATCATAGTTGGAATACTTGTTTTGAAGGATAGAGACAAGACGTTCAAGACCAAGACCAGTATCGATGTGTTGGTTGGGCAATGTACGAAGGGAACCATCTTGCTCTCTGTTGAATTGAATAAACACAATGTTCCAAATTTCAAGAACGTTAGGATCATCCATGTTGACCAAATGAGCGGCATCACGTCCACCAATACGGTCATAGTGGATTTCGGAACAAGGACCACAGGGACCGGTTTCACCCATTTCTACAATAAGATTTAGTAAAGAAAATCAACGTACATGAACCAGCTCTAGTTTACCCCAAAAGTTATCTTTCACGTTGCCAGGAATCAAGCGCTTTTCATCAACACCAAGATCGATCCACATTTGCTTGGCTTCAAGATCAGCAGGAAGGCCTTGCTTTTCGTCACCACCAAAGTAAGTGACATAAAGACGGTCTTCAGGGAGATTGATGATCTTAGTCAAGAACTCCCAACCAAACTTGGTAGCTTCGGTCTTGAAGTAATCGCCAAAAGACCAATTACCCAACATTTCAAAGAAGGTGTGGTGGTAGGTATCTTTACCAACATCGTCCAAATCGTTGTGCTTACCACCTATTGTCATAAACTTTTCAGATATGTGCACTACGCATTTCTTTAGATATATCCATCTTACTTACCAGCACGAATACACTTTTGAGAGTTACAAGCGCGCTTAAGACTGGCCATAGGGGAGTTGGGATCAACTGTACCCAAAAAGAGAGGCTTGTACTATATATGCATTCAATGTGAGTCATATTTTATTTATTATTGTTTTGGTTATATCAAATTTTACCTGGTTCATACCGGCATTAGCGAACAAAAGGGTAGGGTCGTCATGAGGAATAGTTGAAGAAGAGGGCACAAAGGTGTGTTGGTTATCCTCAAAGTATTGAATAAAGGTGGAGCGCACCTTGTTAACAGGCCAGTCAGTCATGGTATTAAAAGCCAAAAAAGAAAGAGAAGGGGGGAATAAGGGAAAAACAAAGGGGAAGAGAATATGTCAAAAGAAAATAGAAATAATTTTTTAAGGGAATGAACCAATAGGCGCGCTAGCGAAAGCTGTCACAAATAAAGTTCGCGAAACACAAAACTATGCTTCATGCCCTCTTGGCTATTTGATTTTTCGGAATTCCTAAAACTGATATTTGAGACAGTTTTGATTAAAATTTGAGACAAGTACAAGTCGAAAAGCTAATCAATATAATTCTCTTATTCAAATGACTGCCTGTTATGAATTCATTCATACGATGACAGTCTAAATGTAAGGCTAAATTGATTTAGATAAAAATCAGATGGAAGATTGTTTCGATCTCTCTCTCTCTCTCTTTCTCTCTCAGCCATTGTTGGCTAAAGCTGTGTTACAGATGAAGCTTGAGACAAAAATCCAAATACCTTTTCTTAAGGGAAACTCTGTCAGAAGAGCTTCTTTTACTTGGTACAAGGGAAACCGAAATAAACAACTAAAGGAGATACCAATTCAAAGCTATCCTCCATCCTATTCTATCATTCATTTTTCCTCGCTTTCTCTTATGATATGCAAATGGTTGCTCATTTGATTTGTGTGCTCACATTACAAGTCCGCTTGCTGGTAATAGTGTACAATTCTTTTTCCAAAAATACCATTTCATGAAAGTGTGTGTGTGTGTGTGTGTGTGTGCATACGTGTATCCCCCTCTTTTCTATAAACTAATCCCGACACAGTCATTATAACATGAATACAGCAACCCGCCGCAAAGTGTCATATGTAGTTAGCTTTAGTAATGAGGAGCAAGCACATTGCCTCGGTGTGAACTCTTTAGCGATAGACACCACTAAAGACGGTGGCATCTTATATTCAGCTGGTAGAGACGGTGTTGTTGCAAGCTGGCATCTTAATTTCACACAAGCAAAAGACAAAACAACAACAGACGACTCTAGAAAGGTTGGTTTGCATAACAGTCATACCAAGGAAGACGAACAAGTCATAGCGCTTAACTCACATAAAACGCCCTGTATATAGACTACATGCAAAGCTTTCTCACAAATGCACACTGACTGGGTCAATGATATTGTCTTGTGTCAAGCTGGTACTTGTGGTAAATATATATTTGAATGATAGAATTTTGTTTAGAAATACCACTAAAGTTTGACATTCTTTTTTTTTTTAGTCGTCTCTGCATCCAATGATCGAACAATCAAACTATGGAAACCTTATAGCGATACACCAAAAACAGCACATACAATTGGTCACCATATGGATTATGCCAAGTGTCTTACTTACGCCTCGCAGCCTGGATGGGTTGCAAGTGGTGGTTTAGATAGATGTATCAATATCTGGGATATTGAAAAGACAGAAGCGTCCATCACGATTGATGCTGGCCCTACAAATCATTATGGATCAAATGAAAGTAGCAGTAAGTTAGACACCTTATAAGAAGAATGTGGCATCTCACTCTTTGATTCAGATGCAATGAATAGCAATTCGAGCAAGTCTTCCATTTATGCTTTAGCTGTCAACCCATCAGGTACCTTAATGGCATCAGGTTCACCCGAAAAAGTAGTTCGCTTATGGGATCCAAAGTCAGGTAAACGCATCAGTAAATTGACAGGCCATACCGATAATATCCGTGCTCTGTTGATAAGCGATGATGGACAATATGTAAGTCGATTCCAAGATATTTATTGTCTCATACAACTCACTTTATCACAAAGATTCTCTCTGGTTCTTCGGATTCCACTATCAAACTTTGGTCTGTGAAGGCCCAACGTTGTATTACAACTTATGAAACGCATCCTGATTCAGTTTGGTCCTTGTACTCTAATCATCCAGAACTCAAGGTCTTCTATTCTGGTTCTAGAGATGGCCTTGTTAACAAGACACAAATTTCGGGTCAAGCTTCGTTTGACAGCGAAACTGAATGTATTGGCTTGTTTAAGGAGGACAGTGGGGTATTAAAGGTAAGCAATGCTTTCATGCCCCTACTTTGACCTGAAAAAAAGAGAGAGAGAGAGAGAGAAATGATAGTCATATACTTATCTATCTTGTAGATTGCAGCCTTGGATGATACTTATGTTTGGACAGCTACTTCTAGTTCTAGCATTAATAGATGGTTATCTGTTCCTTCAACTGAATCTCGACAGAGCCTGCCCCGCTCCAACTTCAATCCCGAAATTCCTTCATCGGCCTTAATCAAGTTGCCTGCTCCAACTTCGCCCTATACATCCCAAATTCCAGACGCATATGTTCCTAGTGATCAATTGACCATGTACGCAGGCTCGGTACTCTCAATTCCTACCAGCTATCAAGAAGACGACCTTGACAATGACAATTCATTGATCCCATTACGATCTGAACCCGATGATGTGATTGCTGGAAAACCAGGTATCATATCTCACCTCGTTCTCCAGAACAGACGTCATATTTTGACCAAGGACACCAATGGCGAGATAGCAATGTGGGATCTTACTAAATGTACTCAAATCAAAAATTTCGGTAAAAGAGATATCGAGGATGTTGCCTTCGAAGTCAACAGTATCGAGAGTTTCCCTGCCTGGTGTTCAGTGGATACTAAGATTGGTGCGATCACCGTTCAACTCCATGAGCTTCATTGCTTTGACTGTGAGATGTATGCAGATGAAATAGAACTACCTGAGGGTTATGAGGTCCGAGAAGACCAGCGTCTGAACTTGGGTAAATGGGTTTTGGCTCATTTGTTTGAGAAATTTATAGCAAACGAGATGGAACAAGACAGTATTCGATTTGAATTGGACCAGCCTGACAAGTCCAACTTACTTAAAGGCAAACCTCCTCAGACGCCTACTGAGTCTACACTACCAGAACAAGTAGTACCATCAACGCCTGTGACTACGACTTATGAACAGACTGGACTGGAGGGGCCAAAGCTACCTTTGACTGCTGTCACAACTGATACCGATCAATCCCCTTATCTACCTACTTCCCCTCAAGCTGCTACCTTTGCTGGGCCATTCACTGCACCACCATCATCTCAAGTCCAACCTGATTACTTTTCAGGGATGCATCATGGACCAAGCATGACCCGACGAGAATCAGCCGTTCAGATTCCTCCTCCTGCTGCCTTGCCAAATTCTCCCACCTCGCCAACAAGCAGCAATTTTATGAACCGACTGAAAAACTTGTCTGCTAAAGCAAAGTTGACACGTATGCCTACCAACGACGAGAAGACACTTAATGGAGACAACTTGAATCATGTCCCCTTGACGCCTTCTGCCAACCCATCTACAAACGCTGCTCAGCTAACTACACCTATCAATCATAACCACCTCGAAGAAGGTCAAGAAGATGCAGAAGAGCAGCCAAATAGACTTGCAGAGATTGAGGAAAATAAGATCGACTCTTATTCACCTCCCTCTCTTGAAGACTTCCCTCCATTAAATATACCTTCAACTACTATGATTATCATCGCTGAAGAAAGTGCAGAGGCATCAACAGGCATGGATCTATACCGTGGCACTGTTGGCTCACTTGGAAAAGATGCCGACACCATCATTGAAGTAGCACCATCTTGGTTGCTTTCTTATTTGCTATATGTTAGTTATTTTATTATCTGATGTAATCATCCTTCTCAACTTTTCTTTTTGTAGAACAAGACGCCACCAAAAGAAACAGTCAAGTTAACCTTTGTTTTGAAACCTGCTACAGGGTCGACATTAGACGAGCTTCCTGGAGGGTAAGTTGTGTTGTATAGATCAAACTGCCTTACAATTGTTTTTGTGTTTCATTAACCAACTTGTTTAGATCAAATAATCGCCTATTGGCTAACCGGGTCTTGCGTGTCCGGAAATTGACTCAATATGTTGCCGAAAAACTCGGCATCAAAGATGAATCCACACTCGAGTTACTTTGCGGAGAAACACTACTTACCCCTACTATGACACTGGCTGCTATCAAGCATCATATATTAAGGACAAGTGGTGACATTCCAATTTCTTACCGTCTTCAAGAAACTGAATAAATCTCTGCAGGCAGAGAGCTGTCTTTTATTTTAATGCTTAATTTTGCATGAATTTAAAATAATAGTGAGAAAAAGAAAAAAAAAACGTGGCTGCTCTCTGATTTTTTTCTCTCTTTTTTGAAGCGGCGAAACGCATTGTCTTTTTTTTTTTTATATAAGAAAAATTTATTCTATCCCTGTCATTTTCTTTTTTTTTTCTTTTTTTTATAGCTTTCAGTTAACTATGTCTTTCCGTTTCTTGCGTTCTTCTCTTCGCGTTGTTGCCCGTCCTGCCATGGCCAAGAGCTTCGTTGCTCCTCGCCCCATGATGGCCTTCAATGCTACACGTGCTTTTTCAGCTGCTCTTCCTCGTATGAGTAACGGTGCAGGTATGGATCAAGCATGATAAGTTGACGTTATGTTTATTGACGTGTTTATGCTCAGTGGATGCCGATCTTATCCACAAATTGGACGAAGAACTCCAATATGAAAAGTCCAACGAAGAACCTGCTCAGCCCGAGTTTGTCAAGGACTTTTTAGAAGCCAATGCTTTTACTGTAAAGTAATCAAATGAATGTGGATGCATCGATAAGAAGGACTAACAAAACAATCAATAGCTCGAAGATAAGCCTGGTGTAGATGAAGTCACCCTTACTCGCAACTTTGGCAACGAAAAGTAAGGCATCAAACACAACATCATATATCAAGCTGAGGAAAAACAACAACTCACCTCTTTATTTTTTTTTTTTCGAAAAAGGATTCGTGTTTTGTTTTCTATTTCTGATATCAACAATGCTGCTTCTGATGAATTCCTTCCTGAAGATGATATGGTTGAAGAAGAAGAAGAGGCCGTCTCTTTCCCCGTTCGCGCTTCTGTGACTATTGAGAAGGTAAATTTGACAAGATAAAATCCAGGTTGATTTTGTTATTGATGATATATCTGTATTTTCTCCATTTCAGGAAGGTCAAGGTGCTGTTACCATTGACACAGTTGCCCAAGATGGCGAAATTGCTGTTGAGAGCGTCATGTACTACAAGGAATCCAAGTTGGCTAACGAGCAATCTGCTGAAGCTGACTGGCAGCGCCGTGGTCTCTACATTGGCCCTCAATTTGCCGAATTAGATGAAGGTCTTCAAGGTCTTTTCGAGCGTTATCTTGAAGAAAGAGGCATCAACTCTGCTTTGGCTAACTTCTTGCCTGACTATATTGAACACAAGGAACAAAAGGAATACACACAATGGCTTGACAACATGAAGAGATTTGTTTCTGCTTAAATTAATACAGATATCCTAAACCTACAGAAATAGTAAAATGATTAAAGTAATTAAATATAAAAAAGCCAAAATGTCAACTTCTGAGCTTGAATAGGTTTATGCGGGACAATAAAATATGTGCACGCACCATGTTTTCCTTTGTTCTCTCTTTATCTCTCTCTCTCTTTTTCTTTTCTCACTTTGTTCTACTTGTTGGTGTTTTGCCTGACTTATATCTTCTTTTTTTTTCAACTCTAACTCTTCACTCTCTTTTGCCTCCTTTTGCCTTCGTTGATGTGCGATACAAATTGGTGTACTTTTTGTGATTGTGCTATAAAGCCAGAGTTGGTAAGGCGAACAGTGCAAGATAAAGAGTAGAGCTTATCTAACATCCTACGCGTTCTGTATTAGAACTCCATCTATTGCTCTGAAAGATGCTTTCAAAGAGATGCGTTTAGCTATGCGACTCTATGCTCAAAGCAATATGACGTGCCAGCCTCACATCCCTCAAAGACACTACCTCTTTTATCGACTTCTCAAGAAGATTATACCCAGTCTTTCCAAATTGAGAGCAGTAATAGCAGTATATGCAGTGATGATCTTGCTGCTATGCATCTGGATATGCTCCGCTCATCGCCCTCGAATGGATCGCATACCAGACGGTCTCCTTCGTTATCATTTACCCGGAGCCGTAGCAACAGCAGTCGTATCCTTGAACTTTCTTCTTTAGCTACACCTGATAACAATCCGGCTATGGATGAGAAGCTGAGCTCTTTTCCTACGACTGGGTCGTTGGTCTGCAAATTTGAGCAAAAACAAATGTAAATAGTATTTAAGCAGCAAAAATAAATCAAATTGTTTTGTACAAGTGTGTACATGTATATACAAAGCAAGCATATTTGTGTTTATTGACGATAACCCCCCTTTCCCTTTTTATTTTTTTCGTTTATTCAGATACGCGAGACAACGAATGGTAGGGTTTGTGAATACTCAATGAATGATATTTCTTGAAATGTATAACTATGATTTCATTTAAAGAACAAACCTGTTTAGGGGGATTCAATTAAGCATGTATTTTTCCTGTCCATTTTTTTTTTTATGCATCAAAAAAGAAAGCAACTTGTCTGGATTCTAGTGTGATGAATGGACTTGATTATACCAACTCAAAGTTTATAGTCTCCATACCATCAGATAGGCAACATCATCATTCATACAACAATCTAGTCTAACCTTAGTACATGCTGAGCAATACCAGTTTTCTGTTTGGCTCTATCTTACATGTATCACACATAAGCAATGAAGCATTTTAATGAGTAGCACAAATCTATTATTTGAGGCAAAGAGAAAAACAATAGCTAGAGAAGAGTACTGTAAACCGCGACTAGTACAAGGCTATTTAGAATCATCAAGTAAAGCAATACATAGCCTCACTTTTATACTGATTACTTGTCATTCATGTTATGAAGCATACTATTGAGCATCTTTAGACATCATTGTTCTGTCTAGCAAAAGAAGATAATGTAATACAACAAATGCTTTTTTTTTATTGTTTTGACTGAAATTCCGACATGAGAAATCATACTTTTGAGCTTTGAATTAGTGATAACACCAACAATAGGGCAACACCCTTCTTTCTTTTTTTTTGGAACATAAAAATTGGGTTGTTATATCCTCGCTTTATTTGCACTATCAAAACCAACAGAATCTACACGAGATTTTCAGGCACTTTTTTAGAAAAAAAAGGGAAAGAACTCAACAGATACAAACAAACACGTCAAGACTTCTGGGACCTGTAAATTGAATGTCTCAATTAAGCATAGCCGATGTTCTTAATAGAAGCGAAAATGAGTATGCCTTGCATGAGAGCAAACAAGAGTTTTAAATCAGAGAACTGCAATGCAAATCACTATTTGTTTAATACATGTACTAGCACAGTTCACTAAACTGGTTATTCTTTAAACAAGAATATGTTATCTACACTATGGCTTTAGATAGAAAGGGTTGCTTATCCTGGTTTTGTTATAGAAAGTCTGCTAGTAACCCAACAAGTACTGTAAATCAATTAGGCAAATAAAAGTCCATCATGAGACCTTGCCTATTTATCTTAAAGGCTGTGGCTACAGTGAAACCCAAGGATTGCTTCCGATAAAGACTTTAAACACTTTATATTATTAGCTCGCTTTGCTGATGCTTTGTGCAAACAAAAGCACAATGATACAGTCAATGTGCCATTTTACTATAAAAGATATGGCTACACCCTTTAATCTGAAAATTATTTTGTGTAAAGAGGGAGAGTGTATCCACCAAGCCCATTATATTGAGTCATCAGTAAGGCGTTACAGTATTCAACCTGTGAGTTTCAATTTGTTAGTATGGCCTCCCTCTTTTTTTTTTTCTTTTTTTGTATTCTTTTTTTCTAGACTCTTTCTATGCTTTATTCGTCTGAAGCCCGGTAGTACCAAAGCCTATCTCTGTCAATGCTTAGCTAATGATATCATGAGCTTAGTTCACCTTATTCCATCTTATATACAGCAAAGATACAATGTGCTACAATCATCTAATCTGTATTATACTGCTTAAAAAAGCAGAACTTCTTGCTGTTCTATAGAGTTCAGCCCTGAATAAAGAAAATAAGAAAAAAAACAAGGAATATCGCCTCTTGTACTTGTTCGAGTCTTGGTAGACGCATTTCTTACTTGCTATAAAGAGTTCTATCATGACATCAGACAGATGTATCTTTTGCAAATGTTAAGGTCAATGATAGACACTTTCCTGTACCACGCCGTTTATCCGCTATCCTTTTGCACTTCCGATTAAGCACCAAAAAGAACAGTAGTCTATCATGTATAAAGCGGGTTTAATATCAGAGAATAGAGCATTGTGCCATCATAAATTGATGATATTCGTCATACTCATCAACAGTAATACGCGTTTTCTAGAACAGAGAAAGTATGTCATATTTTGCCCCACAGTAATACGTGCTTGGTAAGAAGAAAAAAAAAAAGATATAAAAAGGGCCCATTGTATTGTCTTTCTGCCTAATTCTTCATCTAAATATTATTATTATTATTAAACATGTTTGAAAAGTATCCCCCTGGTGTCCTTCAAGTTACCGTTAGTAAGTTATTTGTTTGTGACTATTGAGGTGAGTATGGTTTATTTACCCCCTCTCTCTTGCCTTTTACTATTAGTCGAAGCTCGCGACCTTCATGGTGAAGACTTGTTTGGTCAAAACGATGCCTTTGTGTAAGTAAAGACCTTGTAGCAACCTAGCTATCTGTTCTCATCTTGTTTGTGTAGTGAATTGTACATTGACAAGGATTACAAGCAAAAGACATCTGTCATCAACGACAGCAACAACCCTGTCTGGAACGAAACATTCACTTTCAACCTCGAAGAAGGCCATGCTCACAAGCTTTACTTTAATGTGATCGACAAGGACCTCATTGGCAGTGATGATATTGGTGAAGGCAAGCTTGACTTCAAGGAAGCTTTTGAAGGTGTGCCCATCGATACCTGGGTTAACTTGCCTGCCAAGATGGGCTTGACTAGCCATGGTGAAGTTCACGTTACCGTTCAATTTATTCCCAACTAAAACAAATAATTTCTGTACAGTGTCCTAATAAAGTGATATTAATTTTTTCTTTTTTAAAACCGATAAAAAAAAGTACGCATACAGTTTCAGACCTTTCTTTTTCATCTCTCTCTTAAATAATAAAATGACTACTAAAAAGTTCCTCAACAACGAAGAAAAGCGTATCATGCTTGAAATAAAAAAGCAGGGCGTCAAGATTTCTCAAATGGCAGACGCATTGGAGGTAAAAGTGAGTACGGTGTATGCAGCTCTGAAGGGAGCAAAATTGAGAGGTACCACGGATCGTGCCACAGGATCTGGAAGGCCCTCCAAGCTCTCGCCAAGAACGCTACGATTACTCAGAAGAGAAGTCATCTTCAACAGGAGAGCCACATTGGCTGAACTGACAGCATCTCTTCCTGTCAAGGTACACCCCGCCACGGTATGCCGTGCGTTGCACAAAATGGGGTTCCATCACCGTGTGGCGGTCAGAAAGCCCTTTCTTACTCCTCTGCATCGATTCAACAGACTCAAGTTTGCAGAGGAGTACCAAAACTTCACGCTCGAGGACTGGAAGAAGGTGGTATTCACGGATGAAAGCTCGTTCGAAAACGGCAAAAATTCCGCCCCTGTGATGGTCTGGCGCTTACCATTGGAGAAATACCTGGAGGATTGCTTGGCGCCTACCTTTAAGAGTGGCAGGACTAGCCTGATGGCTTTGGGGATGCCATCAGGTAGGATCGCAAGTTTAAATCCCATTGAAAATTTATGGATGAAGATGAAAAGGCGTGTGCAGGCCCTTCGAGCTGGAGGTAGGCGCTTCCGAAACGCGGAGGAGTATAAGGCATGCTTGCAAAGGGTTTGGGATGAATTACAACCAAAAGATTGGAACAAACTCATTGCAAGCATGCCTGGAAGACTACAGGATGTAATTAAGAATAAAGGTGGGCCAACTCATCATTAGTTGGCCCCTGTTCAATAAAAGAAATTTTGTCTCTAAAAGTATTTTGAAGATCATTTCAATTTTGCGGGGTTTCATAAAATTCTAGTATTTTTTTTTTCGCTCTCAGTGATCTTCAAATCTTGTTATGGCCTTTTCTTAAACCAGACGAGTATAAGTGAAATCATTTACTATCATTCTGCTCAGGCAATAGCATTGGATGTTTGCACTGATTCTTGTCGTGGTTTCCAAATTGATTGTTCTGTGTAATAATCCAGACCGACCAACAGTATCATCCCTTGATTTAGGACTTGATCCAGTTTGAGCAAACCGGAATTTGTTCCGTCAAGACGAATCATTTTGAAAAAAGGTCAACAGTGTAAATATAGAGCTTGCGCCTGCAATGTCCGTTGCATCGAAGTAGACCTTTAACCTTATGATTCAGGTAAGTTGTAATTCATTATTATGAAAGCCGTCACTGACTTTCTTCCTTTATTAGCTTAGCAAAGATACAAAAAGACAGACTTGCCCCTCAAGAAACGAAACTGAAGGAAATCGTCTCTGAATTTGAAGTTGTATTGAACAACATGAAGCTGGACACAGTGTCAACAACCGTCAATCACATGAGCTCTCAAACAACCAGGTCAATCATCAGCAATAGCAGTACCTCAAATGATCACAACTTGGCAGCAATCAACACTTCAGTGCGAAACATTGCAACAAACTTTAATCACATGCGCTTACTTTGTGAACAGCTCCAGAGTCAACAATGAAGGCAGTAACAAATGAAGAAGAACTGGTAAATGCCAACAACGGCAACTCAACTGGTGAACCTGTATCAGTTCCTGAGGCGAACACTACCGATATCGAGCCAGTCAAGTACTCTATGAAGCGCTGGGCCAAAACCGTGCCTGAACTTTGGCTGGAGTTCACAGTTGGATTAGAAGGGACTCCTTCTATTGATGAGCTCAATAGACTTTACAAGGTGAGTTGGAGAAGAGACGAAAAAGGTAAGGAACACTATCAATTGAAATTCATTTACAAAAATTCTAATAACAAAGTTTGATCTTTAGAGCGCAAGATGTATTCAAGGCGCATCACCATCATTAACAAAACTAGAGAGCTTGTTAGTGAGGGCAAGACAGAGCCAGATGTAGTGGAGCAATTAGAAAAAAAAAACGTGTATCAGAGAAGCTTTCTCTCAATAAGCTTCATGATGTTTTGAAATGATTCTTTTACTTTTTGTTCTTTTTTCTTATGTCTTTACAATCATTTTAATTCATAAATATTGACCTAAACATAATACAAAAACAATGCTTCAAATGATACTAGTTTGCATTGACATGTCTTAAATGCATGAGTTTTGATTTTGAGAAGACACCAAGATTCTGGTCCAAAGTCATTTTACTTGGATAATAAGATAGGTATTGTGACAAAAAGGTAAGATACCTATACCAGAATACTAGTAAAGAAGTCTGATACCGATGAAATACCTATAAAAAAAATTTGTGATGAGAAATCTCGTTACACAGTGCTTAGTTTTTTTGTGACTCAAGGTCCTTATGTGTGCTGAAGTTGAAAAAAAAAAAGTGTGCCTTTTTTTTTTTCTCTCAAGGTGTGCTCCACTATATGTTCCGTACTGCCAATCTCTTTTTTCCCTCTGTGCTACCGCTTTGAAAACTATTTGATGTGCCCCCCCCCCCTCACTGGGCTTTCATGCTAAAAGACACTCTCCTTTTTCTGAAGCTACAATTTCACCAACTTCAATAACTCTACTCTTTCTTTTGCTTGCCCTTAAGCACCTCTCTCTCTCTCTTTTGATCATTTAAATATTCATTCATAAATAAACCATTCGACAAAAAAAAAAGGGAAATCGAGAAAAATGTATGATCCGAAGTTTTATTGTGGTCGCAGAATACTTGACTTGTTTAGAAAACGAGAGCAGCACCCTTGGTCTTCTTGTCACCACCCAATTCAAAGTGCTTACATCTCTTGAGAGCGAGTTGCATCTTGTACTTACAAGCTATTAAAGAAAATAAAAAACAACGCGTCAGTCTCAAAAAAGTATCACTTTTGGTTTTTTTTTGACTTACCGGTACATTCGAGACGGAGAACAACCTTCTTGGTGGTCTTGGCCTTCTTGTGGAAAACGGGCTTGGTTTGACCACCATAACCGGATTGCTTACGGTCATAACGTCTCTTACCTTGGGCGAAGAGAGAGGCCTTACCAGCCTTGTATTGGGTGACCTTGTGGGGAGTGTGCTTTCTACACTTGGAGCCCTTACAGTAGGTGTTACGGGTCTTGGGAATGTTGACCTAATGATCAGAATGTCAATGGTGTCTCTTTCTTCATACTCTCTATGAATATTTTGCATCCATCCATCCATCCATCCATCTGTCTATCCATCCCCCCCTTCTGATTTGTCTATCGATTGAACAGATGCTTTGTTTTCTCTATGATGAAGAATAGCCCCTCCTTATACGTACCATTGCGAAAGGAGAAAGTTATCTCATTTTTCAGTATGAGCAAAGTATTACAGCTTATTGACTTGAAATTCAGACAATACAATAGATGCTGTCTTTTCTGCGTTTAGATTAGACAAATCAAATTGAGTGCCTCGATTGGCCGATTCCCTTTTTTGGAAAGTTGAAGTAAATTCTCAGAAAGCAGACCTATAGCAAAGAATAGAGAGAGAGAGAGAGAGCGAGAGAGAGAGAGAGAGAGAGAGAGAGATGTCTAACAAAGAGAGTCTTGTAGATATGAATGAATTCTAGAAAGAAAGAAAAAAGAAAAATAGGAGATTCGCTTGGGATATATAATTGAGAATGACTTGAGTTTCAGTGTAGCAGTTGATGTGGCTTTTAGAAATACTATGATCAGTGTTTTACATACAACGTAGCTCTTCAGTTGTTATCAACGGATGGGTTTTTAGCCCTATAATTTCAGTTTCTATCCAATCTGGTTTGTGCTATATTCACCATCTCTATTTGTGTATTTTGAGCATCAGTGAAATACATTTTGAATTACTTTAAGTTATACAGTAGTCGCTCGATATAAGAGTGTTATCTTTAATATAAGAGTACATTTCTTAAAGATATGGACACTCCTAAATAAAGCATGCTATTGTACTTGATTTCAAAAGGATTACCAGTCAAACCTTTTTCTCTCTCTCTCTCTCTCTGCAATAAGCAATACTTCAGTACTGGTCTTTCAAAACTGTAAATATATGCCAGTTTTTTCCTATCAACAAGAATACAGCTACTCAATTTATTGAAATAAAGACTGTTTTGCCCTACTGAAATCCAACTGTATATAATATCGAGAGTCAATTTCAGCTTTATATGTGTAGTAGGAGGTTCAGTTTCTTGAAATTCATTCACCAAATGCTTATTCGATACTAGCAAAACGATAGTCGAAACTCTGAAAAGGAAGCGTTTGCTTCTCACTCTTATCACTTTTTTTTTTCTCTCTCTCTATATTCCTCATATACTTATCTGTTCCAAAGATTCAGTTTGTTTAACTGACAGATGTGTCAACTCTGTTTGTTAGATTGATAAGCTTAGATGTCAAAATCTACCCTCTTTTTTTTTTTGTTTTCATGTACTTGTATCTTTTATGATCAGTCTTTGCTGTCCATAATCTAAACTAGAAGGTTAAATCTTTTGTGTGTTTTAGAGAGTGATTTTCTATCATGATGAAACACTATGCATTATCTACAAGTTGCATTGTCCTTTTGCATTGTGAGTGAAAATGAAGCCCTAATTCCGTATCTTTTCCATATTAATGCTATTTCCAAAAGCTATCTATTTCGCAAAAAAAAAAAACAATTCAGATTTGATCAACTAAA
Source organism: Blakeslea trispora (assembly GCA_025331445.1). Taxonomy (NCBI): domain Eukaryota; kingdom Fungi; phylum Mucoromycota; class Mucoromycetes; order Mucorales; family Choanephoraceae; genus Blakeslea; species Blakeslea trispora. Next base: position 401,452 of record JAIWNE010000001.1, on the reverse strand, counting down.
GGCTGTTTACTGAATTTGTTGAAAGCACGTATTTCGTCTTCTTAAGCTTCTCAGAAGAAAGATTGAGCTAAGACATAGAAGAAAAAAGAAGCGTTTTTGTTTCCAAAAATGGTGAGCTTTAATTTTACAAATTGAATGCCTCTCCTGTTTTTTTTTTTAAATTCTATTTTAAGCGGCTTCAGTTTCTAGGTGATTGAATACAACATTGAAGTTTATGTTTTTGCTATCAAGACAACATGTCAGATTGAGTCTATCTCTAAAAACCATACAGTTCATACATGTCTACTGGTCGTAATACAACATGTCTGTTACTATCAAATGTATTTCTTTAAACCTGCCTATGAAGGCACTATCTTCTTTATGTACAAAAATGACGAGATGCAATTTATTTATTAAGTTGTACCACATCTCTCTCTCTTTTTAAAAAAGAAAAAAGTATTTTTAGAACTTTATACTGTGTATTCGATTGTATAATAGAACATTTCCCAAACTAGAATTCTTTCTGTTGTGCACGGCCAGAATATTTGATTTGGCAAAGAAAACAACTGAACAGTATATGTCAACATCTCTATTGTATATTTTACAGAAATGAATTTTATACACAAGAGAAGAAAAAACAGACCAAAAAAAACAAAAAACTGCTTTATTCAACAACTACTAAAAAACAACAAGATACCTGTTTAAGAAAAGCGGAAACAACAGGGCGAGCAACCACCATTGCCTTGTTTAATAAAGAGGGATGTTGATGCATAATTTTCCTTTCAATCGCCCTTGTTTCCTTTTTCGTTGTATTTGAAAAAGAAAGAGAGAGAGAGAGAGAGAAAAGAGAGGTCATCACATAGTCTCTTGACATATTTGGATTGCGCGGATTTACACCAGGGCTAAATCCTCAGGTGGTACCATGTATACATGCACGCACAAACAATAACAGTAACAACAATAGCAATCGACAAACACTTTATTTCAGATCACTTACATAGCCTTGAACAATACAAACATGATTGCCGAGTTACTTTTCAAGAGTTAACTGTCATAGAATTTTAAAAAAAAGACCATACAATCAAAATGAAAGAAAAGAGGGGGGTACAATTTCCTAAAAAAGCAAACACTGAAAGGTGAACAGACACCTCTGAAAGCAAGTTTTTTTTTTTCAAGATCGCCAACTGCTTTTCATCTGATGCATGTGTTGTACAAGTAAAAAAAGTCATAAAATTCTGTTTCATCATTACAAAGTAAGAAATTTGGATGGGGTGAAGTTTGCTAATTACTTGGAGTAACAAACAACAACAACGCATGCCTACAGTAAAGTTGGATTGTTCAATTGACCAAATATATAAAAATGACAAATTAGTGAGTTACACCTTATAAGTCTATCAACAAATGTCAAACAAGAAATACTCTCCATCGATCGATATAAATAATCCAGGGCTTGTATTAACACATTGGTTTCATACTCATTTTAAGGAATATTTTGGAATCAATAAGTCATATAAGTTTATTAGTTGGGTAAAATCGAAACAAGAAAGGGGTAAAAAAAAAAAGGGAGAAACAAATTGAATATGTGCGAATATAGAATGTATTATAAAAATAAAAAAAATGACTATGTACAAAATAAATAACAATTAGTGCTTATTATATGCCAGTCTTAATAAGCACAAGAAAAAAGAGAAAGAAAGAGACAGCTTTTTTTGTTTTAGAAATAAAAGTCAGTAGGTTGACTTGTTTGGCGTTGATGAGAGAAATGATAGGAAACTAAAAAAGAAAGAAAATCAGGATTAATCAGATGAATAGAACAAAGACTTGTCATTTACTTACAGTTATTGGGTGATTCTGAAGAAAGGTAGTATGGGGCAAAAAGTACAGAGTTCATCATGGTCTGGTATTCTTGAGGACGAACAGGTACAGCAGCAGGTGTATTAGATTCATAGGCTTGAGAAGTGGGCATAAAGAGTAGGTCATTATTAGGGCTATTGATATGTGTGGCATAAGGTGAGGTATCGATATTGATGTAATTAGAATTGCTCTGGTTTGTTACTGCTGAGTATGCATTTGAAGGCTGACGAAAATGATCATCAACAGGTGACCATGGCGATTCAATCATTGGCGTAACCATACGGTTAGCTGTCATCATAGTGTCTGCAACTGAAGAAGAAGGTTGGAGTTGAGATTGTAATGGCTTGGTCTGTTTAACCATTCTCTTCTTTTGTGGTGTAGTAACAGGTGATTGCTTATCAGCCCGCATAGCTTCAGGAGTAGGGGGTGGAGATAGTTGGTCGATTTCGCTGGCTTTTCTTTTAAGCGTCGCCTCTTTAACTTCAGATTTCGTTGTTTCGTTGGCTTCAACTTTGATTGTTTCGGAGCATGTATTGATTTCTTCTTCAGAAACTTGTTTTTTCAATAAAGAACTTTGTGCCTGAGCTTGTAATCTAAGCTTTTCGTTTTCTGCACGCAATCTTTGGATTTCAGAAGCAAAACTGGATTCTCTCTTGAGACTTGAAGAAACAAACTCAAGTGATTTGGCGACAATCATTGTTTTGCTGGGGCGACGAACACTTTGGAGTGATGGGAGTGCATGTGCAAGTTTCTGAAATTTGATGTTCAAGTCTTCTCGACGTTGTCTTTCCAAAGCATTGTGTGCGGATCTTCTATCATTGTGAGCTGATACATCACTGAAAGTAAAAGAGTTAGTTTATGATCAAGATTGGGTTTGTCTGTAGATTACTTACCTTTCATCGACTGTCAAATTGGCAGTTAATGTCATGCCTAAAAAAAAAAAAAAAAATTTTTTTTTTAAAGTTAGGAAAATGATGTCAAACAGAATTTTCATTGTTTTCTTACCGAAAAACGCATTGTTTGGGTTTCTAAGAGATTGACCGTTGGTAGCAATTCTGAACTTTTCTGAAGGCATTTTTTTTTAGTAAAAGTAAGTTGTGGAAAGCAAGTTGACTTTGGAAAAAGGCAAAAATAAACAAGAGAGAAAGAAGGAGACAAAGAAAATAAGAGAGAAAGAGATTAAAGAACCTGGAGAAGAGGGGAAAAAAAATCTTTCTTTTATATATCTTTGTGATTTCGTTTTGGGGGGAGTACTATCCAAGGGAGTGACACAAGAAGTCTTGGGGGGAGAGAAGGAGGAAGAATCTTATTTCGATATCCCGACTTTATATCTAGTAGTACAGTATATAGAGATAGTTATTGGCGAGCATTTACTGATCAGCAATATACTAAGCAACAAAATAGAACATATATTGCCAAAGTACAACTTGGACCGAAAAAGTCCGTATAGTGTCACATTTCCTTTTATAGGTTTACTATATACACATATCTCTTTCAAGACTCAAGAACAAAACGCCACACATACACAGATATAAAAAAAAAAACAATTTCAAGCCGAGAAAGAAAAGCATTGACTAAAAAAAAAAAAAGGACCTCAAGCAACTTTCATTGAAAAAAAGTAAAAAAAAAAGGAGGGGGATTACGTTTGAATGAGATCAATCATAAAGAAGGTTGACATGTCCATAGTACTCTTTGTTATGCTTTAACGATCGATCTTGCAAATGGGGTCTGGAAATGAAAACAGAAGAAGGGGGGAAAGAAACAATGGATCTTGTCTGCTTTGCTCTTTGAGAGTAATGTGTAACGTTTTTTTTTTTAAAAAAAAAGATAAACATAAAAAAAAAAAGAGTCTCATCGTGAGCAATGGCTTTTTTGTGACAGCAACCTCCTGTTTGGCTGTAAAGAGTGAAAGAGAGAGAATACCCACGACCGAGTCACGGGACATTTAAGGAGAGTTGAAAGCCATTATCAAAGCGCTTGTCTATTAAGATAATTGATAAATTTAGCAATTGAGCGGCTTTCTTTTTCTCTTCAATTGTTTGAAATGACTTCTACAAATCTGAATTTCAATTTCTTGATGCAAGAAGTCATTCATATAAAAAATTAATAGCGGCGACACAAATCAATATAAAAATCATTTTTTAATGAGAGCTCAGCTAAAATAAAGAGAGTTTGAAGTCAGAGAGAAGAAAGGTGAAAGAACATTCTTGGTAAAGCATCAGAAAGCATGCACAAGATGATAGAATTGTTTGGGGTTAGAAGAATAAGAAATTTCCTGCAAAAAAGGTTTATTTTTTTCCTCTCTATTGCCATGTTCATATTGCCCCACATAAAATCCCTTTTTTTTTTTTTTTGAAGGAAACATGAGGTACTCTAACTTTTCATCATTCAGTAAGCGCGCTTGACGTTAAGCTCATCAGTGTCAAAATAAAAAATTAATGAATCTGAAACAAAGCCTATAAGTTACAATATGGCTCTTTTTCTTTTTTTTTTTTAATGATTTTCATTTCAAAATTGTTACTCTTTTTTTTTTTTTCTCTCTCTCTCTCTTTCATTTTCTACAGAAAAAAGATCAATTATAATCTAATTGCCTGTTTGTTTTTCTGCTAAATTGAGTGAGATGTTGACTGTAGCTAGAGTACAAATAAAGTAATCATGAGAGAAGCTTTTTGTCCTCAACTAGATAATAACTTCGCGGTTTGAAGACGTCAAAAAAAAACACGTTGAATGTTTGCATATTCATATTCTGCCTTTTAATTGGTACATTGCCTTATCTCTATCAATTCTTTTTTTGAATCTATTAAAAATTGAACAACCATCGTCGTCACTGTTTAAAAGTTTAATTAAAATGTTTGGACTAGCGCAACGATTTTCCCATTTAGAGTAGCTCAATTAATATAGTTATGTTATGACTTTGTTTCTCCAAAAGCACTTTGATAACAAACAACTTTGAATTGTAGCATTTTTTTTTTATTGTGTTTTCTCTCTTTAGGCAATGCTTATACACATACACATACATATATTGTATCACTCGCAATTTTTTTTTGCTTAGCAAATGTGTTTGATTATTATTATCTTGATTGTTGTATTATGAATATTAAAATAAAGTGCAACATAACCTTAGTTACGATTATCTTGCATGTTTCATTGGAACGTTCATTTCGAACTCGAATACCAATCACCATGTCTTTTTGAGGGGGGCTTTCTTCTCCGCAACAACAAGAATGACATAGCCTGTCTTCTTGATAAAAAGTAAAGTGTGTCATGCAGACTGGTATTGAACCTAAAAAGAGTAAAGAGGCATCAGGTACACAGATGAGGAAAATGCCTTACACATTTTTTCCTTTTTTTGATCAAAGCAGAATTAAGGTTTTTCTTTTTTCTTGTTTATACCAACATGATCCAAGTGATGCAATTCACCTTTATTGAAACACTTTTTAAATAATCATGCAAAAGATAACAGAAAAAAGAATCGCTATATTCTTATGTATGACTGAAAGCATTCTCATAAAGATTTACAAGCATATGAGTTGGTCAAGCTATTTTGAATGATCCTCAACAAGTAAAAAGAAAATGCTTCACTGTTACATTTTATACCATTACTTCATATTGTTGATAAAAAAAAGCTTAACTGTTTGACTTTTAATTTAAAAAGAAAAGAACCTATCTTTAGAAACTTGTATTTTGTACCCCATTTATATTCGAATTATGCTTGGAACTTGATTGTTCCCGAGAGTACGGATTATGAGTATTAATGTAATATACATTTAATCAAATGAAGTCTTTTTTAGTCTATGTTTCTTGAAGAAAAAAGTGGTGCCATATTTTAAAGAGCAATAACGAGAAAGAAAGAGAGAGAGAGATAATCTAGGCTAGATCATCTTTCTGCATCTCTTCTCCTTTAGCAAAATGCGCTAGTTGAATTGAAAAAGGGAAAAAAAAAGGGGGGACAGGGGAGGATCAGTTGGTTAGATAATAAAGTGATTTTCGAAAAAAAGACGATTCGTTCATCAGAGATACACATACCAAGAAAGAACAGCTAAGGTTGATACAGAACTTAACATAGAGCAATGATTGAGTCATAGTCAAAGAACATGAGTACTGTTTAGAGGATTGAAATACGCAAAGTGTGCAAAAAAAAAAAAATCAATGATAAACCCATGAAAAAAAAATCTTTCTGTTTCCAACTGATTGTGTTTTGAAAGAGCCTGGTAAGTAGCTCTAAAAAGAACCAAGATTGATCTAGACAAGGTAACAAAGATGACTGTAACAAATTTGCTCAAAGTCTCTATGACTGTCGCATGAACAGCAGTCTTTGCATTCCAGGCTTTGTTTCTACAAGATCACTCTGGCAATTCATGATGAACATTGGGCCTTTTTTTTTTTGGCAACGAGGTAAAGTAGCGAATCTCATTGATTTCTTTTTTAGACATAAAAAAAAATTTTTTTTTTCTTATGTCTAAAAAGACAAACAATTACTATAAAGCCAAAGATCAAAACTTTTATTGTTGTTTCAAAATAATAATCATACATTCTATAGCAAAATAAAACATTTGTTTCAAGTAGTCCATTATTCTATTTCTCATTGTGCTTCTTTGTTACTAGTAAACATTCAATTTGTATCATCTCAAATCTTAAAAAGCTACTTGTTTTTCTATTTTTTTTTTTAGAATTAAATGATTGTGAAACAAAAGAAAAAAAAAATTGTAAAAAAAAAAAAAGTGATTATAGACAATTCAGCCAATGATTGTAGTACATTAGGCTTATTGAAGCACTGTATAAGCAAATGAATCATTGGTGCGGAAAAAAGCTTCTGAGCCTCCTTTTTCTCCTCTCTTCTATAATTTTTTTTTCTTTGCTCTCCCCCCCATTTTAAATGACTATTTTTCTTTTGTGATTCGATGACAGTTCTATAGGTTACACTTTGCAACACCCACGCATCAGGATGAGGGTTATACAATGATGTTTCTTTTGAAGCTTATCTTGGTACAATTCGCATTGAGTCTATACAAAAAATAACTATGGAAAGAGGATGATGGACAAAAGATAGTCTATTCAATCTGAATAACTATTTTTTCTCTTTTGATAGGGAAGATCTATAGTCTCTTTTTTTTTTTTTTTTCTTTTTATTATTATAGCGAACACAAGATTACACAGAGCGTTCTCTTTTTGGATAAAACTCTGAGTGCGCGGACGCAGAGAAAGCTCAAATCCTAAATTCTAACTTTGTTGTAAAGAAACCCCACCAAATCCAAGATCAACACCAACCATTTCTCTTTCCCAAAACTGTAGCATGTATTGATCCACATGTCCTACATCGAGCTGCATATCATTCACCTCGCCAGTCTCTTCCTCTTCCTCCTCCTCCTCCTCCTCCTCTTCTTCTTCTTGAGCATGGGTCATCTCTTCATCCAGACTCTCCACTTCTGTCTGTTCTCTCGAACGCTGTGTACTTGGTGCCTGAGCAGAAGGTGAAGGAGAGATAGGTCGAGAAGATACTTCGCTGGCCTGCCTTGTAGAGCGATTTTGTTCGTCAAAATCATTGTCATCCATATTCATTTCATTTCGTGCTGCTATAGCTGCAGCGGCATCATTCTCATCTTCTGCTTCTAAAAGCGCTTGCTCATAATCCATGGTCTTTGGTTGCTGAGCAGCTGACCCAACTACCTCAGGAAGGTCTTTCCACCATTCATTTTTGTTAAAGTAATCATCTGTAAAATCACCTTCCTGAATAACTACATTATCCAGCATTCTATTTTTGTAGTTTCAATTTTCAAAGTTCGAGCCAGAAAAAAAAAACATGAAGTTGAGTTACCTTTTTTGGTTTGCTTTCTTGAAGATGTTTTCTTCAATTGTAAACTCAGTAACAAATCGGTAAATGTGCACGTCTCTTGTTTGACCGATTCGATGGGCTCTGTCTTGACATTGCTTATCCTATTGAATGACGATAACAAAAAGGTAAGTTAAGCCTCCTCATGTATCATGTTTCGATTTAGTTATGTCTAATTTTTTCGTTTTTTTTTTCTTACCATAGATGGGTTCCAATCTGAATCATAAAAAATGACCGTGTCTGCACCAGTCAAATTGATACCTAAGCCGCCACTTCGCGTAGATAGGATGAAGCAAAGGATACGCTTATCATTGTTAAAGTGTTCAGTGAGTACCTGACGCTGCTCTACTTTAGTAGCGCCATCCAATCTCAAGTAACGATGACCATGCATATTCAGGAAAATCTCCAAGACATCCAAGACCCGCGTCATTTGAGTGAAAATCAATGCACGATGACCTCCTGCAGCCAAGTTTCTTAATAGTGTATCCAATTTTTGAAGCTTGCCACAATCATATTGCAGTAGCCGCTTATCAGGGAAGGCAATCGAAAGTCTAGACTCGATTGGATGGAAGATGTCATTTTCAACACTATGCGCTAGTTGCAGCTGATCTGGGAGTTTGCTGCAACTGGACTGGTTCTTCTGATAATAGTCAGCTTGAATGACCACTTTAGGCGTAACAAAGCCAAATTCCTGAATGATGTCCAAATTAGTCTGAATCCTTTCTCTATAAGATTGTACTGCATGATGCACAGCTTCACAATAATCAAAATAATGACGGGGGTTTGGGGCGAACATGTAGGGTATACCAGGCGAGAGCATCCGAATAAGACCTGCATCATACAAAGGTTGTCGTGCACATCGGAAATGGTTGACATAGTGTATTGTCTGCCATTTCTTCAACGTTCTTTGACACTGGGCAACCTCTTGGTACTTTGCATACTTCCTGAGGTCAGTGTAATCTCTGATGGAATGAAGTCCGCGCGATTCAGCAACGCTGATACGTTTTTGGTATTCGGCTATTGTCTTCAAGATCTCCTCTGATGCTTCTAACCGCATTGTTTCTTGTGCAACCACCTGACTCATGATGGCAGTCCTCTGACTGTCTGTCAGTATTAAATTAAGAAAATCGAGACTGACACTGGTATCGTCTCGGTCAGGAAAGCGTTTGCGAACAAATGTCTCTAACGCTTGTCCAGCCAGCTGGACTTGTCCGTCCATAGCAAAACTCGTCAAAATGGGTCTTTCTTCAAACAGGTCAGGATGGTTGCACACTTTTCTTAGCTGCATCAAACAGTTGATGATACTCAAGAAACTACCGCTAGCCAATGTTTCTTTTGTTTTGGCGCGGCTCATGAAATCGTCATACAAGAAGCGTTGGCGATTGGATAGGCGACAATAGACAATGTGTTCATGTTTCTCGGGCATCTGCTTCTCTACGTCTAGCTTCAGTCGACGCAACAAATAGGGGCGCAGTACAATATGTAGCTTTTGAATAGCAGCCCTTGATTCTTCATCTATGCCATGCTCTTGGTGATTTTCAATCATGCGATCCACAGGGTGCGAAAACCATTCTTGAAACTCTTTCAGGTTGGCAAAGCCTACTGGCATGTCCTGAGATACCCCGTTGGGCATCAAGAAATATAGCAAAGACCAAAGTTCCATCAAGTTATTCTGGAGAGGTGTACCTGTAAGCAACAGTCGGCGTCTCGAGTTAAAGTTCAAGAGGACTTGCCAGCGCTGAGAGCGGAAATTCTTGATATGGTGAGCTTCATCTAAAATTAAATACTGCCATGCCTTTCTTCGAAATATGTTCTGATCCTGCAGTACAAGTTGATAAGAGGTGATACAGACATGGAATGCGTTGTCTTTGGACCAACCAGAACGCTTCTCCTTACGCTCCTTGGGCGACCCATAATAAGCCATGATCTTGAAACCCGGCAACCACTTCTTAAACTCCATTTCCCAATTCAAAATGACGCTAGTAGGTACCACAACCAAATGCGGCCCCCAAACCCCTTTCTCGCAAGCAAGATAAGCTAATAAGGAGATAGTCTGGATTGTCTTACCAAGGCCCATTTCATCAGCTAAAATTCCGTTAAGTCCGTTGTTGTAAAGACTGGCTAACCAATCAAGACCCACATGTTGGTATTCACGGAGGGAGCCACGTAATAGGTGTGGTATGCGAGTATTTACTTTGGTTGTAGCCAATGTGTTGCCTGTAGGCTGAATTTCTTCCTGTTCTATTTTTGGCGATTCGTCTCCTTTGCCGTTGTATTTTTCCCTTAATGATTCTATACTCAATTCAGCATCATCCTTTAAGGCATTTAACTCGATCTCGTCATCTTCGCTTTCGCCATCTTCTTCCATAGGCATGTCTTCTTCCTCCTCCAACATAGTATAGTCTTCTTCATCGTCTGCTTCACTCTCTGGAGAGGAGGCACCCCCCTCTGACTCATCAACATCTGTCTCTTGCTCTTCCATACCATGATACTTCTTTAGCAACTCTTCAACAGACAAATCTTGGTCCTCCTCTAATCCTCTAAGTTCATCATCGTCACTTTCACTGTTTTCTTCAATCATATGGTCTCGTTCATCATCATCATGTTCCCCAAAATGCCACTCGTCTTCATCGCGCTCCTTTATTTCCTGTTCTCTTTGCTCTTCTGTGCTATCTGTTTGCTGCTGACGCAACTCTTCTTTTCTAACGCCTAGCATTTGCTCTGAATGCTCCAAAATCAGCTCAAGATGGCGTCTTCCTTCTTTAGCCTGCTGTTCTTTCAGCACTTCCTTATAGCGAGCTTCACACACGCGCTCCACTACTTTCCATTTTCTCTTTATCTGCTGTGATGTCCACTTGGCTAATCGAATGATGCGCTTGTTTTCTTCTCTCTGCACACGCTCATCTTGTGTTCTGATTTGCTCCCAATAACGCTCAATAGCCTTGGCACATTTTCGAGCTGCACTCCTTCTATACCGAATATTCGCATTGAAATTTTTGGCGGTAGTCGCCACTTCGGCCAGTAGATCGTCATGCACAGTCGTTTGTTTTGGGAATCCTGGCTGATGAGGACGTCGATGAGCAATATGTTGCAATTCGGTTGAGAATCCACCTCGCTGCTCTAATGCATATAGGCGTTGGCGGACAATACGCTCTTTTTGAATATATGCTTCTCTTGACGCTGGTGTATGATCCTCAATGCCCTCATCTGCTGCATAAAACGAGTTTAGATAATCTTCCAAGGTAGCAAATTGACGATTGATACGACGCAGGCCAGTGCCCGTATGAATTGTGTTCACATATTCATTTTCTTGATGACTGGGTATACGCTTTGATTCATGAACAGCGCTCTGTAAGAGATCCACAAGCGAAGCATCTTGCATGTCGGTTTGGGTGTTTCGAAGTGATTCCCAGATGTCATAGTCTTCCATGTACTGTCAAGGTAAAGCGTCAAGTTTTTTTTTAAAAAAAAGAGTCTGTATAAACATTGAATAATGAAGGGAAAGCTTCTTTACCTTGTTATAGCGCACATCGTTAATGAAGGCATCGGGATTGTAATCAAGCATGTTTTGGAATAGTTCAAGCTGGTATAGTTCCTTGACAGAGGCGTCGTGATGGTGCTGAATTGCCTCCATGCGCTGCAATCGCTCATTTATAAGGCCATTTCGAGTATCTTCTTCTGAATTCGTTGGTGATGGTAGCAATTTTGCTTTAGCGTTCTTGATCATGGGTTTCGTTGTCTTCTTGATGATAGTGATCTTGGTACTGATTGGGCTAGACTGCCTTAAAAGGGGTGGCGACTTTTGCTTGGGTGTTGATATGGCTTTCTTTCGCTTAGGCATTTGAGGTGAAGAAGGTTCGTAATTTTGTGTTCGTTTTCTAGTTCGTCTGCTACCTTCAATGATATTGTGTCTGCTGAGATCGCCGTCTGTGTCAAACAGAGACGTGATGGGTTTGTTCTTGAGTTTCTCCTCAATTATCTGTGTCCGCTTCGATAATCGAGCCTGTTTTCTTGAGTTGCTCGAATCGCTGTCTTCGTCATAACTGTTTACTTTTGTTTTCGACGCGTTATCTTTAGAGCTAGTGGGCGACATAAAGAGGCACAATTCTTTTTTTCTTTGCGTTTATTCTTCATCCATTTTAAACTGCGCTTAAAGGCTTGTTTATTTTTTTTTGCACCAAACTGATTTCTGGTCTGATTTTTGATCTGCTTATTTGAAGTGCTTTAAATTCTATGACGAGTGATAGAAAAAGCTAGGTATGAGTTTTATGAGAATAAGGCTAAGATGAAGAAAAGGCGAGTAGATGCTATTGTAGTAGAGGGGAGAGAACAGGGGAAAGAAAAGAAAAACCATAGGGTATGATCAGCACCAAAAAAAGAAATTGATGGACAACTGCACGACTAGTGTAGTAAAAAAAAATCAGAAAGGCATGGCTTATGATTATATTCATGCCCTAGAAACTAGGATTGTGAGCCACAGTAGGGTTCAAAATATTGGATTCCGCTATCAACATCAGAGAGTGAGAGCGAAGAATGATAGTAGCTTCATTAACGTAGGCGTTGTGAAGCAAGCAGAATACTTCTTAGACAAAAGTATACCTCGTCGAAGCACTATAGCTTTTCAATATGAAAGATAAAATGCTGTAATTACATATATGAATCCTGAGAATAGATTACGAAGTGATTGATAAGCACGAGAGTATGTAGAGCATGCTCATTATTGCGTCTAAGCGCTTGATGGCGCTTAATATTTCATGAGGTTTATACTTACTTGCTGTCATATAGGATTGTGCATAGTTTGCTTATGACTCTTTGTTTTCTATCGTAATTTATCCAGATACATCATGATTGTATATGTAATTATTCTAAACTAATACACTACTCTCTCTTTCGAAGTCATCATTGTACACTTAAAATCAACAGTCTTGAACAAAACTATAGTGGTCACTGCCAAAACCTTGGAAACAATTTAATTACTATGCTATCATTTTGTTAGGATGGGAAAAACGCATCGAGCAGCCTTTGACATGATATGTCTACCACGAAACCAGGGAGGTTTGGGGTTCATCAATCCGTGCCGCCATTATCTGGTTCTACAGATGAAGTGGCTCTTTGCCTTGTTTTTCACCAAAAGATCATATACGCGGGATATTCTTCATCATCATTTTGCTGTGTTACAGGACACAGACTCTCTTCCATTCTTCTCCTTCTCTTCTAGAGAACATCGCCCATACTCCATTTTGCACCAAACGTCTATTATTTATACCATTTACAAGGCTTTTGATGACTTTGGCCTCAACTTCGCACTGAACAACACCCCTCTCTCGCTACTCCTACGTTCCTCACTTAACCATATCTTTATCGAGATACCTCAGAATTACTGGCTACATCGGCATCCTCAAGTACCAGTTTCTTCCTTCTTACACTTTTGCCAGGACGCTGGTCAACTGAGCATACGTCGACCGGACACATATGATCGCCTCCCTAACACTTTATTTCAGCTATATCGAGAAGTTGTTGCGGATCGATCTATCCAATTCCTCCCCTTTGTCGTTGGCCATCTCTCCCAATCAACTACTGGGGTAGCCCCTAAGAGGATCTCTCAACGTTGCATCAACAAGTGAATGACCATCCCCTTTCGAGGGGACATACTTCTATCGCCTTTCGCCAACTCAACCTACCAGAATCGCGCAATCACAGGCTCCAGATTCCACAGCAGACTGTGAAACTATTTTGGGACCTTCCACTTCAATTTCTGGCTAGGAATCTGGTGCTCCGAACATTCCATCATTTGCTACCATCATGCGATCGTCTTGTCCTTGTGGGGGTCGTGAACTCCAATCAATGTCGCCTATGCTCTGCAGTGCCTGACTCAGCCTTCCATTTCATGGTGGGCTGCCCAATACGCTGCAGCATCTGGACTGAATTACTCATTGTTTATTTCCCGTTTTGCATCTTACACCCGTCTGCCATTTATGATGCTATCTTAAGTCGAAAGCTTTCCTCCTTGCCTTCCATCTCAAAATGTCACTTCCTTAAAGTGACCCTCACTGATCACTGGGCAATCTGCCGAGCGTACTGGCGTCTATACTTTGATTCCATCCAGGCTATTGCTCTTATTACAGGAGCTTACACCACCATCTCCTCAATCGAAACCAATCTACCTTTACTTCACCGTGCCGAGATATAACTCTCCTCCTCTCTTTTAGTTCTGTTTTCTTATTTTATTTCATATGTGTCATAATCTCTATGTTTTTAGTTGTTTCAAAAATTCAGTGCCCGATTAACCATGCTCTACCTCTCAGCGATGTATAGATATTTTGATAATTTTTTAAAACTAATCTTACAAAAAAAAAGAAAGAAAGATAAAGGCAGCGAGCAGCACAGACATCATAGCTAAGCCTTAACAAGAGAAAGAAAATTAACAAACAGAATACAAAAAAAGCAGCTAGGCCAGATTGAGACAAGCAGCAACATTCATTAGCATGAGTGTCGTTTTGAAAGTCAAGTTCTTCTTGAACAAAAGAAAAGGTTTGCCATGTTATTGAGGTTGATCAAGATATAATGAGTTCCTTTAAAAGAAGAGAAAAGTAGAGACGGAGCTTACATCCACTAACCAGCAATCTTGATGGTTGGACAAGTGTCATGATGATCAATGCTTTTATTCTTTTTTTTGAAGTGGAGTTCATAAGTCAGTGAAGCAAAAGACAGAGAAATTCAGTTTACTTCTTTGCTTTCTTGATTCTTCTTTTCTTGCTCTCTTTTCCTCCCATTTCTGTTTGCAAGACAAGCAGTGGTAGGAAAAGAAGTCAATGTTTGGAAACACACAAAAATCAGTCTCAAAGGATCGGCAGGCAAATTTCAGCAGTCCAAACCAACATGTGATTGAGTGCTGTCAAAAAGATATAAAAAGGCTTCGTTTTTCGCCTTTTTTCTTCTTTTTTTCTTTATCCATTTAAGATGAACGGGATGGTCGTTCTCTATAGGCATGTGTCATGACACCTCTGCTGAGTTTGTTGGGCTAAGGGGACAAGATGAACGGGATGTGCGTTCTCTATAGGCATGTTAATAATACCTCTGCTGAATCTGTTGGGGTTAGGGGAGAAGGGGGCACTTGGTGCCCTTTTCTGTTATAATTAATAAAAAAGAAAAAAAAGTTAATTTGATTATGAAAACCTGTATTGTACATAAGCCTTATTTTGTGTTATGCTTACTTTTTTGTCTTTTTATTGTTTCAATGATTCGTGTGTAATATGTTTATACGATTTATCAATATTCTAGTATGAGTAAACTAAGCTGTAGACAATAACTGCGCTTTGTTTATTTCTTCTGTATAAACACTCAAATGGTCAAGACGCCATCCATATTGGAATTTCATCCTGTGATAGCTGCTTTTGATATTACAACAAAAAGCTATATTGTAGTTGTAAAGCCTTTCTGTATTACAAGAAAAAAAGAGAAAGATTTCTATCACTCTCTGAAAATAAATCTATACGGGTGTATGCGTGAATGACAAAATTTGTATGAATTGGGTCCTCAGTTGTGTGTGTGTGTTAATATCATTACTTTTGGGTATTTCGTATCTAATTGTGCTATTCAACCGATCGAGTCAGTCCATGTTTATGTTCATGTCTGGATAGTTTTGCACATAAAGTTTACAACAGCACTGATAGCTACAGTCTAGTTTGCTTACTCTCTCATGTCTAGCAAATGGGCTACAGACTGATTGCAAAGTCTGGCCTGCTCTATTCCAATTAATGCGAGTCAAGAGTGACACAAAATGGAGTTTAGAACAAGGAATTCCCAACCAGTTCCTCTATCACATATTCGTGCTGAATAAGCTATAGGTAGTCGAAGTAGACTAATGGCATTACTGTTATTTCATGCGTTGTCTTAAACTGCATCTTATCCCATGGCTTCTTTAGATAACAGTCTGTCAAATACCATCTAAAGGTATAGTGTTGTATATGAGTCGTCCTTAGCGTAACACAAGTGGATCTAGGCTAGCTAGTTCACAGTTAGGTAGCTACTGCTGTCAGATTGACATTGAGCTCAGTCTTGATAAAAGATAAGACCATCCACCTTCTATCATGTATGATTATTCAGGAACAATAGGATCGAGCAGCTGCACCAATAATAGCCTATTGTCAATGCTCTGATGGTATCATCCCATATCCAAATGCACCCAATTAGCTATAATTAGTCGTACTCAGTTTGAATACAGGAGTGTTACTCAGTCGATGATCAAGTATAAATAGTTGGCACATCTAGAGAAACAAAGAAGGTCAGATTCATTTCTATCACTTTTGGCTTGTCAAGATTTTAATCGATTTGTTACTTGTTTTTACTTTTTCTGTTGTAACCTTATATATATTACACTTGCAGGTTTCATCAGCAAAATCGCGAGAGTATAAAAGCCTCACTGAGAAGCAATTTGCTTATTTATTTTTTGACAAAGATGGACCGTAAAGAAGAGCTTTATCCAATCATAGTACTCTCAACTCTGTACACTCGTATCTCATAATGTGGTCACGTGTTATAGAATGAGACTATAGCATCCTATACCTAATCAAATCTGACTTGTAACTCTGTAGTTATACTGATGTATAAAGTAACACGAACATCCATGTATAGACAATTGTGAAATATATTAGTATAGCGACCCCTGTGTATTATTAAGACCTTCTTCTACTCTTGAAGTTTAATAAAGCTATACAAAAGTCTCAAAAAGTACTTACAGATAGTCTTTATTATAACAATCACACAGGATACAACATTTTACTTTTTGAATTCTGATCTCACAATTGTCAACATGTCAACATCTACCCATGGAGAAAATAACATGCAAGATACCGACCATATGGAAGGTGTCGAAACCAGCAGCAACAGCGAGGTATATCAAAGCAGACCAGCTGAAAACAGAACCTCCAAGGCACAAAACATTTTGAAAAAAATGATGGACAAGAAGGAGGAATTGTATGATCAATTCCTTGAATGTGCCGCCGACCCTCATTCTCCTGAGTATGCCATCGCTGATGAGGCTTACAAAAAGCAAGTAGCCATCATCAACAACTTCAAGGAAAACTTGAACTCTTTTGTGGCTCCTCCTGCCGATTCGGATTCGGTAAAAAGCGGTGCAACAGTAATCGTATCTGAACCAAAGAAGACCAAGCGTGTTGTGGTTCCCAATTTGCTCCCTTGTTTGCAAATCCTTGGTGAAAAACCTTGGAAGAAAGGTGGAGAGGTGTTCGATAATGCCAATGACTTCTGCGTTGCATTTGAGAACGTGCTTATAGCACATCAATTGGAGATGGACACCAACTGGGAAAGACTTCTACCCCTGTGTCTCAATTTCGAGCAAATCGCTTGGGCTAAGGACCAAGTCCTTCACAGACATTTGTCTTGGGAAGAGGCTCGCCATATGATCCTTGATCAATATGACACTCCAACTCGGAAGCTCATGATAATGATAGAACTTGGACGTACAACGCAAGGAAAAGGGGAAACAAATCGCCTCTATACCAGTCGCTATCAAAAGATGCGCCGTGAAGCTGGTTTTGAGGATAACATGCAATTAGCTGTTAGTTTCCTTGCTTCCTTGCGCGAAGATGTTAGAAAGAGTATTTTACCTTCTCTCCCCGCCGTAACAGGTGGCCAACTACCATCTTCGATCCAACAGATCATTGATCTGATCATTGCATGTGACGATGAGACCTACTCTCTTACCAAGAGAAGTCATACTGAGGACGATCAACCTCATAAAAAAAAGAACAAGCAATCGATGAGTTCTTCTGAAGAAAAAAAACCACGCATATGCTATCATTGTAACAAAAGATGGTTCGTGGGCCATCATTGCAAAGAATACCGCGAAAAGTTGAAAAACGCTAAGCAGGGCAATTCATCAAATTCGTTTGATAGGGGACAACAGGTAAGTCGTATGGCTGTACGCTCTTCCCAAACAATTGTCTCTGATAATGAAGAGGAAATTAATTGCAGAGTTAATTTAATGGCTCTCGCATGTAAGTCAAAAAATACTATAGTCACTAGAGACTTTAAAAATGTACCAGATTCCAACACCTTTCCCATTACGGTAGAAAAGAACATTCTCACTCGTGCCTTCCTTGACACTGGTGCCAACTTTTCTTCAGTCAGTCTTAATTTCTGCAAAAGACACAATTTGAAAATTAAAGATCTTTCTAATGAGAGAACTCAAAATATCAAAATGGCTGATGAAAACACATCTGTTAAGCGAATCGGCACCTGCCAATTGAATGTCACTTGTAATGGGATAACGGTCTTTCATGAATTTGAAATTATGAATCTGAGTTGTGATTTTGATGTCAGTGTGGATACTGATATAATGCACTTCCTTCGTATTGGGATTTATGGATTGCCTCTGCAATATGATGACCTTACGAGCGTAAACGAAGTGGATGCGAAAAGACGTTTTGAAAGTAAGAGTGAACTCCTTGAGCAAATAGAAGCGGAAAATCTTCTCTTAGAGGATTGCCCTGCTTGTAATCCAGAAGAGTATGACTTATGTCATAAATACATTAAACCCTTTATTGAAAGCAATCAAGCGATCCCTAAAGGCGCCTTCTGCACTATTCCGGAGAGCATAGTCTCTCTCAATACTCCTGCCAATGTCACTGCTTTCCGTCGTCCGTATGAAGTCCCCTACATCTATCATAAAGTAGTTGATGAGCGAATCCAAACATGGTTGGATGAGAAATTCATAAGAATCGCTTCCGCAAATACAGAATGGAATTGTCCTATTACTGTCGTGAAGAAAACAAATGGTAAAGGTGAGGTTACTGGATACAGAGTGTGTCATGATCCAAGACATATCAACGCTCTCCTTCAGTCAATTGACCGAATGCCCTTACCTTTGATAAACGATATCTTTATGGATTTAAAAGATGCAAAAGTATACAGCACCTTAGATCTCAAGTCTGCTTTCAATTCACTTAAGCTTAATGAAAATGATGCACATAAACTCAGCTTTACATGGAGAGGCATCCAATACACACCTATTGGTACTGTATTTGGCCTAAAGCATGTATCTTCAATTATGCAAAGAACAATGAGTATTGCTCTGCAGAACATGCCCTATGTGAGTTGTTTTGTTGACGATATAGTCATCAAAAGTGATAACATTGAGCAGCATAAAATCCATGTCAAAAAGGTCATACAAAGGCTCACAGAAGTCAACCTTAGACTGAATCCTAAAAAATGTAAATTTTTTCAAAACAAAATCTTTTTGCTTGGTTTTCATATAACGCCTAAGGGTATCGCAATGGATCGTAGAAAACTCATTAATGTTCTTGAATTTCCTGTTCCCAAGACGGGCAAAGACATTATGAGATATACAGGACTAA
Organism: Blakeslea trispora; assembly: GCA_025331445.1. Classification (NCBI taxonomy): domain Eukaryota; kingdom Fungi; phylum Mucoromycota; class Mucoromycetes; order Mucorales; family Choanephoraceae; genus Blakeslea; species Blakeslea trispora. Next base: position 382,411 of record JAIWNE010000001.1, on the reverse strand, counting down.
TCAATTACTTCCGTAATCTGATTCCTAATGCATCACAATTGATGTCTCCATTAGATGAACTCCGTAATCGCAAAAGTTTGTATAAAATATGGACACCCATACATCAGCAAGCTTTTGATCACCTCAAACTTGTATTACTACATGATCTTCGCTTATCCTATCCTGATCTTAACCATCCCTTCTGCATAGCCACGGATGCCAGTGATACGGGTATCGGGGTTGTCCTTTTCCAACAATATGGGGATGAAATTAAGTATATCTCCTTTATGGCCAAAAGCTTGTCAAAGAGCGAAAAAAATTACTCAGTAACTAAACGTGAGCTACTAGCCATCGTTTACGCTCTCAAAGTTTTCCATAAATATATATATGGCTCGCATTTCACTATGTTCACCGACCACAAAGCTCTCACTTATCTACATACGCAACGCATTGCCAATTCTATGATGATTGCTTGGTTTGATACCATCTTGCAGTATGATTTCACAGTCGTTCATTTGCCTGGTACGCGTAATATTCTACCAGATACGCTCTCTCGCTTGTATGAGCTTGATAGTGCAAACGAACTGGGAGGGGATAATTCGGATGAAAAGAGCATTTTGATGAATCGAGCAGCCACTAAAGAAACCTTTCCAAAATTGGATAGTGGTGAATACTTGACTCCTCCAGATGCCAAAGAGAGAAAACTCTTATTAATGCATGAACATGTCAAAGGTCATTTTGGATCTGATGCAATCTATCGAGCACTTCGAAGAAAAGGCATATACTGGACGAATTTAAAAAATGATGCTGTAGAGTTGGTAAAACAATGCATTCCTTGTCAAATGTATTCGATCAAGAAAGATGGCTTCCATCCCTTGAGACCAATAGTTGCTAAACTTCCTGGTGACCATTGGGTCATAGATTTAACTGGCCCTTTCACAACGTCAAAGAACGGGAACAACTATCTCTTAGTAATGGTAGATATAGCTACCAAATTCTGCATCTTAAGAGCAATTCCAGATAAATCATCTGTGACAATTGCCAAAGAAGTACTAGATGTATTCTGTACTTTTGGCCCCTTTCGTCGTCTACAATCTGACAATGGTACTGAATTCGTGAATCAGGTTATGAGGACTTTTAAAGAACACGCTGGCTTCGAGCATTCTTTAATATCTAGATATCATAGTAGAGCAGATGGTGCTGTTGAAAGACAGATTCAAGCCGCTGTTCAAGCCATCTCAAAGCAAGTGAAAGGCTCTAAAGCTGATTGGGATATCTACGTAAAGTCAACTCAACTGTTCATAAACACGAAGTATATTGAGCGTACCAAGACACCCCCCTTTACTCTGATGTTTGGGAGAGACGCGAATGACTTTGAAGATTATGGAAAGATCAAAGAAGAACCAAGACAAAAAGACATAAATCAATTATTGCAAAAAATCTCTGAAATTGTACTACCTGCAATACACGAAAGAACATTGTTCGTCACAGAAAAAATGAAAAATCGATTTGATGCCACACACCGCATAGTAGAAATACCTGTCGGTGCAATTGTAATGGTGAAGGTCTCAGGCAAGAAAAGTAAACTGGACCCAAACTGGCTTGGACCATATACGGTAAAGAGAGTCACCTCCGCTGGTACTTATGTACTAGAAAATGAAAAAGGAGAGCTAGAAACCAAAAACTATCCTCCGTCTCTACTCAAAATGGTTTCAAACGAATTACCTAAAGGACACGGTGAATTCCGTGAGGTAGAAGCCATTTTGAAGCATAAAACTATTGACGGCAAATACCATTTTCTTGTAAGATGGGAAGGAGAGGATTCATCTCTGGATGAATGGGTTTCTGAAAACGACTTCGCCGATCCAAGATTTATCACCCAATATTGGCAAAGAATAGGTGTAAGTCCTGAAGGAAGAACAGCTGTAAACAAAGCCAATAAGCGTTTACTCAGTGAGCTGGTAACAAAGGAAAACTCAGGCAAAAGGAAAAAAACTTCCCAATTCTCCAAAACAAAGAAAAGAACAAAACGTTCTTAAATTTGACGGTATGAAAATACCTGGGAGGGGATAATGTTATAGAATGAGACTATAGCATCCTATACCTAATCAAATCTGACTTGTAACTCTGTAGTTATACTGATGTATAAAGTAACACGAACATCCATGTATAGACAATTGTGAAATATATTAGTATAGCGACCCCTGTGTATTATTAAGACCTTCTTCTACTCTTGAAGTTTAATAAAGCTATACAAAAGTCTCAAAAAGTACTTACAGATAGTCTTTATTATAACAATCACACAGGATACAACATCACGATAAGAAAAGCAGAGTCGATTTTTAGGAATATTGCCCTCGTAATATAAAATTCCATGCGCAAAGTATTGCTCTTATGGAACAGATGTACCTTATTAGCATCCTTCTTTCAGGCTTGAAGTATACTTCTCAAGATAACAGCGGTGTTTGCTCAACTGGAGGGGGAGGGTGTTTGATTCAAAGGTATTCTCTGTTTGAGGGAAATCTTTGGCTACCATTAAGTTAAGCAACTACTGCATGTTCGCGTCCTGTCAGCATTAACGATGTGGAAATTGTTAAGTTTCTTTTCAGTCTACACAAAACTATAAGCTAAACTAAGATTCAATGAAACAAGAACAAAATAAAATGAAATAAACAAAGGGGGGGGGGTATTCATATTTAATATTTACAAAAAAAAAAGAAAAGAAGCATATATACAGAATATTTAAAAAAAAAAGAAAAGAAGCATATATACAAAATATTTTTTACAAACTAATTTCTGTTGAAGCAGCTTAGGAAGAACTGCCTACCAAAGCTGTTGAAGCCTTGGTAGTGGTATCTACATCATATGTCAGCTTGATAGCTTCGTATGACAGTAGATACCATTTTTCTTGTACAGTTCCGCCTGGCACACAGTACTGATCGTACAGACATGCCAAATTGTACAATTTGTTGACTTGCGAGCCAAAGTCAACAAATTCGTCAAAGGTAGACGGTAAGTTCAGACACTCTACCTCTGTCATGAGGCAGATGCCCAAGGAGAGAGGACAGACGAAGCATGTAACCTTTAGGCATATTGATTTGGTTAGCTTACATACACATATTCTAAGCATTGCCTATCTCTTACCTTTCTTTGGCTTGGAATACAAAGGAGTGCTTCAGATTATACTCCCACAACATGTGGAGACCAAATGCTCCAAGACGACAAGTGTCAAGAGACACGCCTTCTTTCTCACTGCTTTCTCCTTTGATCTCACCTACAAGATTTACGTAGGGCTTTTGATCATCTACTTCTGGACGACACTTCTCAACTGCAGGGCAGCCAGGGAACAGGACCTTGTTGTACCTATTTAACAAGTGTCAGGATTGCATTTTGAACGATTCTTTTTTTTTTTTTATTTTTTTGTATCTTTTTGACTTACCCTTGGGGTTCATGAAAATCGCTTGCTTTGAACAGATTACAAAGCGAATTGATTGCGCCTGATTGCAAGCGCATCTCGTTCATCTCCTTCTTCTTCACAGTCATCTGCTGAGCCCTAGACACAAGGACATTCGCGTTAGTTTTTCTGTCAGTCACAAGTCATATACAGTACGTACAATGCAATTAGGACATCCAAAACCCTTTGGGAGGGGCCGCCTTCTTCGTCCAAGGCCATCTTCATCAACTTTTCTTCAGCGACTTCTGGTCACTATCGTCACCAAAGCACTGCAATGTTCATGGTTAGTTATATTTCTATAGATAGGCAAGAAATACATGAACATTTGCTTACCTCCAAAGCGGCATTAAGAGCTGCAGGAAGTTTGGCTGGTCTTCCGTACAGCTCTTGCTTCTTTGTCTTTGCGAAGTTGGAGATAACATTCTTTCCGAATGCATTCTCCATATACAAAGATGTCACCTTGTCCAGCTTCAAGATGCCTTGTGCAATCCTACAAAAAAGTTAGTTTAAAATAAAGTTATATTTTCATGGATATGAAACTTGTATACATACATCAGTCTTTCCAACTCAGTAGAAAGATTTGCTGTCTTTCTACTTTTCAGATGCACAATCATCTGAGAACGAATCTCATTGAACCTTTTGCCAATGGTGGCATCAGAAGCAAGGTTCTCCTTCAAGCCATCCAATCTATTCAAACAAATATAAGTCTTTTTGTTTCTTTTTCTCTTTCAAAAACAGAATCTTACTCGTTTGTGACATGAGCTGTCACAAAGCTCAGGAATTGCTTGGTAGCGGCCTTTGATGTTAGGAAAATATCAAGCATTAGTAAATGCTGTATCTGATGCTCTTTATACTTACCAACTCATTCCATACTCTTTTGGCATTGCCTGTTGTCTAAAAAATGAATAAAGTGAGTGATTTCACCTTTTTTAAATCATAATTAAATTTAACCTACTGCTTCTACCGAGTGATGGTGGCCGCTGTTCTTGAATAATGCGTGCCAGATTTCAAAAGAATTACCCATGCTTTCATCAACGTGATTTCTCAAGAAGCGGAAGTGTTGTTTTATGAAACCTTCAAAGGAAGGAGTATTATCACTTTCTTCGCATTGAGTAAAGTACTTTTTGAATGTGGAGAAGTGTGGGGGAGCATTTGAATAGAATTTAAGAGAGAAAGAAAGCAATAGAGATAGAGAACTTAACTTGAGAACAATAAAGTAAAGAATTTGAGAAGTAAGGAAGAAAAGACAAAGAATTTGAGACGCGTAATAATAAATGTGGAAATTACGTCAGTACTTTTTGCCGAACTCCCTGGACTGTGCCGATTCGAACTTGATCTCTAATCTTGTAATTGTCAAGTGGGATGCATCTAAGTCAGAGGAATTACTATGTATGTGCTAGAAACAGTAAGGGAATCAACTTACCAACTCACACCAAGCGTATAAACATTTTCAGAAAGAGGTAGAGACATATTCAAAAAGTCTCACCCTGAAATTTATCTGTGATTGACAACTATTCTGCAGGAAATAGACTTGCATGAATCAGGATGTCATAGTATGCTTGGGAAGAAAAAGAGCTTTCTGATCATGACATCCTGATTCATGCAAGTCTATTTCCTGCAGAATAGTTGTCAATCACAGATAAATTTCAGGGTGAAACTTTTTGAATATGTCTCTAGTTCAAGAAGTCTACTAAGAATGGCTTTGTTCATTCTAATATCTTTTGCTTGGTGAATCAGGTATTACTCTTGAGTAACTTTCTTTCGCTTCCATTCGTTAGTCGATAGTTCGATATTTCTTGTTGACAATAAAAGAACGATTCAACGACCGAAGCCTCGATTTAAAGGTACGTTATTTCCATAGATGTTTTCATGGTCTTTTGCAATAGACTCATTAGCCTTCCATGTTGCTTCGCCACTTTAAGGAATAGGTGAATCTTGTTCGCGACAGGTAGTGAGCAGCAAGGTTTCGAATTCCAGAAAGAGAGGATCACTGAAAAGAAGGGTTTGAAACATAGGATGAGTTAGGTAATCAACCTTCAAGAAGACTGAATCTTGTAAAAAGATTTTTCGCAATTTCTTCAACAGCAAGAGAAAGCCTTGACCACAGATGGTTTTGGGATAGCTGGAGGAAGAAATCTCTTCAGTTCCTTCAACATACCCGGATTTGACTCTTGAGAGAACTTGATCCACTGGTGGAAAGACCTTCGCTTCTAGGCGGAAACCTTTTTTTTTAGCAGTTAACCCTTCCAACTGCAGCATTTACACCATGGTGGCGTCTTTTGCATGACAATGTGGCTAGTGCATCTAAACTCCATCACTGGAGTGTTTCTCAGATGACCTCCCCACTCTAACCGCTTGGTTTTCGCCTTTACAAAAACTTTCTTTCACTTTTTTGTTGAGTGTCCCCTCAAATGGCAATATTGAGCTTGTGTACTCACTCAAGATGCTTTTACTACCACTCTTTCTGTCTAGAGAGGGAGAAAAGATACTGCTAGAAAGAAAGAATGAGTAAGAAGGACTCAGTGAACTTAACAAATACAAGTATTTGATAGTAATCATGTCGAAATGTATACCTTTCTCCCAAGCAACCTCTCTTTTGTATATCAAACAAGTAATAAGAAGTTTTGCTTTCTCAAAAGTTCAACCAACTTTTTCAAATAAAAAAAAACTAAATCAAGCAGCGACTGTGTTTTCTATTTTTTCTCCTTTTTTCTTATTATTAAAGAAAATGAGCCTGGAAGAACATAAGCGAGATCTAGACAAGAAGGACCTTGAGGTCCCTGAAGAAGTAAGACGGAAGAATGCTTGAAGCTGGACAGAAACTTACATGAGCAACAATAGCCTCAGAAGAAGAAGACAAAGAAGAAGGAAACAAAAGAAGAAAAGGCAGAAAGAAAGCGTCTTATGGCAGAGACGAATCCTTATTATCAACGGGCAAAAAGTAGAGAGATTCCTCCCGAGAAAAGATTGACTAGAAGAAAAGATGATGATTTTCGAGATATAGATGATATGGACACTGCACATTATTTTTTTGAAGATGGTACTCATCATATACAATCTTTGTCCTGGAAGCAGCTTACCGATTTTGTTTTTGAATAGAAATGCGAAAAGTCGAGCCTTACTATTTTGAATACAAATCCTATGCAAAGGGACGTTGGCTTGGAAAGAGTTTACTGGAAGTGTTTGCTTCAGAATTTAGAGATCGTAGTGAAGAATATTATGTAAGTAAAGATCTTTTTATTTTATTTTATTTTTGCTTTATCGGAATTGCTTATTTCAATCTTAAAAAAAAATAGCGTTATGCCATAGAAAGAGGATTGCTGACCATCAATGATCAAAAAGTAACAGCAGATACAATCGTAAAGACGTCAGATGTAATTGGACATAAGATCCATCGCCATGAGCCACCCTGTACAGATCAACCTATCAAAGTTGTTTATGAAGATGATGATTTGTTTGTAGTGGACAAGCCAGGTGGAATTCCTGTTCATCCAGCTGGTCGTTATAGACATAACAGTGTTATTCATGTATTGAAAAAAGAGCGCAATTTGTCCAGGCTTTTTCGTAAGTTTGCTTTATACCTTTTTTTCGACTGAGAAAGGGAAAACAGAAATTAACTTTCCATGTCTTTTGTTAGCTGCTAATAGACTTGATTTGCCCACCTCTGGACTCATGTTGATTGCAAGGAATTCAGCAAGAGCAAAGCAACTCGAACGAGAAATGTCAGCAGGAAACATAAGAAAAGAATATGTATGCCGCGTAGATGGCAAATTCCCAGAGTAAGTTTTTCTTTTTGGTGGAAAATGATAGGAGAAGGAAAAGAGTTTGTTCAGACAACTGATATTTTGCTTTGATCGAAAGTGGCGAGATTGTGTGTGATGCACCTATCAAATGTATCTCGCACAAGATGTCTGTCAACTATGTTCATGAGGACGGAAAGCCGTCTGTTACCAAATTTGAGAGGCTTAGTTACAATGGAAAGACAAGTGTGGTACGCTGCAAACCAATGACAGGCCGTACACATCAGATTCGAGTACATCTCCGTTATTTAGGATATCCCATTTCTAATGATCCGCTCTATGGCAGTGGAACATCATGGGCACCTTTCATTCGTCCCGGAGAAAGAATGGAAGATAAAGATGCTCGTTTGTTGGTCGACAAGCTATTCGAATATTCACCCATGGAAGAATGGGATGAGTCTGGACAGCCTGTATTAACTCAAGACGATGCTTTGGATCAAGATGCTACACGGTGCTCAGAGTGTAGCGCTTCACTTGTGTTGGGTAAAAATTATGATCAGCTTTGTATCTTTTTGCATGCTTGGCGATATGCTGCCAACGGCTGGGAATATGAAACTGAACTACCTTTTTGGGCTAAAGAGAACTTTAACGATGATAATGTACCACTCAAATATAGAAATACTTTTATTGAAAAATAGATATATGTTTTTTATTGAGATTTTCGACTTCGCCAGAAACTGTTCACTCATAGAAAAAGATATTTGCTCAAAGTAGAAAATAAAACATTCTTTAAAAAGTCAATCATTATATTTCTATGCAAGGTAGTTCATTAAATTTAAGTGAAACGTAGACTTCAGCTAATTATTTTGACATTTTTTTTTGGCTTATTTCAACACCCACCTTGTGTAACAGGAGTCATCAAACTACTTTATATGATTGTAAAAGCTTAAGTACAAAATGGAAAGTTTGCGCATAATTTTTTCATTATTAATGTGATTTTCGGTGTAGTGGTACATTTGATCTATATCATACTATTATTTTCTCTAGATCCAGAGAAGAAAAACACAGAAGCTCTAGACTTTAATGTTGCATTAAACTACTTTATCAAATGATGTTGACATCTATTGCATTGCAACATTTTGCTCAATGCTGAGTTATAACACATAAAAAGAGGTCCCTTATTGACCTACTTGATCCTGTTGATTTTCTTTATTTAACTATATAACTTCATTTATAACCATTCTTTCCCATTAGACTCATATACATCCTTTTTACAGTTTGCCTCGTCAGAAATAAGGCTTGAACAAAGTTAAAGAAAAGACATGTTATACTCCTCTTGTTACAGAAAAAAAGTCCCTGTATGTTTGATCTCGAAACAATGAACAAGTCAAATCTCATGACAAACCATGAAGCAAATGTTTCTATGGTAGACATAATACATAAAGTGGCAAGCTCAAGTATACGGTTACTAAGATAGATTAATCCTCAGCGTTCTCTCATAGATTACACGATTAAATAGAGTGGCTCATGTTGACACAAACAACATGCTTTAATTTCCTGATTTGATAGCATATCTATTAGTGTCTGTTCAGCGCCCTATAATATATAAAAAGTTTTTTTCCAAGATATTGCAATGATCTATTTATGTTATCTGCTAACAATGGATTCTAACTGAAAATAAAGAAAGAAATGTTTTCATGATGTTTTCTTTAATCAATTATTTATTCGGTATGAAGTCAAGAGCTCCGATAAACAAGCTTGAAACAATCATGCTGATTGCTACTTATATGCGATTTATATGTCAAATCCTTCAATAATTCTCGGCCCTTTTTTCTTTTTCTTTTCGTAACTAGTTACGCTTTTTCTTTTTGTTTTTTAATAAAGCTAAGCTCCGGATATTGAGTTCATAGTATTACTGTTGAAAATATTCATATGATTTATCAAACGCTTCTTATGATACAAAGGAGATTATCTATATACCCTAATTTTCAAACAAAAACAAACATCAGATACATATTTCACTGAACAATGAAAAAAAAAAGCCATCATAGAGGTCTCAATCTAGTAATATAAGCTAATGAAATGATCATAAAAACTACTGTTTGTATGGAAGAACACCAAGAGCTTATAACAATGCATACAAAAAGACAATGGAAGAGAAAATGGTTACATTTTGAATTGTGCTGCTAGCAAGTTCAGTAATATTTTATTTGATTTCATATGATTTCACAACATCTTATACTTTCCCCAGAAGAGAATGTAGTTGCCAGAGCTCACTCGAGTCGCTACTATCAAGACACTTACCAAAATGAGAGAAAAGTGAGTTTAGTTGATCTGAACCATCTTGAGCCAATAGTGTTTTATATAACAGAAAAAAAAAAGAAACATTTCCTGAGAAATACACTAAGCTTAATGAAGACTATCATCTTTTGTAATAAAGAAGAGTTACTTTGAGTATAAACATTGGGTCTAGACTTGCTAAAGCCTTGCTCTTTATGCTTTGTACCATGACCTTTTCTTTAAAAAAAAAAACTGTTACATTGGTATCACAGAGTTAGCTTCATGCTATTGTGTGAACTCTAGCAATCCTATTGGCTTTACTGAACTTGAAACTGGATATTCCCAAAAAGAGCGTCACAGCAACTGGGGCAGCCTTTCTTCCTTTTACGTTTTATTCTAGCAAACAACAGAATGGCAGCACTTAACGATGACGTTTATGCCCGTGTACGTGAAAAGGTCAAGGAGCACAACTTGTCCGAGCAAGAAGTAAAAGCAATTGATACAGCAAGAGGACAGCTACAGACACATAGTAAATATCTTTGGAAAAAAAAATGGAGCTTTACATATAAGCTGACAGCATTTTTTTTTATAATAGCTTATACTGGAGGCATGGCAGGTGCATCCACTGCATTCTTAATTGGTAATTAACTCCCACATATATATATATGAAAAGAAGCACAAAACTCATCATATACTTTTTTAAAAAAGGCAAACGAAAGCGATTCAATCCTTTTCAATTGCTCGCAGTAGTAGGTGGTGGTTTTCTTATGGGTTCACAAGTAGGTTTAATCTCAGGTGCATTGGCAGGTGTCAAGACAATCAATTCCTTACCAAATCCTCAACGTATCATCAATATGATAAGAGAAGTTCAGTAAAGTAATATGCATTTATTCAAGCAAAGTCATGTTTTGACACTACATTAGATTAGAGGCTATGAAGGGAAGAATGCCAAACACGCCTCAACAGCAGATAAACAGAGGTACACAGTCCAGTCATGTTCAACCACAATTGATGTCATCAAGAGAGCTGAATGATGCTCAAAACCCTCAGGATCAATTTGCTCCAGATATAAATCAAGATGCCACTAAGGAATTAGGTAACAAACATCTCTTTAAGCTGTGAAAAGAGACTTATTCCAATGATTTATCTACAATATGACAGGATGGAGTGATATGGCAATAAATTCACAAGGAAATAAGGGGGATAGAGATATGACAGGTGAAGTAGATCCTTTTACTCGTCAATCAACTGAGGCAGGACGTCAGCAAGCACAACAACCTAGTAGGTGGGATAAGATTCGTTCAGAAAACTTACCCAACAACACATGGGCCAAGATCCGTATGGAAGCACAAAAGAGTTCTCCTGAAGATATCGCCAAGGCAAGAGAAAAGACAGCCAATAGACTTCGTGAAAATGCTGGATCTGAAATAGAAGATTTACCAAGAACAAGAGAAGAAGTCTTACAGAGAGGTGGAAGTAGTCGTAAGAATCAATGGGGAGATTCATTAGAATAAAACTGGACGGTTATAGAATCATTTCTTACATCATATTGATTTCTTTGAGATGGTCTTTTTGAAAGGAAAAAAAAAAGAGAGAGACAGTTGGAATTGACATTTTGTTAAATTAGTAATATGTTCCGATATTCTAAAGTATGTACATAAATTCATTCATTCTTCTTTCCTTTTTCTCTCTCTCTTTTTTTTTGTTACACTTCTTTGACTTTTGATTGATATGAAACTTTCGGTTGGTTTGTCTGCTTTAGCAGCATTTTCTTTGCACTCATTTTTAGCCAATGCCGATGAATTTCAACCTGCTGCTGCATACTACCCAGATCAATACTTTAATTCACCCTATGGTTCAATCGAAACAGAAAACAGAGCTGTCATGCCAACGAATAGAGCTGAGATGATCAAGGATGCATTCAAACATGCATGGAAGGGATATTCTGATCATGCCTTTGGACACGATGAATTACAGCCCTTGACCAATGGCACTAATGATTCTAGGTAGGTTTTTGTTATCAAAATAGAAATAAAAGAAGCACTTTCTATTGTATTACTATATTAAGACCTTTTTTTTTCTAAAAAAAACATAGAAACGGATGGGGAGGTATTGTTACTATATTGAATTACATTTAAACATATCGACTCAATCTCTTTCTTTTTTCTGTCAGCCACTATTTATGATGCCCTTGATACAATGATTATTATGGGCTTGGATAATGAATACAATAGAGCCTTGGAGCATGTAAAGAAGACAGATTGGACAAAGAGTCGTGAGGCATCAAAGACTTTTGAAACAAACATTCGTTATTTGGGTGGTCTCTTGTCTGCCTATGATTTAAAGCCTAACCCAATCTTGCTTCAAAAGGCAAGAGAGTTGGCTGATTATGTTATCATGCCAGCATTTGATACACCTAATCGTATGCCTGCTGCTTATGTGAATCCTATTACGTAAGAGAGAGAGAGAGAGAGAGAGAGAGAGAGAGAGATGTGCTTTATTCAAACTATAGATGCTCATATGTTACTTAAATAGAGGCAGACCCATGAAAGATAATCAAATCATTTTGGCTGAATTTGGTTCACTTCAATTAGAATTAGTCAGATTGACCCAAATTACAGGTGATGACCGATATGAACGTGCTGGTAATGGTATTATAGAAGCCATGTCAAAAGTTCCTTCAAGATTGCCAGGCTTGTATCCTATGATTTGGAGTTTGGATAGCTTTACCCCCACTGATAGTAAGTAGAAAAACATAGGATACGATGTCTTATTAAAGCTTTTGTTTAGGCTTTATTACCATCTCTGGTGGTGCTGATAGTTATTATGAATACCTTTTAAAAACACATATTTTAATGAGCGGTCAAGAAGAACTTCAACTTGATATGTGGCGAACAGCAGTTGATAGTATGCAAAAATACCTTCGTTCGCAAACACATGGTGGAAAAGTCTATCTTGCAGAATTCCAACAACATTATAAAATATTGCAAACTGGAGAATTGGTATGCTTCCCTTTTTCCTATATATGTGTAAACACAAAACCTTATTTTTCTTTTTCTTAAGGTGTGCTTTATGCCTGGTAATCTCTTACTTGGTGGTCAATACCTCAATGATAACAATATGAAGAAATTTGCCTCTGAATTGATGGATGCATGTTATGATGTCTGGGCTAATTCTCCTACTGGATTAGCGCCTGAGTCTTGGAGTTGGATTGAGAACGATCAGGACTTTAACGCATTCCCCCCAGTAATGCAAAAGATGATGTCCACAGCAGGCTACGTTGTTCAAGACAAATTGTATGACTTGAGACCAGGTAAATAACAAACCGATTTGCTTTTCTGAAAGACTTATATCGTCCTTTCTTTTTTTTAATAGAAACAATTGAAAGTTTGTTTTACTTTTACCGTATGACGGGTGATAGAAAATATCAGGTAATTAGAAATAGACTATGAATTTAACTTTTGACTGATTCTTCTTTGGTATGTAAACTAAAGGACAAAGCCTGGAAGATTTTTGAAGCTATTGAGAAATACTGTAAGACTTCTTCTGGCTACACCCGTATTGCCGATACTCAAAACCCTGCAAATGTTGCGCAAAGAAACTTCCAAGAAAGGTGATTATTTTGACAGCTTGTTAGACAGCTTGTTAGACGACCCTTCTCATCTTTATTTTGATTGAATAGTTACTTCTTTGCTGAAACCTTGAAATACCTTTACCTGATCTTTAGTGATCCCAACTTGATTTCCTTGGATGACTATGTCTTTAATACTGAAGCACATCCATTTAGACTTAACCGTCCCATCAAGGTTCAGGCCAAGCACTTCTACTAAGAGAAACAATCAGGTCTTTTTTTATATATAAAAAAGCCCACGCTTATCTCCCCCCCTTCTCCACTTTATAGATGTATAGTAGTTGAATAAAATTCATACAACTATTTTTTCTTCTTGTTTTTATCACTGCTAGTCTAATTCATACAAAGACTAGATCACTAGTTAGACGAATCATTTTAAATGATGGTGTAACCCTGCGTCCATTGATTATGTAAACAGACAACAGATAAGAAAAGGAGGCAAAGTTGTGTAACGCCTGTTACATCGAGAAAACACTTTCTTTTTTGGACATAATAATGCACTGCTAACTATAAGAAACCAGAAATTCTTCCATTATAGTGCATAACCTTAGAAACTTAAAAACTTGAAGCATCTCAATAGACAAAGATTTTTTGAACAATATTATATATATATATTTTTATAACAATTCTTTCTTGCTATAACAAGAAATAAACTAAGTTTAGTCGATAATGTGGTAAACACCCTTTTGAACTTGGCCTTCACCCTTTTCGTAAGGAAGATCAAAGACAGCGTTACTACGGAATCTTCTCAAGTATTGAATAGCAACAGTCTCTAATTGAGTAGGTTCAATGTACAAGTCCTTGAAAGTAAGAGCACCGGGTGTGATCTTGTCATCCAATGTCATCTATATCGAATAAGATGTTAGACTCATTCAACATATAAAGAGTTATTTCTATTTACTCTTTCAATCAAATCAGGGCTGATCATTTGGTTGTAAGGCAACTTGTCTAAAACAGTAGCAATGGCCCTAATAAAAGCATCATGTCAGCAAAAAAAGAAAAGAATGAAATAAATACTAATTCTAAACTTACTTGAAGACAGGAGTAGGGGCATTACGAATAGGAAGAGGCTTCATGGAGATTTCACGAGCAAGGTCAAAGATTTGCTTGATGGTGTATTCCTTGGGACCGTAGAGTTCATAAGTCTTACCCATGGTGGATTCAGCAGTCAACATGACTTCAAGAGCATGGGCAACATCAATAGCCTTGAAAATAATATCAGTATTTCTCCTTTTCCTTTTTGACACTATTTCTAAATCGAATCACTTACGGAAACAGGACGGATCTTGGTGTTTCCTTCATTGACATAGTATTGCCAACCACTGTCCTCTATTGATTCAAATCAGATACATGTATCCAAACTGAATGACACACATACACACTTACCACCAATTCTGTTCAAGAAACGATCTTCATGACCCCACATAGTACCGGGACGAACAATGGTGGCATCAGGAATGACTTCACGAACAGCCTTTTCACCTAAAGCCTATACAAAACAATCATCGTCAAATGTGCCTTGCTGATGTATAGAATGCTTTTCTTACCTTGGTACGAAGAAACTTGGAAGTAGAATCTTCGGAAGCATTCAAGGCAGAGACTTGAACAAATCGAGCAACACTGTTTTCAGCACAAGCTTCAGCAATGCTACGAGCACCATCTACATGAACAGCATCAAAAGTAAAGTTCCTATTCACACACATCAATATCCTCTTTCCTTTTTTTCTTTCGGTTATCCTTACTTGGTTTCGTAATCGCGACCAACCAAGTTGTAAACAATATCAGAGTGACGAACACATTCAGCCAATTGTTCCTTGTTCTTCAAGTCGAACTCCAAGGGAACAATTTGACCCAAATCACCAGCAACCTTGAGATGTCTGGCTTCATCAGGGTCACGATAAGCAACAACAACCTGTGTACCTTGTCTGGCTATTATAAATTAAATAGTGTCAATAGTTTCCATAGAAACGAATAAAACTATACATTACCAAGCTTGTTGACAACATAACGACCCAAGAAACCAGTACAACCAAAGACAGTAGCGATGTGACCGTTAGTAGAAGATCTATCGATACTCATGAATAACAAGAAAAGAAAAAAAAGTCGGTGTGCTGAATGTACCTTCCACCCAAACCGTATTTGATCATGGGTTGACCAGTCTTCTTTCTCAAAGTCAAATCGTGCATGCGACGCTATCCATTAAAACATGGTTAATATTCTCTGACATGAAAAAAATTAGAGGGGGGAGGGAAGAGCTATTACAGTTTGGTTGAGAATATTGGAGCGACTGATGTCTATTTTATGAAAAGTCAGTTTGCTTGATAAAAGCCAATCATTTCTTAATTTACGTTTAGCAGCAGTTGAAGAAAGCATTTCTTTTCTTTTTTTATATATGTCTCAAAGAAGTGAAGGGGGAGAGGAGTGGGGGTGTTTATAGATTAATGTAGAAAATGAAAAAAAAGGGCCTCTTTCTTGACAGTAGTAAGAAAAAAAAATAAACAAAATGTTCGTCACAGCTTAAGAAAAATCAACCACTTTAAACTCCGCCGGTAGGGGCATTAGCTTTTTTTAAGTTATTCTCAATGAATTTACAAAAGACACCTTTCCAGTTTACAAAAGAGAAAACATCAAAAAAAAAATCAGGTCGGAGTTGAGCTGACGTCAAGATTATGCCCGGGTCGCACATACAATGTTTATTATTTTCCTTGACTTGTACGTCTTTGTCTAGCACGCTCTGCTACAACAGCAACACCAGGAAAAGAATCTCTTCTATCATGCCAATCATGATGACGATGACGATTCTCTTGATCCTCCCGCTGCTGATGTATAACCTGTTGCTGCAAACGAGGTCCCTCTGTCAATCCTGCAATACCCACCATCTCTCTCTGAGACATGTCTTCCAGACTGGCTTCTTCACCTCCTGTTTCCTTGGGTGCATACCGTCTGAGTGCATTCAGCTCTTCCATCAACGTCTCATATCGATAATCCACTCGAATATCAGGCACATTGGTCTTGCTCATGTCATTCCCCCGAGTACCTGGCTCGGTATAACCCTTACCGATCCAATGTTGCTTGACCTTATGTTCCCAACCACACTGAAGGACTGAATTGCGTGCTAATTCACACATGTCTGTAGGTGAGAGTTTCCATATTTGAGCAGCCACACTGTATTCTTCGATCAGAGGTTCTCGAGTGAAATGGAATTGTAATGGATCATCGGTTGAGAGAGAGATGTTGAGGCCACGTTGGAAGAATTGAGGTAGAGGATTGCGCTCATAGGTCAAAAAGAGTGCATTGTTAGAGAGCGGGGACATGGCAATACCAATTTGAGCAAGGTAATAGAGGTATTGTAAGGCAGGTACCTTTCTCAGTAAGATACCATGACTAATCCCCTGTGAAGTCAAGAAGGCAGCAGCCAAATGATCTGTATTTCCTGCCTCTCCACAGTGAGGTCGAAGGACAAACGTGTTGAATCCGCGTTCATGTCGCCAATGGTTGAGTGAGGCAAGGTTGGCATAGAGATAGTAAAGGTAATAGCTGTAAGGTGGATTGGAAGAATAGGTCCAGTCCTTTGGCAGGGGGAATTCACCATAGCCTGATCGTTCTACTTTACTCTCATCATCTACAGAGTCAAATCCTACGACTCTTTGTAAAAAGATATAGAGTTCAGGATGAGAGGTAGGATCCTTGGTTACTTCAAACAAAGGTTCAAAAACATCTATAGAGGAAGGGTTACATCAAGAAGGCTGTGTTATATAGAAAGATGTTTGCTTACTTTTAATGATATCACCAAAATTTTCAATAATACCAGTTGATTTATAGATATTATAGAGTCGAGGTACCTGAATCAACCAACGTACATTGGGCGAAAGTAACTTGTTATGAATGACCCATTGGGCCAACTTGTCCCATTCATGAATAGAACGTCCATAGATAGAGACACGATATTCTGCCATTTGATATTTAGAGGATTCAAGATCAGAGACAACTTCACGTGTAATTTCCGCCAAATAGCGACCTTGAATATAGTTGTCTGTCTTCATAAAGATCTCTCTCAATCGACTTTCACCAATGGGATTATATTTCAAGTTGAACTTGTCAAACCGATGGAACGAGTCCTTATGAGCATGCATGTCCAAGGTATCAATGCTGAGGTCATAAGCAGTCAGGCCAAGACTTTCAAACACACCCTTGAGAGTAAGATGATCATTATCACGAAAGATGACTACATCATCAGGCGACTTTTTCATCTTGGACTTGATGAATCGAAGCATGTGTTTTTGATTCATACAGCTTGAATGATGTACGTGTGTATCGACCTTACGTACGTTATAGAAATCTCTATGAGGCACACTCTTGGAATCAGCTAGTTCCTGAAACTCGTTCAAGAGAATGTACATTTGCCATTTAGAGTCCAAGTAACGTAGTCTTCTAAAGGCAAAACTTTTGGCTGGCCCATCACTAATGGATGTCAAGATAAAGTCAAGATCGCTAAAGAAATCTCTACAAGAAGGGACTTGATAAGCAGGATTTCGATTGTCTTTATCTAATATTTTTTTTAGTAAAATGTTTCATGTCGGTTATCTTGTCTTACCTTCTGGTGTTTTATAGACATGATAGAATCCATCTGTGCCTATGCCATAAGTGTACTAATTTCCCTCCCGATTTAATAACCGTGTAAAGCAATAAGGATACTCCAACTTACTGTATGTGCTTTAGGAATAGTCACTTTGTTGATATCAAAATCGATTCCAACAGATCCTGTGGGATCATCTTCTCTTTGTTTTTCCTTTTGTTTTCTTCTTGCCAGTTCATCTGGAGACGGTAATGGCCAAGAAGGAGGTGGAGGTGGAGGATAGATTTCCCAATCTTCTCTGTTTTTTGGGTTATCCTCAAATCGTTGCTTGGATTTTATCATGTATTTTTCACGTAGGTCCAAACATTTTTGAAATGTGTTGTATAATTCGCGTAACTCAGCTGTGATACCATCATCTAAAGGAATTTCTCTTTTATTGGATATGCATGTTTTTTTTTAGTAATATCAATAAAAAGAATATTACCTTTATTAGCAACAAAAGTATTAGCAGGTACATCATTGACAGCTGAAGTCAAAGGAATAGCAGGCAAATGTTGTTGCTGAAGGCGTTCATCCTCCAATTCATCAGAAGACGCGTTATCGTATGGTTTACCAAGACTTGTTTGAACAAAATATTTACTATCATGCTGTTTAAAGAGATTAAATGTGGGATTAAAATCATATTTAGCTATCATTTGTTACATCTTGAATGGCTCTTTGATGATGATAATCAAAGAATGGTGTATCGATTTCGTCTTCAAGTGTCATTTTTATCAAAAGAGAGAAAGAAAGAAAAAAAGGGAAAATAAAGGGGGGAGAGTACAATTTAAACCCACCACAAAAAATAGTCGTTTTGCATGACGAACATCATGCGCATAATTGATTCGGCGAACATGAAGGTTTACTTTTTTCTTACTTTTTCTATCACTCTCATTTCTTTATTCGAATACTAACAAAAAGAAAAAAAAAGAGGACGCAAAAATAACAAAATCCGTTTCTATGGCAACTTGTTCAATAAAGAGGTATTCAAAGCAATAAAAAGGAAACTAGCTGAGCCTTATGAAACTGAAATTTTAAAATAAGGTGTCGGATACTTTGGGTGTCCACAAAAACTAGAGAAGTAGCCACTCTTTCTTTACCTTCACTAGTCAAAATAAATTATAAGATGAACTTTATCTACAGTCTCATAACTTGCTTTATGCTTCTTTTTAGAGATGAGACAGTTTAAACAGTTCAGAAGTGCAAATTGCATTTTCCAAATAAGTAGATTGGGAGGCTCTATTAGAACTCCGGGACACTCAAAATCAGGACACCCAAAATAGTAAAGTGACCATTTTTATTTTTTTGACAGCCTTAAAGTTTTTTTTTTAAATAATATTTTTGTTATTCAACAATAAAGTATGCTTTACGTTGTGGGTCTTGGTTTAGGTGATGAAAAAGATATCACTGTTGCTGGTTTAGAGGCCGTCAAGGGCTCCGAGCGTATTTATTTAGAAGCCTATACCTCGATCTTGACTGTTGGCAAGGAAAAGCTAGAAGACTATTATGGCAAAGAAGTCGTGATTGCCGATCGTGAGATGGTAGAATCAGATAGTGATACTATTCTTGCCAATGCCGATACAGTCGATGTTTCCTTCTTGGTTGTAGGTGACCCTTATGGTGCCACAACCCATACTGACCTTGTGATTCGTGCCCGTGAATTGAATATTCCTGTCAAAGTGATCCATAATGCATCTATCATGAATGCCATTGGTGCCTGTGGTCTTCAACTCTATAACTTTGGACAAACCATCTCTATTGTCTTCTTTACCGAGACTTGGCGTCCTGATAGTTTCTATGATAGAATCAAGGAAAATCATAATTTTGGTCTTCATACTTTATGTTTATTGGATATCAAGGTGAAGGAACAAAGTATTGAAAACATGGCCAGGTATGTTATATCGATACAAAAAGGGGTATGGATCTTCTAACGATCATAGGAAAATTATGTTAGAGGTCGATTGATTTATGAGCCACCACGCTACATGACAGTAAACCAGGCTGTTGAACAGTTGCTGGAAATTGAAGAAAACCGTCAAGAAGGTATTTGTAAGCCTAGTTCATTGGCCATTGGATGTGCTCGTATTGGTACTAGTACACAAAAGATCATTGCTGGCACTTTGGAGGAATTGGTAGATGCTGATTTTGGAGGACCTCTTCATTCACTTGTCTTGATTGGTTCTCGTATGCATGAGATGGAAGCTGAATTTGTAAAGGAATATGCTTTGAATCCTGAAAGTTTTATGGCTATTGTAAAGAAAGAATATGTTCATTAAAAACCAAGAGCATTTCTTTAAATAGTGAAAATGGCATTAAAAGAGAGAGAGAGAGAGTGGAATTGGATTTCTATAGTAAATGTATCTAGTTGATTGTTGTATAAAGTGATAAAGAGAAAGAGAGTATCTCAAGGTCAGCCAATAGAATGGATGAACAAGAGAGTCCCTTCTTTTTTTTTTTGGTAATTCATATCCCAATTGAAAAAAAAAAGTCCCTCATATGTCTTACTATAGAGACAATGATAGCTGTGAGACTAAATCGTCATAGTTGATGTAATGCGAGAGGGCATTTCTTTCTTATGAACCCCCCTGTCTCCTTACGGTGAATACAAAATTCTAGCTGCATAATATTCAATCCTGTTTCCATGCCAACTAGCATCCACACGTTCTCTCAATTGAACAATCTAAATACATTTTATAGCCTTGATACAATCTTGACTATACATTGACAACAAACGATAAAATACAAGATCGTTTGATTAAGAAAAGAAAGGAAAAAAGCAAGTGAGAAAAATAGATGAACAAAAAGGTTTCAGTTTCTATTTATGGAAGATGGTGAAATACACAACCTGTCATCTAAACCCTACTGACATTATAAAAATGATGTGTTTTCCTTCTATTCTTTTTTTTTTATTATTTCTTTTTTCGAATTTACACACACACACATATATACATATAACAAAATGTCAAGCAATAGTCAAAAAGCAGCTCAAAAGACAGACGAGGTAGCCAACCAAGTCAGCTCAGGTGCACACGAAGCAGCAAATAAAGTAGATCAAGTATTGGATAATGCACCAGAAAAGGCTGCCAAAGCAACTCAGATGGCAGAAGAGGAAGTGAAAAAATTGAAGGCTGAATTGGCTGACCTTAAACGAAAGGCTGGACCCAAGATCCAAGAGGCAGAAAATGTGTTGACATCGCCTGCTGCTATTAATTTCTACAAGGGTTTAGTTACCGGTGTTGCTCTTGTATTGGCCTATAACCGATACACCACTACTTATGTCAGACTTCAATAAAGATAGTTTATTATGCTTGTTCAGTTAATTCAATAGCTAATATCAAATCTTCCAAGAGTTCGTTTACATTTCTTGAAGGATAGGATGCCTTGAGTTGGTTAAGTTGATCTTTAAGTGAGGTTGTGTTTTCGGTAGTAGAAGGTGAGAGAAGGTATTGATAGGCTTGATGAAGCAATCTGATGTGTTCATCTTGGTGGTCAGTGGGAATTTTGTTGATGAATTCAAGGCTTGTGGTGATATCTTGTTCTGTATCTATAGACTAACATAAGCATATGTTTGCTCACACTACAAAAAAAAGGACTTACTTTGAAATAGTTTGGGTAATAAGAAATGAAGGAGGGCTAGCTTGGCTTGATCAAACAGCTCACCCTCGACAAGATGTTTATATTCCGCTTCATAATCCCACGCATCATGCGCATTCAATGCTTTTGCAATCTGAATCTGTCTCTTTGGAATATGAAATTCATTCAACAGCCTTGATTCATCCTGCCATTCACACTGTCTTAACAAATAACTCATATGCTGCTGAGGACTATCAAATAGTGAATCAACTGAACATTTCCTTATCTCTCAAACACAAATACTTACTTTTTCATAAAAAGACAAGCATAAATAGCCCATTCTGCCATATCCATTCTTTCCAACTGGTCAATCCATCTCTTTAGATAAGCCTCATCTATCCCACTTTCTGGACTATAGAGAGACAACAAAAAGACCAAATCCAATGGCCATTCTTCAATATGAGCCACTGTTCTATCGCCTCTGAAGAACTGTAAGAGTTGATACCATAGACAACTAATATCAGGTGGGGCTGTATGCTGAACAGTCCGGAGGTGATGAATGTCAGCTATGGATCTATCTAATGCTTTGTTGTAATGCTTCAGAGTAGCTATTGTTCCCTGTCGATTGGTGTACCATAAATACATGCCAAGAGCAGATTGCCAATAAACACCTTCAGTGACAACAAAGTCATCCTCTATCATACAACCAAGATCGCCAGCCATGATATACCAACATTTCCTGTGAAAGACAGACATAGCTTTCCATTCACCTTTCATCTTGAAGGAAGCAATCTGCTCTCTCACGACAGTCATTAAATCTTTTAGCTCAGAGTGAACAATGTACATGCCTAATGAATAATCGTTGTTATTTTGAGCAGATTCGGCCGCTAGGTCTCGCTGTCCAAAGGATAGGTAGACAAAGGTACTGACAAATGGATCCTCGGGATATATCTTTTGAGTGCGCTCCAATTGACTCTCTAACCCTGGCTTGATCAGGTCTCGAACCCAATGTCCCACAAGAGCCACGTCTTCTTTAAACAGGACACTGGCTAATGACCATATCAAGTCGGCATCGACGGATGTTGTGTCAGGTACATAATAAGCACTTAGGTCTGCATTTGGTTTTAATTGAGCTGTGGGCAAAGCGTCTTTGACTGGTACAAGTATACTTTGATCCATCAAAATAGGCATAACATGCTTTGCTTTCTACTTTTTTGTATGTTATTTAAATATCTCTCAAACTTGGATAAAACCTTATTCATTACCTTTTCTCGTGTTTGACTTGAGACGTCCACAATTTTACTAAGTTTATAGAAGGGTTTAGTCATAGACTATTTTCAGTGACTCTTTTTCTTATTTCATAGTAAAACAACATGTTTCCAACAACTCACCTTTTGTAAGTAGGCTGGAGAGGACGTTTTCTGCCAATAAGCATAATAAATACAATGACAAGAAAAAAAAAGAAGAAAAAGCTAGCCAAGGAACTTAGTAGACTAAGTCCATGAATCGGGCGTTTTCTGGATTGCTGTGACTGTATTATAACTTTATAACTTTATTTTGAAAAATATGATTAAAAATTGAATTGCATAAATAGAGGGTCATGAAAGCTTGTATATGATATATATCGCCCAGAATGAAAAGTGGAAATGTTGGTAAAAACATTATCAATGAATGACTTGTACTTTGTGGTGCTTTTGACTTCTTCATCTAAAGTTGAGCTTAATCCATACTGATTGAATAGGCTACTGAAAGGATTTTGTTCGTCATCAAAATGTGAGTTAAAGTCGCCTGCAATGATTTTGAACCTGGTGTCAACCTTTAGTAAATCTTCCAATTTCACAAGAGCGACTTCCTTCGTAAATCTGGGTGAGCAGTATACAGATGCAATAAGTGTGTCTTTGAGAACAAAGGCTGAGATTGCCATTTCGTGTCCTGCATTGTCACATACTAATTGCTCATGAACATTGGATACGCCAGCCAACTCAAGCAAAGATGTCTTGACAAAGCAAGCGCTACCATTTGCTTTAGGAACATTGCCATAGACATTCACTCGAGCAACTTGTTTGAAGCCAGGAATTTCAATAATATGATTATTGGTAGTCCATGTTTCAGCGGTCACGAAAAAGGGAACAGTAAGTTTTAAGCCGTAAATTTTGTTATTCTTGTCATGTCATGTCATGTCATGACTTGACTTGACTTGACTTGACTTGACTTGACTTGACTTGACAAATTTTTTGCGGACAAAAGTAAAAGGGCTTCTCCTACTGAGAAAACGCCCTAAAAATGCTCAACAAAAGGGACATTTCAAAGTCCTATGATTTTCTTCAAAGTGACTGCCAGCTTAATGACACCCATTTCATCATCATTGTAAGTGGAGATTGAATTTGTTGAAGGATCAAAATCATGCAATTCTTCTTTTCGTCTTTTCTTTTTTTTTTAAATGACAATATGAATTCAACTCAAAAACATACCTATGCCTTTCTAAGTACGTTGCGAATGAAAGTCTTTTCTTTAGAAAGCCAATAAAAAACGAATAAACTAACTTCAAGGCTGTAGAGCGCTCTGGACTTGTATTTATTGCGTTTTTAATTCTTTTGGCTCTATCTCATATTTATCATTTGGCACAATATGGTTATAGTGTTGGAGTAAGTCAATGACGTAAGAGATGTGGCAATGTTTAAAAAAAATTGAGTGCTAACGTTGATCTATGTAAGGGCAAGACACATCATGGATTTCTTGATTATCCAAATGAAATTGCTTCATCAGATGCTATCAGACTATCTCAATTTATGGAATCACTGAATACAATGTGGCAATTGGATGAAAAAATCAAAACCCCATTTGATAAAGAGGCTGAGCGACACCAGAGACCTTATTGGGCAAAAGAGATTGATGTAAAGGATCTTTATAATCGACACCAAGTCATCCAGACCATTGCTCAAGAAGTACTCGGAATCCTTCCTACTTCCTCTTTAGTTGTACCACCACCTCATCCATCCAAAAAAGAGACTGACCATAGTGCAGGCATTCCAAAGCTAAACCACAAGATAGTCAATCCTCCCGAGGAATTCAAGATCAAACGACCTCTCAGACCACACCACCTTGCTTCACCAGAATGTAGCCATTTGCCTTTCGAGAAACAAAAGCTGCTTTCCTTTTCTCCCAAGGAATTCAAGACACTTCATTTAAAACTAGATGGTCTCTTTAGTGATGGTGGAATTGTCAACTTGCAATCTTCACCAGAAACAGATCATGTTCGTATTCAACTCAAATTGTTTGCTCAACGGGAAGAACTGTTTGGCCATGTTCTTTTATCCGAAGATAATCATACCAGCTCCAAATTCAAAACAGTGCATATCAATCATCATCATCCTTCTATTCTCAAATCATGTATGATATATCATCTAGACATCATCTTCCCTTCAAACCTTGCTACCTATGAGGATTTGAGCATCAAAGTCAATCATGCAAACCGAGTTGAAGGTGATCTAGGAAATACTGTATTTAACAAGTTTTCACTTGGACTAGGAAGAGGAGCAATTCATTTGAAAGTAAGCTTATAGAAAAAAAAAAGAACAGTAAAGCCTATTTCTTATTTCAAAATATCAATAGGACATCAAAGCAAAAGAGTTGATGCTGGGTAACTTGAATGGTATGATACTTGGTACTTATCATCCCTTGAATACATTTGGAGCAGCTACTATGATAGGAGCCACAAGAGTAGAATTGATCCCATTATCTCAAAATGTAAAATCAACTGTAGTTGCGCTTGATGGACCTGTGAAGGCAATGGTAACACTGCCTGATAGAAAATCGAGCATAGGTTACACTGCTCATTGTTGGCTTTGTGATCCCGAGATTGTTCCTTTGCATAGATCAAAGGATTTACATCTTACATCTTCAAAAAGAAGCACAATCAAAATGGGACATTTTGGTGAACTAAGAGGACAGGGTTATATCAATGTTCACTCCAGATATGGAGAATCTAAACTCGTCATTGATACATTGCAAGAACGCAATCAATCTGGTGTATAATTATGAAAAAGGATACATAGTCTAAAGCGTCAGTAGACATTTGGCATATCATATCATTGTCTGCCTCACACATTCTTTGAAAGAGAGAAAAAGAAATAAAAAAGAGTAATATAAGCTATATATACGTTGATTGTTGCGGCCATTGATACAGGAACTGAAGGATGTAGTGATGAACTTAAATATTACACGTAATGTTAAAACATAAAGTTTCGTTTTTCTTTTGCAGGATTCCATCGAGCACTAAATGCTTATGCTCTAGCTTTATTTGATTGCATTCAAGGCAACGTCTAGGGAAAACGACTTAGTTTGGTGAGCGAGACACCTGTAGATAGCTATCTCTTTTTTCTCTACAAAATGATTTGTTGATTTAGCTTTGTATTTGAGCCATTGTTGCTGCACAAAATGTGAATGAGATTTTCCCAACAATGACATATTTATACATTGTTCTAGTCGGCGCATAAAGAAAGCTATCAATTTAATAAAAGAATCGAATCGTTTTCTTTCTTTACTTTTTTTTTTTTTAAATTTGTATTTTTAAATTGTTAAATCCTGGAAATATGCTACAAAAAGAGATGCTGTTTATTACATTGATTTGGCTCTTTTTTCATACTGTGCATTCTTCAAGTTAGTAAATTTGAGTTGTGAGATGATGACTAAATACCTTAATGACATAGTCCAGGGAGGAAGTGTCATTTAATCTTTTCAATCTCGGTTTACTTTTGAAGCAAAGTCACTGCTCCTGTAAGCAGCATCTGCTTGAATACATCTCTGAGCTTATTTATAGACATAAAAAGATAGACATCTTTTCTTTTTTAAAGTAACGTCGTCTGAAGACGAATTACCTCGTACAAGAATGACCATTTATTAAAAGAAACCTTCAAAAGTGGCTAATGGCTATACAAAAATAGGTGCATCAAAAAAGGGGAATGTGCTTTTGCACCGAATATGTATTACCCGACAAAAGAGAGAGAAAAAACTAGAAAATGATTATGTTGATATCTGTACCTTCAAAAGCCCTTCATCTACCTGCAAATCAAAAAAAGTAATACTTTGTTTCAAATGACATGATCTATCGAATTTCTTCATTTGAAAAGAGGCGTCTCATAACTGCAGCCATTGGTTTAGGACAGAAAGAAGAATGCACGCATTGTTTGCTTTTTTTCTTTCTCAATCTAATTAAAAACTAATGACGCTGCGACTAAATTTGATCCGAATAACTATTCTGCAACACAATCTAAAAAAAGATTTGTAATGTCCATATAGGGCACAACATTTAAATCAAGCAGAAAAATAAGGATTTTGACTATTCAATTTGGTAAGTGCTCCTTCTTTTCATTGGATAAGCAAATCTGTTTCTATTTCGAGTCCTTTCAACGTCATAAAAAGATAATTACGGGTTATATTGGTATAGAAATGAAACAAGCAAAAGGAGAGATGGTTAATCGATATACAAATACTTGGAAAGTTGAATTTCGCGTTTACTCGTTCTAAACCTTTTTTTTTTTCTTGTGAGACAACAAGTTGAACAAATTTTGATTTGCATGTAAAAGATATCTTTATAAAAACGTTTGATTTGTATATATTTGTACTGAAATAAAACTCTGTAACTATTGTCCAACTCTGGTCGACACAAGAAACTTGGCCAATTAAATGGAGTTTGATCCTCAGTTTATAGGACTTTGTTTGGAATAATATTCCAAAAATGTATCTTTTATACCTGTTTTAATAAAGAGATGAAACAAATTAAACATGTCAAAACTACTTTACTAGAAGAGCAAAGAAAAAAAGGGGGAGAAGGATGTTGTCATTCATCTGTACCTGTTTATGACTGTATCCTGTATTTTAGTGGTTAGTGCTGCGGAGGTTGCACTATCTAAAATACCCAAAATATTCCACTATTCCTTTTTGCTACCACTATCGTGGTTAGTTTCATCATCACAAGTGCTTTGAATTGATCAACAGCACTGTCAATTGATTTGGTCTCTTTTTCTTTGTCATTGATGTGTGATGCAGTAATAGATTGTAGCATGTGTCAATTTTGATTACCTGGTTAAACTCAATATATGATTTTGGAGAACAATGTAAGAAATAAAAAAAGGAATTTGAACGGAGCGTTATCAATAGTATAGCTTCCTGAAGTATATAACCAGGTGTCAGCAGTCGGCTAATCAAAATTAGCGGTTACTATACTTGGTTCCTAGCCACGCTTTTTTTTGTCAGAACAAATACTTCCAGATAAAATTTTCTACCATTTTTTCGTGTTCAAGTAACACAATCATAAGCTTAAAAAAATTATTGTTCACATATAAATAAAAGACCTAAAAGTTGGAAGGTGTTTATTTCTTTATCTTTATTTCTCTTTTATCCATTCTTTTTCCATTTTCGTTCCTTTTTTATATTATAGATTGATCATGCAACTTACAGCACTCGGCGCTCTCCTTCTCGCAACTGGCAGTTTCGTTACTGCCGCTTCCACTAAATCTGGATCCTCAAAGACATCAAGTGGTCTCTTGGCCGTTCAATCACCCACTTGGTTGCCCGACTTCCCTGCTCCCAAGGGCGTCAACTCTGGATACCCTACTGGAAAGTTGGATACCAGCAAGACTTTGCCTCGTGAAACTCTTGATACCAAATCTTACCCCGAACCTTGGGCTGCTCCTGACGTAAACCATCCTGAAGTCAAGAAGGCCATTGCCGCTATTGATTGGTCTAAGGTCCCCAAAGCCGCTGTTCGTAAGAACAACAAGGACGGTGACATTATCTTTTCTGGTTATTCTGACAGTGATCCTGACTGTTGGTGGTCTCAATCTGGCTGTACCAAGCCCAAGCTCTCTTACTTGCCCGAAGATGTTCATTACTGTCCTACTCCTGGTGACTGGGGTCTCAACTATGATGATGGACCATACAACCTCCAAGGTGACAAGGAAGCTGACAAGTGGGCCGAACCTGAATTGTACAACTTCTTGGCTCAACACAACAACCAAAAGGCTACTCTCTTCTACATTGGTTCCAATGTCGTTACTTACCCTGAAGCTGCCAAGAGAGCCATCAACCACGGTCATGTTCTCTGTTCTCACACTTGGTCTCACCCTCAAATGACTACTCAATCCAACGAACAAGTCGTTGCTCAATTGTACTGGTCTCTCCGTGCCATCAAGGAAGCCACTGGTGTTACTACCAAGTGTTGGAGACCTCCTCAAGGTGATGTTGATGATCGTGTTCGTGCTATCGCATGGCAAATGGGTTTGCACACCTACCTCTGGAACGCTGATACTAACGATTGGAACATGCCCGGTAGCGGTGGTGGTAACCTCGCTCCTTCCAAGGTTGATGCTATGTTTGAAGGTTGGATTGCTGGTGCCAAGGCTCACAAGGAAAAGACCGGTCTTATCGTCCTCGAACATGAATTGAACAATGCTACCGTCAAGATGACTGAAAAGTGGTTGCCTAAGCTTCAATCTGTCTTCAACGTCAAGTCTATTCACCAATGCCTCAACATCTCTCAACCTTACTGGGAAAAGAACTGGGTCTACCCCGTTGGCGATGAAACTGTTCCTGCCACCAAGGGCACCAATGCTACCAAGCCCACCAATGCTACCAATGCCACTGATGTTACCGCTTCCAACAATGCTACTGCTACTGCCAGTGCTGCCTTGCCTGGTACCACCGATATTGTTCTCAGCACCAACACTTCTTCTCTCGCTTCTTCTGCTGCCGTTGCTCCTGTTGTCGCTACCAGCTCTGCTGTTCCTGTTGCTCAAAGCTCTGCTGCTTCTGTTGCCCAAGGCTCTGCCGCCGCTGGCGCCTCTGCTAGTAGCAGTGCCTCTGCTAATGCCAATGCCTTGGCCAACTCTCAAAGCCATACCTCTGGAGCTCTCTCCAACAAGGCTACTCAATCTGCTGCTGTATTGACTGCTGCTGCTGCTATTGCTGCCTATGTTTTGTAATTTAATCATATTGCATATTTAAACCCTTTTACCTTTCATACTAATTAGAATCTATTTACCTTTCATATTAAACATTCTTAAGTTATATATCTGCATTTAATCATGACCTTTTTACGCACTCATTTTTGTGAGTTATTTAGATGAGAAAAGTCTTTCTTTTTTTTTTTTTGCTTTAATTATTGCTTTGAACAAGCTAAATAATCATATAACGACATACCTTACTGTTTATCATTGTGTGTTCATTATGCATTCTACAGAACAGACCTATGCGCAGTTTTCTTTTTGTTTTTATCTGATTTCCTTAATGCTCTGATAAGTATACTCATATTTGTGGTGTACTTCTAGAAAACTTTGCAGTTGAGAGAAAGCGAGGGAAAAGGAAACATACATTTTGCACTTTAAAGCAACATCATCACAGCAATAAAGAATACTAAAATAGGCAAAAATACTACCAAGTAAAAAAAAAAAAAAAAAAAAAGGTTTAATTTGCAATTTTTTTTCCACCTTCTTCCTCTTTAACTAATAGTCATGACCTATAATTGTATTATATGCTTTGGATCCTTACTCTCTGACCAAAACGACTCAGCAGCAGCAGCGCCTTGTGGTCATGTCTTTCACAACAACTGGTAAAGCATCCTCATTGCTGCTTAAAACCCTATAACTAATCTCATATTCGCAGTATTCGTCCTTGGATTAACCAGTCAAAGAAATGTCCTCTTTGCAAAAAGACAGCAACGCTTCGACAGCTAGTAGCTCCACTCTACTTTTCTACTACAGAAGATAATGAGTCTACAGAAAATGCTTCGTCTGATGCAAATAAGCGAACTCGGGATCTTCAAGTACAACTTGCTTCCTCAAAGAGAGAAATCGAGTCACTACAGAACGAGATACAGTCAATACGAAGGCAAAATGCAAACAACATGTTGACAGTTGAGTCGCAAAATAAAAAGATAAAGACAATGACCAATTCAATGCGTTATCTCAAACAAGTGAAAAGGTATTTTGTCTGCTCCTGAATACTTTGCATATACACTGACACGATACAGAGTGGCTGATATTGATGACTATCTGTCGAGTCCAACATCTCAAAGCTTCATGAGAAGTTTACAGAATCAATCGCACGATCAACTAATAACTTCTCTAGGAGGACTTGAATATCGATATAAAGAAGCTGTTCGGTAAGATGGACATGCACTGAAAGATCAGCCAATCATAACGGTTCTTTTTTGTAGTGGACGTGATAATGCAGAGAGTAAACTTGCTGTCAATGAAAGAGTAGTCAACAGCTTAAAAGCCAAAAATGAGAGATTAAAGGAACGGCTAAAAGAATATGAAAAAGGACAAGGAGCTCTTCGTAATCGTCCCAGACGCAAATATGCTAATGTCATCGTATTGGACTCGGAGGATGAAGGAGAAGAATTGAATACCGAAGACAATACGTCAAGGCAAGAACATAGACAGATGCAAGGAGAACCAACTGAGGATCATCATGAGCTATTAGAGCAACAAAAACCAGAACAGTTAAATGAATTACAACCAAGACAAATGAGCCAAACAGCCAACCAATCGTCAAGGTATACACTTGAAAGAACTAGAAAGAGCTTTAACTGATCCTTTGTCTTGTCTTTTTTCTTCTCTCTCTTTCAGCATAATTGGAAATACCTTATATAGAGGCATTGCTAGAGATTTAGCAATGCTATCAGACGATGAAGAATATGGAGTTGAAGAGCATGTTAGTCCAATGCATAATCGATTCCAATACAAGCGAGTCAACAATGACCTTCAACTTCAGGCTGCTAAGTAAGTAAGAAGTAAATTTATGTTGTAGACCTAGGGCTCACTTTTGTTTCTTTTGTGTTGTTTTCTCGCATTCCAGTCAAAGCCCAAAGCGTTTAAAGACACCTTCCGGATATAGCTCTAATTTGACCATTCCAGATGATGATGTGATTTAGCGATATACATTGGATTTTGACCTAAACCTTATGGGGTTTTGCTTTTTATTTTGTGGGGACCCTTTTTTTTTCTTCTGCTTTTGTTTTGCTGACTTTATGTGGCTAGTGAGCGCTTTTGTTGTTACCAATCTTTCCCCTATGGGTTGATTTGTTCACATTTGGATAACTTGCTCAAATGTTGAATACATATCAACAAGGACATATACAATCCCATTAAGTAAGCCTTTCTTTTTCATTCTGAAATTGAAATCAACATCAGTCCTATAAAAAAGGTGGGAGAGAGAAGCTTCCATTATTAAGAAAAGATAGATGTTATAAACAAGCTTTCTTTGATGCATTCATCATGCCTTTTTTTTTTTGGCTTCTAACGAATACAATAAAGACAAAGTACCTTTACTGTCATTTACCTAAACATTCAACAGTAAAATTATCAAAAGACGCAAATACAATCCCTCCGTCTCAAATCATATCAAAACTATTAGTTGTGCGAGTTGAACCTGACCCTTTTCTTTTGAAGGACAAACCAAAGGCAATCAGACGGCACCTATGGGAAGTCAAAATGTTTAGAGACAAAGAACAAATAGGCCAAGATCTACTCGGCCATAAGCACTCTCTCTTGACTCAATAATTTTGAGTTGTTGTCCGCCTCACAATGGCCGGAAACGATGCTCTCTTTCCTTGTTTACGCCAAAAAGGTCATGTCAAACAATAGAGAGACATGGCATGAAATCTAAGCGACAGTAGCCAACTAGAGAAGAGGAAAGAAACGATGCTTTACTTTACTATGTCGATTAAAATAGCGATTGTCAGACGCTAATTTGGTCTAGTCCATAGTGATTTTTTGCCATCTTGGTTGACACTGTCAGATTCTAGAACATAGCTTTAAAAGAAAAAGCAAAAACATTGTCTTGTTCATGTTAAGAATGGCCTGCAGGGGTTCACTCTTAAAATGAACTAAATTTGGTAGTCATTACATTGTGTATTTGGCAGTAAGAAAAGCTTGTTGACAATTTATTGTGTCCGTTTTGCCCGTTCCGCTATTAGCATGCGAGCTGTATAATGTTTGTGCGACAGTGGTTCAAAATCAGTGTTCTACAAAAACAGAAAAATAGATTGATCAGAATACTAGAAAAATGCTGATTCAAAATTAGCAGTGAGTGATATGATACATTATCTCTCTTTTTTTCATATTTACTTGCATAGAATATGCAAGAGAAAGAGAGACGGAAGTATGTAGAAAAAGAAATTAGTAATGAACATTGCAGACTAAACATTTAATGCTTACAAGTTTCAAGTGGGTTTTAAGCTCTCATCTACTTTGATCTTGGTACTGCAGAACAAAGTTTAAGACAAAAAAAAAAGAGAAAGTTTCTTCTGAAACTTTCTGATGTTGCTATCAGATATGGAGCAGGAGCAACGACTGAGAACAGGTACGGCTTTAGCTGAACTCTACAGAAAAGATATCTAGACAAACAACATGAAACACTGTATCCAGACATTGATAAGCCTTCTTTGTGAACAGTCAATGGCTATCCAGTACCAAATTGTTTTAAGCTATATAGCGACCAGAAATTACCAGTTTTTTTTTTGTCGTCAGAATCAACAGGAAGAAAAGCTAAGGATTTCAGCATTTGGAAAGGCTGTACCTCTTGTTTCATATATTGCATCTTTTTTTTTTTGAGTTGGATGAAACAAAAATCAAAAGACCTTATATGCCTTATAAAACACTAGATGGAAAGTTCTTCTTCTCATTTTTATGCTTGGATGTAATCATAAAGTAGTATGGGCAAGCCTTTTTTTCATATTTGGCATATTACTTGCTCAAATCAAGAACGATAATCTGGAACATCAACTTTGGTATCGAGATCTCCTTTCAAGAAAGGTTTCAATGTGAGTTACTGAACTAAAGCCTATTCGAATTTTTCGCTCGCTTTAATCATAATTTTTGGTTATCAATCTGGACATTGTTTTTATCTGCTTATGAACGAAGTTTTTAACTTTTTCTTTTTTCTGAAAATAGTGCATTAAAAAGAAAGAAAACTCAAAGATACAGAACTATTTGTGTTACAGAAGTTACAAGTACATTGACACAGACAGAGATCGTGTATTACACTGGGTATTGTGCTCGATTTCGATAAAAGCAGGTATGTTCGTGTAGGACCCTAAACCTATATTCTCTGCCTACGTAATACCTAAATTGATAAATCAGCACGTTCTATCATTTTATTTTATGCTTACCAATTCTCTGTTCACCGTTTTATCCCTTTCTTCTTTCAACTCAGAATCTCTAGATAATAAAACAGAAAGTTAAAGAAGCTATAGAAAGATTAGTAATGCAACTTCAGATGTAGAATCCCAAACTCCGGAATTCAATTCCAGGCATTTTGCTTGTGTTCAAAAAAAAAATTATTTTACAAGGTGAGGATAGAAAGCAGACAGATCCCTTCTACTTTTTTTTTCTTTTTGAAGCCATCAGAGGCATAGAAATATATGGCTAGATTCCCGAGCAAAAGTACCAGTGTGTCAACCAAAAAAAAAGAAAAGCGTATCTGCAGCAACAATGCCAAGTTGTATAACTAATGTAGGGTGATAGCATCCAACAAATCTGCTGTCTGATATGATAACTGCATAATGTAAAATCTGTTTCTTAGAACCATATAATCAAAAAAAAAAAGCTAACGACGATCGCATTCTATAAAGGAAACAAAAGTAGCTTCCAAAGAAAATAAGGGCTAAACTAGCAAGTAAAAAGTGATATTTGACTCCCCAAAAAAAAAGGGCCATCCTTCTATTTGATTTTCCTTTTAACCCTATAATCCAAATTTATGCTTGTGTATACATGCAAAAAGATAAGTCTGTGAAACTATTCCTTTTTTTTTTCTTTTTGGCATGAAACCTTTTGTTATTATCTGAATAGCATGTATTAGTAGTCTTGTTGCCTTTAAACTCAGTGAAAGCTGCTGAACAGGTCTTTTGAAAATAGAAACAAACACATCTGACCATAGCTTAAAAAGTAAATGCTTCGCCACGTCTATCGTCAGGTGTCAAAGCAATCCTGTTTGTATTGTGAGCAAGACTTGGAAGAGAGAAAAAGGAGCGGGCGTTAACCTGTACAACAGTTAGAGTTTAGTACTACACTTCGCCAGCGTGTTATGTAGGACGACCGGAAAATATACGTCATGTCAAATTTGCAGAATAATAACGCCCGAAACAGATTTTATTGTTTTAATTAAAAAATAGAATTAAAGAAAGCTAAGAATAATATACAGTGTGTGGTATTAACGATTGAGATGGCATAGAATTAATTGAATATACAAAAGGTTCTTCTGATTGCACAAAAGGAAGGGTGCTCTCTTGAGGTGGATATAATTGCTGAGGCATATGAACAATTGGGTTATCAAGTAAAGAAGGATTAGGGTAGGATTGAAAGTTATTATGTAGATAGTTGGGTAGTTGCGAGCAATCAGTATTGGATGTCAGCACAGCTGAAGAATACGGAAAGCATATCATGTCAGAAGGCGAAGTTGGTAATGAGTAGTCGCTTAAGCATTGTATTGGTTCGTCCCAAGTGAGTGGATGGCTTTCAAGAGTAGATGGAAGGACAGCAAACGTGTTATTCAGTTGCCTGAGTGTAGTTTGGTCATGTAGTACATCTGAATTGTATATATTTTGTGGAGTAAATCGGTCATTTGATATGTATTCTGGAGATGGTAATGACTGGGTATGAGTTGTAGATGGTGAAGAACTAATGAATTCACTGGAATTATCGCTATCTATCGCTGATGTTGCGCTGTGTTCAATTTGCTGGTTTTGAACCGAGATATGATGTAGCAGAGTGGCACATTCAGGGATAAACGCATATTTCTGAATCTTCTTTAATAATGTAGAGCAGCGATGATAAACATGTTGAGAGTGTTGAGCAACCTGAGCATCTGAATCATTTAGGTACTTGTCATGTAAAAGAAGAGCAGCTGTGATGGCATAAGTAAGCTGTTCAAACCGAGTTACTTTTGAAGAGTCGTTACAAAGTACTTCAGCATACCGCACCATTTCAGATGCATTTGCCTGTTGCTCAATGCGAATAGCTTGATTACTCGGAATACATTCCAGTATTTTTGAGAGCACTATACAATAAGAAAGCCGAATTTTAGCCTCAAGCGCCGAACATTCAGAATTTTCTGCAATATCTTCTAAAGGGTCTCTTTGAATGGCACCGCCAATCTGGGAAGAAAAGTTAGCAGACCATTGTATCACTTCAATCTTGAGCTGGGTCGCTTGCTCCGCAAATAGACTGTTGAGTGCATCATTTGCGGCAGTGTGCAGAATGCGCAACCTCAAGACTTGTTCACCTATTGTCATCAACTTGATCAATTGTTGGAAATACATGATAGTATGCTTGTTTTCTTGATCATGTCTGTCATTCGGCAGAATAGAGGGTAAATGTGTTTTGACAATATTTGAAGATAAGGACCAAGTTCTTTCTTTCTCAAGGCTTTGTTGTTTGTCCAGACAATAGCAAAACCAGAAAATACGACGTCGGAGCTCGATCTCTTCTTCAGACAGTATACCGCGAGATTTAGGTGTATCTATATTTAATCCTAATTCGAGACACATACGAAAGGCCATGCCACTGTACATCCATGTGCGAGAATACTGGGTTGCCATTGACTTTGACTTGGAAGGACGAGGCTCATACCTCGACAACAGGCTGAGAGCAATGACTGTGCTCACTCTAGGCCTATCCAAGAAATCATCTAGCAATTTCTTGGCACGATTAAAGAAGACAGCAGGCTTTGGCACATCAGGTAGGTCGGATGCAGATGCAAAACTACTGACGTCGCAATAGATAGCATTCAAAAGGAGAGGTGTAATCATTGGTCCTTTTTGGTGTAGTTGATCATAAAAGAGCTTCTTGGGTATAATAGGAGTTGTGCAATATCGTTTCTCAAAGAACAATTCAATCATTTGAAGCTGAACGTCGCTTGAAGGCATTTCGATAGGACAGGAATATTTTAGAGGCAATGAGGGGTCGTCTTTCCATTGAATTGAGCTAGTAAATGGCAACTGATGAAACACCGAAAATTCTTCTGGCTTGCAATGATCACTAGTGCATCTTTTTGTATCAACAGACCAATTGTCGTCTGTTAAGCCTGAAGTAACACTGATGTTGTCTGTTGTTGAATTTTTTGGCGTACGAAAGAATAGAATGGAATCATCGTCTGATTCAGTTGCTGTTCCTAGTTGCTCTTCATTTGAAGTAGAGCTATCATGGACATCGGACTCTGATGAGATGCTTGAAGCTTCACATGTTCTTCCTCTAGCTATTGGGATAAGCAAATGAGTATTGGTGTTCTAGTACAAAATCGAGCTGCTGATGTCTTACCTTTACACTAAGATCAAAGAAAAGCAAGAAAAACAAAAAGAAAAACAAACATATAAGTAAACAGATCGTCTGAATATTTATCGAATCTGGTTCTACCTGCATACATGGTCTAAGTCCATCACACTATAATAAGCATAGTTTAAAGTATAAGTTTTCTTGCTATTCGAATGTACAAGAGAAAAATGTACCTTGATTTTCTTGCTTCGACAGACATAACAAGCGTGTCCTACTTTAAGGCGCTTATATTTTAACTCTAATGTAGCTTTAGCCATTGGTCCTTTTTTTGTTTTTATCAAATAAAATAATTGAATCAATTTAAAAGAAAAGAAGAGAAAAAGCTAAACAGTTTTTGAAGTGTTCTTATACATGTACCTTGTGTGCACCAGGATAAACCACCCCCGTGTGCTACGTAGATCGGGTTTGTTGACACCGTTTTACGTGATTTTTTTTCTATATTTAGCTATAAATGGACCTTGAAAAAAAAATCTCTTGTTGCCTTTATTCCATTGCTGTCGATGCTATGTAGTCATAATGAGGCTTATTTTGTTTGTTTGCCACACTTTACTATTTATTTATCGTATACACGTTCTGTTACCTATAGGCGCTTTTGGGATAGAACCGGAGTCCATGTTGACGCATATGTTCTTTCTGGACCCTGTATCTTAACATTCACAAGAAAAAAAAAGATGCTCAGTTTTAATTAACATAGTCAAACAGAAATTACAAATCATCACAGAGGGCTTTATTTTTTCCATTCAATAAGTTGCTAAGATGATCTCATTTTCTATGGTATTTTTAAAAGCAGCCGAGACAGGTACATGGACTACATTATAATTGACAGCTCTAAAATAGGAAAAAAACAGGATTACGAATGCACGGCATCTAAAATTGTATAGCCAATGGTTTGAACATATTAGCCGAAAGATGGAAACGAAAATTTTAAAATGCCAATTATTTTGTTTCCATGAAAGTTAGCTTGACAATTCTTTTTGACAAGAGTAGGGTTTGCATGAAAATCGCCTTAAACTGAAAGAAGACCACACGTGAGGTCAGGACAGCAACAAATATAAATTCCGCCAGCATAAACACAACCTGCTATAAAAAGTAGATATATTGTCCTGCTAATCATTACCTCATTTGACTGGAAATATACAGTCAAACCTATTGGAATTGGCGGGAACTAAAAATTGATTTGTCCCTTTAGGCTGTAGACAAATCTATCTTTGCTCTCTCTCTCTCGCACACACACACACACACACACACTCATTCGCACTACACATGAAGAACAGGAATGAAACAAGTGCCTCTCCAAAAGTTGGCCGTCAAAGAATCTACACCAACGAACAAAGAAAAGAGCGCAATCGTAAAGCGCAAGCAGCATTCAGACTTCGTCGAGACAAGTATACGAAAGCACTTGAGGACACAATGCTGCAGCTCAAGACATCCCTTGGAAAACTAGAGGAAAAGAATCTCGAGCTTGCTGAGCGAGTGCAACAAGCCGAGCAGCGCTACAGCGAATTGAATACGCAAATGATGTTGATCCAGTCATTGTTACACCCTATTTCAACAGACAATCTAGTTGAACAGACTCTAGCAAATATCAGTAAGATAGTTTACTTTGTCGAAAGCGTATAGGGATAAATTGATTTATCTCTTCTTCCTCTTCCTCTTCTTTTCCTTCATTTAGCTAATGACAGCAATATCTTCAATCCCGATCAAGGACTTTCAGGTCCATGGATAGATCCCAGCATAGCTATCATAGGCAAGTGAGAACTGCAAATAGAAGAAAAAAAAAGAGAGAGAGGACAAGCGGTCCTAGGTTACCTTCTTTTCTTTGTAGGCGACCCATTTATGATATGATCATGACCCCTAAAGAAAGTCCTTGGCAAGTATCATTACAGTGTATTATATATTAAGCCATTTGATCCTAGTGTTGGCTTTTCTTTTTCCTATAGAACCTATGATTTTGGTGTCTTTTTTTTTTATTATTATTCTCCAAACGAAATAAAGTAACTGATGCTGAGCGTACATTGTTATGGCTTCTGGTCAGCTGTTTGCTCAGCTCCTTTGGGCTAAACCTGTTTGTTTTTGTTCTCCTAACTTTGAGCTACATCTCTTTTTTTTTTTTTCTTTTTTTTTTTTGAGTCCTGCAAGTTCAAAAATGATGAAATTTGTGCGCCCACTTCTAGAGACGCCATACTCGAAAAAAAAAGCTGTTTGGTATTGTGAAACTTAGCAGTTTAAATAGATTCAATAAAAGCATCACATTTGACAGTTAGCTTTATTTGTTTAGTAATGAAAGTACTATCCTGTCAAAAAAAAAAGGATGAGCCGTTTGGTTATATTTTTGAGACAGTGGGAAATTCAGTCATAACAAACAAAAATTAAAAGGCATGTGAGCGCTCATCTTCATTGACACTTGTTACTCGACAATATTTCAGCTCAATGAACACGTCATGCAGCCAACCAAAACGAGAAGGACAATATTCATAGCTCAGCCATTAATAGCCTTTTGACAATAGATAACTTGTTTTCAACCTTATATTCTTCGATTTTTGTTTGTCAACTCAATGCGAACAGCAAAAATACAACAAAGAGTAATAACTTATGATACATGGACAATACAGCATTTTGCGAGAGTGAGAGATACTAACACATCAATTCATCTTTATCTCCAAGGCGAGACTTAAGGAAATGGACAGGTGAGTATACAGCAACCATCAAGAGTCTTTTAGTCTGTGTTATCTTTTGGAATTGATTGGATTGCAATTCGTTCATTAAATTCTGTTAAAATAAAGCGTCTTGTGTTATTGAACAAAATCTGTCTTCGCAATCTCTGTCGTGTGCGCTACAAAGGTTCCTGAAAAAACAAATAGAA
This sequence comes from Blakeslea trispora, assembly GCA_025331445.1. Lineage (NCBI taxonomy): Eukaryota > Fungi > Mucoromycota > Mucoromycetes > Mucorales > Choanephoraceae > Blakeslea > Blakeslea trispora. The sequence goes on along the minus strand of JAIWNE010000001.1, from coordinate 342,944 downwards.
AGAAGCATATGGAAAAACAGCATTGTTGTTTGGGATTAATCTCTGAACATCGATATAGCTAAAAGAACATGTTGCACAAAAAAGGATTATTTATAATACCTCAAGGCAAGTGGTCCTCCACGCACGCTGAGCCTTTACAAGTAGCGATTTGCGATTTTACGCAAAAAGAAAAAGATTTTAGTTTTTCAGAAAATCCAAATTGCCATCGTCTTGATATACTAAACACCATCAAACTATTACTAAATACCTTGAAATGCTTTGGATTTACTTTTAGACTTTTTGTTGTCAATCAAATTGGTGGCCAACTAACATCTAATTGGGCCCACCTTTGTGAGCAAAGAAAACTAAAATTTTATCCTATTTTTTGCAGCCTCACTGTATTGAAACATTGAGCGTTTAACAAAAGTGAACTTGTTTTGAGGAGGATAGTGACACACTGGAGGTATAGCAACGACTGCGGCAAAACTAGACCGAGATTCAGCAGTATCTACAATTACAGATGAGGTATATCATAGATCTATAGGTTTAGTAGTAAGAAGGTTAGGAGAAGAGGTTGAAATAAGAGCAGGAGAAAGAGAGATGTCTTCTGAAGCTTGCTTTGACGCAATCAGCGGATTAGTCAGGTTAAGGGCCTGTGTTTGAGAATCTCTTGAAGCCACTTGATGGTGGGCAAAGGAGAGAGGTCTTTGATTTCTAGCCTAGTCAGAGCTCGAGACAAAACGCCATTGAGCCCTTGTGACGCGCTCTCGAAAAGAGACTGATCAAAGGTCATAGACCTGACATACACAATGCTGAAGAATAGGAAGAGAGAGAGCTTGCTCATAGTCTCTTTAGCAAAATCATGTTTTCACCACTCTCCTGTGCCTGATTTCCAGAGAATTGTACACGACTTTTTTTTCGATCAAACAAAGGTATGCGCGCGCATAAATTTTTCATATTGAAAAAAGAGCTAGCAAAGTGCCCTATGCATACAAACCTTCAACCTCTTCTCATCTTTAATACGCGCAAGTTTGCTTAATGAATTTTGAGCTATTTGTAGCAGCTCAACAGAGCGCTACAATGAATCAACCTAATCCTAGCACGATGATGGCTTTCCAGCAGCATCAGCAACAACAACATCAGCCTGATTTGCAATTGTTTCCTTTAGCAGGTGCAAGTCTTCCTTTCAATCTAGACAGCCTTGGTACCATGAACTTTCTTGATAATTCTTCTAATTTGGATCAGACTGACCTAAACATGAACTCTTTCTTGCAAGCTAACCCTTCTTTATGTCCAATATGAATCTGGCCTCTTTTTCACAACTACAACTTTATCTCCGTCAAGAGCCTTATATGTCATCAGCTTATTCACACCAAAGCCTAATAGCTCTTGGAGCTAACAATCCAGGTAAGCTTTATCCTATGAAGTGCTTTTTTTTTTCGAGTATGGCGTCTCTAGAAGTGGGCGCACAAATTTCATCATTTTTGAACTTGCAGGACTCAAAAAAAAAAAAGAAAAAAAAAAAAGAGATGTAGCTCAAAGTTAGGAGAACAAAAACAAACAGGTTTAGCCCAAAGGAGCTGAGCAAACAGCTGACCAGAAGCCATAACAATGTACGCTCAGCATCAGTTACTTTATTTCGTTTGGAGAATAATAATAAAAAAAAAAGACACCAAAATCATAGGTTCTATAGGAAAAAGAAAAGCCAACACTAGGATCAAATGGCTTAATATATAATACACTGTAATGATACTTGCCAAGGACTTTCTTTAGGGGTCATGATCATATCATAAATGGGTCGCCTACAAAGAAAAGAAGGTAACCTAGGACCGCTTGTCCTCTCTCTCTTTTTTTTTCTTCTATTTGCAGTTCTCACTTGCCTATGATAGCTATGCTGGGATCTATCCATGGACCTGAAAGTCCTTGATCGGGATTGAAGATATTGCTGTCATTAGCTAAATGAAGGAAAAGAAGAGGAAGAGGAAGAAGAGATAAATCAATTTATCCCTATACGCTTTCGACAAAGTAAACTATCTTACTGATATTTGCTAGAGTCTGTTCAACTAGATTGTCTGTTGAAATAGGGTGTAACAATGACTGGATCAACATCATTTGCGTATTCAATTCGCTGTAGCGCTGCTCGGCTTGTTGCACTCGCTCAGCAAGCTCGAGATTCTTTTCCTCTAGTTTTCCAAGGGATGTCTTGAGCTGCAGCATTGTGTCCTCAAGTGCTTTCGTATACTTGTCTCGACGAAGTCTGAATGCTGCTTGCGCTTTACGATTGCGCTCTTTTCTTTGTTCGTTGGTGTAGATTCTTTGACGGCCAACTTTTGGAGAGGCACTTGTTTCATTCCTGTTCTTCATGTGTAGTGCGAATGAGTGTGTGTGTGTGTGTGTGTGTGTGCGAGAGAGAGCAAAGATATAAAAACCATCGAATGTAGCCTATATGTGCTTGAATGGTAAACTATTAGCCGAAAATGAGGCTTGTCTATCACTAGAGATGTTACGAATCTCATATACAGAGTAGTTGGTTTGTTTGATGCAAGTTAAAATGCAAATAAAAAAAACCTACATTGTGGTTAGCAAGTGTAATGATCTGAGGCATCCAGAAATAAATTAAATCTCGGGACATGTTACTGCTGTGTTTTGTTATGGGTATTTCAACTGATTGTTCGGTTGAGGTTACTGCAAACAAAGCTATTGCATCTTGCACCTGCTTCATCTTTGATAGAAGACAGTAGCATAAGTGCATGTATTTCCTAAACATATTTATTGGTTACTCTGTTTATGCCTTCTCGAGGATCAAACTTGGTAAACTGGAACAGCTTATAGTTTGTTAGGTTACTTGTTTCTTATTTTGCCCAAGAACTTCACTATTACAGGAAATTAAAATAGTTGTCAATTATCATATGAAAACAATCATGTTTTTTCATGTGTACTTTGTTTTTCATACTTGGAGCTTTGCCTATGTGCAACATTGGTTAGACAGTGTGTTGTTATTGAGATTTTACAATCTTGTGGTTGAATTCAATTCACGTATCGTATCGTCACATAAGAGGCAGCCTTTTTTTTTCGATGGGAAGAAAGCCAGGAGTGGAGATGGACAAGAGGCTTTTTTTGTTCCATACTTAAGTGATATAAAATATACGTAGTTGAATCTTGGTTAAAGCAGGATGGAGGGGTGTCGATAATGGCCTAAGCTTTTGCCTGGCAACAATTCGTGATGAATTACTTGAAATTGGTTCCTAAAAGTCATTTTGTTTGATAAGGTCTTTCTTGCTGCCCACTACCTTTAAACCATAGTGGCTATGAATTACTGGCTGTCAATTATTTGGATTTATCCCTAAGAGATAGGCATCCAAAACGAGTGGTTGCCAATTGGCATTATCCTTGGATACGCTTTTACCTAATGAGCAGAAATGTTTTTTTTCTCCTTGATTCGCTTTGTATTCTACTAGAGATATCACCATAGTATGTCGCAAGCAGCTCTTTCTCTCTCACTATGAATCCTAAACTAATAAAGTCATTCAAGAAAATAACAGCGAAAGAAAAAAAAAAAAGGAAGGGTTCCCGATTACAATGTCGTGATTCTTTTTATAAAAACAATTATTGTATGCAGGTAAACTCCAAGATGATAATACATGGCAATGTCTATAGATAAATGTGCCGAAACCGAAATCCGATAGTTGAAGGCTTTATCTTTTGACAGGAACAATAGAGGAATTATACATATAATAATGTGTAAATCTTTGTTCATGTCCAAACAGTAAAATAATTTGAAGCAGCCAAAGTAATTAAGCAGTGGCACCTGAATAACAGATACTGATGCATGCTGACAAAGTATGTCTATGGCTACATTTCATTTAATTGTCAATCCAAGCGGGTCTCCTTTCTTGTGTGTGTGTGTGCAAATGCTGGTTAGTTCAAGTAAGTATCAAGCTTAAATAATGGAGCCTTATCATGTCTATCTAAAAACAATCGAGTCTTGATTAGCGAATTTACCATATGATAATGTTAAGCGCACTCATTTCTTCTAGAAAAAGTCCAGTTAAACACAACCGGAACACAATGCGAAGCGTCAAAATAGTTTCGAAAGGATATGAATTCAAAGAGAAACTCATCAACTATGAAACAGTAAAGTTTCCAAAGAGATCAGTCCTTTTGGTAGCTGAAATGATCGCAACACTCACAGACCTGGTTTTTTCTTTCTTTATTTTGCTCATTGTTTTGATGGTGTAACCTTTTGTTTCTCTCAAAGGTTTTGGATCATCCGGTTTTTGGCAATATTTTTTTTTTCTGTTTCTCTTTCATGTCTTGATGTGTTCTTTCTTTCTTTGTTGATTTTCAAACAATTTCTTCTTTTCTCTTGTTCATAATTTTATCCATTACTTTTGATACATTAAACACAGTAGATTGAAAAAGAATGGACTACTTTGAAAAACAACAAAAGAATGATGTACAACCAGAACGATATTTTACACCACAAATCGAACGAAGTCTTTCAACTCGAGAGATTGGTATAGATAAAGAATTTAGTATGAGAGTGAAATGGTATACTTATTGTGTGGCCATTGTTAGTATATGAAGCAACACCAAGGCCTGAATCTGTCATTTTTCAAAAGAATTCAAGGGCACCTAAAAGTGAATCTTGTTGTATTCCATGGTCATAATAGGCTTCTTTTTTTTTCTTCTTTTAATTCGAGAAATATGCTTTTCTTTTATCTAACCATCATCTTTAGTTTACTAGCTTGCTTTATCTGTTTCGCAGTAAAAGGAGAAGATGGAAAGACTACTGTTTCAGAGAGATGTTAGATGGAGTTTACTTTTTTTTTATTATGACACACACACAAAAAATAAATAAATAAGGAATTGTAGCTCATTCATAAATACACTCGCTTTTCTTTACAAGAAAAAAAAAATCGGCTACAGTTCCATATCTTTTAAACTCTGAAGTAAAGCTTCTTTCACACTTATGTCATTGTTCTTAGATTTGTTCATTAGATTGGTGACAAATCCATTTAGGCATTGCTTGGGATTAGAAATATGTACTCTTTCAAAAGCCTTTGTTAATGCATCCTGTTGTTGAATAGCTTTGTTTTTGCAAATACGCGAAGATAAGATAGGAATACGAGATGGTCTCTTGGAACAAAAACGACGCTTTTTCTTGCAAGACAACAATTTCTCCAATGTACGTGCATGAGCAGTATTTGTATCTGTGCCATGACTGGAATTTACAACAGCATGAATTCTGGCAGACAAATGATTTGAAAAAACTGCTTCAAGCATAGAAGCGTCTTGTGGTGAAGGTGGTGGTACTTTGATTGCTCCATCGCAGTCGGCCAATAAGTTCCATTTATCGTCATGAATCATTTTTTATATGCACACTTTCTTTTATTGTTATTTTAGCGCACAGGAAAGAAAAAAAAAAGAGAAAGAAAGGGTTTTTGAAAAAAGAAAGCTAATTTAAGCCTAATTTTTTTTAGGTTACACTTTTTTCGGGTTTTCAAGAGAAATTGATTGGTTTGTTTCTTTGATCTGAATCAAGTAGTACTCTATCTATTTCATATGAAAAAAAAAGGTTTATTGAATTGTTGCCAATAAATAGGTTTGGATTTCAAGAAAAAACTAACCAGGATCGAAGGACAAACAAGAGAAACGAAAATACAAATGATTCAAGGACATTTGATCATTTGTACTTGTGATATGTTTCATGTCATTACCTTATTCAACATAAAAAAAATACGAACGATTTTAATAATACTTGAATCCAGGAATCTTACGCATATCATTATTGACACCAATATAAGGTACTCTAACATCGACATTGTTCTTCTTTTGTTTGGAAGCCAAATGAACATAACCACCATAGAATATATGATTCTTTTGATCTCCTTTTGGAGGAGTCACAGTAACCTTGATCTCTTGAGAAGCTCCTGGAGAAAGTTTCATTGTCTTCTTGGAGAAGGTCAATTTGGCAGGAGCATTGACTTGTTCTTGTCCGAAAGGATCTATGCCATCGTCTCTAGATGCATCGATCGACAGACTGACACCGACCTCATTCAGAACATCAAACTGAACAATGTCTTTGCCTGTATTTGTGATATTGATGGTTTGTGTCTTGTAATCACGACTAGCAGTATCATTGAAGCTGATCTGAGAAGGAGAGACATGGACGCCTTGGGTGATGGTATCGTATAATTGGATCATGCCAGCACTTTGGCGAATGGGATTATCAATCAAGGGATAAGTTTCGGCTAAAAAGGGACGCGCGTAGTTCTGAATGGCCTCATTCACATACTCTACCGATCGTTTCTTTTTCCCAACTGCATTCAGATAAAGAGCAATCGATCCAGCAACAAAAGGTGTTGACATGGAAGTACCAGACAATTCGTTATAGTAACCATAACTGCGAGGAACAGTTGAATTGACATGTTCACCTATGGCAGCAATGCGAGGTACCAGTTCAATACCAGCGTTAGGTCCTGCAGAAGAGAAACCAGCCACAGTGGGTTCGTTGGGAGAGAACGCAACCTTTATTTTCTTGCCAGCTTTAAGCAGATTGACGATATCACTTGCATGGAGGTAGTTGAGAATAACAGTAGGAATGACTGTGTTGTCATTAGAAACTTTTGTTCGATCTAGATCTTTGCCATAGAAAAGCAAGCCGATGGCACCTTTTTCAGCAGCCACACTTGCTTTTCTTGTGATTTTGCAACCACCCGATTCAGTCATCACTATCTTTCCTTTGACGCTATCAGGCACATCTTCAGGCTCACAACCAGGATATGCTTCATGAATACCAACATCACCCAAAACAAGTTCGCCGTCTTTTGGATAGATGGCTGTAGTACCAAACATGGGAAATCTGAGGTGGACGTCTGATGTCAAATTGAAAAAGCCTATTCTGTTCTTTCCAACAGTCATGCCGCCTACAGATAACACATGGGTATTATAGGCTGGATCTCTAACAGAGAACAAACTACTTGACCCGAGATTACCAGCAGAACTAACAACTAATGAACAGAAAAACAGAAAAAAAAAGGATACATGATAGTTTAACAATCGAATCAACATAAACCGAGCAAAAAAACAGAAACTCACAATGAACACCTCCAGTCACTACTTTTTTAACAACCTGAGTGATTGGAGATTCTGTACTGAATCCACCCTCTTCGCTGATACTCATACTGATAACATCGACACCAGCATCATAAGCCATAAGTATAGCTCTCATAAGGATATCAGTATCAGGATTCGATTTACAGCCAATCACACGCCAAATACCTAATGTAGCCTCTGGAGCAACGCCATAAAAGTCCTATTGTAAAATAAAGTCATATAAGCTCTTCTCCCTCTCTCTCTCTCTCTCTCTCTCTCTCTCATTGTTTTTTTGTCACTCACATCTTCTTTGGAATCACCAGCTATGATACCAGCAATATGTGTGCAGTGAACTATCATGAAGCTTAATCAATTTTGGCATTACTGTATTCATTTATCATATCTTCTTACTCGCTTTAGCAGTTTGGGATACCCCTTTAGTACAGTTAAGGTAGGGATCATCGTCAGGAACAAATGTACCATCTGGTTCAGCATAGTCGCCCACAAGATCATAACCTGTAACTACCTTATAACCTTTACCAAATCCACCACCTAATGCAGGGTGCAAGTAATCGATACCTACATCCATATCCAAAAAAAAGAGAGAGAGAATTTATTATGATGCTCATACGATAATAGAATTACCAAAAAATAAATAGACCTTCCTTCTCTTACCTGTATCAATGATACCAACAAAGATACCTTTTCCTTTATGACCAAGCTCAGAACGTACTCGATCAACCTGTGCCAAAGCTTGTGATACCTTTGGAGATGTTGCAGTATCTCTCTTTTGCAGACGAGAGGTTGTCCCATAAAAGGTATTGTCTAGAAAACACTCTTTGATAGGATAAATTGCCTTTACATTAGGCAACTCCAAGATGTGCTCTATCACCTCTGAATTGGTATGGCCCAAGTCAATGGCTGCAGCATGAAAGAACTTGTGATTGAACTTGTTTGTGACCTTTACAGTTTCAGAAAAAGTGTCATGCACAGATTGAATCATGACACTGCTTGCATTGTTATTTTTATTCTCAAATTCGACAATATAACGTCCGGGAATGCCTTTAGATTTGACGTCTTTTAATTTTGGATGCTTCAAATCCATTGCCTCAGTAATTATCGAACTAAAGGCTAGGCAAGACCAGAGCACAACCCCAGAAAGACCGAGAAATGTAGGTTTCATGAAAGATTGCTTGTTATCTAAGAAAAGAGAATGGAATAAATATAAAAGAAGAGTACTGTTTAGTTCAATAAGGCAAAATGAAGAATAAATATATGTTTTTCTTCAAAAAGTTGTGTGAAACATAGTACATAGGGTTCAGCAATGTATCTTGCAACACATTAAAAGAAAAAGAGCTGGTAGAGGTTATACTCCAATTATAGGCTGAAATTCTGACAGAAATAGCCCCCCCCCTTTTTTTGGTATAAACAACTACTTGGTCAAATGAATGTTAATCTATCAATAGGCTCCCCTCCTTTTTTTTACATATATTTGTAAACTCAAGTTATAATATACAATGAAATGATCTTGATATAGTGAGCTGTACAAGAGAATAAGAAAGCCATTCTCTCATTCTTCTTTTTGGTATGAAAATAGCTCCTATAAATAGAAGTGCCATTGTTTAAACCACTTTGTACGCACAGATGATCCCATCATATTTAGAACAAAAACCATATAAAATGTAAATAACGGAATTTTAATCCAATTTAGTTCAAAATAGCCCAAGGATAGAAAACTGTTGCTTATATTTTTATTATCAAGTAAAATGTTGATTTACATGATGATTGATGGCCATATCGTCTCCTTCAATCATCTTTTGACATGTAGGACATTCTACGCGACGGATTTGTGTTCCTTTAAGTAAGCTACTAGCATCTACTGGAGGATGTCTAGGTTGTGAAGGTGGAGGAGAGGTATAGTTGGACATACCAAAATTAGGTGGAATATAGACATTGGATGAACTCTGTTGTTGTTGTTGTTGTTGTTGCTGAGGATACTGTTGTTGCATATACATGGATTGGTTTGTGCTGGCGGGAAAACCAGTCTGGTTTGGCATTGAAAAAGAAAACCCATAAGAGGATTGTGTGTTACCAGGATTGTTGGTACTAGACGATGACATCAAGTCATTGTTACTTGCATACGCAGTGTATTGGCCAGTGGGGGATAAAGAGGAAGTTATACCCATGTGTGATTGTGGATTATAACCTGAGAAGGAAGATGTCTGTTGAGCCATCATAGGCGTATTACTTATCTGTTGTTGTTGTTGTTGTTGATATTGCCAAGATGGAGGTTGTTGTTGTTGATAACCGCTAGAAGGTGTAGGATAGCCCGTGTTATAACTTTGTTGATAAGATAACTGTTGTTGTTGTGGTGGTTGGCTTTGATAGTTAGAAGACATGTAGCTATAACTACCATTGTTTGATGGTGGTTGGCTATTACGAAAAGGGTTATTATCCATAGTTTAAAGTCAATAAAAAAGAAAAGGGAAAAAAGGAAAGGAAAAAAGAATGCATTTTTTTTTTTCATTTATTTCACACTCTGCATATCCGCTATTCGGATGGGGTTTAAAACGCGGTCTTTTTTTTTCTCTCTCTCTCTTCTCACTCTCTTTTGGCATGTTTCATTTTGGGAAGGTTTGACAAGAGCAAAATGACTTGTTGACAAGTACAAGATCGACAAATGCAATGATTTGCTCGAGACAAAAGTGAAAAAGAGAGCCCAGAAAAGATGTGAGCTATTCTGCCATCCTTTTTATTTGAATAGCAAGTTAATACAATGAGAAAAAAAAGAAAGAAAGACTCAATGAAGGGCCATTTGTATGTGTGCGCGTCATTCAATTATTGCAGTTAAACAATAGAAAAAAAAAACCTGCTTTTATTGAATAAAGAAGACAAGCTTATTCGGAGAAAAAAAAAATAGTTCATTCAAAGTGATGCTTTTGTCTTTTTTTTTTTTTTTTTTTAAAGCTGCGTAGTTATAAAGCATTAAATTTTTTTCTTTTCTTTTTTTCTCTCTTCTCTTGTTTTCATCAAGTAAAATCATGTCCTTGTTGAAGTCTTTTGGTTGTTTGACTGTTCAAACACGTTCTTACATCTCTGCACGTTCACTTCATCCCAAGAAATTCACCAGTAGTAAGTTGTTTTTGTTGTTATTTTATCGTTATTTAAGCATATTCATTTTATCACTTTTCTTTTAAAAAAAAGTTTTATCTGGTGTACCTACAAAGCCTGCTAGTGCTTGGCAAATCTATTTAACTGAAAACATCCAGCAATACAAGAATGACAATGGTAGACTTGACCTCAAAACTGCTACTCAACAATTGAGTCAAAAATGGAAAAACATGAGTGAACACGAAAAGCAGGTAAAATAACAATTCCAAAGAAAGAAAAACTCTCTTTCTCATACACACATTTTTTTCTTAGCCTTTTACCAGTCAATTTGAAGCTAAATTAGAGGCTCATCATAAAGCCTTGGATGAGGTGATGCGGAACACGACACCCAAAGAATTTGCTAAAGAAAACGAATTAAGAAAAAAGTATAATTTGCCCAAGATCAGAGATCCTAGACAACCTAAGCGACCTAGAGGTGCTTTCTTTCTCTACATCGATCACCTTAGAGCCAATAAGGATCCTATTGTCAGTTCTGGTAGCATTACCGAACAGGTTGTTGAAGCCGCTAAAAAGTTTAAGCAGCTTAGTCCCGAAGAAAGCAAAATGATTCAGGATAAGGCTGCTGCTGAACTTGCTGACTACAGAGCTGCCAGAGAAGCCTATGTCAAGCAAACATAAAATTTTCTTTTTTTTTTCTTTATTCTGCAAAATAAACCTTTTTTTTCTTTTCTTTTAATTGACACGTTATACAATGAAGTAAGATCCCCTCCCTTTTCTTGTTTTTATATACACTATGAGACACTCATAAACAATACAAAAAAAAAAAAGTGTAGTTAAAGAAATTCAACGCATCAATCAACGAGAAATAGTCAATGGCACTTGGTCAGACACAGGATCATGGCATGCACAATACAAGAATTCAGCTTGGATCTTTGTAGGCAACATACCCTTTGAACTAACAGAAGGTGATGTTGTCTGTATATTCTCACAGTAAATAACATTTTCGAGAAAGACAACGTAAAGAAAAAAAGAGACTAACATATAAAGATATGGTGAGATTATTCATGTAGAAGTGATTCGTGATCAAAAGACAGGCAAGTCCAAGGGATTTGCTTTTCTTCAGTATGAAGATCAGCGTAGTACTATTCTTGCTGTGGACAATTTGAATGGTGCTCAGGTGCTCGGCAGAACATTACGTGTTGATCACTCCCATACAGGTCCTCGAAAACCAAAGAAGAAAGAAGGCGAAGAGAGTGAAGAAGACGATGACGACCAACCCAAGATGAATGTAGCTCCTCAATATATAGAAGGTAAACTATCAGTACAACAGTAAGCAACCAATGCTCATCAAGAAAAAAAAAAATTAGTAAAAGAAAAGCGAGAAAAGAAAGTCAAGTCAGAGCCTATCGAGATGGACGAAGAGGATCCTATGGCAGCTTATTTCCGAGATAAGCACGAAAAGAAATCAACCAAAAAGAAGAGCCATAAGGAACATAAGAGTAGTAGCAGCAGTAGACATCGTCGTCACCGTTCTAGATCACCTCCTCGTCACCGTTCTAGATCACCTCCTCGTCACCGCTCTAGATCTCCTCCTCGTCACCGCTCTAGATCTCCTCCTCGTCACCGTTCAAGATCTCCTCCTCGTCATAGTCGTCATCATCGTTCGAGATCGCCTTATTAAAAAAATGATAATTTTTTTTATTTCTTTTTGATAAATAAGCTGTAAGGAAGAAAGGGGGGGGGATATTAAATAATATAGACGACACCTTCATTATACATGATTTGGTTATCGTCCGACATCTTTGTTAATGCATTGTAAACTTCATCAGGGCTAAATTGTTCTGAAGCATTCAGGTTTTGATTGATAGCCACAAAGATGTCATCAAATGTATATTCTGAACTAGGTTGTTCAGTAAAATAACGACTCAACTTTTCTTTAAATAAGGCAAATCTAATATCCCGGCTGTTAGTCTTTGTTTCTTTTGTCTGTTTTAATGTGTTTACCTTGAACTGTTGAATGGATCGGGATTGGATTCTTCCATAGCATCTACATCAATAGGCTCACTAATATACGGAACATAAGTCATAGTGACATGCTTTACTTTTTAAGACAAACCTATCCATCTCTTCCATGGCTTCATCTTCATCTTGTTGTGCTTGTTCTTCTTGTTCTTCTTCGGATTCGGATTCGGATTCAGATGCATCAGCATCCTTGGACATTCTTTGACGCTTTGTGGAGGTCTTTTTGGGACGCACCACTTCTTGAAACATGGCAAATCTCAATACTTCAGCAGCAGCCTTCGCATCTTTATCTTCAATAGTAGTGCTTAAACGAGCCTTGGCATGTGCTGTAGACAAACGAATCAAGGTTTCTAATGTACGCGCTGTGATGGGTGCTGTCTTTTTACGAGAGGGGTCATCTTCACGTTGGTTTCTAAGGGATGTGTATTCGTTGATAATGCGATCAGTTGCCTTCTTGGTCAAGGAGGGCTTGACGATGTTCTTGACATAATAAATGTATTTCTTTAAGAAGCTTGTCTTTAGGATCTTTTGGCGCTTTGTGACACCAGCATGAACAAAGGCATTGTATTTCTCATAGATATCCTCATCCTCAGCATTCTCTTCTTCAGGATCATCTTGAATAATATGATCTACTGCTTCTGTCATAGGAGCCCCTTCTTCAGCACCGGGTTGAACATAACGATGCATCTTCAACACATGCTCCGAAATCTGTCGGTCTCTGGTTTCCTCGAGTGAATCAGTCACGATAAACAACAAATCGAAACGAGACAAGAGAGAGTCTGGAAGAGCAATGTTCTTGGCTGGATCCTTGGTGAGATCGTACATACCATAGATGGGATTGGCAGCAGCAACCACACTACATCTGGCATTTAAAGAGGTATGGATACCTGCCTTGGCAATCGTCACTGTCTGTTGTTCCATCACTTCATGAATAGCCACACGATCCACATCACTCATCTTGTCAAATTCATCAATACAAACCACACCACGATCCGCCAAGACCATGGCACCTGCTTCCAAACGTCGTTCGCCTGTCTCTTTATCGGTCGTCACAGCAGCTGTCAAACCAACACCTGAGGAACCACGACCGGTGGTAGCGATGGCTAAGGGAGCAATGTTCAAGACATAACGCAGAATTTGAGATTTAGCAGTAGAGGGATCGCCGACCATCAACATGTTGATATCACCTCTGATATGAGTACCATTCTCCAGATTCTTTTCAACACCACCCAACAACATCATCAAAACAGCACGCTTAATGTATTCATGACCCCAGATGGAAGGAGCCAGGGATTCAGCCAGGGTCTTGAAGGAATGCTTCTTGCGAGCCAACTCAGTGATCTGAACGATGTCACGGTCTGTGATGACAGGAGCAGCAATACCGCCACCTGCCTTGGTACTCAACAGACTGATCTCGTTACACAAGATGACTGTCTTGAAGGTAGAACTTGTCTGGTTTGCATTACGGTTACCGAGCGAACGATAGATACCGACGATAGAAACACGATCACCGGGTTTGGCTCTATCGACCAAATCATCATCGAGGATGATATCGACCGAACGAGGTAGCTGACCTGCGGGAGCACGTTCAGGCATCTCTTGAATACTGATGGATTGGTGATCGCGATAGGTACTGAAACCGAATTCGGTGATCAAGGGGTTACCGTTATCATCCTGAGTAGGGTAGACAGCACCTGTTGTAGGAATCGCGTTACCGGGTGTGGTGGCATCACGGTATTCACGCATATAAAAACTGTTTGTCTTTTCGGCATAGTGAATTGACTTGACAACCTTGGGACGAACCAAGGAACAACGGGTCACAATACCTTCAATACAGACAAACTTACCAAGATAGGTAGCACGCAAAGAACGAGGGTTTACTTGGTGATCACCAAAGCTACCCTTGAAGCCCACATAAAAAGGTAATGTCGTATCATGTTTAGCCTCTACATCAAGCGTCTTTGCCATTCTGGTCAATGCTGAGTCAAAAGCAGGTAAACATTCAGCTGGGTTGTTCATCAATCTATCAAAAAATGTTATGGACATGCAACAAAAAAAAAAGGTTGTAGAAGAAAACTTTACTCCATGGCAAGATCTCGATTCCATTGACGAAGTGCATCGATGCTGACCATCAAGCGACGTTGTTTGTTTTCCAGCATGGCAGGAATCTGATCTTTGTAAGCACCTTTTTCATTGGCATGATTCTTTATGGGTTCATTAGCTTTTGTTTTTTTTATTAGTAAAAAGAGAGGACTTACATCAAACTCTAAGAATTCACTAAATTGGTTCGATCGTTGCTGGGCAAGTTCATCAGCCAAAGGAATCTCGTTTGCTGCTGACATGGTGTATATTTTGACAGCAAGGAAAAAAAAAGAGAGAGAGGGGTAAAAAAAAAATAGAAATCAAACGCGGTAAAGTAAATTTTTTTTTAGGTTTCAACGCGATTTGACATTTAATTGGTTGAAAGTGTTCCTGTACACGAAAGTAGGTCCCCCCCCCTCCACTGATTAACATTTGTAAATAAATGAACAAAAACAGAGTGTAAAAATGCAAAATGGCGAACCCTTGAAGGTATTGAAGACTTTTTTTCTATAATTTGTTTTCAGTTTTATCTACAAGACTTTTTTTACACTTATTTTTTCTCTCTTGTTATGCTTCTTAAAGAAGACTCTCATCTCCCTCCCCCCCTTTTTTTTATATCTTGCCTCCCCCCAGTAGCAGTCACCCAAAAATCTTTTTTTATTTTCTTCTTTTTTTTTTAACAAGATTGACTCTTTCTTATCCCATAATATGACTATTTCAAAGGCACTTGAAGCTCAAGTGAGTCAATTTATTCTCAAGTTAAAAACAAGGTGAAGGCAGAGACAGTCATAGAGAAGCAAAGAACGGGCGACTCATTTTCTTTTTATCAACAGACAAATTGTTGGTTCCTATGAAGTAGCCAAGGAAACTGCTTTAATTCTTAGACAGGCTATTTCTACCACGCGTTGGTATGATGTGGATTTATTGATTGGCTTTATTACTCAGCTAGGCGGTCGTTTAGTGGCTGCTCAACCCAAAGAATTAGCTGTTGGCAATATTGTTCGACGTGTCCTTAAAATCATTCGTGAAGTAGCTCGTGGTGAGCTCAATGATACTGCCAATAATAATTTTGATGACGATGAAGAAGAGGAAGAAGAAGAGGATGAGGAGGATGAGGAAGAAGAAGAAGACAGTACAGCCAATCAAACAAAGAGTGTATTTGCTCATCAAAAAGCATCCGTTATGAATGATAAACATCGTCTATTGAAACAATCTTCCATGTTCAACTTATTATCGGATGGTCCTGGAAAGCGACATGAAACAACACCTCAAAATACTTATAATCTAAAGCCATTAATTATTCAAGAAATCAATGAAGAAATCATTGCTGATCTTGAAAGTGTCTATAAGGGTATTGCAGATCAAGCGACAGATTTTATTCATGCCAAGTAAGAGAGAAAAAGAAAATGAAGGACTTTTTCTTACAAGAAAATTCAATTTAGTGAAGTGATCATGACTATTGGTAAATCACGTACAGTACAAGAATTTCTCATTCGAGCAGCACAAAAGCGTCAATTCCAAGTATTGGTGGCCGAGACATCACCTAGTTATCAAGGCCATGAGATGGCTCGTACACTTTCAGCTGCAGGTATTGATACCACCGTCATTTGTGATTCTGCCATCTTTGCAGCCATGCCTCGTGTCAACAAAGTAGTGCTTGGATCGCATGCTGTCTTGGCCAATGGAGGTTTAGTGGCTGTGACTGGATCTCACCTGTTGGCAGCTGCTGCCAAGCATCATTCTACACCTGTTCTTGTCTGTACAGCTCTTTACAAGCTATCTCCTTTATTCTCTTACGATTCAGATACATTCAATGTGGCCGTGACACCTCATGATGTCCTTCATTATCAAGAAGGATCCATTGTTGACAAAGTAACCATCTCTAATCCTTATTATGATTATGTACAGCCTGAACTTGTGAGCTTATTTATTCATAACTTGTAAGTGATATGATGAGAAGAAAGTATTTTGATTTAACCATTCTTTTGTTTTATTATTATTATTTAGGGGATCTGCTCCACCCACTTATGTATATAGATTGATCAACGATAATTATGATCCACAAGATGCCACTTTGTAATCGTCATGTTAAATAAAAAAAAAATAAGCCTCATATCATAGAATATATATATGTATTTCTTCAATCATTTTTTGGAAGGGTAAAAGTATATTGTCATTATAGTCGTAGTAGCGTAAGCTTGTCCCCTTTCTTTTTTGGCATGTGTGGTAGATCACTAAAATTTCCTACTGATTTTTAAAAATGCTAACACTCCGCGAAAACCCTACCACCAGATATCGTATTTTCACACCAAATTCGCGAATCTTCAAATCCAATTCGCGAATCTGCAAAACCAAACTCGCGGATTTTACAACTAAAATTCGAGGAAAATGCATTCTAAGAGAAAAGAAGGAGATAATGAAAAAGGATATCGAGCAAGCAGAAAGAAGCATCCGGCCCGAAGATTGTAAAGGATGGACTAAGCACTGCATTAAAAATCTGAACAGATGTACTAGAGGATAAGATCTTACTTACGATAAATAACAAAATTCTGTGTGTATTTTCCTCGAATTTTAGTTGTAAAATCCGCGAGTTTGGTTTTGAAGATTCGCGAATTGGATCTGAAGATTCGCGAATTTGGTGTGAAAATACGATATTTCGAATTGAATCACCGACAAATTTTTCAGACTCAAAATAGTTCCTTTTTTTGGATGAGAAACCTGAAGGAGTTCTTATTTACGAGCTTTAAGCACTACATTGAGCTTAAAAAACACCAAAAAATGAAACTCCAACAGGTTTTACATCCGAAAAAGGGAACTATTTTGAGTCTGAAAAATTTGTCGGTGATTCAATTCGAAATATCTGGTGGTGTAGAGATTTATACGCTTAAACCCATCTATCTACTCACATACCGTACATATATAGAATTACTCAATCCTAGTGCTTGAATCTCCTTGTTTAAGAATAATAGAATAGGATATCATATAAGTGACATTCATTATTCGCACAAGTACTAAAAAAGAGTGATTTTTTATGGATTAAACTTTGGTAAAGGAAAAGCATGGTATTATTCGCATTGAGTATCTGATGGATGAATACAGATAAGAGAGAGAAAACTGGGTATCTTGAAACAAAGAAATTTCAATAGACCAAGTGGACTTCGAGAGATGAAAAAGGTACCAAAAAAAAAGTGCCTGTAGGAAAGGCTTACTTTACAAAGGTGCCTCTTTCAAGAATATGCAAAAAAAAAGAATGTCATGCGCGTAAGTTAAAATACCGCTCGTCACTTTCTCAAACACTGCAATTTTCTCTCTTTTTTTTCTGTTTTTTTCATAAAAAAAAACTAAATCATGACTTTTCAATGTCAACGTTGTGGCCATGCCTTAAAAATAGACGATTCCTTGACTCATATGGATGAAGCCTCTACTGATGTCTTGTTAGGTTTGATGTAGAAATAAAAACAAGAAATTATACAACAAAATAGAATGTATAACCTCTCTCTTATTTTATGCATCAATAGCACCTTTAATAGCTGAAGAGCAACTCGCTATACAAACACAAAAGCAACGATCCACCATCACTAAGCCAACTAAAGCACTTCATACACGACTGATCACCAAACCATCCGGTAAACAACCCGGTCCTTCCGAATCCTTTGTGGTCTTGACCCATCTCGAAACGCAGCCACCACCTTCTACCGATAACACCAGTGCCATTCAATCCTCTACCAAGATCCTACTTCAAGCCTCGCCCATGAAAGCCCCTCGAGATATGAACAACAGTCTATCCCATCGATTGAAAGTAGCCAATCGTCTGTTCGATATCACGTCCTCTAAATCCAGTGTAGATCATCCCATGTGTCAAGAATGCACAGACTTATTGCTGGAGCACCTTCAGAAACAGATGACAGATGTCGGTCGAGAACGAGACTGTTATATCGATTTCCTCAAGAAAGTCAAGGACAGTCGGGTGACTGCTGAAGAAGAGGCAGAGTTGACTCGACAGGTAGATGAACTGATGTTGGCAGAACAGGAGGCTCAAGAGGAATTAGATCGTTGGGAAAAGGAGGAAAAACAACTGGATGAAGAGCTGGCAGCACTGACGGAGGAAATGAAACGATTGGATCAACAAGAACAAGTCTTTTGGGAAACATGCAATACCTATCAACTGGATCTACAGACCTTTCAGAACGAACGAGACTCGATCAATCTCAAATATGATCACGATGTTCGGCAATATGAACGGCTACAAAAGACAGTAGTCTATAACGACGCTTTCTGTATATCTCAAGATGGACCCTTTGGTACCATCAATGGATTTCGTCTAGGCAAACTCAGTACACATCCTGTTGAATGGAGTGAAATCAATGCTGCTTGGGGACAGACCTTGCTGCTGCTCTATACTGTAGCCAATAAGCTTCGATTTCAGTTTAAAACGCAAGTAGCGATTCATTTGTTTAAATTACAGATAACCAACTCTTTTATGATAGTTATCGTCTTGTCCCTCTTGGTTCATTTTCAAAGGTTCAAAAAGTCAATGGAGATGTTGTCGTGGATTATGAATTGTAAGTTAATTAAAGAAAAAGATAGGAATAGACTATATAACACACGATGGATAGGTATGGCTCAGGGGATTTCGGAATCAACAAGATGTTGTTTTTAAACCGAAAATTCGATCATGCCATGGTAGCTGTCCTGAACTGTCTAGAACAACTCACTGATTTTGCTGAAGAAAGAGACAGGGCTACCAGGCTACCTTATCGGATCAACAAAGACAAGATCGGTGAACTCTCTGTTCGAATCCAGTTCAACCAGCTAGATCAATGGACAAAGGCATTGAAATACATGCTGGTGAACATGAAATACATTTTGGCTTTTGCTAGTCGGTTTAATGCCATTGACACTTAAATTTTATTTCTTTTTCTTTTTGTCAGCAGCCAATTGAAACATATTTGGCTTATTAAACTTGTCGTCTTTCTTTTTGTTTTTGACTTTCTTGAGTTTGCCTCGATCATAATCGAGGTCATAACTGTCGACTTTCTTTCGCTTTGTCTTCATCTGCTTCAGCACTTGATCTCTTTTTACAGTGGTGCCTTCCCAGGTATCAATTTCATCTTGGAATTGGTTGTTGACCACCTTAGTCAGTAGCAAACCCTTGGCTTCTGCACTCTTACTTTCCTCTTGTTCCCTTTGGATTAAAGCATCTAGTTTGTCTCGTTTAGACTGCATTGTGTCATCATGGCGCACAACAATGGCTGCTTCATTCTCATTCTTAGGTTGATCAGAAGCTATTTTGATTGCCTTTTGTAATCTCTCTTTTTCCTCATTTTCTTCTTCTTCTGCTGCTGCTTCTTCTTCTTCTTCTATAGGTGTCTCTATTACAGGCTCAGGTTCAGACAATGGCAAGACAGTGGTTGCTGTTTCTGTTGTTGTTTCCTTGTTGGCAGCCTTCTTTTTAAAAGCCATTTTAGGGGGTATCTGATGATAAAAGAGCATATAGGCATTTTGCTCTAATAATCGTTTTAGACTGACAACCTGGACAGTCTCATTGTCCATACAGTACCATATACCATTTGAACTCTTGACATAGGCCACATAATGGCCATCATGCAAGGATTGACCTGTATGGACAATTAGACCATACAGTTGATAGACTGGATCCATATGCTCCCTTTGTGTCTCTGTGACTGCATAACGTATATCCATTCTTTCTTCAAATTTGACCATCTTGTTGTTCTTGCTTTGTTGATGGAAACGATCTAGTTGAAGGACTAGATTCATGGGTGTACAATAGATACTTTGACTACCTTCCACTGGACCTTCATGCTGACAGCTACACATAAATAATGTTAGTATGTGTGTTTATGTACAGTGTAGGGTGGTTTTTACCTTGGGCATTCTTTGGTGAGGATCTGCTTTTGATGCTTGAAATGTCTTGTCAGGCATCGCTCTACTGTACTGCATTGAGTCAAATCGAGACTGAGATGGAGAAAAGAAGGGTAGAGATGATCCAGTGCGTTACAAGAGGGACAAGCGAATTTCTGTTGAATATGTCCACCAAACATTTGATAGAGTGCTGTTGTCTCTTGAATTCGTTTATCTTTGGACGTCTTTTCAGACAACAGAAATGACTGCATTTGTTCCATAAAATAAGTCCATACATCCAATGCATCTTTTTGAGAGCTTGTCTTGGGCATTTCTAATAGAATATGTCATTCATATGTTCCTTTTTCGGGCTTGAATTGCTCTTACTCTTTAGTTTGCCAACCAACAAACGAGGTTGAAGTGCATAGGGAGATCCTTTTAAGGCTGTGCGAACATGTTCTTCTACTGCACAAAGGAAACAATAATCCTGAATGGTACAGTTGGCACCATGCGTTCGGTTCATCAAAAAATTGGCTAAGCTAGGTGTATAGGTCAAGACCTGAAGGACAGCATTCAAAGAAGAGAGATGACCCATATCCTTCAAACCTGATCCAACAGGATAGATCTGTTGCCAGCCCACACTCAATTTATCTTTGCTAAATAAGACCTTCATGGGCTTTTCAAATCCATAAGCATCGACCTGTTCTACCAAGGCATCATGTGTGCCTGATTCATAGGCACTTGAGCTTTCATGGACAATGCCTGTGGCACCGTTGACAGGTGCAAACTTTTGTTTAAACTGTTCTAGTTTATGGTCTACATAACGAGATTTACGAAACTTGATCGATCGGCTGAGCAAACCATTAATGGTGTTCTTTTGTGAAAGTGGTTCGAGTTTGTTTCCTTTCATCACATTGGCTGCACGTTGTTGAGTTTGTGTAGTCATTGTCAAGATAAGGTAAGCAAGTTTTTTTTTTCGAAACTCATCTATTTAATGGAAAAGTCACATAGTGACTTGTTTTTTGTTTGCATTGATTTTTTATTTTATTTTATAAACCGAGTTGAGCAGCAAAAGAAAGAGCTACTTTAGCTGCCATTTTACGTCTTTCTTCATCCGATAGATCTTTACCTTGGTCTTTTTTTATATAAAAAGTAGAGTCAGACAAAGAAACTCTCATTCCTTTCTTATTCTTTACCTCGCATAGCCTGAATGGCTTCAAATGCTTTATCAATGCCATCTTCACCATCAATATCACCAAATAGTTCTTCTCTCATCTGACTGATTTCATCCAATGAGGGCATATCTTATTTGTAGGTGATAAGAAAGAGAATTATGTGTGTATATGTGTGCGTGCCTTTTTTTTTACCTGTATAATCATCGTCTTCATCATCACTATTGGCCAATAAGTCATGATGTAACTTCAAGGCTTGAATGTCTCTTAATAAAGCTTCTTCTTCTTCATGTTCTGACACATTTCTTTTCTTCTTTTGCATGCCATCCCAAAGATTGGTCTGCAATATATCGAGTGCTAGTTCTGTACCCACCTTATCCATGGGTGTGTCTGTCGTTTCATCCATATCCACATAATCGAATCCATTCGATAGACACCAATCATTGATTTCTGCATCTTTTTCCATATTCAATGTCTTTTCAGCTGAAGTGCCTATACAGAGACAGATCGAGGGATTGGATTGCTCTAAAAAGGGCTTCCATAGCAACAGAGTATCGAAACTTTCAGGCTATACTATATACATGAGTCCAGATGATATCATCAACAAGTGTTCTTTTTTACCTTGTCCTTATCAAACAAAAAGACAAAAGCATCAATCACTTGACTGATGTCTCCTTCTTTCTCACAATAAGCCTTGATCGTCTCTTTCTCTAGGGTAACATCAATTTCATCTATCCAGAAATCCACTTTGGCTGTATAATACTTGGTGTTGATCTCATAAGGAATGCAAACACCTACATAATCCCCTTCTGTTTCTTTCAATCGCTTGTCCACAAGGGATTGACAAAAGTCTTGATTTGAACACTTGAAAAGATCTTTTTTAAATGTTAATCATGTCTTGGTCATCATGATGTTACCCTTTACCCTTTACAAATTCAACTGTCTTTCCTTTTGGTCGACTGGTCACTAGAATCTTATTTCGAAGCATATTAGAAAATAAACATAAAAAAAAAGAAAGTTACTTTTTCCAACAATTACTCCTGCAGGGACTGCTTTTATAAAGGATACGTTTATGTCTCCCTCTTCCTCCTCCCTCCCCTCCCCTCTTACTTTAAATAGGGGGAGGGCTTAAAAGTAAAGCTAGATATGTTGTTTTGAACAGAATGATGCTCTTAAACAATCAATGGAACAAGAGGTGGGATGTAAGGCCTTTGGTAGGACACAACAGAGAGAAAGGTAATTTACAAGACAACCTCAGCCTATTGAACACACAAAAGCCTGAGCTAGATGCATTGCTAATATTACTCCTCCTTGTATTTGTGTTGTTGGTCTCATTATACGAATAATCCTATAGAAAGTATCTTTTTTTTTTTCTTGCATGAATCAGAAGGAAACGTATATTCAATCTCAGATACAGAAAGCATGTAGGACATTTTAGCTTGCAATTTTTTGAAGATCATCCTTGAGCTTTCAGACTCTTGATTCATGAGCACTATGTTGTTTCTTGAAGTCTTACGCATTGGTTTTGTATGGTTTGATCTCATACTGATTGGCCGTGTATGTCTTGCCAAACCTAAAACGATGCGACTCTCTCTCTCTATGCTAAAAAAGAATGTCTTTATCTTCTCAAAAGTTGATACTTTATAACGGCAACGTTATCTCGGTGATGCTGAATGCATACTGGTATGCAAGTGAATCATATAACACTGATGCATTGTGACAATTAGGGTAGAGTGGATTGATTTCACCCCTTCTAAAAAGTAGTGTACTGAGCTGATTTAATAAGCCTGTCTAAGAGCCAATTTGAACTTTAGAGCTATTTGCAAACCAATAGTATGTAATTATCCAATGGTTCAAGGGATTCGCCATTATCATCGACAAAGAAAGTACGTGCAGATAGCAACTACTACTACTACTCAAATGGACAATTTTTTTTTTCTTCAAGATAGCTGTCTCAATCTATGCATTGCACTCAGTTATCTTATTTCTCACTTCTATCAGTCAAATTATACCATGTATTGGCTACTGAAACTTGATTACAAATGACGAGAAAAGCAACAATCCATGTGCATTTCGGTTGCAGCATTACTGAGCAAGAAAAAAAATCCCAGAAAATCATCTTGCACAACTTAACTTTAAGACGGGTTATGTAATCAGGTAGACTACAATTCAGTCTACCTGCAAATTGTATAGGTACAGAACTTTTTCTCTTTGGGTTATAGATAGTCAAACTACTCGAATAAGCCATCATGCTAAAGTGTTTTACTGTAAGAGAAGAAAGCAAGAATGATGTTGGACAAGTAGGATGCAGAAATAAATTGAGTCTGTATTAATTTCAGATAATGATATTTCATATACCATAAAAAGTAAAAACAAAAAGACAAAGAGGAAAAAAATAAGAGTGGAGATGAAAACGAATAAGCCAAATATCATCCGATTCTAGTACTGAAAAGCAGATTACTAAAGGTTGCTATATTTGTATAAATTTTCTCGAAAAGCATAAAGTGATCTACATTCATTAGCGTTATACTAGTCAAATGTAGAACTTGCCTTAGCTGCTTGTTCTACAAAATGCTATATTGTGTCAAATGGTAGAAGCAATGGAGCAAAGTTAACGTTGCGG
This sequence comes from Blakeslea trispora, assembly GCA_025331445.1. Taxonomy (NCBI): domain Eukaryota; kingdom Fungi; phylum Mucoromycota; class Mucoromycetes; order Mucorales; family Choanephoraceae; genus Blakeslea; species Blakeslea trispora. Next base: position 318,995 of record JAIWNE010000001.1, on the reverse strand, counting down.
ATGTTACCCTTTTTGGACCATTTAAAGCCTGGTCCCTTTATTACAAAAGCAAGGTGCAATAAAAGAAAAAAAATTCTTGTATAACAGAATATGACACACATGGGATATTTAGAAGATACAAAGCTCATTTAGAAATCGCACGTTGCTGTCTCTGTCTCTCTCTCTCTCTCTTTTTAATAATATTTAAGGATGCAGATTCCGTTTTCTAAACTCAATTAAATGCAGCTTATATTACAGACTTGGCAAGTAAAACATCGATCAATTACAGATTTTAATTTTGGTGTAACATTTATCGCAAATCAATGTCTAAGCACTACCTGAGATGTTACCATATTGCCATGGTCATCCAAAAAATTATTCTTTGTGTCATCTAAATGTTCTAGCAACATGTTGAAGACAAACAATTTAGAACTCGGTCAATGTTAACGCTAAAGTGGGAAAACATGAGTATAAATAGGAAGCAACTTTCTTGACATTTTAAACTATCTTCATCCTCTCAAACTTTCCTTTCTTCTTGCTCAAAGCAACCAACCCACTTCCCTTCCTTCTTCTTCTTTTTTGAATCAATACAAACATGGTCTATCTTCCTTCTCTTTCTTCTGCCCTTGCCCTCGTTACTGTTCTTGCCTCTGCTGCTCAGGCTGCTACCTGTACTGTTTCCAACAGTGGTAACGTTGCCAACAATATTGTGTCTGCTTTCAACAACTGTAAAAACGGTGGTACTGTCGTTTTCAGCAAAGGCACTACTTACAATCTCAATGATCTCGTCACCGTTCAAGGATTGAATGGTGTTACTGTTCAATTCTATGGTACTCTCAATTTGCCTGCCTACAGCTCCAAGTTTGGTGGTAAGAGTGCTTACTTCACTATCAAGGGTAACAAGATCAAATTCGATGGTGGCAACACTGGTGTGATCAACGGCAACGGTCAAAAATGGTGGGACGCCAAGGACAAGAGTGCACCTACTGTTCTCAGAATCACTGCCAAAGGTGGCTCTACCTTCTCTGGTTTCAAGATTCTTCAAGCTCCTCGCGCACACATTGGTGTTACTAGTTCTTCCGATGTTATAATTGACAAGATCACCTTGAATACTGTCTCTACCAGCAGCAACGATGCCCACAACACGGATGGTATCGACATTTCCAACTCCAACAACATCTCATGGACCAACTCTGTTGTCAGAAACGGTGACGATTGTATGGCCATCAACGGTAACACCTCTAACGTCAAGGTCAACAATGTCCAATGTACTGGCTCTCACGGCTTCTCTGTTGGCTCTCTTGGTAAGGGTGGCGAAACTGCTGTTGTCTCTAACATTGCTGTCACCAACAGTAAGTGTACTGATTGTCAAAACGGTCTCCGTATCAAGACTTGGCCCGGTGGTAAGGGTTCTGTCAGCAACGTTCAATTTAACGGTGTCCAACTCAACAATGTTGAAAACCCTATTCTCATCACCACTCACTACTGTGATAACAACCAAAAGTCTTACTGTAGTGGCAACGACAATGCTTCTTTGAGCATCAAGGATGTTCAAATCAAGAGTATCACTGGTTCCGCTTCTTCTAAGGGTAAGCCTGTTCTTAGCATCAACTGTTCCAAGAACACTCCTTGTTCTGGCTTTTCTGTGTCTGGCATCAATGTCGCAAAGAGCGCCAAGACCCAAAAGAACGAATGTATCAACCTCTCTGGATCCAACAGTGTTTCTTACTGTAGCCAATAAATGTAGTTTTTCTTTTTATTTCTCTAAAACTAAAATAAAATTGCAGACAATAGTATGATCATGTTAAATACATTTATTGTTGTATGATTTGACATTTATTTCTTAAACAATTTCTTTTCTTATTTAAGCTTTTGTTTGAGCTTATACGACAAAAGCAAACATGACCTTGACTTTCTTTGTTTAAGCCCTAGATCAAGTTTAGCTGTCCAAGATATTGCATTAATACCGGTACATATAGTGTTTTCTTAACATATTGCACTGTGTATTTCCCGGACACAATCAGCTGGGTGAATTTTGACAAGTTATAATTCTATGGTTTAGACAAAGTCTTATTGGCTGATATTTGATGTAAATGCCGAATCATTCATCTGTTGTAAAAAAAAAAAAATAGATTATTTTTTAAACACGAACATTCGTTTACATGCCCTCAAATAATCTTGTTCTGTAGCTAATAACCCAACTAAAAGCTATCTAAACTTCATCCTTGATTTTCTAACTATCAAATTCAATAAATCATATATAAACAAAGAATCCAGTATGCCTCAGAAAAAAAAAGGATAAATCAAAAACTGGTAAAAAAAAAAGTGAATACAATGACGTACGAAAACTTCTCTGCTGTCTGAGTGGAGAAAGTTTAGGCGAGAACAACCAAAAAGCTCTGTATAACTTTTGTTTTATTCTTTTTCTTTTCTTTTTGTTTTTCTTCGTATTTTTTTTTGCGAATGACAAACTCTTCAAGAAATAGCCTTGTATCATCTTCTGTACCTATGCCACCTCCTCAAACACACTCACCTTCAACGCATATTCACGCACAGGCGCCAGCACAAACATTTCTTAATGTAAATTGTCCTGCAAGTGGTACAAGTAGTGGTAATAGAAGTCGAAGCAATTCCCAATCCCAACTTTCGTTAAGTGCGCCTTCTTTTGGTACGCCCTTGGGAAGTAATAACAATAGCAGTAATACTATCAATGATCAATCTGCCCGGAGTAGTACCAGTTCAACCGGAGAAAGCAGAAGAAGAAGGGATACCATATCAGATTCACCCATGTTGACAATCGAATTTGAAGGAGGAAACCAAGTGATTGTACGCCCTAACCGTGTCATTCGAGGCAAGGTTGTTCTTCATCTGACGGAGCGAATACATGTAACAAGGATCAAGATCAAAGTAAGTTACACAAACTGAGCGCTATGACAACATCGTCCTTAATAAGCGGGGTCATACACATTAGTTTCGTGCAGAAGAAGCTGCTATGGTCAAAATAGATGAAGGTGGATCTGATGGGAAAGGTGAATGGGTACATGAAATGATTACCACCTTTTTTGAATCAGAATGGAAACTCTTTGGCCAAGAAAGTTCACGTAGGTTTATAAAGAGAGAGAGGATGATGACGCGATACTTACCTTTTTTTTATTCTCTTACAAAAACAAAGCCTATTCTCAGAGTGCTTGGGAAGAGTTGGAACCAAATCGTTATGAATATCCTTTTGCATTAAAAGTAAGAACCAAGATAGACAAAAAAGAGTATCCTTTCTTAAAAAAAAATTAGTTTCCAAATGTCAATTATCCTCCTTCAACAGAAGAACCTGCTGGCTTTAGTGTTCGATACATCTGGACTGCTCAAGTAGATGGACCTGCACTTCAATCAGGATTGAAGAGCAAAGAATATATTACTCCTTATAGACCTATCATTGTATCCATCCAAGGTAAAAGGTCTTTTTTTTGCGTATTACTGTATAACTAAAAAAACAAGGGCATGAATAGACAGAGAGTGGGTTTACAAGACTACTTTGAAGGACAAGAAGCAAGCATTAACAGAAGTTCAGGCAAAACTAGATAAACAAACTTATTGCCCAGGTATACATAAAATGGAGAGTAAAAGGAAGAATGCTTATGCTGTTTATTTTTAGACGAGTTATTCAAGATGCAATTGAATATGACAATTCTTCATTCAGATTCCAAGATTACGAATATTACTTTTCGCCTTCGCAAACATCATCAAGGTAAAATGTTGGTTCAACAAGGAACGGCTTTCAAAGAGCAAGTCCGTACCATCATCCAACAAAATCTTAGTCTAGCATCTTTGGATGCAACTCAACTCTCTGAAAATATTGAATTCAACATGCCAACACGATATGTTTCTCCTTCCTTCAGCTCTCGCCATACACGCGTCTTTTACGACCTTCATTTCCAAGTGACAATTGATCAAGGTCATTTATTCAAGACAAGTCATACAGTTGAATTCTGCATCCCTCTTTCAATCGCTAACCTGCCTCATGAACAGCTCCTTCGAATTCCTGATCTAACAGCCATACAACACTATACAGATTCTACTGAATGTCCCTTGTTCTTTGATGCTGCGCTTAATGAGCCACCAGCACCACAAGGACTCCCCTCTGAGCTGATTGGCCCCCTTACAGCTGCTCTTACTAGCCCAGGCAATTCGAGTGAGGATCAACCTCCTAGTTACTTTAGTTTACCCGAATTACCTCCTCAACTTCAGATTAGAAGGGAACGACAGGAGAGAACAGTGTTCATGACAAGACAAGCTCGAGGTGCCTATCATGGTGCTGATCTCACTGAAGCCACTATCATTCCTGGTGTTTATGATGAAGATTGGTAGAAAGAAAGATAATTGATATATGTATATTTCCCTTTTTTTATTGAATAAATTAATTCCATCCCCAAACTTCTTTTACCCATTGTCCCAAATCCATTTCAACATTTTCCCATTTGGCAATAAAAGGATGTTCTAACATACGAGCAGGAGTGGGTCTGTAATTTGAGTCTTTTGTCAAACTAAGAAAAAAAAAAGGTGAATTAAGAAAGCATATATAATTCTCCCTCTTTATATTTACCAAATAGCAACAAAATTTTTGCATTCATCAGAGATATGATCACCCTTGATCTCTGGCACTGGTTGACGAACAATGAAATCAAGCAATTCAAAAATAGACAAGTGTGGTTGACCAGGAGGAGGCAGGGCAGGGCAGTTTTGTGATACTTCAATCAAAGTTAAGCCCAATGACCAGATATCGGATTGTACTGCATACGCATTGCCTTGAATACGTTCAGGCTAGATTAAATACAATACATGGTTATTTCAGCTAAACTTGACCATTCTTCTTTCACTTACAGCCATATAATATTGTGTTCCAGTAAATGTCTGGGCAATGGAGTTGATTAATTCACCAGAGACGCCAAAATCACAAAGCTTGATTTCGCCTCTTCGTGACACCACAATATTAGAAGGCTTGATGTCTATAAATAAAATTCAAGAGAATGAATTCATTTTGTTTCCTAGTTTCCTGTCTGTTACTACCTCTATGGATGACTCGCTTTGAATGCAAATAGACTAAACCTTTACAAACCTAATGGTAAGAAAACAAATGAATACTAAGAAAAAAAAAAAGAGAGAGAAAATGTGATACTATAAAGATACTTTACAGATTCTGCAATACGTTCTAACACAGGCTCTCCAATAATGCCTCCTAGATCCCTTGCTCTCTTGTAGATATCCTCCAGACTACCTGCTTCACAATACTCCATACATAATGACACGGTTGTATCTCCATCATCCAAAAATGCACCATAAAATGAGACAATGTATGGTGAATCACATGTCTTTAGAAATGCAAGTTCACGCAAGATCTGACGCTGGACAGCTGGATCAGGTTCTGTTGAAATAGACTGTGTACCCATTAGAAGAAAGACAAAGAATACATCGATATAGATGACTTACTTTCTTGGCCATAATCAACTGTGTAGGTTTGTGTTTCACTTTACGTACGGTACCAGCCGCACCTTCACCTAACCGAGAAAGCGTCTCGAGATCTTCCGCTTTGATCTCCATAAAGTGGTTTGCCTGCTCTGTACTGGAAGGCTCTATATGTTGTGACATGGGTTGCGATGGAGGTAAAGGAGCTTCACGTAATACGGGCATATCATGATTCTTTATATCTTGCTGTTGTTGTTGTTGCAAGTAAGAAGCAGCTAGAGAAGTTTCTTCTTCAGGCTTATTGTTGTATTCATTACTGCTGGTGTTTCCATTGACAATGTTGCCCAATTGTTCTCGAAAACGATTATTGGAGTTGGTGCCGAGGTAAGAAGAGTTGGGTGATAGAGCGTTAGAAGCCGGTTCAAGATGTTTTGAAGTAAGACGAAGTCCAGGCTTACGCTTGCCTCCAGCTTTTGGTTGGCCTAAAGTCAGTTCAGGTGTAAGGGACATTGCTTTTCTTTTCTTCTAGGCTTTTAATGCCACGTTACTAGTTTATGAAAGAAAAAAAAAAAGGGAAAAGGGCAGAGAAAAAGAATTAAATAGGTTCTCTTTTTTTTTAGGATTCAGACGATTAGTTGCCTTATTTAGACAATTCAGACTTTATTTTCAGATGAATGCAAATGAGCTTTTTTTGGGCCAAATGTATCCACTGTTATTTTTTTTGGTTATTAGAAAGTCAAATCATATAAATGATTGTCCTTCTCATTCAACATGATCAGACAAAGGCTCACATTTTATGCAATCATCCAATCATGTTGTTGCTGCTGTTGTTGCTGTTGCTGTTGCTGCTGAGAATCTCTTTTCCATGGATAATGCTGTTGTTGCTGATGATTCATCGGGTTGGGGTCTGTAGGTCGATGCATTGAAGACTGTGGATGAACTACACCATCCCATTCCAAATCTTGTCTACTGTAAGGAATAGGGTAACCTCGCATCAATCGATGAAGGCTGGTAGACACACGGGTGCCACCACCACCACCATGACCGCCTGTATGATGATGCATAGGAAGAGATAGGTCAGAGAATGGCATGTTGCTACTATTGCTTCGTTTATGTGACGGCCGATGATGAGGGGTTGATTTGGTACTGGTCAATGGTAGAAACATGGTAGGATCCTCTTGCCAATCACCATCTCTTTCAAGATCAATAGTACGTCTAGCACTGTTATTCCAACGTGGTAATAACAAACTTTCATGACGATCCAAGTTGGGTGTATCCAAGCAGCTTGTATTGGTAGATGTGGAAGGCGTGTTTTTAAAGTCCGTGTAAGCTGATTGCTGTGGTTGTTGCTGGGAAGGAGGATGTCCATATGGATAATAAGGACTGTAGAGAGAACCTTCAGGAATGGTTGTGCCATTTGTCTGATCTATAGCTGCCCATTGTATCTGTGGAGGAACATCCATCGTGCCTAGTGTGTTTGCTCGCGGTCTACTGTTATTACCACCTGAATGATGATTGCTCTGTTGAAGTGTATTTAATGTCTGTTGCTGTTGTTGCTGTTGTTGTTGTTGTTGTTGTTGTGTTTTTTGAGCTTGTAGATAAAGGTTACTACTGTGATTTGCATCAAGCATATTTGTGTTTGGATAGATAGGATGGTGAGGTGGCTCAAGCACGCTGGGTAATGGTGGTATATAAGAAGATCGCTTATTGTTTATATTATTGTTGAATTGCTGATGGTTTTCATATTGACTCGGCAAACTAGAATAAGCGGGTGATAAATAGGTTTCTGAATAAGTTTGTTTTGGTATGATATTATGATTATTATTATAAGTTGGCATGGCAGTAGAAGGTGGTGAATGTTGTTCGTAATTAGAGGTAGGAGAAGGTGGTATATTGCTTGAATGATGTTGTTTCCGAGGAATAAAAGGGGGTTGGAATGGACCAGTGAATGTCTCGCCAGTGATAAAAGGGTGTTTTTTAGCTTGTTGAGGCGACCATCGTTCAATCGGGTTTAGGTTAAGCAAGCCCTGAAGGAAATCAATCAGGGCCAATCTGTTCTGTTTCTCTTTTTCGATCTCCTTGGATGTCATCTGAGTCTTTCGCATGATGGGATAATTGTTGATCAGGTCCGGTAAGGTCTCTGCCGAGAAATAACGCTTTGAAGGTTGTTCCGTCTTGCCTTGTTCTCGAGCATATTTCTCCAAGGGTTTTAGGCAATATCGCTTTTCCCCATGGATGGTCTCCCGATCGAAATACCGATGTGCATTTTTACCTACTTCAATCATATAATTGGGTGGAATACTATAGATACCCCATCCATGTTTCTGTGTTCAATAGATATATCTTCTCTCTGTGTGTGTGTGTGTGTTTTTTTTTTTTTTACATTTTCTTGAGGGAACTTACCCCAACATTTCAATAATCCGAGAAAGTTGATTGTATTCTGAACTACCCGGGAATAAAGGTAAGCCTAAGAACAATTCGGCTGCAATACATCCCAAAGACCACATATCAATAGCACTTGTATAAGGTAATCCCACAAGTACCTCTGGTGATCGATAGAATCTTGATTGAATATAGGTATACATCGTTTGCACTTCATGACATGCTGACCCAAAATCAATGACTTTAATAGTAGGTGATTCAAGACTGTTAAAAAAAAGGGGGGAAATGTTTGTTAGATATCCATCAGTTTTTCTTTTTTGTAAGACTTTACTTTTTGAGTAGAATGTTTTCAGGCTTGAGATCACAGTGTACAATCCTTGCCTCATTCAAGACAGTTAAGGCATCTAAGATTTGCGCAGTGAACACACGCACTAAATTGGTAGATAGTCCACGAAAATGGTTTTGTTTGATCAATTCATATAGGTTCACCGAAAGCAATTCAAATACAAGACAAAGGTGCTTTTTGTGGATAAAAGTATCCCTTAATCGAAGTAAATGATGCTTGTCGTGTTCATCATATCGTTGATTTAACTATAAGAAATAAGTTTGAGCTCTTTTTTTTTATGTGGTGGCAGTTTAGCAAAGTTCCTTTTTTTTTTACCATCTCTAATATGGCTACTTCCATCATGCTCTGCTTAAAATAGGCCAATTTGTTCTTTACTACTTTCACAGCAACTACTTCTTGTGTCTTGATATTTCTACATTTCACTACTTGACCAAATGTACCAGCACCCAATACATCAAGAATCAAATATCTTGAATTAACGTCAGTTTCTCTCCTTCTTCTTCTTATTACTATACGCTTCACTTACTTGTGTCCTTCAGCACTTCCCAAGACATCATTGACATAGAGAACATAATCGAAATCCTCATTATCGTATCCATCATTTCTACAGGCTTTACTGGGTTTTGTAAGCACACGGCGTGGTTTACTTTCTACATTGTATTTAAATCCATGATTGCAAGAAGAATAGGTTGCTTTTAGTTCCACTGTTAACATAAATAAAGGCTAAGAAAAAAAAAAAAAGGAGAGGAGGAGTCAATGCTAAACTTGTTTTTTTTATATGTATTGAACTTACACCATAACGTTTGCCTTCTCTTAATCGATGATGGTGCGCCATATGCAAGTCTGCTTGACTATTTATTTTTAAAAATGCACCAGACTTGGGTGGTTGAATGATATAGGGCTCTTCTTTCATAACTGAGCTCTCTACCAGCTTAGCTGAACTAGGCGAAACGGAAGAACGATCAGGCGAGACAGTGGTATCAATAAAAGGTGGAATCTTGCTTTTACGTCTGTTGTGATGTCTTGAATAAGTTTTGTGTATGTCTTCACTTATGGTGATGCCTATATAGTTTGTGTCTTGCGGAAATGAAAACTGATTATGAGCTGTATTGTTTGGAGACGAGTGAAGCAAAAGAGGTGACGTTGTCTTTTCTTGTCGACTAAGAGAGTTCATAATAACAAAAAAGAGTGTGAAAGAAGGGGTGGAGAAGGAGAAGAGGAGTGTAAAGAAAAAGAGAGAGAGAAAGAAAAAATTCTTTAGGCTCAGTTAGTTGTTGTAAAGGGCTATAGCTCCTTATACACACACACTAAAAAAGAAAGAAAAAAAACTCAGTTGAAACAATTCAGCCTGTGGAATGTTTTTTATTATTATTAAAAGTCTTCTGTTTGATAGAAGGGTAAAACAGTGAGATAAGATGGATCTGAGCGACGGTCGCCATAGCCTCCAGGATAATAGCCTTCGCCATCATCAAAAATGCGCTCAAAGAAATTAGCTCCACCATATCGATTATAGTATTCTTCATCGGACTCTGTTTCTTCATATTGATCAAATGGGTCTTTAAAGGCAGAGAGATCAAAGGCTTCATTCACTCGTCGAGCACGAATGTACAAGACCTTGGCAGAACTGCCGGCTTGATCTATCTTTCTGTATTCGCTCATTTCTTCGTAGGGTATCTTTTCTAGTGCATAATGGGTGCGTTCATCATTTTCATCGGCCAGTACAAGCTGTTGACAGCCTTCTATCTGTATATTGATGTATTCGAGTTGAGTGTTTTTAGCATTAAAGTCTATCACGATAGGGTTATCCCATGGTTCGTGATACAAGGCATGATCTTCAGGCATGTTATTGACACTTTCGTAAGCCATCGACATGGCCATACTGCAGTGCTTCATATGAATGCACCTCAGATACATACGAGCAAAAAACCAGTTTTCAGTCGATCGCCTTGCGCCATTCATCATGCAAGGTTTATTGTAAAGCTCCACATTGCTTGTCTTTACATATTCAAGTGGATAATAGATGCTTTTGTTGGTATAATCATTTGGGTCCACATTTTGACTGCTGGGTGTGGAATCAAAGTTGGCCTTGTAGACCTTGCAATCATTCAATTCCATACGGAGTAACTTGGGATGGTCTCCTAATAAGGTATTGACAGGTATATTGAGTCGTTCAGCACCCTCCTGAGCAGAACGAGGCGAATGTTTATTGAGACAGAAGGAAACAAGGTTAGGGAACCTACTGAGAAGTCGAACGAGTTCAGTCCCGTTGGAATGGCATTGTTGACTGATTGCCATTTCTTCAATATGAAATCGTTGGTTGGAATGACTGAGTCGTTTAAGTTCTTCAAATTTCCCTCCTGTAGCAAAATAGCGTGGGGGAATCTTACAGTCGATGCGATCCAAGGCCTGTAAGATATCCTTGGTATAACCAATGGCCCCTACATCAAATCGCTTCAGTTTCTTACATCGACGAAACACGCCAAGGACGCAGGCATTCCATCGGTCTGTCTCATAATTGTTCTCACAGTCTAATGTTAGCTCTTCCACCTCTGTGTATTTTCGAGAGACATATTGAGTCACCTGGACTTTAGCATGCTCACTCTTGCTGTCCAGTAACATACAGAGTTTAAGCTGTTGGATGGTGTGAGCAGGTAAAATATCAAGATAGTTGGCCTCATCCGTATAGATAAAACTACATTCGGTCAAACTGAGATCTTGAAGGGTAGGCAAGTGAGCATGAAGCATGTCCAGACTGGTGATAGACATGGGCATCTTGTTGATATGCAGTGTTTTTAGATGAGGCGTATGTCTGTTGAGCACAGAAAACAGAGATTGACGGGCTACAAAAATGGCAGCATCATTGTACAGACTGTAATCGAGATGAAGTGCAGTAAGCCTTGTCAATAGACCAGCACCAAAAATGGAAGTCGAGATCATGAATTTACTCTTTTCTCGCATCGTATGTAATCTTGACCAAGGATTGAAATAGGATGGATCACATTCAGTCAGTTGCGAGATTTGTCCTTCGTCGTCTAGTGATGGATAAGGAAGTGTGTCTAGATCAGTTGCGATGTTTCCTTCCAACAAGAGATCGAAATGCAAGACATTAGGGAACAAAGATGGCCATTCGGTGATTTGGAAACAAGTGTGAGGTCGATATTGATAATAAGGGTGATGGATTTGAAGGGATCGTACTGAACGAGCACAATCTGGATGGTTTTTGAAGAAAGCGATGGCCTTATTGAAGTTGATATGTTGATCCAAAATCAAATGTTTGTATAATACATGCGTTCGAATCAGTCTGTTCCAATGCTTATTGACGAATTGGGCTTCATTCAAATCATCTCTTCCTAACAGTAACAAGATATTCAACAATGTTTCCTGTGTGATAGTTTCCATTTGTCAAGATACACAGACTTGAAATAAAATAAAGATAGAAAAAATAAGGGAACGAAAAAAAAGAACAGGGAAATATATAAGGGACCAAACAGGAGCTTTTGTGTCTGTATAAATTGTACACAAACCAAAAAAATACAAAAAGGTATTTTATTTCTTTTAAACTAATTTTGGCAATATGCTGAGTCATGTATTATATATGACCAGTAACTTGTCCAACAAAGTGCTACTATAATAGATTCTTACAAACAGCTTACTAAGAGATTGATGTGTGCATTTCCTTTTTTGGATTGATCTTTAGATACTACTAACAGCAAGTAGACAATATTTGATAAAGACAAGATGACAATATGTGCAAGAAAAGAAAAAGAAATGTTTATGTTACATTTGAAGTCTATAAATAATTTTCGATTTAGTCATTTTTTGCTTGGTGTAAATGTCCATGATCTTGTCTTATCCGAGACAGAAAAGAAAACAAAAGGGAAACAAAAAAGAAAGAAAGAGAGAGAGAAAAAGGGAAGGAGTGATGATTTGGCTTTGTTTATTTTTATTCCCTGTGTAACTGAGACGCTTGCTATCATTTCTCCATTCACTTCCTCCTTTTTGTTAAAGCCATTTCAGAAAGTGAAGTTATAGCTCCAGAATCTGATGTTGTACAAGAAACAGTTTTTTGTTCAACAAATAGCCCCTCTTGACCAACTGAGTTTTGGGCATCAAAAAAAAGCTATTCTCTTCCTTCCTTGGCTTATGTATAGAGTGCAAAAAAAAAAAAGACCAAATGAACCATTCTCTTCGTTTTAGCATGCCCTGAAAACATTTTTTTTTAAATGTACGTCCTTTTCGACTATATAAAAGTTATCACAAACATCAGCCATTTGTTACAAGTTCATTATGCTGAACAGCAAAAACGGAAAGAAGAAACAGAAGACTTGCTATATTAGAAATCCAAAAAGTCTGTTTTGAAGCTATTGTTTTGTCTAACAAGCGTATATTCAAAAAATGTACATTTAGAAAATCAAGATCACTGAAACAACACAATCAATTAGCTATGGCTCGCTTGCTTTGAAGGGCTGTTTTCTTTTAACTCATTCAATCCATCAGCTTACACTCTATATTCCTCTGCCCCTCTTTTCATTGTATTCTAAAGTCAGTCAGCAAAAAAAAAAAAGTTACGTCCCGCCCAATTTTTTTTTCTCAGTGCTCGGAAAATCAGTGTATTTGTGATGCACCACAGCCCTTAAACTGGTTATCCCTTCTCTTCCAGCGCCAACATGAAGGTAACCTATAACCTATTTGTACAGGACACTATGTCAGAGAAGAGAGAGAGAGAGAGAGAGAGACAGACAGATGGAGCATACGAACTTGAATGGATTGCATCAATGAATAGACGGATGGATGGATGGATTTTTTTTTCAATCAACACCGATATAAGACAATGACACCATGTTCAAATCAAAGTAGTGGATGACATCAACAGAAAAGGAGAGAACAACAGAAGGAGGAAGAAAAAAGCGAGAAGCGAATAAGAAAGTTCAAGCAACTATGTTGTGACAACAAATAACCTATTGCCATTCGTCATGAAAGCAGTTGTCATTAGGAATGAAAAGGCTGTGCATTGGATTTCTTTTTTTTTTCGATTGCAACAACACATGTTCAACACTTGATCAAGTAATCAACACTAGTACACAGCCTACTTTTCTTTTTCTTTTTTTTGCCTAGAGTCTTTATCTTTCAAAGATCTTTTCCAATAGTTTGATTTTCTCTCTCTCTCTATAATCTGACATGGTCCTCCCATAAACACATTCAACTAAAACTTCCTCTCTTTAGTTGAACATCGCTAACCCAGCCACCGGCTGTCAAAAGTTGATTGAAATTGAAGACGAACGTCGTCTCCGTGCTTCTACGATAAGCGTATGGCCCAAGAAGTTGCCGGTGATTTCCTCGGTGACGAATTCAAGGGTTACGTTTTCCGTATCACTGGTGGTAACGACAAGCAAGGTTTCCCATGAAGCAAGGTGTTCTCTTGCCCCACCGTGTCAAGCTTTTGATGTCCAAGGGTCACTCTTGTTACCGTCCTCGCCGTACCGGTGAACGTAAGAGAAAGTCGTCCGTGGTTGTATCGTCGGTTCCGACCTCTCTGTCTTGTCTCTCGTTGTTGTCAAGCAAGGTGAACAAGACATTGCTGGTTTGACTGATACCACTGTCCCCAAGCGTCTCGGTCCCAAGCGTGCTTCCAAGATCAGAAAGTTCTTGTAAGTTAGAGAGTGTTTCATATGATTTTCCACTTTACTAAATTTTGTATCCACCTATGATAGAACTTGAGCAAGGAAGATGATGTCGCAAGTACGTTATCCGTCGTGAAGTCCAACCCAAGGCTGAAGGCAAGAAGGCTTACACCAAGGCTCCCAAGATCCAACGTCTTGTTACCCCTCTTACCTCCAACGTAAGAGACACAGACAAGCTCTTAAGCGCAGAAGAGCTGAAGCTTCTCGTGAAGCCGAAGCCGAATACAAGCAATTGCTTGCCAAGCGTGTCAAGGAATCCAAGCAAGAAAAGGCTGAACGTCGTCGTACTTCTTCCATGCAAAAGTCTGCTTCTGCTTAAATTCTGAATTATTGTTCTGTTAAAATAAAATAAAAATGTCTTATAAAAAAATGTGAGAGAGAGAGAGATCTGTATGATTATGCTGTATGCAGAATGTGTTGAATCCAAATGGTTTAGGGATGATTTGGACAAGCTCAGACTTGCTACTCTAAATTTCTACATGTGTGTAACACTTTATTGTGCCTGCCAAGTCCAATTATGTGTGTATATACACATATATTTTTTTTAAAATTTAATTTAATTTTTTTTTTTCTCTCTCTCTCCTATTTTCCCTCTCCCAATTACTTTATGGTAGCCACAGATAGTTCAGCAACAGCTGGCCAAGATGACTTGATCTATTCAGCTCAGTCATACGATGACATCGATCCAGATTATGACAATGCACCTGATGCCATTCCTATGGTCCTTGACTTGAACTTAAGAGGCAGCCATATGAAGATTGATAGAGAAGTACTGGTGAGCTTACCAGAAAGCCTATTGATTGCCATGTTTCCTAATGGGCTTGTGCTCGGTAGACCCAACCCCTCCAGCTACGACAGTGAAGACGATTCAGATGGGTTCGACTCTGAACAAGACGACGATGAAGGAGGAGGAGGAGGTCTGTTGACAACGTTTGTTGATTTTGATGCTGCCTGTCTTAAATATGTGCTTCAATTTTATCAGCAAGCACATGAACAAAAGGAGCAGACGGTAGATGCTCCTATTTTTTCCTCAGTGCCTGCTGCTCAATACTATCCATCTTTATTAGATAAGCAGCCCATCATTGTCCTCCGAGAAGAGCTTGAGTACTATTGTGTGTGTAAAAGCAGCCAGCGACAGCAACAGATCAAGGCAGCCTCCGGGCATTATCTGAAACAACACGATCAAGTGTTTGCTGCTCTTCAAAAGAATATTGCCCGAGAAAATAATGTGGCAGAACAACATTTGATTGACATGCTATGTGATGCTGGTTTTACTCGGGAAGATAGTTGGGGCTATCGTGAACTAGAGCCCAATAAGACCTGTATCAACAGTATGAGTTTAGTGTTACTGAAGACAACTGGGCCTGATAATCATATGGCTACAGCTCAGAAATTATTGTTATTTTGGAGAAAACCAGCGGTAAATGATGAAGATAAGCTATAGAAAAGAAGCAAAGTGTCCTCATACATTGTTGTTTTGTAGAGAAAATGTTGGTGGGATGGAAACACAGTGGAGATTGAAGGTCAATCGATTCGTTTGTGGGCAAGACGTACATGGACATTAGAACTGGCTTTGATTTAATTATGCACTTTACATGCTTATGATTCTCCCCTCTTTTCTTTATCATTAAAAAAAAAAGTCATACCCAGTCGTCTTTAAAGTGAGTGTGAATCTCTCCCTTCCTTCCCTCTACCTCCTCCTCTTGAACGAAAACAATTCTTAAAAAGGAGGGCCTATACCCAAGATGCTTTATATTTTGTTTGCTCTCCTCTCTTCCCTCTTTCTCTCTCTCTCTTTTGAAAAAGCTTATAAGAAAATAAAAGTGCTTTTTTCTTTTTGAATGACAAGGAAAACAGGACTAAAAATAAAGTGATTGATGAAGAACCCTGTTACCAGATAGTTCAAATTTAAGGGGGGGGGGGGTAATAGAGAGAATGACAATGGGTGGGTAACATGCGTGTTTTTGTTTTATTAGAAAACCGAAGGATGCTTCTGAAACGACACATCTTCCAGTAATAGTGTTTGTTCTCCATCCAATCATAACTACAAAACAAACTAATCTTTCTCTTTATTGCCCTCAAGTAATACTTGTACAATTTACAGTTGTTTGCTTGTATTATCTTGGTTGCAGATATGAAGAGTCTGAAATAAAAACAGAAAGAAAGAAGATGCGAGAAAGGTTGAATAAGTAACTGGATGCAAGAAGAGTTTTTGACTTTATTAGGTAGGTTAAGAAAATTTGCAGTCGAAGTTAAAGATGAAAAGGAGAGGAAAGAAATCAAGTAAGCAACAGATTCTATCTTTGACAATGTTGTATCTACCCCCTTGCCTTCTTCTTCTCCCTCTTTCTCTGACATCTGTCCATATCTATCATTTTAGCGTATTTTGTTGGTGAAAAGGTTACTACAACACATATTGACGCAAGAGCCTCATTTGCATTCATAGCAAGGACTTTAGGTGATGATGCTAGGTTTCTATATGCATCAATATATGATCTTGTCTCAAGCAAAGTTCCTCCTCCAACCTTATTCATCCATATTCAGCATGTTGATACTTGTTGTATCGAAAAAAAAAGGGAGGAAGACTTTATGGTTATTTTGTTTGTGCGCTAGATAATAAAACTTTTATCTTTTAAAGGAAACCCTTTTCATATAGCCTTTGATGAAAAGTCAAAGCGTTTCTTTTTTTTTTTCTTCACAAAGTAGATTTCGGTTGTTTTTTTTAATTCTTGCTTATCAAATTTCAAATAGAAGCAAAGCTCAAGTATTGATTGGGCCTGATTTTCTGTGTCAGCTATTTTTTTTTTCTTTTCTCATTTCTTATCCTCTTTTTTTTTTCTCTCTCTTTTCTTTTATACTTTTTTTTTTCTATCAAACTAAGGAGAGAAATAACGCGCTTCATATGAGTACAGAAACATACGAAATTTCCACGATTGGCAAGAAATACACGCCAGAACATCGTATTTATTTTGGTAGAGTTAATGCATGTGATATTAAGAAAGTAAGAAAATTGACATTTCACAGAAAAGGACGGCAAAATCATATCGCCATTTCATGACATTCCTCTTTATGCTGATGCTGAAAAAAGAATTGTGAATATGGTGGTTGAAATTCCACGCTGGTCCAATGCCAAGTTTGAAATTGCTACAGGCGAAAAATACAATCCAATCAAGCAAGATGTGAAGAAAGGAAAAGTTCGATTTGTACGTAATTGTTTTCCATACAAAGGTTATATCTGGAATTATGGTGCTTTGCCACAGGTATGACAAGGAAAAAAAAAGAGAGAGAGTTCTTTTGAGGAGGGAAGTCTAACTCTTTTTCTGAAAAGACTTGGGAAGATCCAACAACCGTTTCACCCGATACAGGTGCTAAAGGTGATAATGACCCAGTGGATATTTGTGAAATTGGCGAGGAGATTGGTTACCGAGGTCAGATTAAGCAAGTTAAAATCTTGGGTGTTTTGGCATTGTTGGATGAAGGTGAAACTGATTGGAAGTTGATTGGCATTGACATCAAGGATCCTATGGCTAATAAGTTGCATGGTTTGTATTACATCCTCCTATAAAAAGATGGCTCATGTTTATCATCTTTATGGATATGTTGAATGACATTTACAATCTATAGATATTGAGGATGTAGAGAAACACTTTCCTGAACTCATTCAAGCTACTCATCAATGGTTCAAGATCTACAAGATACCTGATGGAAAGCCAGCCAATAAGTTTGCATTTGATGGCAAGTGTAAAAACAAGGTAAATGACTTTTAAGATAATGTCAATGTCAATTGTGGTTTCATCTCTTCTTTTCTTTTCATATATTCGACTATTAGGCTTATGCAGATGCTGTTGTAAGAGAAACACATGAAGCTTGGGAGCGTCTTATAAATGGAAGCATACCTTGTAAAACGGATACTCATGACATCAACGTGTAAGATATTACTTTATTTCGAATTAGTAAAGAAAACAAAGAGAGAGAGATGATCCTAAAACCTTCCTTTCTCATCCAGGACTAATGTCACTATTGAGCAATCACCATACAATATCAATAGAGAACCATCCAAGGAAGGAAAGATAGAAAAGGTAAGGAACATTATTATCTTCTTTTATGACTTTACCATAAATTTCATTTTGTTATTTTTCATCTAGTACTTGAACAAATACAAGCGCAAAGTGAAGGCAATCGAAAGAGATGATAAATGGTATTATGTTCCATCCAAGATTTAGTGGTATAAGAAGATACACAAAACAATAAATGTTGTCAGCACGAAATATATTATGTTTCCTTAGACTATAGTAGTCTACTTTTTTTTTTAATACTCCACTATCTATGAAAACATTCTTGTAAATCAGGAAAAAAAAAAGTTTTGTATGTCTTTACTGTTTGGATTACTGAATCATTACAAGAAAACTGGTTTTTTTTTGTGGGTGTGTTGTTCCTACTTTTTGGTTACTTCTTTTCAGAAAGTCAAATCGTGTAAAATTCTCTGAGACTATAAAAATGAGGCAACCAATCATTTTTGATTCTTTGTCGATCTTTACTTTTGTATGAAAGGAAGTAATTATTTCATTTTATTGCTCAACTCATTCATAGCCTAATGAACTCAGTTTATATGAGCATGTTGGATGGTGTTCTAGGTTGTGGCGTGTGTTGAGTACAATCTAGATAATCCTTTGGATCATAAAAAAAAACACAAGCCATTTGCTCAGCATTTCTCTTATTTTTTATTTCTTTTCTACTAGATGAAAAGAAAAGAGAGAGAGAGAGAGCCTTAAATAAAAGAATGACAAGATCTTCTTTGTAAACAAGCCATGTCTCCTTTTTTTTTTTCTGCATAGCTCCTTGGGTCTTTGTTCGTTAGTTTTCTATTGGTTGCTTTCATGTTACTTGAAATTAGGATACCACTTGTATAATTTTTTTTTTTTGGCAGGTAAATTAAAAAAGATGAACACAAAAAAGAAGTAATTCAGACTCAGTACACTATCTTTGTTACTATGTTACACAGAATATTTTCTTTAAGATTCAGCGCTTACCAAAAACAGAAATCGTCTTTCTGGTTGTGTAAGGTGCTCTCAAATTTGCTGAAAAATACAATATGACTAACTCCTTTTTTTTGATTTCCCTCTTTTTTTATTTCATCTTTTCCTCTCTCTCTCTCTCTCTCTCTCTTTTTTTTTTTTTTCTCTTCTTTTTTTTTCTAAAGACACCCTCTGGGCGTTCCGTTGTTTGTTCCCCTTCATTTACATTGTGTGTATTCGCACCTACAACTATCCTTTATTTATCTCCAAGAAGATCATAGACAAATAAAGACGATACACTCAGGTTTAACAAGAAAGTAGTTTCTTTTTTTTTACCTTTTTGTTTCAACCCGAAAACAACATCAACCTCGTCCTTTCCCCCCTCTCCCCCCTCCCTCTCTATTCTCTCTTTCTCTCTCTCCTTATTCCTCTCTCTCTCTCTCTTTTCAAACCATCAAGTTCCGCTACTTTTTTTTTTACATTTTAAAAAAAAAAGAACACTTGTTATATTTCTTTCTTTTATCTTTTATCATCTCTTCTTCGAGCAAATATATTGTTTTAAGGAGAGTAACAAGAGAAAGAAAGTGAATATTTAAAGAAAAAAAAAAAAGAGAGTCCCATTCCTTTCCTTTGTAAAACCACATAATGAGTTTGAATACAGTTGTTGCATTTGCACTTTTGTTAAAAAAGGTATTTATACAAGAGTGTACTTTTCTTCCTCTTTCTCTCTCTCTCTCTTTTTCTTATTTAAAGACGAATTTAATAGATTACCCGAAAAGGATCATTAGGAAAAAAGAACTTTCAGCAACGAATGAAGAAATCAAAAAGACAGACTCAAAATGGCCATGTACCAGTGCCATCAGCAGTAGTCGAATCAAAGGATGACCATACCACTTCTACCAGTTCGTGTTCAGATAGTGAGTTTGAAGAAGAAGATGAATACAATTTCAACATGCATGACAAAAAGTCATCCGTTATCATTTCTCCTGCTTCTGTCAAGTCGCTTCAACATAGCCAAATCAAGGCTACGCTAAGATCTTCGTTATTGCTTGTAGATGATGATAATGCATCTATCAACAAGTCAAGTTCAATCATCGAGAACGATATCCAAATGAGGCAGAAAAGTTATGAAGGACCTCAAGTAAGGGCTAAGTCTTCTTTTTTTTTTTCTTTTTTTTTCGTTGTACACTGTGGCCATTGTTTCGCTCTTTATTTTTCTGTTTAATGTGTTGTTGTTGCTAATTCAACTCGACAGCTAGAACAAAAGTTTGCCTCTTTGTCAATATATCCTTCTTCAACACAACTAGCTATGCCAAGTAAGTCATGCATTTTTCTTTTTTTTTTTTTTGGCTGATAACAAAAGACTAAGTATGTTAATATAGGTGTGTTTGTTCGCGATTTTGCTTATTCAACAGATTCTCCCTTGCACTATGGACAACCAGCAACTCTTTTGTCAGAAAAGAATCATTCAGCCATATCTTTGTCTTCCCCAGATTTCAACGGCAGAAATGCTCGAGCACTTTTTGATTTCAAACCAGAAACAGAGTTTGAAATAGCACTTAAAGCTGGACAATCTGTCTGGGTCCAGTATCGACAATGCCCAGTAATGTATTTTGATCATATCAATAGCATCCTTAAACTTATCATTTGTCTAATTAGGGTTGGCTTATTGCTGATGTGCAGGATGAAACTGGTTTGATTCCTGAATCTTATGTGGAATTCGTTTAGCTTTCTGTAGAAAGAAGATGTCTGTGTTTATCCCCTCTCACTTAAATGACAGAAAGAAAGAAAAAAAAAAAGTCCATTTCTAGCTCTTTCTCTCTCTCTCTTTTTTTTGAACACTTTCAAGCTTTAATACATAAACCTTAAACTTCTAACAATGTAATTTTTTTTAATATACGTATTCCCCTCCCTTTCTTCTTTCTAACCTTACTATCCGATACAGTGAAACAATATCTCGTTTTTTTTTTTCTTTGCTTTTCAATGCCATTTGTCTGAATGAATGTACACCAAATTGGGAAATAAAATGCACCTTTTTTTTTTTTCAAAAGTACTCCGCAATTTTGCTCTGCTTGAGTCCAGTTTGGCTTTCATCATCTTGGAACAAGTAACAGAATTCTTCAAGTCTATTATGCTTGCGAGAAAGATCTTTCCTTCTTCTTCTTCTTTGAAAAGAGGGAGAAAACATGTTTTCTTTAGTCTATAGAACTAAAGTGCTTTTTTCTTTTCTCTTTCGGAACGAAAAATAAAAAAAAAGCAAATCCGTTTACAAAAGCTGTGCGACTGCTTGTGCTTGAGCAAAATGCATTTAAAAAAAAATCAAGCAAAATGACAGGTTTGTGCATAATTCAACTAAAAGGTACAGTCAAGATTGTGTTTCTGAAATGAATCGAATCTTGGCCAATAATTGGTTAGAAAAAAAGTTTGTTTAAGGTTTAGCGAGAATCTGGTATTTTTTTTTTATCAGGAGAAAAAAAAAAAAAGAAGCCAGGGACGGAGTTGTTTCTTTGTTACCAATCTATTCACTATGCTAAAGGCAACACAACGACTGCGTAGACCCTCCAGTGGGCTGCTTAGAAAAAGCATGGTGTGCAGATCACGACATATACCAACCAATTCACTCTACTTATCAAGCCGTTACCTTGTCACTTCAACGCAAGAAGCATCCAAGTTAGATTCGTCCATCCATAAGGATCAAACAGCAACTTCTGCCTTTCAAGACTTGCTTGGTGTATCCTCACCCAAGGACAACGGCCTCGGCGATGACCTTAAAAACACTTTTTATCAACGAACATTACCTACTGACCTTGTTCGTTTTGCTTCTCCAGAAGGCAAGCGATTGTTTCGAGAAGCTATGGATGATGGTCATGCAGAAGGATTCTTTCCTTTGACTGGTAACTTTACCACACAATCAGAACCTGCCTACTGTGGTCCCAGTTCACGTAAGCTAATTGTTTTTTTTTTGAGAGAGAAAATGACCATGCTGACTCTTGAAACATAGTGGCCATGGTGTTGAATGCTCTAGAGGTAGATCCTAAACGACGATGGAAAGGGAATTGGCGATGGTTTTCAGGCAAGTAGAATGGAGTTCTATTTCTTTGTGCTTAGTTCTCTTACTTATGTCTTGTAACAGATGAGTTTTTACAGTGTTGCTCTTCCAAGGAAGACATGAAGAAGAACGGCATTACCTTTGACAACTTTGCTTGTTTAGCCAAGTGTCATTGCGATGTACAAGTCAACAGAGCTTTTGATTTCGACTTTGAAAAGTTCAAAAAGGATGTTGAATTGGTCACTTCAGATTCAGATAAATTCATGGTCATCTCCTTTTCACGAAAAGTACTTGGTCAGACAGGCGATGGTCATTTTTCACCCATTGGTGCTTACAATGCTCAAGAAGGCAAAGTGTTGATCTTGGACACTGCAAGATACAAATACCCAAGTTATTGGTGTTCTATTGATACCTTATTCGATTCTATGAAGCCTATCGATAAAGAGACAGGACGACCTCGAGGTTATTTTGTCTTGAGCTATGATTCTGAGCACCCACCTGTCAGCCTTTGTAAAGTCAATCAACCAAAGCCAGAACAGACAAAACAGCAAGTTAGCCAAAAGCAGACCATTGAAGCTGAAAGGCATGATGAAGCTAAACTGAATTGGTCTACCATAGCCAAATCATTCTGTCACCGTATTCCCGAGAATATGTGGCTCGAAAAACCTCGGACTCTTGAACATGTAGTTCAGCTTGTGCTTCGTAACATTCCAAAAGAATATACCTCCATTCTTGCAAATCAGTCCCTTGCTTCTTTCAATGCTTCTACACCTGATCAAGCTGAGAAATATATCAATGAACTGCTGTACGATACAACAAAATCACCACTTTATCCTGTCGTCATGAATGCATTGTATCCTAACCGAGAAAGCCAGTCCTATGCTCCATTGGATTACAATGCTGCCTTTGCCACTCTGTTTGTACTAGGATCTCCTCGTATGTTATATACTTCTTTGCCTAGAGAATTGCAAGATTGTCTGGACGGTTTCAGAAAGAGCGAAGATATGACATTTAGGATGAAACAGGAAGTACAGCGCATATCAGAAGAAGTGATTGATTTAACAACTACTTTCTGTACCTGTGGTCCTGGTTGGTCTGATCCTGATGAAAGCAAAAAGAATCACTGCAAATCCAATTAATAGATCCTCATACACAATATACTCCATATAGACATTTCATACTACACATTTTATATTACATTATAAGCATTCACTTCCCTCTCTTCATTCAATAATAAAAAAAAAACACTTTTTTTTTATTGCCTTCATTTGCTTATTTAACATGTGAATTCAAGGTTGACATCAATAGGATGAGAAGCACTCATTTGAGGTCTTTGAAGGTATTTTTCACGCAAGATATCACGGACATTGTTCAATAACTCTTGATAGGTTTGTCTGGGATTCTGACGTAATGTTGCTATTTAAAAAAGAAAAAGAAAGTCAGATCAAAACGCGACATCAACCTTATTTAAATTTTACTTGTAAATGCATAACTCATAGCTCCTGTTGCTCGGCCAGCTTCGTTGGCATCTGCAGATGTTTGATCGTCTTTACAGCCAGAAAACATAATAACATCAGCCTGAGAGGCATTCTTTCTACGAACACGATCTGACACGTCACGCGCTTCCATGAGTTGCTTACCAAGTGACATGATGGATGCCAAGGCACCTTCTTTGTCACCTTGAGCATAGGCGATACCGGCAGACAAGAATCCTTTACCGGCATACTTGAACAGATTTTGTTCTTTGATTTCACCCTGAGTTGAGTAAACATAAGGAAGGTCCAAAACTGTACCAGAATGACAACTATCGAAAATGGCTGTCAATCTACATTTAGGAGGCAATGGTCGGACAAGTAAATCATGCAAATCCTATAGAGTGTTTGTTTCATTATGTGCAAAATGAGTTATCTTTTGTCTTGCTTACATCGTCTATAATTTGACCCGAAGTGCCTTCGAATTGCTCGAAATCAAGAGGATAAATTGTTTCATCAAAAGAATCATCTTCATCATGATGCACGTCTTCAATTCTTCCACCATGACCACTATAGTGAAAAAAGAAGCTATTTTGCATTCAAATAAGCATATGTCGTTCAATTTTCATGTATTGTTGATACTCACGAATCATCAGCTTCAGCATCATGGACAAGCCATTGCATGGCAGAGATGATATTAGCTCTTGTAGGCTTAAACTTCTCCTCCTCTTGGTCGTCTGTGAGAATGACCATGTCCTCCTGTTCAAGAAGCAAGAGGTGGGTATCCATTTCGAATACTCATATTTGAATACATACCTCCTTGAATCCGTAGAGGGTGATCAAGAAATTCTTGATGTTGGCAACATCATTAATACAACCTGTAACATGTTACAATTTGCTTAATAACGCGATTCATTTTTCAGATATCATAAACCTTTTCCATATACTTGCCGTTTAGTTCACTGCTTGTTCCTATGTAGTTGATACCAATGAGCAAAGCTCTCTTCTTGCCTTGACCTTGAAAGTCATTTTTTTGGTTGGTTTGTTTATCCTTTCTACATTCATGCATTTTTTTTTCAGACTTACAGTTTGACAGTTCAAATTCGAGCTCATCATCATCTTTTGCTACTGTAGGATCGACGTGCAGATAAAACTCATTTCCCGGGACATTTTCCGTATGATGAGTTGCCATGCCACCATAAGGAACTACAACAAGCATGTGAGCCAGATGGTACTTTACAAGGGTCCTAAAAGAAACCAAAAAAAATACTGTACCTGGATGAGGTCCTGGATTATGATGACTGTTTGGAGGCTGTTCAAAATTAGGGTTTGGGTGTTGATAATCTTCTTCAGTAAATGATGGATCGTTGTCATCGCCTCCATCATTTCTATTAGAAGAATGGTGATATGATGAGGAATAGCTACTAGTATGATGCATAGTCTATTTGACGTATGAGCTAACCATATCTGTTATTCTTCCGCTCTTCTTGTAAATACCTGAGATGATTGATTGTAGTATGAGCTATGCTCTTGCTGCTCTTCATAATCATTTCCTTCAGAAGTTGGGTATCCGTATCTGTCCATTTTTGGGTATTGCGTTTCAAGGATAAAGATGAGAAAAAGAAAAAGAAAAACGAAAAGGTACAAAGTTGCGCCTCAACAATCTATCTGTGCGGACATTCATTCTTTTGAACCAATGTATAATGCTAACAAGTTAATTTCGTGTATTTAAAGTTTTTGACACACCTGATTTTACTTTTTGTCCTTATTAGTTCATAGCGTGTTACATTGCGTCTAAGCCAAGAGACATATCGAATTCGCTTTGTTTGGAACATTAGAAATAACAAAACATATAAATAACTATAGAGATCTGCTTATTGAACGAGTCTTTATTTTCGGCAATGTAAAAGGGGTCCTAAAAGAAACTGTTTTGCTGCTTGAGCTGGTTATCATCAAACAAGGTGGAAAGTGTTGCTTTTAAAGAAAATTTATGAAAAAAATCAATAAAGGTTTAATAAACAGCCTCCCTAGCTTAATGACTGCAGTCTCTTTAAGGTAACACTTACTTTCCCAATCTACATCGTTGTCAAAAAGCTGTGTAGCTGCTGATGCAAACAAAGATTGCCAGGCTACTGTAGATACGACATTGGATGACCCACTGCTGTTGTTGTTCGCTAAAGGTACATAGGTTTGGTAGCTGTTGTCAGATGTTCTATTCTCCCAATCTGAGATGATTGCATTTACACTCATAGGTGATGTATAAGATGAAGGCTGCACAAATCTATTTTTGTTGCTATCTTCAGGTTGCATAGTATCCTTTCCGTTAGGTGGGTTAATATTTGGCATTGGATTTTGTGTGGATGATTGAGAGGACAGGTTGTTTGTTTTTAGCTCTGAATATACATTGTCTTTTCTGCATGACTTCTCTTTGGCGTTTTCTTGCTTCTCAGCACCTATCAAGTTAAGGAGCGTCTTTATCAAGGCAGCAGCATGGGTAGGTGGATTGATTAAACCATTGATAGGTTCAATGCATTCATCAATACAAATTTGAACGTATTGTTTGGCGGTATTGGCTATCTCAGGATTGCTATTGATACAATTATATACATGTATTAAACTTGCTTGGAATACTGAAAAGCCTATATAGTTTAAGGAAAAATGATGAGAAAAGCAAAACAAAGGTTGGCATATCGTTTTGATCTTGCAATAAAAGAATTAAGCAAACCCAAACTATTAAATTCGATTTACCTGCAAAGTTGAAACCAAAATGAACTACATCTGAAGGAGAAAGTAGCCGAGCGATATCAATTGTGTGCTTGGCAGCTTCTGTACAACGATAGCCTGCTTGGTCATGTAATTCAGGCCACACTTCGGATCGATCAGAGACTAAGAAGGTGCGATAGAGTAGTACATTTACAGCGTGATAACAAACCATCAGAGGTCCTGCTTCTCTCGTTTTGGATGTTATCATTTTGTTTTTGTACATCGACTTGGCCTCTTCTGGTGTGATGCGCTGATGGTCAGGCAGTTGTTCTAGCCAATCATTTAGCATGCGATGAATACTTTGAACTGTATGATAGGCAGTGATTTTTTTGTATCCCTGATGCTTGGCACGGGGTGAATATATTCGGCGCAAGACTTCGCCTAGAATTCCAGAAAGTTTGACAAAGTCGACAAACAATGAATAGTCCTTATTGCCTTGAATGCCTCCATTAACATGAGGTAGATCGATATCACAGTCAGCGTCAGCAATTGCTAATGGTCTGCCCATGACTGCGCAACACCAACGATCAGCTATATAAACGCAATACCATAAGCGCTTGTTTGCTTCAAACATTTCCTCTGTCAATGGTAGCTTGTCATGTGTTCGATGAAGACCAAGTTCCTGTGCCTTGAATATTTTTTTTTCTTTTTTTTAGCTACAAAGGATTCCTTTCTCTTCTTTTTTATGTTATCTTACATACCATTCGAACAGCCATGCCTACTCGAAGCCAGTTTTTGTAAAGCGTTTTCCCGCAAGCAGGAGCACCAGAAAGCAGCACGAGTGCTTGTATGGTTGCAAGTCTTGGGTTGAGATATTCTTTCTTGATCAAATTAGAAGCATGTATCGAGAGAGTTTCAAAAAACTCTTTGCGGTTAATACATGCATCATCAAACAGAGTATCATTTTTAGGAACAAGTAGACAGGCATGCACACATATAGCATAGATTAGGATAGGTGGTGGTGGTGGTTGAGTATGACCGTGGTATGCGTTTAGAAATGGTTCTCTGTCAATGACTGGAAAGCTTATATAATTGATCTCAAAGAAACGAGCCACCAGTTTATCTATAAAGGCTTTGGGTGCAATGTCTTCCTTGAAGTCTAATCTATCTGCTTGCAATTGATCAACACGTTCGGCGAGTGTCGTGTCACGAACATACATAATATCATCGTTGTCGACATTGATATTTCGAAACCGAAAAGAGCTCACATTATCATCTTGCAAAGATGCCCTTCGCTGTTGGTCTTCTTTGACTTCGGCCATATCTTGATCATCTGTAGTCAAGATATTCTTTACAAGATAGTAACCAGAAGAACTACCAAGATAACGAACTATCTTACTCTTTTCGTTGGTAGTTTGAACTTCAGTAATCAACTTTTCATTCTGGGTTTCCAAGTTGGTACTAGAATTTATATTTTCCAATAGACTTTCCATTCTTCGCAAGCGATTCTCAAGACTTTCAATGTAACTAGTGTATCCAGTTTGTTATTACCGTATGCGCTTCTTCTCTTTTTTTTTAGTGCAAACAAGATGTTTTACCCTTTTGGAGGACCTCTCTTTTTTGTAGTCTAATACTTTAAAGTTAGGACTGATACAAGAATAATTACAAAGAAGAGAAAACAGCTCACATCATTATAAGTACAATCCCAACCATATTGTATACAATTAGTGCACCTATCTGATTCATCAAATTGGCACCTAACGAAACACAGGCAAAGAGATTAGCTCCCTTTTGGTTTCTGAAAAGCAAAACTACTCATAATAAAAATGCTTGCCTAATTTTCTTTCGTCTGCATACGTCGCCTATACAGATAAAAGAAGTTTAATCTTGAGAAATAAACTGAAGAAGAAAAAGAAAAAGAAGGAAATACGAAGTTTACAAGCTTTCGTTACTCGTGTACGTTTAGCGCTAGGTTGATCATGGCCATCTAAGGGTTTGTCATTCATCATTTCTCTTTTGAAGCTCATAATCGTCTAGTACTGGTCAGTTAAGCTGAACCAATTTCTAAGACTGTCAGCTAACTTTCTTAGATAGCACCAAATATAGTAAGTACAACACAGAAAAAGCGTATATATCTGTGCTTGGTTATGACAATGAGGTTTGAATTCAAAAAGAAGTGAGAGGAGGAGTAACAAATATGGAAAAGCAGTACTGAAGCTTGTTGGCCAACTGTATATATCGGCGATAGTATTCAACCGATTTTTTAGAGTTATTGTTGCCTAAACCTTAAAACCGAGAAAGTAATTTTTCCCATACATGATCAAGTCCGATTTTGGGGATTGACTTTACCTTACTCTTCTTTCTCTCTCATCTTATTGAAGCAACCTGTTGTTCACTTGTCTCTATCGGACATAGATTCTCATACATTGACTCCTTTAATTTAATAAGGAGGATCAATTGCTTCCACGTTATTAATTCGAAATTTGATTTCGGTCACTCAATTTTAGTATATTATTGACAGAGCGTAGACCAATGGCGGGAACTATGCTGATTAAGTGGCAATTTCAATGCAAAAATCAAAACTGTCCACCTTCTAGAAATTTAATGTTCGATTAATAATCCATTCATATTGATGAGGTTATTTTCCTTATGCGGAATTGTTTTAACTCAACATGGTCGCGTCTATATCATATAAATAGTTCGATTTTCTCTCTCTTTCTTTTCCTTTTGTCGATATTTTTATACACTTGATATCAACTTACACGATGGTCTCCAACACCAAGGTTATTTTTGCTAAGGTCCCTACTACCTACCCCGAAGTCGGTGAACACATGGTTGTTCAAAAGGACGAAATTGATCTCGAAGCCGAAATTCCTCAAGGTGCTGTCCTCCTCAAGACTTTGGCTTTGTCTGTTGATCCTTACATGAGAGGTCGTATGCGTGATGCTAGCAAGCAATCTTACTCTCCTGCATTCCCTCTTGGTCAACCCATGAATGGTCACACTATGACTGTGGTTGTTAAGTCTAACAACGAAAAGTTCAAGGCTGGTGATCTTGTTTACGGTATGTCTCCTTTCAGTGAATATGCTCTTATCCCTGAGCAATTCGCTGGTTACTTGGAAGTTCGTAACGAAGCCAAGGATTCCGGTATTCCCATTACTAACTACATTGGTATTCTTGGTATGCCTGGTATGACCGCTTATGCTGGGTAAGTGAAGAGATGTATAAACTACGTGAGAGCGACATTGATATCTGACTTGTTCTTTTTTTTTTATAGTTTGATCAAGTTCGGTAAGCCCAAGAAGGGTGAGACCCTCTATGTTTCTGCTGCCTCTGGTGCTGTTGGTCAGTTGGTTGGTCAAATCGGTAAGATTCTTGGCTTGCATGTTGTTGGTTCTGCTGGTTCAGACGAAAAGGTCGCCTACTTGAAGGAAATTGGTTTCGATGGTGCCTACAACTACAAGACTACTGATAACGCCACTGCTTTCAAGGAACTTTGTCCCAACGGCATTGATATTTACTTTGAAAACGTTGGTGGTAAGATGCTTGAAGACGTTATTAACCATGCCAACAAGTTCGCCAGAATTGTTTGTTGTGGTATGATCTCTCAATACAACACTCAAGATCCTTACCCCGTTCGTAACCTCATCCAAATTGTTGCCAAGTCTCTTGAAGTCCGTGGTTTCATTGTCAGCGACAGCATGGAAATGCAAGATGACTTCAGAAGAGAAGTTACTCAATGGATCAAGGATGGCAAGATCAAGTACAGAGAAACTGTTGCTGAAGGTATTGAGAACACCCCTCAAGCTTTGATTGATGTCTTGCGTGGTAACAACTTTGGTAAGCAAGTTGTTAAGGTTGCTGAATTGTAAATAAATTATGTATAAACAAAGTCAATAAATAAATTTTTCATCATCATAACAAAAAGCAAAGCAAAGGAAGGGCAAATAAGAATGGCTTTTCGTTTTTCTCGGTAATATAATCCTCAGCAACAAATCGCGAAAATACAAGATCGCGATTAATGGCAAAATAGACTAAACAAATTCAAGCTATACTTTCTTGGTTTTGTTAAAATCTAATAAGCAAACTTAAAAAAGAAAGTAGCAAATCCTGCTTTTTGGCAAGTCATACACTTCAAAGGCTATCTGTGCTCCTTAAAAGTGCAGCTTTTTTATATCATAACTTCCTTTCGAAATTATGACTATGTCTGCTATATACGCATACATGATCACGTGATTGCTATAGGCCCATAGTATGCTACTCTTTGATAGCATACTATATATATACTTGGGAAGTCTTCTTGTTATTATTAAAATTATTCATTACACTGAGGGGGAACCAATGACTTTTGTTTCTTGAGACCAAAATATCTCTTCAAGAAGACATTAATCAAACAGTTTCTCAATTCGCAAGGAAATAGGTCAATGCTTTGGGAGCTAAAGCAACAGCTATGAAACAATTCCGCATACCATCGTTTAACAGAATGGCTATCCATGAAGTATGGTAGTAGTACAACTAATGATACATATTCTACCGTTATTAGCATACGTATCTATCATCTCCCTTGGGCAGTGGCGCTTGGCGTGTTAGAGGATGAACGGAAACGGCCTGTGCGAACTATTACGTAAGGTGAACTTAAAATGAAAACAGGCACAAATTGTACCTTTGGTCTCTGTTACAGTTTTAACATTAGTAAAATGGGTAGTAGAATCCAGCTCAAGAGAATGCAACGCAGGTGTAGGTTTTCTCAGCTGTTTTTTGCTTCAAATGTCGTTTTATCGATGCACTTGAGCCAAGACTTGTATTTTTTTGAGGAGTCTTGTGATGGCTGACGAACGCCAGTGCATAACATTGTTTGCTATAGCTTTTACATAGCAAGAAGAAACTATAGTTGCAATAGGCATAAACACCTTTATCAAAAGGTTTGTGCTAGAATAATGGTAAATCCCAAAGCTTTTGAGATTGTTCAAGTGAACAGAAAAAAAAAAGCTTTACAACCATAGTACTGAAGTCAAAATACTAGCCCCTAAATGAAGAGTGTTATGTGAGTAGTTGAGGAGTGGGAGGGAACTTGCGTGTATATTATTGTTTGGGACAAAGCACTCATTCGATCCTATATTTATGGATATTTCATCGTTAGCTTCTTTAGACTGTTTGTAAGTGAGTGGTTGAATAGACACTTTTACGAAATTGTTTAGTAAACTTGAGAGCATTTCAAAACAGCTCTTGATTTGCAAAAAAGGACATAAATAATACTTGGCTATTGGCGCATAGGCTATTATGAACAAACCGCTGTGCCTGCTACCATGATTTGCTAAATCAGAGTGTAGAGCAACTCGTCTAAGCTTTTTGCAACGAACAATCAACGACACTAGATAAAGAATAAGTTCAGAAGTGAAGCGGATCACCACAGATCAAAAGCGTTTCATAAAAGCGGAGTAATTGCAAATAGCATAAAGATGAATGGCAGAAAAAAAAAACTGGAATCAGTAGCGCATGCTTTAATATATAAATCATCTGATTATTTTATCAATGTGTTGATCGATTTTTCAATGAAATCATACTAAGTCGAAACAGCCAAACCTCATACAATGAGCATACATAATTTGTTGTTATGGTGGGCTGTACTTTTAATCGTTTAGATATTTTCTTGTTCAAAGACTTTATTGTTAGTTACTGTTTTAAATTGATAAGACACAATGCCTCCTTCATCTCATATCTGTGCTACCACAAAAAACTCTCTAGTGTTAATAGGTGAACGAATCAATTTGAACAAAACAAACATTTATGCTTTTTACGGCCAATTTTCTCTCTTTTTTCTTTTTCTTTTTCGCATTTCTTTTTCTCGACTTTCCTTTTAATATATTGGTACCTTAAAATGCAGAAACAGTCTTTTGGATCAGCACATAACGTTATAATTGCCTTAGCTCCATGCGAACAGAAAGGTCTTTCATCGATACCTAATTCACCCATCAAAATAGTTCCTGAGAAAACGCATTGGTTTTGTCATAAGGAAGTCCTTAGATCGAGTTCAAACTATTTCAATGCCATATTTAGCAGTCAATTTCATGAAGCAGAAGCTTCTGTCATATTTCTGCCTCGTGGCATTTTCTCCGCCTCTGTTCTAGACACCATATTACACTTTATGTACTTTAAGAACATGGACGACAAATCTATATCAGATGATCAGAACATACACCAATTGAAACTTCTTCAATCTATTTATTTGGCTGCTGATTACTTGGGTATAAACGACTTGTGCCTAGAAGCCAAGGATCAAATCATCAACCTTGTGCATGGTTTAACTTGTTATTGTGAGAGCTGTTCCTTTATGGTACCGCAATTACTTGCCTTTACAGGGCCTAATCAGCAAAATGACTCCAGTCTGAATCAAATTACTGTTTCGATTCTAAAACTGCTCCTCCAAGATCCAGAAAGAACTTTGCCTTCATATTGGTCAAGCGAATCGATGGCAAATCTCTTGAATGAAACTAATTCACTGCACTCTTATTTGGAAAGCAGATTGTTAGAGCACATTGTTAAAAACAATGCGATTGAAACATTATACGGTTGCTTTCTGAGCAAAAAGAAACACAATGAAAATACACGCCAAAGTTTACTTGCAGTTACTCGAGACAAAGCACAACAGTACAGTTCAAGATTGCTGGCAAACAACTTTGATTTTTATTGTATTAAATATCCAAAGCTTCTACCATGTGTGGATGGCATCATGTATTCTTCTGACTTCTTGGGATTTCTGATGGACAACGTTTTAAACGAGATAAACGATTACAATGCAATCTCGCTTTATGATGGTATTGTAAGAAGCCTAATGTGTCGTGATACTGTACAGCGAACTCCTATAGTGAAACAAATGATGCAAAATGCAAAAAGCAAGACAGTGCGATATATTGCAACACATCTAGAGGCAATAAAGAAGCTAAACACATTTGAAAAGAATCTAGCAGAGTTGCTTGCCCAAGGTAAGCAGAAGATGGACAAACATGTCAACAAGCATATTCACCCATTCCTCTCTTCATTTGAGATTTAATGGTACCTACAAGCATGCTGCTTACAGAAGAAGAGACGAGACGAAAGCATACAAACAACAAAAAACAAACTCCTTCTATCAAAACTATGAAAAATACTGGCAGACTACGCTCACGGCTTTACAGTGTTATTTTCAGACAGGCTCCTTCGAACCTCAAAGTGAATCAAAGGGTGCAACTGTTAGACCGACCAATACCTACTTTTGGTACTATAAGATATATCGGAAAACTAATCAACAATGATGACGGACGATCCTTGGGCATAGAGTTGGACAAAAGTGGTAAGACTTGATAGGTGGATGAGCATTCAAGTATATTCATTGTTTTATAGTCGGCTCAAATGATGGATCCATAAACGGAAAACGCTATTTTCAAACTTCTTCAAACCGAGGCGTTTTCGTGAAGCCTTCACAGGTTGTACTGATTTAAAACACTATCTTTTTTTAATGTATTTTCATCGCTTCTACATACAAATAAACGATCATATTCTTTATTATTACTTGTATAACTAAACTCTTTGCTCTTTCATTAACTCTTGATATTGTATAAGAAATGTTTGCCAATCTTCGACCTCAAAGCTTGAAGGCACTCCCCAGAATGGATTCCCTGGTCTATGTATAAATTGTGCTGATGAAGTTTGATTTGGCGGATCCAGAGTGATTGAGTTTAGACCACCAGCTTGCTCACTTCTAGCCCATTCGTTCATGGAGTACATAGAAGGCTCAGAGGCTGCTTTAGTGCTGTCAGAAGCTGTTTCATTTGAGGGAAAAGGATAGTTCATGAAGCCAGAATCAGTGACCGAGCTAAAGGCATCGTCAGGTATATCAATCAATGAATCAAACATCCCAAAAAGATGATTGGTGTTCATCTGTGCACTGCTAGCTGTTGGTACTTGACCCTCTTTGGTATGGAATTGCTGACTGCCATTCTGTGGCTGATTGAGGTTTCTTACGAACTCTAAGCCATCTAGGCCAAATTGACGTATAGAATATGCATCCTCGAGGTCAGTGGCTTTAGAAGAAATACATTCTACAAGAAAGAAATCAATGCCTTTTCTCTTATGTATCATTTAAATCTTAAATTAACAACGAACCTTCTACAGAATTTGTTTCGGCTGATGGCAAGTACAGCTCCTTTAACCAATCTTCATCCTGGGTATAATTGACCTTATCATTTGTCATGTTCAGCACTTCATGTTGAGCTTTTGGAAACCAACGACTTCGTAAAAGACTGATTCTTTCTCCATGATCATCAACTGAGGTAGAGCTTGTTTTTGCCCTTTTGTTTCTTGTTGTTTCGTCTGCCTGCTTTGTAAAGTCTCGCTTGTCTACTTGATTTAAAACAATATCGCACAGGTTTGTTTTTAGAGAATCTGAATGACCAATATTTAGTCCTTGGATCTCAAGTGAGGCTAGAACAGATGGTTGACTTTGAAAGAAGGGGCTAGCAGCGATTATTTTTTTCAATATATCACCCATATTGCAAGCTACGGGCGATAAAAGGCAGAGCTTGTCCACGACAGCTAATGCGCGCACAAGATTTAATTTAGCAGATTCTGAAACAGATGCATCTGCACTTGAGCAGTTGTATATATGAATCAGTGCTGCTGTAAAGACTGGGTAGAGAGCAAATCCCCATGATACCATCAAAAAATCTCGATAATGCATACTTTCGGAAACTTCTACGATTCTGTTGGCTGCACTTGTGCAAATAGCAAGCGAGCTTTCAGAAGAAAGTTTGCTCTTCTTTGAATGTTCTGTGCTGCTCTGTTCATCAGGTTTTTGGATGAAAGGGCGATACAATAATATCAATACAGTACAATAACTTAAACAAATCATGCCTTTGTAGATATGCATTAGTCTCTCAACTATTGTCAAAGTAGTTTTGAAGTGTCAAGTACCTGTCATAGAAATGATGGGTGTGTGTGATTTGTTCAAGGTCATGTTTCCTCCAACTCTACATATCTGCAACAATGGAGGCAAAGATGATCGCCAGTCTGATAATGCTTTATCTAGGTGTGAAACGATAGCATCACTTC
Organism: Blakeslea trispora; assembly: GCA_025331445.1. Taxonomy (NCBI): domain Eukaryota; kingdom Fungi; phylum Mucoromycota; class Mucoromycetes; order Mucorales; family Choanephoraceae; genus Blakeslea; species Blakeslea trispora. The sequence continues at coordinate 283,824 of JAIWNE010000001.1, read as the reverse complement.
CGTATTTCTCGCTATGTCTTCTTGCTTTGGGAGAATAAAGTCCTTGCAAGATTTGCCCCAAAATTTTGGAAAGTTTAAGAAGCTGAATAAATGGTGAATTGAGGGGAACAGTACTCTCAGATATCTTGTCTGCAACCTTTGTATCAAGTGAAGGAAACCTTGGCAAATGTTGATCTTTTTCTGTTACTGTGTCCATAATGACATCAACATTAACATTCTCAGAAGGATAAATCTCATCACAGTCCTAAAAAGAAAACAGTGAGATTCCTAATGTAGGCTTATAAACATTCACTGAGAGAAATACCTCGTCAAAAGCTGTCAATGGGCGTCCTGTTCCTGCACTAAGCCAACGATCGAGAAGATAAACTGCAGAAAAAGAAAAGTTTTACAAAGATAGTTTTTTTTTTTACTCTCTCAGTAATAATTACCTGACCACCAAACCATTCTACGAGTCTCCTTGTCCTCAGGTGTTAGATCCCAACCATCGGTAGACCTATGTAGGCCTATGTCCTGGCTCTATATTTGCTTGAGTAATAGTTCGATAGTTTAGTGTATTTGTATATTACCATACGCATTGCCTATTTACTGATGTTAGTCAAACAGATTACTGAAGGCTGTTGATACTTACAATACAGTTAAGAAGCCATCCAGAGGTCCAATTCTCTAGACTAGCAGAAAGATTATGAGCAATCACAATTGCTTGAATAGACGATAAACATGGTGAGTATCTTCCTTTTATAAAGACAATCAAATTTTGGAACAGTATATGGGAAAAGTTATACGGAAACTGCCATGGCTCCCCTTTATTCAGTAGCTCAGAATCACCAAATTGCTTGCAGTTATCGATGTACCGAACAGCAGCTCCATACATTGCATTCAGTAAGGGCCCTGAAGGAAAGGTTTCTCTGATACCACGGTATTCTTCAAGGAAAGTAGTCTTGTTGATTACAGGTAATTGAGGATGAATAAAAGCAAAATAACTAATTTGAGAGAAAAGTTAATTGACAACCCAATGAGGCAGAACAACAACAAATCAAGGGGCTTTACACTTTGAGAAGCTTATCACTTAGTGTTTTGGTAATTCGTGCCACTCTAAATATCCATTCGTCTATATTGTTCACACTCTCGTTCGGCTTGAGAAGCCCTACGACGACCAGTTCTCTGATTTGCTCTTTCAAGCGATCACCAGGCTTTCGTGTTTTTTGAACATAAAAATGATCACTATTCTCATTATGTTGTATCTCAAGTCCATAGAGAGAAGTCAAGGCGCTGTCCTTTAAGGATCCAATTTTCTTTGTTAAAACAAAACTAATGCCTGTACCAGAAACAAATTTTCCATCTGATGCGAGGTCTGTATCTTTGATCTTTTCTATAAACGCTCTAGCGCTATTGGCTTCCTGATCATCCACTGCTTTTCGTTTGGGCTTTGCGAGTGTTGTAGGCGAAGGTGATTGGTGGCTTATCTTGTCAGTCATATTAGTAATCAGCCCTTCAATGCGTTCAAGCCGGCTCTCTAAAATAGATGTATACCTAAATAGCATAGGAGTGTATTAGTCAAATGCTTGAATGAAAACAAGAGTTGTTTTACCCTCGGGGAGGACCTCTTTTCTTTGATCTAAAAGGAAAGAATAGATAAAAAAAAAAGAATAAGCTCTTGACAAAATACAAGTACTATTCTGCCATACAAACCCTATAGTGTATGTACATCCTTTTTCGTAGCTGATACAATTTTTGCATGTGCTTGCGCCTTCCATTTTTTGACATTTTATTTTCTTGCGCCGACAAGCATCACTATATCTCTTTTGATTAGAAATACACTACAGATTTCAATTACACATACCAAGCTCTCTTTGTTTCCTTCGCATGAACCTCATTGAAGCGTGGTAATATTTTACGTGGAGCTATAGACTGATATCGAGAATCTGGGTTGGACATAGTTTTGTCGTTGAGAATTCAGAAAAAAGAAAAAGAAAAGATTGCCAAAAAAAATCATACTTTTTAGATCAAGTTTAATTCACTCCCCACGTTCGGAAAAAGTCATTCCGGAAGTGCTGGCCAATAAAAACTAGAAATATTTACTCAACACATTGTCAAAGGTATCCTTCTTATTATACAGAATGAAAACTCAATCATTGTTATTGAAAGGTACTTGCTTGAGAGAAATATTCTAACGGGAAAGTGACTTATAGTTAGCTCCCAAAGTAATGCTAACAGCTCTTAATATGTAAGCTTTGCCATTGTAATCAAACTGTCCTTTTTTCATCTATCATTGAGCAAGTTACATGTATCAGAATAAGAACATTTTACCAGTGATAGTTGGCTTGTGCTACAAGAATTCTAACCCCCCTTCAACGGAAAGAGCGGGAGTAATTGGCCGATCGAATTAACTAACAGTAACGTATGATAAGGCCTTCTTATATGACCACACGTCAAACAATATTTCTCATGTCTATAGTTACTATCTCATGAATATTCAACTGGTTCAAAATGTAAGAAACGATTAAAGAAAAAATTGCTGAATCAAGCTAAAAGTTTTTTTTTTTATTCATAAGAGTATTAAGTAGTTCTGTGTACAAATGAATAAAAAGCAAAACATATGTCAAATCAGTCATTGTCAAGCATTGAATTATCTTTTAAAACGATCTGTTTTAGGAAATAACTTTTATGCACTTTTCTTTTCTCTGATGAAGAAGTACCATGCAACACCAGCCACAGCAACAATAGAACTGAGCGCCACAATAGCACCAACAACATCATTGCTATCTGCATCACTCTTTTTAGCACGCTTAACCTTCTTCTTTTTCTTTTTCTTGTCTTCGCTATGACTGCCTTTGCCGGCTGCTTTCTTCAATTGTTGTTGGTGCTGTTCTCTTGTGAGGTCCCAATCGACAATGGCTACACCAGTGGGAACAACTAAATTTCCTGTAGTATCCAACTTGATTGCTCTACCAAACCATTTACCAGCAGTCCAAAGATCTTGCTCTACACCCATCCCATTTGCATACAAGATACCGATATTATAACAAGCTTGAGCATGTCCTAACAAAGAGGCCTCTTTCCAGTAGCGAATAGCCAAGTCTGGGTCAGCCTCTACAACTGTCGATGAGTGTACTGCTTCACCTTCAGGCTGTGAACCATACAAGTAAATCAAGCCTGTCTGGAACGCAGAGCTGCAGAAATATCGCTCATCTCTTGTATGAGGAGCATGGCTTCTCAATTTATGTTTAGGAATGTGGTCCATATCCAGAAGGGAAAAGTCGATGTCGATTCTAGGTGCAGTAATGGTCATGCAACGGTTATAGTAATATAGTGCGCTCTGATAATCTTTCTCGATGTCTGCGTCAGGCAAGCCTGTTCCATAAGAGGTGCCCACAATATAGCATGCAAGAGGATCTGGGCCATTGCTTATTTCAGTTCCAGGCTCATACTGCTCACAATCCGCAGCACATTTATACCATTCAAATGCTTTTTTGCTGTCTTTTTCGGGAATCGTCTTGGCAACTGCTGTTTCCTTATTTGTCTCGTAAATTCCTGCAGCCTTGATCATAGATTGCGTATGACCTCTTTCTGCTGACGACAAATAATATTCAAGTGCTTTCTGTACATAAACATCCTCGTTAGAAAACAGAATGTCTTTAGCTCATGTTCTACTCTACAACTTACCACAAGATTACCCATACGGGATTCAAACCATTGACCTAATAAGTATGATGATGTCACATCCATTGTGTTTGTCTTGTTGTGTGGTCCAGAAACCGGCACAGCCCATTCAGTTATGTTGTCTTCTTTCTCTAAATGAATAGTCAAAATTCTATATTTGGGTTTCTTGAGATGAGGTGGTGTGGCAATTGCAGGTGGAGTATGTAATAAGGTTGGAGAACTTGGCTGAGAGATACTGTCTGCATCTGAATTAGTAGGAGAATTAGCTGTTTGTGCAAGCAAATCTGACACCTCAGATAGTCCAGTATTGGCAGCTGGTGGCAGTATCATGGAAGAATTGGGTGAATGGTTAGGAGAAGACATGAATGCAAATGATGAGGCGATAGAGAGACTAGGCGAGGCCGTAAGCGAAGAGAAAGGTGACATACTATTCTTTTCAAGCTGCCATAACGACTCGAAATGATTGATAGGTTGGAATAGTTTTGCCTGTTATACGTTAGATTTCTGTTACTTGAAGGTAAATACAAGTCATATACGTTACCTGAAAGACGGGTTCTTGACCTTTGAGACCTGCTGTAAGGTATTGTCTCTCAATGGTGATGTCTAAATCTTTTGCTTTTACAGACTCTGGTACTAAAAACGAAATAGTAACTTGGTCGTTGCTTTGACTCCAGACATAGGTATTGGTTTGAAGTTGCTCGTCGTTTTCTGTCATATTACCCCGGTTGTCGACTAGAAAAGAAAAAAAACAAAACTAGATAACTTGACTAAAAGCTTATGACTGGGAGATGGTGACTGCAGTTTCATGCTTGCACGATTTTGAGGACAGAAATAAAAAAAAAAAGTTTCTACAATACACTATGATAATGCATGAAATATACGCCTATGTCTTTTTTTTTCGCCTTTGATAAATACATTTATACGACTCCAAAGAATTAGGACGATATTGCGAGGGAATGCTTAATTTCTCTCCCAATACACACTGCTCAGGCATTAGGTAAAGCAAAACGCGAATTTTAGTGTGTAAAAGTCTTTTTTTTTTTTTCTCTTTAGACCTAAGCGACATTTTTTTAACTTTGTCTGAAAGTAGTTATACATTCACAATAGTATACCTTAGTGTCAGTATCTGAATGCCTTTAGAAAAATATAGCAAAGCTAAAAGAGAGAGCTTGGGATATTAAATTCTGATTTTTGAATAGTGGAAGGATAATGCAAGGTTATTTTTTCCATCTTTAAAACTGGTTGCTATAGTTTCTATCAAATAAAGCAAGCTAATTTAGCATGTTTTTGCTTCAACTTTTCAAAGAGAATACAGTTGCTTGTGTGATTTTTTTTTGTTAGTTTGTGGAAAAGAAAGACTTGTTAAATCAACAATATTCTTTCTTAATCAGCCATATAAGACGCTTCATACAAAACTCCCCGTAGGCTCTATACTTGCTTGGTTTATACAGCCATACAATAGACGATATTAAACCATGACAATTCTTGATAATTTGGCAGAACTTAAAATATATAGGCTCAAGTGACTGTATGTGGAATAAGAAAAAAAAAATAAAGGTCACTGTAAAAAATATTTTTTCTTCTTTCTTTCCTTATTTTAACATTAATGACTAGCAATAAAAAAACACTTCACATAGAATCACAAGGCAGAAAGTAAATAAGCTTGTTGTAATAGATCGAATCATTTCATATTCATATAGTTCTCTCTTTTTGATTTTAGGCCTTGGTATCAGTAAGTAAAAAAGAAAAATAAAGTATTCTTTCTCTCATCCTGATACAACTGTCATTTGCTACTCTAATTCAGTGCTGATGGCTCTGTTGCAGACCCTTATATGATTGGTATTGCAGGTAAAATCCTTTGAGCAACTGATGCATTATTTGAGCAAGTTAAACTGACCGCAAAGAATTCAAATCAAATTAAAAAAAACCAAAGGGGGAAGTGCTAGTGGTAAAACTAGTGTAGCCGAGTAAGTAGAAGCTACTCTCAATCATTGAGTCATGAGTTGTCCTTAATAGAGATTTAGGCGAATTTTGAAAAACTTGAATGTACCTTGGGTTGTCATCATCTCAATGGACTCCTTCTATAATATTCTTTCTCCTGAAGACAGTAAGCTAGCACATCAAAACCGCTTTGATTTTGATCATCCTTCTGCACTCGATTACGACCTACTTTATGAGACTTTGATTAAATTGAAAGAAGGGTAGGTGTTGATTTAGTGCTGGATATAAATAGAATTAGCAGTAACCAGCAGTTGTACAGTAAATCCGTGACCGTTCCCATCTACAACTTTTCTACACATTCAAGAGAAGAGAAAACAACAACCATCTACGGTGCCAACGTAATCATCTTTGAAGGCATTCTTGCTTTGTATGATAAGCGAATTAGAGATCTGATGGATGTTAAGGTAAGGACCCGAAAAAAGAAGGACAAAAATTGCATAAATGTAGTACACGAAGTTAATTTTCGAATAGATTTTTGTTGATACAGATGCTGATATTCAATTAGCAAGAAGATGTAAGATTGTGCTGAAGAGAAAAGGAAAAGAACATTTACCCTAATTGATCGTTTCGATACCTTAGTACAAAGAGATACTTTGTTGCGTGGAAGAGATGTTGAAGGCATCTTAGACGTAAGTAGACAGATCCTGCTATAGGTTTGTGTTTATTTACTTATGGCCATTATTAGCAATATACCAGATATGTTAAGCCCTCGTTTGACAACTATGTTAGACCTAGCATGAAGCATGCTGATGTGGTATGTCTTGAGCTTAATCAACTTGCTTTATGGTTAACGAGTTTATTTGATAGATTATCCCAAGAGGCCTGGAGAATGCCATTGCTATCGATCTCATCACAAGACACATCCAAAGCCAACTTCAAGAAAACATCATTAACTTGCGTTGGGGCTTGGTAGATACCCCTGTGAGTGACAAGACGCCTGAAACCGTTAACATTCTGCCACCTACAAATCAAGTCAAGGTAGATCATACTGCATTTCTTAAGGCAAACATGTACTGATTTAACAATAGGGTATTCATACTATTTTAAGAAACCATCGAACATGTAGAGACGAATTTGTCTTTTATGCCGATCGTTTAGCTGTCTTGCTAATGGAGTTGTAACTGATCTTTTTTTTATTGTTTGGGAGACGAAAAACTGATTTTCCTTTCTTTTGTAGCGCTGTAAGCTATCTTCCATCTACACCATTGGCTGTTACCACACCTGTAGGTGCAGATTACAACGGACTTCAGTTCGCTCAAAAGGTAAATATAGAAGATACTAGAAGTTGAGTTGGAAACCAGACTCATCTCTTGAGTAGATTTGTGGTGTTTCTATTCTGCGTGCCGGTGGCACTATGGAAGCTGGCTTGAAGCGCGTCTTTAGTGATGCTGTCATTGGCAAGTTGTTGATTCAAACCGATCCTCTTACTGGTGAACCTGAGGTAAACACAAATAATTTTAGCATATTTGACAAGCTTACTCATTGCTACGGTTTAGCTTCATTATTGCAAACTGCCCAAAGATCTCGGAGATTACGACATTATTTTGATGGATGCTATGGTTGGCACAGGAGCTGCTGCTTTGATGGCGATACGTGTTTTGTTAGATCATGAAGTCCCTGAGGATCGTATTATTTTTGTATCTTTCCTTGCCGCACAAGTCGGTTTGACTGTCATCACAAACGCGTTTCCTCGAGTCAAGATTGTCACATCAATGGTTGATCCTAACCTTAATAAGGAAAAGCTTTGGATTGAGCCTGGTATTGGTAACTTTGGAGGTAAGGTCAATATAGAACGAAAAAGGAAAATATTGATTAATTATGTTACTAGACCGCTACTTTGGTACTGAAGAAGATGAAGAATAAACATAGAATAAACAAATAAAAAAAACAGAAACTAAAATATGGCCAATAGTTTATAATTTATTAAGTTTTTTTTACCATTGATTTCTATAGTTGTGGTTATCTTGTTCTCTCGGTAAATGTTGAGGACTGTGGTTGTTTAACCAGCCAAATGCATTGTCTTGCATGATTGGGCTTGAGATACTTTGTGCAAAATTTTGGTGATCGATTACAGCTTCTGCTCTTTTAGCATCGCGACGCTTGCGATAAATATAAAGAGTAGCTACAGTAGCGATAGCATAAACGGTAACACCGATGGAAACACAGATACCGATGATTGCTCCCCTCGAGAGTTTGTTTGTGCTACCTCCTGTAGAGTCGGTAGTGTTACCAGAAGAGTTGTTTGTATTGTTAGGATCTTGTATTTGATTATTAGAAGAGTTTGAGTCTGTGTTTGCAGCTAACAGAAGAAAAAAAAATCAATGTGTGCTCTTTCAAAATATACATCTTAAGCCAATCTTACCACTTGAACGAACAGGATAAGAGGAATCAATCAGACTAGCTAGTTGGCCATTAGAACTTGAGTAGAGAGTGGAGGTAGGTTCATCAATCAAAGTCTGTAGATTGTCAACACGATCTGAAGGAATAGCAATTGAAACAACGACGCCCTGTTCGCTATTATCTCTTTTGAAAAAGAGATCTCTTTTTCTTTTGTTGTGCGCTCCTGCAGTAGTCAAAATGTTGGTATTATCGCGTGCGCTTGTAATTGATACTACAATAATATCATCAGCCGTAACTCCTAATGATTTACTGAGCATAACAGGTAAGCTTTGCACAAACTGAGCAGTTAAGACTGCATCTCTGACCAAATCAGAATAGGGTATGTATTTGAATTTCATGCGGGCTAGAGAGCTTGTGGAAGGAATGATGGCATTTACGTTAGGAGCAATATATTCAGGCAAGCTCTGAGCATCACGAGTAGGAGTTGCAGCAGCGGTTGTGCTAGTCGTAGTTGTACTTGTGGCAGCAGGGTCAGTTCCTGCCTCTTTGCTCTTAGATGGAATGGCTCCACTTGCTGTGATAGATGGATCGGTAGCAGAGGTAGTCTTTGAGGGATTACTGTCGCTGTTGCCAGTGTTTGTTGGAATTTGTATACTAAACATGTCTGTCAACCAGGAAAGAGTCTGGTATCGATAAGTCGATGTAGGAGTAAATGTAGTTGTTGTAGTGGAAATCTTTGTTGGCGTAGGAGTAGTAACAGTAGTCGTTGTGCTTGTGGTTGTAGTTGAATCAGCTGTCATTGTACTTGTGGTCGTGGTTAATTTCATAGAATGATGGTCAGAAGATCTATCCGTTGTATGCTCAGGAACATTGTCTGTTGTACTAGTAGGTCTACCCTCTGAAGTAGTAGTGGCATCATCTGAAGTAGTAGTTGGTACTTCCAATGTATTTGTTGCTGAAGAAGGAGCTACAACATAGATTTGGGAATTAAAATTATGATATACACATATAAACAGATTGCTCTTTAATTACCTGTGGATTGATTTTGATCCTTTGAGTCTGTTGAACTAGGTGAGGAGGTTGCAGAGGTCTGCTGACTAGTTGTACCCTTTAATGATGTAATTGTGCTGGTTGTTTGTGAATAGTTATTGTCGGATGATACAGTTCCGGTGCTTTTGATAGTTGTGATTTCTCTATCGTGTTCAGATGAAGTAGTAGTTGCAGACTTTTTAGTAGTGATAGTCACTCCTTCTTCAACAGATGTAGTAGTAATTGCAGCAGAATTCTTAGTAGTCTCTGTACTTTTTTCATCAGATGTGGTGACTAGAAGAGTAGATTTTTGAGTGGTTGTCTCTTTATCATTAGATGTAGTAGTAGTGGTTGCAGCAGACTTCTTAGTGGTAGTCTCTTCACCAGATGAAGTGGCAGTAGCAGTAGCAGTAGCAGGCTTCTTGGTAGTGGTAACCTTTTCCTCATCAGATGTAGTAACAGAAGCAGCAGACTTCTTAGTGGTAGCAGTCTCTTCTACATCAGACGTAGTAGCAGTAGCAGACTTCTCAGTGGTCTTTGTAGTTTCTTCATCAGATGTAGTAATTGGGATGACAGCTTTTTTGGTGGTAGTTGCAATTTCTTCGCCAGATGAAGTGGTAGTGGCAGATTTCTTGGTGGCAGTATTCTCTTCCTTGTCAGTAGTGGTAGTGGCAGTTGCAGCAGACTTCTTGGTGGTAGCAGTCTCTTCGTCGTCAGAGGTGGTAGTAGCAGATTTCTTGGTAGTCTTTGTAGTTTCTTCATCTGAAGCGGTAGTGGTAGCAGTTGCAGCAGATTTCTTAGTGGTGGTAGTCTCTTCTTCATCAGATGTGGTGGCAGTAGCAGTAGCAGCAGACTTCTTGGTGGTAGCAGTCTCTTCGTCGTTAGAGGAGGCAGTAGCAGTAGCAGACTTTCTAGTAGTGGTAGTCTCTTCACCGTCGGAAGTGGTAGTAGCGGTAGCAACAGATTTCTTGGTAGTAGTAGTCTCTTCATCATCAGATGTAGTGGCAGTAGCAGACTTCTTTGTAGACTTTGTGATTTCTTCATCTGATGTAATAGTTGGGACGACAGCTTTTTGGTAGTGGTAGCATCTTCATCAGATGTGGTAGCAGCAGCAGACTTCTTTGTAGACTTTGTGATTTCTTCATCTGATGTAGTAGTTGGGACGACAGCCCTTTTGGTAGTGGTAGCCTCTTCATCGTCAGAAGTGGTAGTGGCAGATTTCTTGGAGGTAGTATTTTCTTCCTTGTCAGTAGTGGTAGTGGCAGCAGCAGACTTAGTAGTCTTTGTGGTTTCTTCATCATCAGAGGTAGTGGCAGTAGCAGACTTCTTTGTAGACTTTGTGGTTTCTTCACCGTCGGAAGTGGTAGTAGCGGTAGCAGCAGACTTCTTAGTGGTGGTAGTCTCTTCATCATCAGAGGTAGTGGCAGTAGCAGACTTCTTGGTGGTAGTAGTCTCTTCGTCGTTAGAGGAGGCAGTAGCAGTAGCAGACTTTCTAGTAGTGGTAGTCTCTTCATCTTCGGAAGTAGTAGTAGCGGTAGAAGCAGACTTCTTGGTAGTAGTAGTCTCTTCATCATCAGATGTAGTGGCAGTAGCAGACTTTTTAGTAGTCTTTGTGGTTTCTTCATCATCAGATGTAGTAGTTGCAGACTTCTTTGTAGCCTTGGTGGTTTCTTCATCGTCGGAAGTAGTAGTAGCAGTGGCAGACTTCTTGGTAGTGGTAGCAGGCTCATCTTCGGTTTCGGTTAACGTAGTAGTGTGCTTGGAATGAGTCTTTGTTTCTGTTGTAGAAGTAGGCTCCTCTTTAATTTCAGAAGTTGTCTTTGTAGCTGGCTTTCTTCCTAAATGTGCACTTAATCCTATATCGATAAGTGGATCAGGCTTTTCAGAAGTCTTTGGTTTCTTTGCTAAGTTTTTAGTTATTATATCAGTATTGATGCCTTTTTCTCTTATATGCATTTTTTTTCTTAGAGTTATCTCATACTCACCAGTTGTAGTAGAAGTTGTGCTGTTTTCCTCTTTTGTGGTTTTTGCATTTGACTTGTGTGTTGTGGTCTCTGTTTCTTCAGTAGTGGAAGACTTAGTTCTGGTCACTGGCTTTTGACTTGTCGAAGAAGTCGCCTTAGATTTAGAATCTCTTGTAACTGTAGTCGTTTTGGTTTTGGTAGTAGAATGCACCTTATCTTTGGTGGAAGCAGAACTTTTTTTGGAAGTGGCATCAGTGGTTTGCTTCTTTTTTGTATTACTGGTGGAACGGTGATCTGAAGTGAATTTTGTTACACTTGAAGCTGTACTTGTGCTCTTTTCCTTTTTTGTAGTGGTCGCAGATTTTTTTTTAGTTGTCTTTACTGCAGAGTGATCTAGACTTGATGATGCCTTAGTTGAATGCGAAGTAGATTTTTTTTCTGAAGCAGAACTAGCGGTGGTCGTATGACTCGATTTATCTTTCTTCTTCGAAGAATCCTCATCTGTAGTAGACGACTCCTCGATCTCTGAGTCTTTGTGTGTAATGGACTGTCTTAGCTGGTTCGTGCAAAACAAGTTAGTAAGTTTTAAATCTAAACACCTATCGTTAGTATTGTTTACCTCTAAAAGCTTTGCACTTGATTCATTGTTCGATTCTGTTGTTACATCAGATCCTGCATTAACAGAATTAATTTGAATACTTGTAAGGGTAAGAACCAAAAGTATCAAAAAACTATTCAGCTTTCTTGGCACCATTTAATATTAATTTATGATTGGCAATAATTTAAAAATACATAAAGGAATGGAACTTGAAATAGAAAAAAAAAAGGAGAGGGAGCAAAAAGCGAGAGAGGAGGAAGGAAAAAAAGGGTGAACGATGAAAAGTGTCGAACGAGCAAAGGTAAAGGAACGTGAAGTAAATGACAAAGAAAGAGAAAGAAACAGAAAAATAATAACAACAGTAATAAAATGGGAATGTATAAGCAATTAGCTGAGCTGATGTAGGTTCCAAAATAATATCTTTTGTTCAGGGTCATTGGGGATCATAAATTGAGGTACAGATTTCGAGTGGGAAATATATAAAGAAATAATTACAATGGAAATTGGTCTTACCAAGGTCACTCAGGACAGTGCAACATTGGAAGACAGGTTTCTTAAATTTGCCAAGATGGTCAAGAAACACGTTTTCATCAACCGATTCCTTTTTCTGTAGGTTCTTAGCATTAGCTTATTGCTTTTTTTTTCTTTACTTGTTTTTTTATAAGAGAAATGTTTGTGTGATATGTCAAACTTAATTTTTATGATTCTTTTTTTTTACTAATTTTTTCTTTAAACAAAACTCATTCCTTATCATCAATCGAGCTACGACTTCTAGAGCGAGAACGCATAGAGATATCTTTTTCATAAGTATCATCTTGAGCAATTTCAAGGTTTTCGTCCTTTTCATCGATAATGTTATCTTCACCATCGCGCTCATCAGATCTTCTTCTTGAGCTAGAACGAGAGCGAGGTGTAGGAGAACGAGAGCGGCTGGGAGAGCGAGAACGGCTATGAGAGCGACCACGATCACGGCGTGCTGGAGAACGAGAACGACTGGGAGAGCGAGAGCGACTGTCTGGAGTACGAGAGCGATCACGACGACGAGAGGAGCGACGAGGAGATCTGCTACGATCACGAGAAGATTTTCTTCTGCTACGTCCCTAACAAAGTAATTTTTTTTTAGGTTTAGGACATTACTGAATCCAGTGGCAACAACGAGCCGAAAAAAAATAAAAAATAACACCTACAGCCTCTTCTAGAATAACACGTGAGCCATTCAACTTTTCATTGTCCAATTCTCTCAATGCATATTTCATGTCGTCACGACGAGCAAATTCGACAACACTGGCAAACGAATATGCTTATTAGAGCTGACTTGCTTAAGTAAATGCTTATTTGGGACTTACCCTTCACCGTCGCGGTCTTTGAGGATATCAGCAAATGTAACACGACCAGCCTTACGCATAAAGTCTTTGAGATCCTTTAGAGTAACAAGAAGATATCAGAGATGGATTTAGTTTCACGAAGCATGACACATGTTTTGAAAAGAAAGGAAAAGGGAGAGAACCAAGAATCACTCTTTTCTTTGATCATTGCAAAGAAAAGCAGAGCAATTGGTAGTAACACAGTCGGAGTCAACATAAGATAAAAAATGAATGGACAAACCCAAGTTGTACCAGACCCAAAACCGGGGGGTTTATATCGCCCTCATGTTTCTTCAAAAGCGCCAGCAAATTCTAAGAGAAGAAAGAAAAATAAAAAAAAAACAGGATAAAGAGATAGGAAAAAAGTGCACACGTATGTATAGACTGTATTTATACATGAATGCGTGCTGCGTGTTTGCCTATTCTCTTTCTTGTTCTTTTCTTTTTTTCTTCCTAAAAATAGAACAAGCTACGTACTTTTTTTTTTTTGCTCAAGAAGACATTGAGAGGCATATGGAGGGGGAAGAAGAGAAAATGGAAAATACATAGCCTAAGAGCAGCATAGTAAAAGAGAAGAATGCTTTACCTGCCAAGTAGTCTTTGAGGGGATGTTCTTGACAATGATACGGTTGGTGTCTCGGCTACAAATTGATTATACATTAAAAACATGTTTTTGATTCTCTCAAGTGTGTACTTACACTTCAGAACGCTCAGTACGACGACGGCTCATTGCAAGTTCAACAATAATTCTATTGATATCATCAGTTTTGCTATCCTTTTTTTTTCTTCTCTCTCTCTCTCTGTCCAATTCTGATGTTCTACCTTTGGCCCAAAAACTTGGTGTCGTGGATATCATGAACGGCGTCTTCAGCATCAATTTTGTCTTGAAACTCAACAAAGCCAAATCCACTCTTAACTGTGACGTCTAGAATTCTACCATATTCCTTGAAAAGGTCTTCAAGGTCTCGTCTGCTGGCATCGCGGGGAAGACGTCCAATATAAACTCTGTGTCCGCCCATTCTAAAGTTGGAAATATATAGCTAAAAGGAAAATAAGAAAAAAAAAGAGAGAGAAAAAGTTGTAAAACCAAAACCAAACGTTGACATTATTTAACGTAAAGTATATACAAAGTCACGTTTCAAGTGAACACTATTTCCGAAAATTATTGGGGCACACATTTAGCTGAAGAAAGTTAAAGCTTGTTTCATCTTATCATCTGTATTACTTTGTTATTTGCGTACAAGTTAAACTAGATGATGTTCATAGTTTTGTATTGTTAAAAGCGAAAATGACTTGTCATTGGGCTTTTCGTTTTTTTTTAATAAACAATTCTACTGTTGTCAGACATCTACTTGTTTTCAAACACAATATGTCTTGCCAGAAAGCGATATTCATCTCTCTGTGGGGACGTGCTAACCAGTAAAACTACGTAATTTGGCTTCGAAATGCCTCATAATGGAAGCACTGTTTGAATTAGCGAAAGAAGAGGTCAAGCAATTAACCATGGCCATGAAATAAGACCTAATTTTGCTTCTTTACATCTGCAAGCACCTGATAAATGACTCAAGTAACAAGAACAAGTTCATGCACCATCACATTATCAGTACCTTGGCTTTTGCAAGTTCTTCAAAAGCAAAAACAAAGATACCAAAAAAAAAAAGGGGCCCAATGTGCATATCATCAGTTGTGAATGCTCTTGCCAATTCATGTTATGTGCAAGCAACCTAAGAGTAAAACCATTAAAATATACCCAATTAGTTAAAGGCATCTTGAGTGATTAAGGCTCAGCCTTATCGCTCCTGCTTGTTTATTCGTCTCTGTGCTTTTGCACATTCAAACTCAAAATCGATATAAAACATAATATACAGTGTTTCAGCTATACATTTCAGTAAACCAGAAACAAACACACCAGCCCAAACGCCAACAATTCCATAATTACAGCTAGTGGCCATGTAAATGCCAAAAGGAAGCCCTGCTAGATAATAGGTAGTGATATTGAATGCGGCAACTATATACTGTTTGCCAAAAGCGTTTAGAGTACCTGACAATATAGTACTAATACCCTAAAAAGCATAAAACAACAAAACAAAAACATCAGCCATTGTGTTCTCTTCAGCAAACAAAAGTGATGCATACCATAGTAAGATGGCAAAGACTTCCAATGCCCATTAATTCTTCAATAGCTTTAATCACCTCTTCATCGGTACTGAAGGTGTGTGCAATTGTTGACCGGCTAACAAACAATGCTATCGCATTAAGGACAACCAAGATAGATCCTAAGCATCCTGCTAGTATAATACAGGTCTTGGTCTTTACAGGTTTACTTGCTCCCAAATGATGTCCCACACGTACACTTAAAGCTGTGGCCAGAGAGCTTTGCATATTTAAAAAAACAATTAGTGAACATACATAAAACACAATGGATGAAGGTATCGGCTTCAGACATACATGGGAATCATCAGCATTAAAGTGTTGCATGAAACAATGACAGATTGGGCAGCCAGACTGGTTTGACCAAAAACACCTGCTATAATAGCACATACTTCAAATGCCCAATCAGTAGAAACGCTAAGCATACCAGGAATGCCTTTTTTGAGAAATAAAAAATTAGAGTTGGTCTCGAGATGAATAAAGTTATGGTTCATGATAAGCTTTATTTTATGTTTACCTAGCTTCAAAAATTCACCCCAATTGTGAAATGCTTGCATTGTCGGACCAGGTAAAAATCGCTTGATACGATCCGAGATGCTAAAGACGAGCAACATATAGATTGTTATCAAGAAGACGCCTACACATACTTGATGATAAGCAGCACCAATATATCCCAAATTCAGGTAAGAAAGGAAAAAGTAGTTGGAAGCAACATTGAAAGGAAGCAATGTGAATACAAGGTACATTGTGATTTTCATCTCGCCTATTTTTTTTTTTTATCAACCATCTTAATAAATTAGCTTCGAGTTGCTTTCTTTTCATACTGTACCAAGTCCTTGGAGAAATTTTCTGATGGCCACTGTAGTGAAACTCAGAAATATGTTGGGTATGGCGATAACTATGTATTGGTGTGCCATATAAATCAATTCTGGAGATTGACCCATTGCCAAGAGTATTTTGTCAGAAAAGCACCTATGTTCAAAAGTTAGTGTATACTATGTCAACATGAATCGATATATACACCTACCAAATAACGGTAACGCCAATACCAAAAAGATACATGATAACAAGACCTCTCTGTAAGATGACACCTGCTGTATGTGAATTACTTGCTCCAGTAAATGCTTGAGCCACAAGCGTGTCCATAGCTAAAAAAAAGAAATCAAATAAATGTTGGGCGAAAGTTGTACATAAACAAGAAATACAAACCTGTCAAAACCCCGTATCCTATAGATAAGCCAGTGACAGTGGTAAAGAGACTGCCTAAGCTAACAACTGCCATCACTTGTGGGCCAACCTTGCCAAGAAACCAAACATCAACCACTCGATTACTGACTCCCAACAAGAAAGAGACAAGTAAAGGGATCCAAAACTGGACAATGGCTGCGAACTCTTGACGCACCATACGAGTGTGATGCCAAAGATAGCTTATGTCCTCACCCAAATTGATTTGATCCGTGTTTGGGTACTCAAAAGAAGTATCGTTCGTTACAGGGGAAGGCAAAGAAGAAGAACATGCAGAATCAAGAGATTTGCTTCGGGTATAATAGCCTTCCACCTTTTCTGTCTTTGGTGACAGTAATGAGGTTCTCTCATCTATGTCACTATCACTACGTAACAGATTTTCTCGATTATTTTCCTTCCAAATAGATTTCGGAAGATGGATTAAAGTAGGTACTCGAAACATAATATAAAAGAAAAGAAAACGAGATAAGAAAGACAAGAGATAGCTTGAAAGAGCAACGTTTTATACTATCGGCGATTTACAGTTGCTTTGAAAGGAGACGAAAAAAAAAAAGTGCCTTAAAATGACAGTTGAATGACGCTGCAAGCCTTTTTTTTTTTCTTCTCTTCCAGTCAACAACCTGTTATTGTATTCTGTGTGAAAACAAGGTAGGACACAAGGTTCAACAAAAACAAAACAAAAAGGGTTCGCAGAAACACTTAACCCTGATCGCTCTTTGATGGTAGAGTTAAATAATAACAACAAACAACGCATTCTACAACAAAGAAGGTAAATGTTGACTGAATAAATTGTCAAAAGTCTCACCATATTAAGTATGTGACTTTATCAAAAGAAAGAGAGAACAAAGAGGTACGTCTCCACACTGAACAAAGTAGGCTCAATGTGTCTGTTGAATCACTGACATTAAAGAAGAAAGAGACCTGCTATCTTTTAAAGTATACATCAATGCCTTGTAAAAAAAAAAAAAAAGAGAAGAAATGACGACTTGTGGATTTGGGTGAAACGTGAAGCAAGGATTTTCATCATGAAACACCATGTTTTTCTCAGGCCAAAATGCTCAGTTGACTATAGCTATATATATATTGCCTACTAATATGTACATATATGTTCGATGTGATACGCAAACCAAGAAATTAAATATGCGAAAATCCTCTTCTTTTCTTATCGTATCGTGATCTTCTAAATAAACAAAGAAAAGAAGCGGAACTAGTTAAATCCGAGATAGAGAATGTCACCCAAGCTTCATTTCAAGCAATCTCTGTCTTTCCAGGCAGAGTCTCGTAGATTAAACTTTACTACTCAAGCTGGTTGATGAAAGAGAGAGAGAGAGATTTAGTCAATTGGCCTGTTTGGAGGTGGAAAGAAATCTTTGTTGATACACTCTTTGTAGCGCGTTATTTTTGAGCAGGTGTGACTCTTGTCCAACTAAAAGGCTCTGAAAAAAAAAAAAAAAAGAATGTTGTGCCCTCTTCAACTCAGAATAACCAGAGCTATTATGCCAATGGCAAAGAGCTTTCGTCAACATCGCCAACTGGATGTAAGCCGTTTAGCATTCAGATCTTTCTTCCTTTATTTCTATTGCTCATGTCTTTTTTTTTTTTTGCTAGTATACCTTAGGTTTATGTTTTGTATGCAATGGTTACCATGATTTCGATCTTGAAGGGCAACCAGAACTACTTTTGAAATGCTTTGATTGTCATCGGAATGGTCGGTACAGTTCAAAGTAGTGGGCGAATAGTTTGTTTCCATAGAGACGCCTTTGTACTAATAGTTATACAGTTCATGCTATTTGTTACCAGCTAGACAAAGCTTCCGTTGAGATTGTACAGACATATGATTGGCAGTGCAATGATTGTAAGAGTTGCCTAGTTTGTCAATCCAAAAATGATGAAGTATGTGCATACACTTTACGCTAGATCTATCAATTAAACAAAAAAATGGAATTGCTATAGAGTCACATCGTCATCTGCAATCTCTGTGATAGAGGTTACCATACCTTTTGTTGTAATCCACCTTTAAAATCAATTCCTAAAGGTAAGAAAGAAAAGGAAGAAAAAAAATGCTTTTCGGAGATTTAATTCTGTTTTTTATTATTATTATTCAAGACGATTGGTTTTGCAAAGATTGTACACCTTCTTTGTTTGATTCTTCAGCTTCTTCTCCTGCTCAGCCGTTGACCCCATTATCTGATAGTCATACGCAAAGAGCTACGGCGATTTATCAGCTCAGAAGATCACCTACTCACTCGGCCAAGTTTATTGAGAACACTGTGATGGCCAAGGAAAAGAAGACAATACAAAAGAAGAAACAAAGCAGCGATGGAGCAGATGAGACAAAGCCGACAACACGTCTAGAACCCTTGAAGCTAAAACTAACAGTAGCTGAGTCTTCTGCTACTCCAAGTACTGTCATGAAGCGCAAACGAGGCAGGACCAAGCAGACAGCTGAACAAGCGGAACAGGACGAAGAGTTCTTTCAGACATTTGGTCACAAACTGACGAAAATAGAAGCCAATATAAAACGTGGTACTCCTACTGAAACAGACGTTGTCAAGTACGAAAAGGCGAAGCATAAGGCAGAGGTAAAAGAATGACACATGTCTTTTGATTGTCTTGACTAACAGCAACCATACGATAGAATCTGGCCAATAAGCAGCAAACAAAAGAACAAGACTTTGGAAACCACGACGACGACAGCGACAATGAGGACAATAAGAGTCCTGGACAGCAAACAGACAGTGAAGGCACTAGCTCTATTGATGTGCCTAAAATCAAGCAAATCTTGTTTAACAACTATTTGATCGATACTTGGTATGTTGCACCCTACCCTGAGGAATACAGTCAAAGTTCAACTCTCTATATTTGTGAATTCTGCATGAAGTACATGAAAAGCAGCTTTGTTGCTGATCGACACAAGGCGAAATGCAAAGTCAAGTATCCACCTGGCGATGAGATTTATCGAGATGACAATGTGTCTGTATTTGAAGTGGATGGGCGCAAGAACAAAATCTATTGTCAAAACCTATGCTTGATGGCAAAGATGTTTCTGGACCACAAAACGCTTTATTACGATGTCGAGCCTTTCTTGTTCTACATCATGACCGAAGCGGATGATCAAGGATGTCATTTTGTAGGCTATTTTTCGAAAGAAAAACGGTCAGCCATGAACTATAACGTTTCTTGTATTCTGACAATGCCCATCTTCCAGCGTAAAGGTTATGGTCAGTTTCTGATAGACTTTAGTTATTTACTCTCAAAGAGAGAGAGTAAAGCAGGTTCACCCGAAAGACCTTTATCAGACTTGGGTTTGATTAGTTACCGTAGTTATTGGAAAAACGTCTTGTTTCATGAACTAGAAAATCAAGATGGATCCATTAGTATTGATGGTAAAGTGAAAGGGAAGCATATTTGCTAGTTGCTCAACTAAAGTTTTCATCTAGAACTCAGTCATATCACAAGCCTGACACCAGACGATATTATTTCTACACTAGAGAACAACAACATGATTCACCATAACAAACTCACAAAGCAATATTCACTGGCAATCAACCCTCAAGTCATCAAAACCCATCTGCACAATCTAAAACAGCGCAACTATCTTCAGCTTAAACCAGAAAAGCTCAAATGGACACCCTTTATGCTCTCGCAGGATCGTTTAGCAGCTTTATTGGGACATACAAAGTTAACCATCAAAGATACAGATGAATCAAACGATGTTGATATTGATTAATCATATTCCCCCCCTTGTATTATACAAAACTAAAAAAAAAAAAAGAGAGAAAGGTTATGTACATATTTATACACCTTTCCTTAATTTATTTCAATAAACCACTCTTTTCATGTAACAAAACATAACCCATGCACACACACACACACACACACACACACACACACACACACACACACACACACGTTTTTCATTTTCATTATAATATATAAAAAAAAAGGGCGTATAGCAACTTGAGAGAGTAAGCTCCATTCTGTTAACCATCTCTTTTTATAAATAAAAAGAAAGATAGTATCCGCAATAACTATAACTATGACCAGAAGATGGCATATCTTCAGCGCTCTTGAAACTCAAACTTTGTTCGACCAAGAGATAAAGATAGCACGCTACCAAAGGCAACGTATATGTATGCCCATCGACAGGCACAGCACTTTTTTCATCACAAAAGTAAAAGAAAAAAGAGCCACAATAGTCTGGAGACCTTCCCTAGCGTTATACAGATGTATAGTAGTATTGAATGACAAGCATTCTCGTATGTAATATCAATAGACGCCAAGTGCGGATCTTCTCTGTTGCTATACGCTAAAGAAAAAACAAAACTGACAAGGGGCCCATCCGCCTTGTTTTATACCCCCATTTTTTAACGGAGATTGAATCGTTCTGGCAAGAAGAAAAAAAAATTTTCTTTGGTTTTATCCAATCATTTTTCTAGTTGACATTCGCCCTATGTTTTACGCGTTTGTCACCTATGCGAATTATCACAAAAAAGGAATCCTTACAATTCTCAAGGTACCGAGTCTGTTTTTATAGGTAGCCTTGTCATTTCAGAAAATTGTTACAAAGTTCAACTTTGAGGTTCATGTATTACTATCGACCTATTAAAGGAGAGGATTACACACGTCATTTCAGTAAGCGCCATAGGCAAAACAGTTCTATGCAAAACAATAACAAAGTTGAAGCAAATAGATTTAAAAGGTATATAGCCTTTGAAATCGAGCCTCATGTGAGCACTAAAGAGTAACACTATGCAGCTGTGTCACCAATAGATCGTTTCTTATTTGAAAAAAAAAAGAAGAATCTGATAAACAAATTGATGAAACAAGTGGTTTTTATTTACTTGAATCTGTTTGTTGTTCTACTCTATAAACCTTGTTAAAAGCTCAATATCGCGTATGTTAGCAATGCTACAAGTAACTGAGTATGGTTTAATAAAAGAAAATACTCGTGTTTAAAAAAAGTAAAGCTTATTTCAAAAGATGTTTGCATTTGCTTATGTAAAGCTCAAGATAATCTCAAAAAAATCATGGTAAAATGAGAGAGAGTAAAAAAAATTGCAGAAAGAAAAAAAGCCAAGTAAGAGAGAGAGAGAGAAAAAAAGCCAAGTGGTGATACATGCCAAGAGCAGTAAAGATCTGGTTATAAACAAAAAATGGATTACACAAGAAAAAAAGAAAACATATAAAAACAACCCTGTTTTCCATTCTGGTAATTTAACACACACACGCACCAAAAAAAAAAAAAGACAATGTCAGAAGCAACGCCACTTTTGAATAGACATACACCTACAAAAGCTACAGCATGGCATGCTATACTGCCTTTTTCATTGGCGACATTTGTTGCTGGGTACCTATTGAAGCATGATCCAACCCATACACTTTACTCATCATACATTATTTAGTGCAATGGCAGCTCCCATTGTTGAACTCTTTGCCATATCTTTTTGTTATGAGTAAGGCTAGATTTGATACAATTACAAACAAAGAAATGGACGACTCTGACAATAAAAAACTAGATATTATAAATCAAAATCAGAAAGCTCTGAACTAGATATACCCATTGGCGATTGTGCTATTCCAGAAGTTCAGAAACTTGCATCAGAAGCTCAAGGATTGTACTTTTTTCTTTTATATACAACAAGTAGGCGAGAATTAGAAAAAAGTTAGAACAAGCTGTTAATCAGATCATACTAGGTCTAATAAGTGCTAGTTACTATGGAAGATTGTCTGATCGAAAAGGCCGACGCACTGTATTTATCATTAGTGTCACAGGAGCATGCTTTGCTATGCTTTCATATCTCTTGAAATTCAACTATCCAGAATACTTTGGCACGTCCGTACTGTTCATTGTTGCTACTGTCTATGGTCTCTGTGGTGGTGATACTCTCATTTCTGGTACAGTACAGGCTTATATAGCAGACTGCACATCTCATAGTGCTAGGTAAATAAAAAAAAAGAGCTTATAAAGAGAAAAGAAATTGTTTTCTAACTTTCTTTAGATCAACTATGTTTAGTCATTTAGTTGCAGCTTGTTCCATTAGTTCGGCATTAGGCTCTTATTTATCATCGTATATCATTAGCTCAACAGGCTCCATTCATTATGTTATTTGGATGTCCCTCTTATCGTGCCTTGCCTTTCTGCTCTACATTATTTTCTTCTTGCCTGAATCACATGTGCCTCAAGCCTCTAGCACGTCTATAAAAGAATCCAGCTTGATGCAACAGCTCAATGTATTCTCTTCTCTTCATGTCTTTTCATCGACCAACCACAAGAGAGTGGGTCGCTATGCCTTGCTTTTATGTGCTATTGTTGACTCTTTGCTTGCCTTTATTGCTTTTCCTCCCACGTTACTTTATGCCATGTACAAGTTTGGATGGACAGCTTATGAAGGTGGCATCTACAGTGGACTTGTCAATATTGTTCGTTTCGTCACTACCAGTCTGGTTGTTCCTTACGTATCCCGACAGTTCCATAAGCTGTATCTATTGAAGCAGCAACCAAGTGCAAAGATGGCTTCCGCACCATTAAAGAAAGTACCAGTCAGTAAAGACAACACGATTGAAGAAGATGAAGCCACAACAACAAAATCATTGATCCTGGATGTTTGGATGATCCGTGTATGTTTTGTCTTTGAAGCATTGGGCTTTTTCCTTTTTGCAAGTACCAATTCAAGCAATGGCATTATGATGTCTGGTGTGATTCGAGGATTTGGGACAATAGGTACACCTGCTATTTGTTCTTTTATGTCTAAGCTAGTCGACCCTTCAGAAATAGGTGAGTTGTCTAGCGCTCTATCTATTATTGAATCTATTTCAAGTAAGTTGGTCCCTTTTTTTTTTTGGCTGATACGTATCTAATTGCCTTTTTTTCTAAAAAATATAGATATGGCATCCCAACTCACTTTGACTTTTATCTATGGTGCTTCTGTTGGATCATTGCCCCAACTTGTCTTTTATCTATGTGCTGGAGTTTCCTGTTTGGCTTTTGTTATCACTATGCTCATACGCTACAACACAAGCGAACCTTGCGAGGTCGAACAAGAAGCTTAGCACAACTCATTCACCATTCCAGCAAAACAATCTCCCTTTAGTCTGTACATATATCCATTTTCAAATAAACCAAAAAGATAGGAAAACAACACTATAACTTCTCTTGTTACTTTTTTTAAAAAAAGTTTGGAAAATGGTATAAACATGTTAATTTGGAAAAAGCAAGAAAGACAAGAGAGATTGTCATATAATCATTGGGGGAAAAGACGTGTGTTTCATCAACAGCTTTCTTTTTAACTTTGTAACAAAGAGAGTTTGTAGATACCGATATAGTTGCCACGATATATGACAACAATTGTTTTTAAAATGAACGATATGATTAAATGCAGTTTATATTGTCACAATGAAAATAATGATTATTTTCATTATTCCCAGCCTTAAATTATGGTAGCTATTTCAGTTGATTGTTTTTTTTTCTAAAGATGTTTTGATCCATCTGTCAACTCCCCCTTCAACTTAATTGATATTATTAAGAAAGAAAAGAATAGTCATCCATCAACTGGAAAAAAAATATGCATTATTGCTCCAACAGTTTATCTTAAAAAGCGAACAATTGCCAAACCTATTCTTTTCACCTTTTCTTTGTTCTCTCTTTTTTTTTTTTTTTTTTTTTTTTGCTTACAGTCAACAAATGCCCAATCTTGAAAACGACAGTTTCGAAAGCTCACAAGCTACACTTTATACAAAAGAGATAAAGAAATCATGCCACCATCATTCCAAAGAATCACTTTCAGGTAACATCTCATCCAAACAGGTGCTTCAATGGCTATAAAACATGTAGTTCTAAACAGATTTTGAATGTAGATCCATCTGAACAAAATCCATGGCTCATTGTGGCTGGCACATTTCTAGTCTTGGTTGTTGGATTAGGCTCTCTTCAATCATGGGGTAAGACAATGATGCTCGTTGTTTTGCAGTGACAGATACCTTACTGATAGCAATCATCAATAGGTATAATGCAAAACTACTTTGAACAATACAAAGGGTTTCAAGGCACTCCTAATCTGTCTCTTCAATTGAGTTTTGTTGCTACTATATGTAATATTATCATCAATCTACTTGGTCTTGTAGGCCAAGTACTGTTATCCTTCTTTGAGACAAGAACAGTCCTGTTTGTTTCTATTGTCATTTGTAGTCTGGGGTTGTTTTTGGCTAGCTTTAGTACAGAGGTTTGTTTGAATGGTTACGATTGCATGTATGTCACTAAAAAGGGAAATCTTAGATTTGGCATCTTTATCTTACACAAGGTGTTGTATACGGCATTGGATCTTCCATCATGTTTTATGTAAGATGAACGAATAAGGCATCCATTATTTTCTTGGTCTAATCTTGATACTAGATTGCGCTTTCTGTAGTTCCACAATGGTTTACTAAACATAAGGGAATGGCCTTGGGTATCATTTCCAGCGGCATTAGTATCGGTGGTTTGATCATGCCATTGATTATTGAGCCTCTCAATACTCATTTAGGCGTAGATTGGTAAGGGCAGCTTGAATTGCTAAAAAAAAAAAGAAGATATTGACCATCACGGCATACAGGTGCTATAGAATCATGAGTTTGGTTTGTCTTGTGGTTGGTGTCATTTCATGCCTGTTTTTCAAGACTGCCAAAAAGTCAGTAGACCAAAGCCTAGAAGAACAAGATCAGGAAAAAAGCAAGATTTGTCTGAAGGATATGTTTGACCTTAGTGTAGCCAAAAACTGGCGCTTTCTTTTATGGGTCTTTATTGATATCTTGATGGAGAGTGCTTATAATGTTCCTTACTATTTCCTTCCATGTAAAGCTTATATGACTTGTGAGGATTACACTCTTGTAACTAAAAATACACATGATAGCCTATGCTACATTTTTAGGATTAAGTAGTTCACAAGGAGCACTTGTGTTGTCTATAGGATCTGGTATGAATGCTATTGGTAGAATTGTTTCAGGGTAAAAAAAAAAAGAGATGTGGATTGCTTTTCTTTAAACGACTCACAAGATAGATAGGTTAATTGCAGATGTGTTTGGTCACGTGAATGTCATTATTATCTATTCTGTCATTTCTGGACTTACATCGCTCTTTCTTTGGTCTTATGCTACTACCTTTCATACTTTAATGGCTTTCTCCATCTTGTTCGGTTTCTTTGGTGGTGCATTTATTACATTAAGTAAATAATTGGGGTTTTTTTCAGAGAATATTCAATAGTAACTCACATTTCTACCCTTTCTTAGCTCCAACCATCACACTGTTGGTAACAGGATATGAAAAGTTCGAAACTGGCCTTTCTGTGTTTTTGATATTAACTGTTATCTCCATGTTTGGACCCAACCTTGCAGGTGTGATTGAGGTGTCAGCCCATGCTCAAAAGGAATTTGATAGTTACAAATACTTTACTGGTGCCTGCTATCTTACTGGTGCTGCTCTATTACTTGTATTTAAATTATCTTTAAACCGTAAGCTTTTTGCAAAGATATAAACAGATTTTTTTTCTTCCATTCTTATTGCTCTTGATTATGTGAGGGGGGGAATTTATATCATTTTAATTGGTTCTTTTATTTTTTTTATTTTTTTTTTCTTATTTTCTCTCTTTCTCTTTCCTTATACGTGTTGTTGTCATGACAAAAGATGAGATTGCCCGATTCAAAGCTTTTGAAAGCTATGACTTTGACAAAGACCAAGAATACACTGTGAGTCTGCAGTTCTTTTTTTTGTTTAGTTTTATTTCGTGAGCCTTCCATAGTAATTTTATTAGTCTAAAATTGCCTCTATCCTCAATGAAAATCCAGGAGATCAAGAACAAATTATTAAAAAGGCCAAGTTATTTTACTATACAAGGTAGTCTATATGCAAACAATATCTCCTCCTTTATTTATGTATCAACATCCATCAGACTCATAGACGCTTTTGATGTTCAGCAATATGAACAATGGAAACAACAGTCTGATGAAGGTACGAAAAGAAACAAACAAAAGCGATAGACTAACACATCCAAAGATAAACCTGTTCGATTCTCATTTCAAGAGATTGTAGACATGATTGAGAAAGGCATTGAAATTCCAGGTTAGAGAAAGAGATACACACGCTAGATACGCATAGGCCCTTAAAACATACGTCATTCTTAACTTGTCAGGTATCAAGCAAATACCCAATGTGTTGAATGAAGGCACACCAAGTGAAGCCAAAATGACAGCACGTCCAAAACCGTGGGAAATTGCTCGAGAGCAAACTTAGCTTTATTAAAAAAAAAAAAATTAATATATATATTTGACTGGTATAATAAGGATCTTCTAATGTTTTTTATGGTCGAAATAACTCTGGATCAGGTGTTCCGGGAACAGAGACGGAATAGGTTGATTTTATTTTTGCCTTGAAAGGCAATTGGCTTAATGTCAGAGAGGATGTCGATAGCTTCTTTCGTCTCATCACAATGGTCTTATTGGGTGTATGTTGTTGTTTTCGGTATCTGTTGAGGTATCCTTCTATTCTTAACATACAATGGGTCAGTAGCCAATTTGTGGATTCCAATGTGAGGCCAGAAACGACTTCGATCGCAAGCAATGTAAACCGAAGAAATAAGAAGGAGGAAGTGAAGGTGGTAGTGATGACTGCCAATAACATCAAACACAACATCACCAATAATACAAATGGAGTCAAAATCACACACCCAACTGTAGAGAGAATAGAAAGCCGCATCAACTAAAGCAAAAAAAAATAAAGGAATAAAGAAAGAGATGAAAAATAGAATAGATTTTTTATTTTATTTTATTTTAGGGTTTACCCCTATTTAAGACTGTTTCTTTTTTTTAGACAGCAAATGCATATCACATGTATGGCAAAACCAAGTGAAATACAGAAAAGTGTGTTTGAGAATCATGTACACTCATCATTTTGCTTTACTGATAAAAAGTATGAGTGAACAGTAAGCTAAAGTTTGAGGGAAATGACAACACGATCAATCTGGGGTAATGGATAAATTCATGGAACCAATAGGATGATAGATATGACGTAGACTGAATTTCATGCCAATTGTACACAAGAAAAAAAGGAAATAAAAGTCATGTGAATAAATGATGCGTGTCACTCAAGTCATTCATATGAGAAAAAGAGAGAGAGATTTGCATATGAAATTTTACTGCTCTTTTATTGCTTGTTTACTCTACTTGATGAGTATTTGTTCTTTGGTCAGGTGATCACTTTCTATAAGATAAAAAAGTCATTTAGTGAATTTCTTTCTTGTCAGTTGAAGCGATAACAAACCAATTCTTTAACTTCTCAAGCTTGATATCTGGAAATATCAACCATCCAAACAGATACAGATTAAAAGCCTCACCAATAGCTGCAATGTTCTTTTCTAGCTTTAGTTGTTGAAATGATTGCTTCATAAAGTGAAAAGAAGGAGAATTTGGCTTGAGATAGACCATCTTTTGTATGTGTCAAGAAGATCTGACAATTAGATGCAAGATACCGCCTTATCGTTTGCTGATTTCATTAGCCTCCCCCCTTTTTTTTTCTAGTCAGTGAAAAGAGTATATATATATAAAAAAAAAAAGTAGGTTGAGATCACTTTCTCTTTTCTATTTTCACATGAAATCAAGCCAATAAAGCGTGAATGGAGCACAATACCAGTAACATCAAAAGATGATGCCTAAGCCTCAAGTTGTGGTCAATTTGAACAAGATTGATTCAAGAAGACATATAGGCTGACTGTTTTGTTCAAGTCAGAACAAGACAAGCTCTTTATTCTTCTTCTTGTTACTTTTTAGAAGGGCTGATAGATATGTATTCCAATGTTATAAAATAACCAATTTTAGATAAAATGTTTGAGGTGCCTTTATGCAGGATGCAATGAATGTAAATAAATTATTTTGGTCTGTAGTCTATCTCTTTTGCCTTTTCTTACATTACAAACACTAAGGTTAAGAGGGCATTATCGCATTTTTATTTATTTATCTATAGCCTGTATCTTTGAATCAACAAGACACTCTATCTATTTATGTAAGAGAAGAAGGGCCTTCCCTTAGTACACTTGAATGGCTATACTTCTTGCAGTTACACGCACCGAGAATGCAAAGCTTAAAATTGCAAAATGAATTTTTACTTGTTCACGCATTTCTCCTTTCCCTTTTTTTTTTTTTGTTCTCTATCTATTCTTATTTCTCTCCCTTTTTCCTTGTTGCTTTTTTTTATATATTTTAGTGTGTAAAAAGATAATTGCACCCCCTTTTTTTTTTTTTTTATAACAACAAGTACAGAAAACAATAAAATTAAATGTTTTTGTTATCTAGTTATCATGTTGTAATTTCTACATGTTTCTAAATCAGATTTACCTCCTTAAATATCGGTGAATAAAAAAATAAGAAAAAAGTAGCAGTATGCAATATTGAACATACATCATGTTGGTTTAGATAGAGAGTATAGGACTCATAATAAGTGATAATGCAGTAAGTATGCATGTCTTTTTTTTTTTTAGTTGATTAAAAAAATGTATAAAAAAAGAAAAATACCAATAAATAACATACTTTGTTCTAATTTTTCAACATTACTAAACTATGTGCTGTTTGCCTCACTTTTTTTTATTTTTTTTTCTTTTTTATTGTATTTGGTATGTTCCAACATACCTAACAAAGTGGATGTAAATACAATTATATAATAAAAAGTAAAAAAAAAAAGAGAAATCAACTTGTTGAGAAAATCTAAATAAAATAAAATGCATGTATCAGATTCGACAGAATAGAAATGCACGAAAAAAAAAAGAGAGAGCACAAATGCGAATATCCCTAATTTTTTTTTTATAAAAAAAAAAAAAGAACAAAAACGAAATAAAATCACCAAATATGGTATGTCAAAATCTTACATATCAGGAAATCATAAAGGGGGTTTTTTTTTCTTCAAATTTTGGCGGCATACATGAGCCCAAAAGTATATGCTTATTGATATACTCATATGGCCATAATCATATAAAAATACTAAAAAAAGGTCTATTCTTCCCCCCCTCACTTAAGGAACCTACAGCTTTCTCCTGTAGGAACTTTTTTTGTATGTATAAAAAATAAAAGACTCCTTTTTTTTTATCACAGTGTAATGTACATAAACAGAGAGAGAAAAAAAAAAGCCAATTCGTACATGTAAGCTAACAGAGGTTTTCTGTTCCCCCCCCCTTGGACAAGTAAACATATAAATAAACATCAAGGAATTTCTCTCTCTTTTTTTTTTTTTTTATAAAACGTCAATGACAACTACTCTTTAATTCTCTTTCTTCTTTACAAAAAAAAGCCCCTTTTTTTCTCTCTCTTTTTGTGTATTATCTACCTTTTTTTTTCTTTACTTTAAACCGCCCCCCTTTCTATTGTACTATTCTTTTCTTTATATTTATTTTCGGTAATTAATCTAGTCTACTCTAGTTTGCAAAGTTGTCTCATTTTTTTTTTTTTTTAGAAAAACAAAATGGACCTGAAATATCTCTTGTGCGAACCAGTTTCAAAGCTATCAGTTCAACCCAATCAGATTGAATTGACCAAGCAGCCTCAAACAGTCATTGATTTGGAATGGCCATCCAAGCCTATTTACCCTGCTGTACTACTGACCAGCATAAATGGCATCAAGATCAGCCTACCATGATCATCAGTAGTCCCGGAAGTGTGTGCAGTAGTATCAGTGCCTGCAGCAGTACAAGCTCAACAAAAAGCCAGGATGAAATGAACAATGTCATCTCACCTCATAAGACTAGATATCCTGATGTATCAGGATTGTATAGTTCATATCAATCCAGACGTCGAACTGCAAGTGACGTAAGTCTTACAAGACATCACATGTTTATCTATAGCCATCCCAATCGTAGACCGAGATCAAAGTCTGCTGGAAATAACGAAACAACTCAAGTTCAGACCAGAACACCATGGACACCCTTGGAAGACCATTTACTTCGACAAGGCTATGATCAAGGTCTATCATGGGCAATGATCTCGTCTACTTACTTGCCCCATCGTTCAAGGGGATGTTGCTGGGGTCGCTTCAAGACTCTACAGAACAAGAATATGGTTGATCCTGTTCATTCCCAAATGCGCCATTTTAGAAGACCTTGGAAAGCAATTGACTTTAACAATCGTCCTGATCATAAGCAAGCAAGCTTTTAGATGAATTTTTTTTTTCAGATGGAGGAAGCAAGCTTATATATATTTTTTTTAATTTCAAGATACAATCAACATTGTATAGACTTTATATGCCTTATGCCCTATCCCTATGTCCTCTCTTAAGCCACCTATTGTCTTTTATGCTAGTTATCTTTGCTTTTGGAATACTTTGCCATCAAGGAAAGAAGTGCTCTATTGAATGTTGTCAAACAACATACTTCTTTATCATTTTACTATTGAACTTTACTCTTTTTTTTTTTGTATGTCATTTATTTTATATATAATTCGTATTTCAGCCAGGTAGCTGACCCTTACAACTTTAAAGAGGTACTCCTCTATTTCGTTAATACCCATCTTAAACCCAATAAACAACCATTGATTCTATTCTTGCGGTTTTCTTGTTGTTATATAAAAAAAGACTTTTTTAGGGATTGCATAGAGCAGATTTTTTTAGACTGTTCTTTGCGCCAATACATACAATGGAGGCAAGTATACAATTGTGCATAACACATTACTTCAAGTAAAGCAAATACTATAGCATACATCCCAATCTGTACAAGAGGTTGCTGTCAAAAGCAATAATGGTATATAATCTGAATTCACTTTTGTTACTTGTGATGATTGCTACCACTGTTTCTTTTATTACCATGGCCTTTTTTTTTCTTTCTCAATGATTAAAGCAATGATTGTTTTGTAACTTGTATGATGATTTTGATTAAACAGTTGCTGTAACCAGTTAGTACAGACATGAGCTAAGATGGTTAAACATAGCTATAAGATACAGCCAAGTAACGCTTGGTGTAGTCATTGTAATAGAAAGAGCATCCTATGCCATAGATATTGTACAAGTTGCAGACGAACAGTTTATCTTTAAATGTATAGGCTCAAAGAAAAAGAAAAACAGACCAGGGAAGAGTCTTTTGATATCTTTTTATTCAGAAAATAGAGGAGGAGGAGGAGGAGGAGGAGGGGAAGGCTTTTTGCTTAGTTGTTACTTTGGCCAGAGTAGTAAATTAGATACAAATATAGTGGTTTAAGCAGAGGTAAAGACAGTTGTAGAAACGTATCATGTCTGTGATTTTTATTGTGGACAAGATAGAAAATAGACTTTTTATTTAGGTGAAGAGAAAAAGTGTTAAACACGATAAAAAACTCTTCTTAAGGCAATCTGAGAAGGTATATGGTGGTTCAGATGCGGTAAATACTGTCAAGATACAGTTGAATAGGCACATTTGGAAGCAGAGATGGAAGCAGAAATGGAGACAGAAATAGAGACAGAAGCAGGGACCCAGCAAGGCATCAGTAAAGGCATCAGTAAAGGCAAGTCTTGAGTTGTTTAGTAATAGAGTCACCTCCAACAACAAAGCAAGACAACAAAGGTAAGAACGCAGAGGGTAAGCCTTCCTTGACTTACTTTTTTGAATAAGCCAAAGAAGACTTAGTTCTGTTCGCACTATCCCAAATCCTTAGCAAACCCCATACCAGTCAACTAACGAGGAATAGTACAAGTATGTCTGTACCCGCTTCCTCTGCCCAGATCCCTACAGGACACGCTCATAGTGTTAACAGATCAGGCGGCGTAATTGCCCTCAGTCATTCCGACTTCAGTCCCAATACTAGAAAACGAGAGGTCGTTCGCGAAAATGGACTAGATTCCGGTCGTAGGTCACTTTATATAGGATCAGGAAAGGCAGCATCAGTCTTTGTCCTTACCCCCCGTCAAGCTTGAAGTAGAGGCAGAAGCACCAAGAGAAAAAGAGAAAAAGAGAAAAAGAGAGAGCAGAGAGAGCAGAGAGAACGCGTAAAAAGGATTTGTAGAGCTTGAAAGCGTTTGTAGTTTTGTAGTTTTGTATATTTGTATATTTGTATATTTGTATATTTGTAGTTTTGTAGTTTTGTAGTTTTGTAGTTTTGTAGTTTTGTAGATGGAAAGACACGCGTATTTTCTTCTTTTTTTGTAGATAACGTTTTTTGCTCTTGGTGCAATAATAGACTTGCGTAGATTGCAGATTTTTAGGCTATGCACGACAAAGCAAGTTAGATAACAGCATTATTAAAGAAGAGTATTTTGTTACTTGCCTTTGAGGTTGCCTGAGTGACAAAGTGTCGAGATGTAGCTGAGATGACTTTGATAAAGAGAGAGAGAAAAAAAAGAGGGAGAAAATGATCATTACGTTCTGTTTACTTTAAATACGCGCTAAAAAAACAATCATCCAATCAGAGACGGGCATCTCTATCGTATCTATCCCATCAGTAAACAAAAAAGCATGTGAAAACTATTAAAACCAGTAAATTAGAGGGTGCTAAAAAGTAAACAAACTTAGAGATGTCATGCTATTTTATGCCGACATGAGCTCTCCTTTATTTCTTGTCATGACAGCCAAACTCCTCTTGAATTCATCGTGATACTTGTTTAACAAGCTAGATAACATTCAAAACAACTCCTAAAAGCTCACAAAATTCAATTTAGTATATCCCCATCTTAACAGGTTTGCTCAAACTGGATCAAATCTTAAACCAAGAGATGATACTGTTGGTCTGTCTTGGTCATTACACAAAATAATCAACTGGAGACCATTACAAGAAGTACTGTAAACATTCAATGCTGTTTCCTCATTGTTTTAAGATAAGCGATTACTATCGTCTGAGCAAATGATTTCACTTGCACTCATTTGGATTGAAAAGGCTACATAAAATTCATCAGAAGCTATTAGACATAGCTTTTTAGCACTAGAAGTATAATAAAACCACTCGCTCCTTTTTGTTGGAAATTAGAAATAGTTATACCATCACTCCATTCCCTGTCATTTTGCTCTTTCTTTCCTCAGCAGCTGATGATTCATGGCTGAACTATGAATCTATAACCAAAGGCTACTTGCCCTATGATAATGCTTGAAAACGAAATCCTCCTACTCGTTAAACTAACAATGGCTGAGATACATTTCAGACTTGTGTATTGTTTTTTTTTTAGTAAACTTTTGACAACAATTCTTTTTTTTTTTTTGAAAGAAAAGAAATGTGTGGTCTTCTTTTATTATAAACCCTAAGAAACATAAACTGTTTAGTCTCCCTGGTAACATCTATCATTTCTCTAGTACGAGAAAGAAGGTGCCAGCCAAAAGTTCCTTAGGAGTGATTAAAGTATTCACTCTTGAATTTTTTTTTCTCTTGAACAAACTTGTCTTTCTTTTCGCCGGATAAGTGAGTGCACTTGTATAATGTATGATGTCGGATATCTTTATGCTTTAACAAAGACAGCTGAAGCGTGCTTTTTTCTTTTGAAAAAAAAATATATGTCTTCAAAGAGAAAAAGTAGTGATCGTGTAACATTGTAAACAAATAAGCTGTAAAGGAAAAAAAAATGTGTCTTGGAGCAATCCCTTTAATTTTATTTGTAATTGAACACAGAAAAAAAAAGGTGTGTTGTATCCTTCATTATGATCCTAGGAATAGGAGTTGATATTTTGCATTTGCCTCGTATCACGGCCCTTATATCCAGAAGAGGCCAGGACGTGCTAGCCCGTCGAATATTAAGTCAGAAAGAACTTGTGCAATTCGAGCAATTGCAAGATCTGGATCAGAAAGGGCGTGAGTCTTATCTTAGTGCAAGGTAGATGTCGATCTCTTCTTTGGTAGCAGAAGTTTAACAAAGCAGTTTAGATGGTGTATCAAAGAGGCTGCCTATAAGGCATTGTATCCTCATCACCGTCTTGAATGGAAACAGGTGACAGTGATCAAAAAAGCAGGCAAGTAAAAGCGCGTGTATAATATAAATAGAGATATGCTAAACGAGTATTCTTTTTTTTAGGCAAGCCTGAATTAGAGTTTTTAAATAGCAAACTTTATGGAATACAAAAAGCGCATGTATCGATGTCACATGATGGCGAATATACTATTGCTCAAGTATTACTAGAAGGCTGAGTATACCATTCTATTGCACACTTGAAAGATCAGCATAACAATAAGTTGCCACTAGCAAGATATGCTAATTGCACAATTATATTTATTTCTATGTGAAAAAAAGAGACATTGCTTTATCGTTCTTGACTTTAGAATGCTTCGATACTATCTACTTGTGTGATCAACCAAGCCCTTTCGTTATCTTGACCATGAAGAAGAAAAAAAATAGGGCAAACAATGCACTGATCAGTAACTGATTTTGAAAAAAGTGCGAGAGTAGATTAGTTTGTTTGTTTTTCTCGGGACAAATAAGATAAAGTGTCTGCTCAAGATAAGTCAATGGGTATCTAAAGAAGATAGATTTGTTCAGAAAAGGAATACCATCTTCATGGAGCACCATATTTTTAAGTCAAACAGTGTCCATTGCGTTCTGTTACCAATAGTATTATCACTAGAAAGAACAGAGTAGAAATGGTATTCTAATATTTTAAAAGAGAGACTTTAGAATAAGCCATAAACTGCTCCTTTACTTCTAAGAAAAGAATTGACTAAGCTCTTTACACAATCAAGTGCATTTTCTGGCTCGGTTCAGAAGCTTATTAAGAAACGGTATAATGATGAGGGGGGGGAATGCTCAGACTCTCTTATACCAGAGTCACTTTGTAACCATTTCTCTTTCTTGTTATATGTAGATGCCTTGCTCAAATTCTTTAGTAGATGCAATGACCTCAAACGAGTAAACGAAGGCTGTTGATGCATTACAAACTAGGGAGTCGACGATCAAATTTGTTATTTCTGGATCGCTTAACAATACCCTTTGCTACACTAGATTCCCTTTCCAGGCTTCCATTTTAAGAGTGGGTCAGAACTCATTGTATATAAAACAAGCCTTTTTTTTAAAAAAAGAAACTCGGCAACCTTTTAATTGAAAACAAGGATTTGTTGCCATCATCTTCACTGACAGTATCGCCACTGTTCTTGAGGGAGCTAAATAGTTAATTCGGTAGATCGGAAGACAGTCAAGGAAGGGGAGGAAGAAGCAGCTGCAAAAAAAAGTTACGAGCAACATCATGTAAACACCATATTAGAAGATGGCAAGTAATCAATAGGCAAGAAAAAAAAACATCAGCAGGAACTGTTCTTGGTTGCTATTTTGGCTTCGTTACTGACTGCTTTGGATGTCATTTGATTAACAAATAAAAAAATAGCTCAAAAAAAAAAAACCTCCCATTTGCCTTACAATGGATGGCGCTTTCTTACATACGTCTTGGATCAGCTTTGAAAGGCTAATTGTCAATCAAGGACATGGATCTGTAGACAATCCATTGTATTCTCCTGGTCTTGCTGAATAAACTTGGGTCTCTGCTTGAGATTACATATGGGATAGATTGTTGGAGGAAGAAGCCCTAACTTTGAAAACAGCCAATGTTCGTACTAGTGTCAATGCAAAAAGAAAGAAACCTTTATGGATTTCGTCAATACTCTATTAAAGGCAAAAGCATACTTGTACACACAAAAAAGCTCACCAAGCATATACAGTTTTGTAATTGAATCACTTATGATGCTCTGTTGCAAGTAACGCAGTCTTCATTTCTGGTAATTTAAGATTATTATTTTTTTTTTTTAGTGGGCAATCTATTTCCGGAAATGGTGTATATAAAATGATGTTTAGAGTTTCGTATTTCCGCTATTGGCTTGTATTTTTCTTTTCCGAAGATTGGCTTTAAACTCTATTGATTGGCTAAGGCAAAGCCGCCAACTGGTGCACTTGTTTATTCCTATTTTTAACTCGAGTTACCGAACCTAATTAGGTCAATTTGCGTTCCTTCTTTATTAGCTGCCCTGCGTTTTTCATGTCTTTTTTCAGTGAGTGTTCTTGTTGGTTTATATTTTATTTTATTTTCTCTTTTTTTTCTCTCCTCTTTATTCTTCCTCCTCTTTTTTTTTTCTTTTTCTTCTTTTCTCTCTCTTATATCATCTGAATGTGTGTGTACTTTAGCTTGATGCGTCTCATTTAATCATATCCATTATATCCATAGAATTATACCAATAGAAAATGAGTCAGCTTTCACCGACAATCACATCCTCTCCAACCTCTACAAAACCTACACTTCTTTGCTCAAAATGCGATTTGCCTCTTGGAGAACAGCTCGTAAGAGCTCTAGATAACGCCTTCCACCCTGAATGTTTTACTTGCTGGGTAAGGCTAAACATAATGCACAAACTGCCATAAACTAACTCAATTCAGGACTGTAACGTACCAGTTGCCTCAAGATACTTGCCGCATCCTACAGAGCCAGGACAACCTCTATGCGAACGAGATTACTTTAAACGACTAGACCTTGTTTGTGCACAATGCGATGAACCCTTGCGTGGAACGTATATTATTGCTCTTGACAAAAAGTATCATACCAACCACTTCAACTGTAGCGACTGTTCTACTGTATTTGGACCTGAAGATTCTTACTATGAGCACGATTCTAAAGTTTACTGTCATTTTCATTATTCTACTCGGTTTGCCGTATCTTGCGCTGGCTGCGATATGTCAATATTAAAACAATACGTTGAAATTGAAAGAAACGATGCTGTCGATCATTGGCATCCAGAGTGTTACATGATCCAAAAGGTCTATATTTAGCATGATGATTTTTTATTTTTTACCCAGCAAACTGATTGTTATATGACTATAGTTTTGGAATGTCAAAATTGCCTATCCTACATTAAGAGAAAACGAATCTATTGTATCGGGAGGTATGGTTTTTTTTTAGCTTTTGTTCTACACACGTTATTGTTATTTACGATGTATTTGATTTTAGCACCTAAGCCTCAAGCACCTTTGGAACTGCTAAAAGTACAAAAAGAAACCGAGGAAAAAGTAGTTGGTATATGGTCTGTTCTATCTGCATTTGAAGGTAAAGTAGAAGTAAAAAAGAGTCTGGAAATAAGCTTTTGCTAACCTTTCATTCAGAATCGTCTGCTGTTTGTATATCCGAAATGCTATTGCACGTCTCTAATGGCGCCTATATTGAAAGTATATGCTTGTCAGAACGATTTCTAGTGCATGTAGAAGCACTCTTTGCTGGGATAGACAAAATTCAAAGCATATATCTGGAATATAAGCAAACAGGTAACTCTTCAATTCTTTGTATACAATCTTCTTGTTGATCCAAGCCCATGTTGAATAGAATTCAAATATACCAGAGAAGCCAAAATGCTATGTAAGAAAATCATAAACTTCTTTTCTTTGCTCTCGAGAACAGGCGACATAGAATCAAAAAAGTTGGGAAGCACACAGGAATTATTGTCATTGGTTACAGGTCTTGCTCACTATCTAAAAATCTTGATCCGACTTGCATTGGCATCGGCTCTACGTCTTGTAAGCGAGTAACACGAAACTTTCTTTATGTCTGTATTCACATGTTGCTTTCTATAGGAGATTACGCTCGGAAAACCTATTTGTGTTTCACGCTTGCTTGCCAAGCTCATGGAAATTCCTGGAAAAGAAAGACACAGTCGAGACAGTCAACGATTAATTAAGCCAAAGAATACAGACTATTGCCAATCATGTGGAGTGACTATTGAAGACCAATGTATGAGATATGGCGATTATCGATGGCATATGGGGTGCTTCAAATGTAGACAATGTTCACGCCAACTTGCTTCAAACGAATGTGCTGTTTTCAACTCAGCTTCTTGTACGGTTCATTGCCTTGAATGTACTGGATTGAGTAGAAACGATTCGACTCCCTTTGAGTATATTACGAAATTAAATCAGTACAGCTTCTTACTCCGTATTGCACTCAGCCGTCTTTGTAACTTGCTTCAGATCACAGGTAAGTAGATGTTATTTTTAATTTTTCGAGTAATACTTACTTTTTGTATGTTTTCTATTTTTATTTTTGGCTACGTTCCTGAACTTTTTCCCTTTCTTTTTTTTTTCTCTCTCTTTTTTTTTTTTCTTTTTGCCTCTCTCTCTCTCTCTTTTTTGGAACTTTATGACAGACAATCAGCTATCGTCTGTAGACTACTCAACAAAGCTCAAGTCGCCCAATACAATACTTAAGGATGCCAATGCGAATGTACAGCTATCACCTTCGGCTGAGAAACAGTTGACATTGATGACTGACGAGCGCATACAAGGCATTGATGTATTTCCCACAGAAATTGTAGACGCCAAGGTAGCGGTCTCTTCAACCTCCAAACTCGACCGAAAGATGTCACGGTCATTCAAATCGGCCAATAAGCGTTCAACTATTCTTGGTAACGCTGATTTGACTGCATCGCTTCGGTCACAAACAGATACCTCAAATTCTCCTGTCAACCGCAACATCACCCCTCCCACACGCATGGATAGCTTACAAAGACATGCAAACCAGCAAAAGGAATTACCTACTCTATCAATCTCACAGCACAACACTACACGCCACAAACCAACACGCAGTGTTGGCTTGGACGATTTACCTCAGATGGTAGCCGAGGCAGTATCTTCGAGAAAACCGGCCAGCAATAATATACAACAGAACATACACATCACAACAAGTCCTTCTGGACAGCCACGCATCTATCTATCTGAACTATCAGCACTTCAATACATGATCATTCGCTATGTCGCTGTTGTTCAGATTGAGGAATATGTAAAGACTTCATTTTCTTCTGGCGAGCTACTCAACTTGATCGAAACAAAAAAATCCTCGATCTGGGGAAAGTTCTTTCCTTTTAAGAAACAAAAAAGTCACATGCCTAAAGCAAAAGAAGAAGGCACGTTTGGCGTACCGTTGGATCTTTTGACTGAAAGAACAGGCGTGGAATCCAATCTAGGCTCTGGACATTCTCCTGTCAAATTGGCAGCATTTA
The DNA here is from genome assembly GCA_025331445.1 of Blakeslea trispora. NCBI lineage: Eukaryota > Fungi > Mucoromycota > Mucoromycetes > Mucorales > Choanephoraceae > Blakeslea > Blakeslea trispora. The sequence goes on along the minus strand of JAIWNE010000001.1, from coordinate 244,555 downwards.
TTGATGACTCCATTACTGCCATGCGCCAAATGGATATGACGGTTGAAGGCGTATTCAGAAAAAACGGTAATATCAGACGACTCAAGGAATTGACTGAAGCGCTTGATCGCAATCCAAACGATGTAGACCTAAGTCAAGAGAATGTAGTCCAAGTAGCTGCCTTGCTCAAGAAGTTCCTTCGTGACTTACCTGACCCTTTGATGACACATCGTCTGCACCCATTATTCATGGCCATTGAAAGTAAGACATTTTCCCTCCGTACTGTATGTTTACTCACCCTCTTTCTTTTATAGGAATAGAAGATGCTTCGGAACGCAAGAGAGCATTGCACTTGGCATGCTGCATGCTTCCTCGATGCAATAGAGCTACAATGGAGGTGTTGTTTGTGTTTTTTAGATGGGTAGCTTCTTTCTCTCATGTCACTGGCAATGTTGGCAGTCGAATGGACATACCCAACCTTGCTCGCGTCATTGCTCCCAACATTTTGACGGCTAATCACAAAGATCCACTCAAGGATGATTCTTTTGCATCTATTCGAATTGTAGAAGTATTGTTGGAATCATACGAAGAGTTTTGCTTGGTAAATTATCATTGGCTATATGTTTAAAAAAAAAGGGGGACTTATATCAAATAACAATAGGTGCCTGATGATCTGGAGCTTTTCTTGGAAGATCCAAATTTGAGTGAAGTAGACATATCACCCAAAGAATTTTTGAAACGAGTAGAGCAAACTGTGAGGCTCAAACATAATCCAAATGGAACAAGTACTTGCTCCAAGTTGAGTTTACAATCGACAGCACAAGAAAATGGGAGACTGTTTGATAACACGATAGCAGATGGCCGTCCACACCCACCTACTTCGATTTATGCACAACAGCAATTTTTGCCTTATGCTAATCATCATCCAAACTCAGATTTTGTTCCTCAACAAATGAACATGAGGTACCATCAAAACAATCCTGTTCCACCTCCTCGTCGTATGGATAGTCATGAATCATTTGCTTCTCATCATCTACAGCCTTACGATACAGTACATTCATCTCCAAAACATAGATACGTTCCTCATTACCAACAGCAGCCACTCAATCCACCTCATCCTACACCTACTACTTCTAATGCCATCTCTACTCCCTCACATTAGTTCCATGTACAAAAAAAAAGAGCAAAAAAAGATATATCATACCATAAACTGTATGCGCTTCCTCTTATACACATACATTCCATCACATATATCTTTATTTCTTTTCCTTATTATATATATATATATTATATTTCTTATTCCTTATAGATATACTTTCATGGTTTGAAAATAGACACTAAAGTAAAACGAATAAAAGCTTTATTTGAAAACACAAGATGAACCATCTGCATGCGCTTTTCTTTATTTAGTATGCGTAAGCAAGTTTGGCCCTACAAGCTATACCTGTAATAGAGAGGCTCTGAGTGCAGTGTATCAATATAAGATTGAGACAACTGAGCAGTAATGTTAAATTCAGAAAAAAGACTTTACATTTTTTTTGGCAGTGTCACACAATTTCGAAATAATCTTTGTGTCTTTGTACGTATAATTCGAGCTTTTTGATCAAATATGTCTGAATTAGTCTTTTCATAGTTATTTAATTTACAGATTTATTTACAGAGATAAAAGGAAGATTAGAATTCAGGGAACTTATCTTTATGAGGGTCTTGTTGTGGAATACCATAAGGCTGGAACTCTTCTGGATACTTGTCAAAATTACTAGCATCACCTTCGCCTTTAAGATGAGGAATATGTGGTGGCTTGATCTTTCTTTGCAAAAGTTTCTCAAAATCAAGAGATGCAAACCATTTATGTTCGCGGATATCTAGCCAACCTCGTTTAAGATTGCCAAATCGCTGTGATAAGTCAGTAGTCAGTAAGTGTTGTAACAGATCTTTTGCCGTAGAGTCAATAGAAGAGGGATATGTAGGTGGTGTAGTCAAGATCTTTTCATATAGCCTGAATTGGTTGTCATCATAATAGGGTGGATGTCTAGACAAACAAGTAAGTATGGCCAAGTACTACTAATCCAATATACTTTGTGATTAATTTTACCCTGCAAGCATTTCAAAAATGAGAACACCAAATGCCCAATAATCGGCAGCTTTACCATATCCTTTTGTCTGAATGATTTCGGGAGCCAAATAGTCTGGTGTGCCACAGAGTGTCCAGGTGATATCTGGGACTTTTTTAGCAAACCCAAAGTCAGTGATTTTTATATGTCCATGCACATCTAGAAGAAGATTTTCAGGCTTCAAGTCTCGGTATACAATGTCCTTGCTATGCAGATATGACAAGGCCAACAAGACTTCACCAGCATAAAACCTGGCTACTTCATTAGAAAATTTCTATCGAGTGATATAACAAAAAAAAAATGATTAGAAAAAAAAAAGAGTCTTGTTTTATAGTTTTGTTGGTTCCAACCTTTGACTTTCGAAGTACAGTAAAAAGTTCACCTCCAGGCACAAAGTCCATGACCATATAAAGATTTGCAGAATCTTGAAAACTACCCCATAAATTCACAACAAATGGGTGTTGAATGCTATTTAAGATAGCTCGTTCATTGTTTGTATGTTCTACTTGTTTTAACTTCACAATTTCTGTTTTCTTGAGTACTTTGAGAGCATAATATCGATGATTGATTTTGGACTGAATGAGGTGTACTCGGCCAAATGAACCTGTACCAAGAGTTCTTTGAATGTCAAAATTTTCTAACTTCAATTGACAGCGTGGGCGTGTAACATCGGAATCATTAAGGCTTTGCTGATCATTTGAATGCTTTCCTGGCTGTTCTTGGGAGCTGTTTTCTTGTATAAATGAACCACCTGGTGTTGCTGGTGGTGTTGAAGGCAATTGTTCTGGGTAAAAAGGTGCTATGAATTGTTTTAGTTTGATTGACGTCAACATGAATTAAAAAAAAAGAGAGAGAGAGAAACTTACTGTATTCAGATCCCGTCTTTGCATCATAATCCTCTCTAGCTTCGGTTGAATTGTTGGAAAGCTTCGAGTTGCGATTGTGTTGACTGGATGAATTGGTAGTGGTAGAGATGACACTGGCATTTTCTTGGATGGGCTCGGTCTGAGTTGGTGGCACTACAAGATAAGCATGTAAGATGGAAGCTGCAAAATGGCTTTTATTACCCAATTCGCTCACCTGGTAGAGGCTCTACATAATCGTCGTTTTTGTCATCTTTGTATCCAAATACATGGTTTGATATAGCGTTAGTCATTGCATGGAATTTCTGATGGTGGTTCTCAGGGCTACTGGTACTGCCAGACTTACGGCTCGGGTGTCGATGAAAGGAAAGTCTTGGCTTGGCTTTATCTACAAGTTTGTTCAAGATAGTTGGCATAGTAGGTGATGAAAGAAAGAAAAAAGAAAGAGATTAATTGTAGACACTTTATAATGAAGCTCATTTCTATTCAACTGAAACTCAAAAAGGCTGTGTGTGAATAGAGTTTCGGTTTTTGAATTAATAGACTAAATAAGTTTGCATTAACAAAGAAGGGTTTATATATGATGTCTGCTCATTGATTTATGTCATTAGGTTGTATATGCCTTCCCTTGTTTTTATTTGCTACGATCTTGCAGTCTTCTACTCAATTTGATTGTTGCACAATGGCCTAGAGCTTATTTTTCTGTATTTTTGAAGGCGATATTGCCATGACAAAACTTAAACTGGACAAAGCTATGTCGTTTTTGATATCGTCTATGGCATTATGTCATTGCAAAAACTCAGCTAAGAGTCTATTGGTTGTCTGTTTCCAATAGACATTTCACAGTGAATGATCTGCAGACTTGGCCCTTATTGGATTATGTCAATTGGTTGTAAGGATGCTTAAATGAACAAACTATTCCAGAAGTTCTTCTCCTTAATAAAGTACACATGGACAAGAAACCAATACAAGAGTTGCAGCATTGATGGTGCTCTTCAGGTAAGTCGTGCGTTTAAATTATTCGGTCATGAAATACATAGTCAGTCACTACTCTCTTGTTGAACAGGGGATTTTCCTTCCACTTAGTCGCTTTTTTTTATCACTTCAAAATTATCTTTTTTTTTTTCTTTTTCTCTCAAATTCTGACTCCTACTGTTATCAGATCAAGCGTTCAAATTCTATTTTAAAGGCCATCAGCGTTATCATGTCAAGTCAGCTAAAAAGCGTATATCTTATGGACTGGTAGAGGCTATGAAAGAATAGTTTCTGCCAGACTACTAAGGTTAGGAAGAAAAATAGGGGCGTATTTGAGATAGGCATATTTTATCATTCATTGGACCATCTCTTATCAGGAAAAAGTGAATTATTTGACTATATCTTCAAAAAAAATACGGCAGTAAACCAGATTTGATTTTCTTTTTACTTCTTAGTTATAGGCTAAGGCTAGTAAAGCGCCAGAAAGAAGGAGGCAATGCTCAATGTACATAACTTGCATCTCTATCGCTTAGACAAAAGTAATGGTTTGAAATATACTCCTTTTCGCCTGAGTTGCTTTAAAAGAAAGATGAGCTTGACTATCAATGTCACATGTAAGACCAGAGTTATCTTGTCAATGTTTGTTATATTCACTGTCAAATGGTAAGAAAGGATTGAAATGAAATCACTCCATGAATCAGATAAAAATGCTAAAAGAAAACACACAGAATGGATCGATGTTTTCTTTACCAAAAGATGGGGGGGGGAGGGTTTGCTTAATATCCCTACAAAGGTTTGTCCTTTTTCTTTTTGATTTTCTGATAGCGATTCTTTTTACATTTCAAGGCTACGCCTATCCAGTCAAGGAAGTATATTTTTTTAGCTGATACATAGTTCATTTATTTGATACGGAATAGCTACCAATCATTTGTAACTGCCTGTAAGCGAGCCTTCTTGATGTTTGTTCTGTACTTGTATCGTAACATCAATAGCATTAGCGATACAAATACCAATCACACAAACTTTAATATCTATATCTGACTGTTTCACTTATCATGAACTGTTTGACCTTAATCATTACACATGCATCGCCATTTCAATGATATGTTTGATTAATTCCCTATAGAGAATGGATTTGGTTTGAAAAGTGACAGAATGAACCCATAAGATGAATATCTGGTATGGTATCAGAAAGAACAGAATCAAAAATAAGTTGCTAAGAATTGTTTAGCTGCAATTTTCTTTACTCACTCCTATGAAGGAAGCACATAGATGTGTTTGCCTTAACAGGCTTGATTCAACCAAAAATTTCTGGTAAATTCTTAGATGTAAGGTGAAAGGAGATGTACTTTAATAAAAGGAGGTTTTAAGAATCAATATGATTAAAGCTTACAAAGCGTCAGTTAAAGCGATGTCTAAACACTACATCAAAACTTTCAAGACACCCCCCTTTTTTTGACAGACTATTATGTTCAAGACCCAAGACTATCTCAGAAAAGCCCTCGACCTGTCAAAAATAATTGTTTATCCGTGCTCAGCGTACACCTTTAAAAATGAAGATTATTTAGAAGACAGCAAGTAGTTTAGGGATATGGTTATTAATCCAAAAATTCGGCGTTACTTTTTTTTTTTGCTTGAAGCAAAGAAAAGACATTAAACCATTGCATTCTGTCAAACGAATCATTTTGTTGTCTCGGTTCCTTTTTTGTGTGTGTTGATATGAATGAATGCAATTGTATTGCTGTTTGTTATAGTTTTTGAGACTGTTTCTAGTGTTTTCCAGGAACTGTCGGACTCCAAACATTACAATTTGTTCTATTTATTTGTTAAACCATTGATACAGGCACAAAATGGTGTCTACTATTTACATCTCGATGACTTGTCTATAGCCAATATAAAAAAGCATACATATTCTAAATGTATGCACAAAACAAAGGTAAGGAGATGAAATGAGAGAGGGGTCAGACAACAAGAAAGAAAAGGTAGAAGACACGACCTGAATAAACAAAAAGGGCAGCATTGTTGCACATAACATTATTTTATTAAAACAACATATAGTTTGATAGGCAAAAAATATAAGGTATGCATTGGTCAATATAAATAAATGTCGTGCAATCAACATAAATGAAGGACAAACTTACCTCTCTTTCTTCTTTTACATTTATTTATCTCTTTTTCCTCTATTTGTTTATCAAAGCTCACTTTTTTAAGCTTGGTGAAATATACCTTTACATTATCCCCCCCTTCTGTTCTCCTCATAACAAAATAGTAATAAGATGGATACAGTCAAGCCTAAGCGTTTCTCATTTTCAGGCTTTGGTAGCCTAACACGAAGCTTATCGTTCAGCAGTACCAAGAGCAAGGAGGAAGATCCTGGCCTACCTTCACCACCTAGTGAAGAAGAATTAAAAAAGAGCAAAAGAGCTCAAAAATCTAAAAGTCTGTATATAAAATCTTTCAGAAGGTCTACCGGAGACACACCTAAAACAACATTTGACCCCTCAGAGGCAACCCAAACAAACAGTAAAGAAGTAAAAAACGCTATTCGACGATCCCTTTCAGCTGTGCTGTATGCTACTCCGCACTCTTCGAGCGAGAATACAAACAAGTTGGTACCGATCTTGGTGACATCTGATCTTTCAGATTCAGTAGGTGGCATCATGATGAGTGAACCTGGAAAGAGCCAAGAAGAAGTAGTAGAGCAAAAAAAGGACAAAAAGAAAGCTGTTGAATACGACAATACACTTGAGGTGTTTTCAAACAAGCAAAACGATGCAGTAACCATTTTGTGGCAGGGATATGGTTACACTGTACAGTATGATCGCGAGACACCAGAAGTAGCTTCCGAGATATTACACAAGCCAGAGAACGTGACAGATACACCTCAATACTTGCAATCACGTTTTGAAAAAGAAGTTTGGACTTCCTATCGAGGCTTGATTCACCCATTACACCTATTCAAGACAACACAAGAGGAAGAGGTGGTAGACCAAGGTCGATGGGCGGGGCTGAGTGTTTCTGAGTTGAGACGATATTATGACAACTATGGGTCTATGATGTTAAAGATCCGAGAGACTCGAATGATTCAGCAACAAAGACAATACCATTGTCTATCAGATGCAAACAAGGAATGGATTATTATGTCACCTACTGAAGCTGAGCAAAAAGTGAATGAAATGCCTTGATTTAGGAATCTTACATATGAACCACAGACAAAAAAGAAAATATCAAGTGAGAGAAAGAGGAGAAATGATCTAGCTTTTTTGAAGATGGATTTTATTATTTACATGCAATTTATTATGATTTCGCACACTTTGTTTAATAGACTACAAACATACCAGAAGACTCTTATATTATTTTGACAAAATAAAGAGCGCCTACTAATTTGTACATGCTTAAGTTTTTAAAAAAAAAGGTATTCATATTCGGTAATCAACACTTGGACGGATTCTTTTTTGCTGTATAAAGTAAAGCATGTTCAAAATAGCACATTTCAATCTGTTGTTTGGTTTGGAATGCATTTGGGTGGCAAGTATATTTCTTGATACAATAACTATCCAGCTGGTTTTTCAAGGTTTGATAAGAACCAAGAAATAAAAAAAATATGCAAGCTTTTTCTTGTTCCACTTACTTTTGTTGTCATGGAATGCTATACTATACGTTATCTTTACAAACATGTATATTTCTGGGTATGAATACAAGAGTCAATTTTGTTTTTCATTTTAACAATATTGCTAAATCCTTGATGATAGCGAGAAGTATTATCAAGTCTGAATCTTAAAAAGAAAAAGTGAGAACAATGGTATGATTTTCTTTATTTCTTGTGTATAGTAAAGAAAAGAACAGAAAAAAAAAAGAGAGAGAGAGGGAAATGAACTTCTTTTAAAAGTACATGAAGCTAGATCATTAAATGAGGACTGAAAGCGGCCATCACATTAAGGAAACCACCATTCATTTGGTTTGTGAGTTGAGAAGCCATGGCATGACGAATAGCAGGAGCACTTTGTAAAACACAGACATTCAACTTGTCAATATTTTTGTAAAGCTTTTGTACGTCTGTTGCCAACAAAGGCTTCAACATGGGTAATTGATCCAATTGTGCTTGTTTTCCAGTAATGGAGGACAAGGTGGCAATGACTTCAGGTGTGAGTATACTGAGACTTTGAAGAATGGCATCAATATGCTCATTAGCCAAGACAGCTTGCTTCTTACTACCACCAGCTGCACAACATGATTTTGCGACTTTGCCAATCACTTTTTCCAAATTTTCAATTTTTTCTCCAATCAAGGTAGCACCTTCTTGGCCTCTTTCACTTGAAAATCCATCTACCTTTTTTTTGGAGGGTATCTTTTTTTTTAGACATCTAATCGTTTAGATTGTGATTTATAGCTTACTTCTAATCGTACGCTACGAAGTTCTCCAGCAGCAAGTCGCATATTGTCTGTACATTTGCCAACTGCTTCATGGATATCTAGCTTCTTCTCTGCAGTGGCAGTAGACTTTGTAGCAGACTTTGCAGCATGAACTGAAATCAAGTATTAACTAACTGAATCATACAACTTGTTGATTTGTTTACCTGACAAAGCTGAAAATGCAATGAAGATCAATGTAGAAAAGCGCATTGAATTCTTAGCTATATATAAGAAGTAAAGTAAAACAAAAGAAAGAGAGAGAAAGTAAAGAATACATAAAATAGTTCATAGTCTTAAAAGAAGAATATCTATGGAATGAACTGCTTCCAGCTTAAACTTTGTAGAAGGGCATATTTTTGAGAACTGTAACATTCTGGGTTTCAATGGATTGCTAAAGGCCAAAGTGTCACACTGTTGAATCAATATAACAGAACAAAAGCAAAAAAAAAAAACATTCCGGCCTCCAACTTTACTACGTCATAAAGACTTGGTTAAAGTAGGTTGACAACAAGTTGGGGGAGGCAAGATTTACATGTAAGTTAAAAATAGACCATTCAATAATGCTTGTTTAAAAATAACTTGCGCTCTGTCTTTTTTATGTCACAAACAAAGTCGATCGATTGTCTGTAGTATTTAATAGAAAACGAAAGCAACGCCAAATCACACTACAGCTTAATTATCGCAGCTATTGGCTCATAACCAGAAAAGGGAGATACTTTTCATTCACTATCAATGCCACGTGTCTTTGTTCATATTGTCAAAAAGAGAAGAACAAGCCACGTTGAAGATATGCCTTTTGCCAAAATGATGACTGCCTTGCAGACCATCCTATTTAATAAACAATTATGTATGCGACCTATTTATTTTTTTTTATTTGAAAAGTGCAATACTATTTTCCTAAATTGTGCGATACTCTTTTCTAAAAACATACAACACTTTTATTTAAAAGCGCGACAGTTTAGCGACATCATTTTGGCAAAAGGTGTATAAGAAGAAGAGATAAAGAATAAAAGAATAGAAAACTGATAAACGTTGTGTTTAATTGGCAATTAACAGATATTCAATTTCAGAATATACATAAGGAGTAAGTAATACAAGAGATTTGTTTATTAAATGGGGGGGGGGAAGAAGATTCTAGGCACAAAATGATGCGATTTTTAAGGCATTCCGGTCAGATTTATCATTCACGCTAATTTCTCTGAATCATTTAAAGTGACAGAGATAACATCATGGCCATGAAAATTCGAATCAGAGTGATCATGACGATTCGTCTTGGCCGTCATCTTTAGAAGAAGAGGTGTGGCAATGAGGGTAAGAGAGGTTGTAGCTAACAATAGATAATAGACTTCACGCGAGATAATCGACAGTTGTTTAGCTCGAGAGGCCAAGACAAAACCAAACTCAGAAATTTGAGAGAGAGCAACAGCCATGACAGATGATTTATGAATATCAAACCGAAAGAGATAGAGAATAACACAGGTAGCAATATACTTGAACCCAATCACGCCACCAGCCAAAGTCAACAGGACCATGACTTCTGATGCAAGAAAGGAAGGATAGATATGTAGACCGATGGAAGCAAAGAACAAACTGGCAAACAGATCTCGAACAGGCTCGATGACTGCAATCGAGGTCTCAAACATACCTTTACGAGAACGAATGATGACACCTGCAGCAAAACAGCCTAATTCCATACCTAAGCCCAGTCGCTCAGACAGAACAAGCATGCTCATACAGATGGCGATCGTACCTAGCAGCATCAACTCATGGTTTGTTTGGATGGACTGAATAGGAATAGCATGCTTTAGCACACGAGGAATGAGAGGTATTAAGTGAACAATAAGAAAGCAAACAAGTCCAAAAATAGTAAATGACATAGCTGTCCTTATGATCGCAAATGCTACTTGTATACCTGATTTAGAGAGAGCAGGCATAATCGCCTATAGCATACCCCCAAGTTAAAGTTCATTTTCAACACTTTAAAATTCATTCTACTTTACCAGCATAAAACCTAACAAGACATCTTGCATCACAAGCAAACCATACAGATGGTCTAATTGATCTAATCGAATACATTTCACAACAACAGCTGTACTACTCAGACTGATACAGGCTCCTACAAAAATAGCTTCCTTTATGTCTGCTCCGATAACATAGCCCATCAATGCAAAGAACAGAATAGTGACCATCAGAATAGTCATTGCTCCACCCAATGCCAGTTGCCACATCTTTTTGATTTTCTCGATAGAAAACTCAAGGCCTAGTACGAATATAATAAAGACAACACCTAATTGAGATAATGTCTCCACTTGAATAAGCTCCTATTGTTCACAATTTAGTTACGGAAAATTGATTTGCATGCAAGACTCTCTTTACCTTGATAACATTAAAGCCTGAGGGCCCTACTAAAATGCCAGCCAAAATATATCCAAAAAAAGCTAAATTTCATCAAAATCAGTTCTTTTTACTTTTTCACTTGTCTTTTTTTTTTCTTTTTCTTTCTCTCTCTTTATTACCAGGTAATCCAATCCAAGTAAACATCCATCCCAAAACAAATGAAGTGATCAACAAGAGAATAAGGTCATGAATTAACTGGGTATCTAAATTGCTTGTCTTGGTCAGTGCTCTCTTCTGGACAGACTACAGATCGACGTTTACCTTCTATAATGACTGTGGTATCAAAGGGTTTCATCATCACATATTCATTGTTGTCTTGGTCAACCAAACTGGCAACCTTTTCACCATCTTGGTCTAATTTCAGTACAGTCTCAATTCTAGCATCATCCAAGGAAAACATCATGTTGGCTTGCTTCATGCCGTTTTCCAGCTGATCTGCATTATCGCTTACTTCTTTCAGCATAGTATGTATCACCTGCATCATCAATTCATCCTCAACAGGCTGGTTTGCATGAAAACGATGGACGGACTCTGCTACAGATTTGTATTTCTGGTGCGAGATCTTGATAGCCTTTTGAAAGTCAAAGGCCAATGTCAGTGCTGGACTTCGAAAATCATAGGAAGATCGAAAAGGTGGCTGACTGACAGTCTGATCATACACCTGAAGTATACCAAGCACGAATGATTCAAATGCCTCGAAATCCTCCAACTTCACACCCGCTAATGCATACAATTCATCTCTGTTTTGCCTATGAGCAGCCTCTATACTTTGGTACAGTTGGTTCTTCTTGATCTCCAATTCTTGTTTATGTTCTGCTCCTTTTTGAAGCATATCAAAAATTTTATCTGCACTCGTCTATCGTGTTATCTTGGTCAATATACCATATTCAACATAAGCTATCTAGTTTACCGGTAGAGAAGACGGCTCTGCACGTGCAAAGGAGCCGAAACCGAGGAGTAATAAAAATAATGATAATAATAGTGGGCGCATGTATAAATGTGGCAAAATTAAAAAATAAAATAAAAAAATAAAGATGTAAAAAAAAAAAATTGAGAAAAACCATTAATGAGGATCTTCTCCAATCAAATGTGAGTACCAAACTCCTCCCCCCCCCTTTTTTTCAAGTGACGCAAGAATGCCTAGGCGAATCTATTTAAGGAAACACCTGTTCTCTAGAATAACTGCTTCTTGCCTCCTTATTGTGAAATATAAAAAGCAAGCACGTTTTTTATGTACGCCAGAGAGAAATCTATATAAAGCATGACTTCATTTCACTTTTTTTCTTTTTTTATCTCTCTCTTTCTCTTATTATCATTTCTTTATATTTCCTATGCCTCATCAATTGACTTTAGGCACACGCATTGATGACCTTGAAATCACTAAAGTTCTTAGCATTGGCGCTTTTGGAAAAGTACATCTCGCTCGGCACACACAGACATTCAAACAGTATGCCATCAAATCCTTACCCCACACTGGTCTCGACCATCGCCAATTAGCTTTTCAAAGAAACGAAATCGCGTTACACTCCTATCTCTCCGACCATCCGCACATCATCCGACTGGAAAAAGTAGTACAGACACCTGAATATACGCATGCTGTCTTGGAATATGGATCTGAAGGTGATTTGTTCTCAGCCATTACTGAAAAGGGCCTTTACTATGGCAACCATGAATTGATTTGCTCCGTCTTTTTGCAATTGATTGATGCTGTTCGATACAGTCATCAGCAACATATCTATCACCGAGATCTCAAGCCTGAAAATGTACTTGTGTTTGATCATGGACGTACTGTCAAATTAGCTGATTTCGGACTCGCTACAACAGACACTATCTCCACTGACTTTGGATGCGGATCTACTTTTTATTTTTCACCTGAATGCCAAGGTGGCCTAGATGGCACTAAACGCATTGGCTATGCTACAGCTCCCAATGATGTATGGGCATTAGGCATCATCCTGATCAATCTCTCTGCTGGACGTAATCCTTGGCGCCTTGCTTCATTAGAAGACGAAACTTTCTGTGGCTTTCTTCGGGATCCTAATTTACTACTCAAGATTCTTCCTATCTCGATTGAATTGAACCGTATTCTTAAGCGAATTTTCTGTCTTGATCCTCATCGAAGAATCACATTGGACGAGCTTTATGCACGTATTAAGCGATGCGCTCATTTCACTCGTACACCCGAAGTAGTTCGTTATGAAACTATGATGTTGATGAATAAAAAGAAAAAGACAATGATGATGAAGATTCAATTGCCTGCAACCAATCATGATTTGCCTTCACCCCCTCACACACCTAGTACAGACAACGGATCACTTTGCAGCACACCCTCAACTCAATCAACATTGATAGAGCCAGACGTCATTGGCACGGGCCTTTTAAGTGACATTCAAAAGAAAGGGGCCAATCTAGATTCTCATCTTCGTATTGTGGTCTAGACTACAACTTATTTCTTTTTCTTTCTTCTCTTTCTTACTTATTCCTCTCCTTTTATGCTTATGTATATAATCTATATATACCAACATTCCCCAATTTTCTATTCCCCCCCCTTTCCCCTCAATTATATTTCTTTCTTCTATATAGTATTCTGTTCATAGTCATCATCGAATCTTTTATGTCTCTTCCTTATATCTCTTTTTTTCTTTATATATAGTATTTTGTTCATAGTCATCATCAAATCTTTTATGCCATTTCTTCATTTCTCTATGTATATACCATTCAGAATTTTAAACCATACAAAAAAATAAAAAAACAACAGATATACAATCATACAAATCCATCAAAAGTTGACACTTGAAGTGCCTTATATGTTTATAAATATTTATATAGTGTCCGTTTCTTTTTTCTGATTTAGTAATACACGTCTCTCAATAAAGAGGTAAATTAAGGCATTAGTACTATTACTTTGATTTTGACTTGTATTGGTAGGCTAAATTAAAACTTTGGCTTTTGGTTGTAACAAGTTCTATATTTGAAACTGCAAGATAAAAGTTGGAAAGAGTTCTAGAGTAGAATACTAGGAAAATAGGTGTATTTTAGGTCCTGTCATATCTTTAAGTGATTTATTTAAATCACAGAATTCAAGAAATTCTGACAGCCCTTTAATAGCGCCATCATTGTGATTGTCTAAAAAAGGAAATGACTTAATTAATAAAGGTAAAGAAAAAGGGCTATTATAAGATCATAGCATTTCTATCTCTTTATTGGCAAAGCTATCTAATAAAAGCGCTTGGAAGAAAAAGAAATCCGCTCGTTCATAACAGTCAGAGAAGGTATTGAGGGGTTTTCATTATTACGCATTTGAATATCTTGAATAAGCTACTCTTTTAAAATTGTTACTTCTTATAGAATGAGTCGAGATGCTTCCATTGATTATTCAGTTTCCCTTTTATTGTTTGTAGTTGACTCAGTGAAGGGCAAGTCATTGAGGACATGGTATCTCCTCTCTTTGGCATTGAAAAATAAACACGCTGTCAATATTCAACTGGCAAAAAAAAAAGTCTCGGTTAAGCATACTTTTGTTGTTTTTGACAACTGCCATCTTCATTCTCAGCCATTTTATCTGCTTCCATTAAAGTATACCAAAACAGATGTTCTGTAAAGTGAATAGTTTCATCCTTATTCCCTATCCCTTTTCTTTATACTCATAAAACTCTATTCAAACATATTTTGAACTGCTTTTTATACTTATTCTGTTGTAAAGTTTAAACCATTAATGCCTCTGTGATAAGTTTACTATCAAAGGATAGTTTATACATTCCATTGATTTTATGGCTTCCAAGGCAACACATGCTTCTATTGCATACACAACTGATTTATTTTTATCAAATGATACAACACAAAACACCTTTGTCCTACAAACTGGCTTTCTTTTATATTCATGTATGGCTGATGATATGAGCATATAGTCTCAATCTATAAATATGGTAACATTGATGTGCTTTAAATTAAACAATGGTAAACTATGGTGCTGAGTCTTAATGCATACATATATTTAAGCTGAATGAAATACATATGAATTTATCAAAATTAAATCTCAAAATGATACAAGGTTTGTGTAATGAAAGGGGGCCGAGAATCGCAGAAAGAAAGAAGCTATAAAGGGCAGGGCAAAGTTAAATTACTATTTGACGTATGTGATTCTCCTTATACATACGAAAAAAAAAAGAATTAATAAATAAGAAATGTACAAGAAAGTAAAGAGATCAAACTCTTGACTCAAATATCTTCTTCTTTTCTTGTCTTTTCTTTTCTTTTTTCTTTACTTGATTCTGTCATGACGAAGAAACGACCAAATACATGGACTTGTTGTATGCATACACAGGCATCGGTTCATCCATGGAAGCATTACTCTGTAGAATATCAGTACAAATCATCTTATTCTGCCCGTCAAACCATCACTACCATTTCTACTCTAACGTCCACGTCCACCATGACTTATCACCTTTACCAGAGACCCGAAAAAGAACCAATCATACATGTACAATCCATGCTGTTCTTATTTGGATTTCTGTTTTTTCCTTGTTGGTGGATAGGCGGATTTTGTCTAACAATTGATCCAACCTTACTTGAGGAAGATTTAGAGAAATCAATCATGGTGCATCCTTCTTTACTGGCGAATGGAAAAACAGCATCACGCATTCTGGAGAGTGTGGCGGTAGCTTCTAAGCCGAAAAGAGCCGAGCAAAACAGTGTATATATTTTTTATCAATGGAATCGATATATGAGTATGGCTTCCATCGGTATTTTGATGGTGGTAGTTGGCTTATTGATTTGGTATCTTGTACAGTGAATAATAAAATTTGTTATTGTATTTCTCTCTCTTTCTCTCTTTTTTTTATTGTTATTGCCACTCTCATATATAAACGAAGGAAAGACTAAGAAGAAAGGAGGAGGGGGAGGGGGAAGGGGTGCAGAAACTCCTTGACACAGATGAATTCACTTTAGAGGAGTGGATATGAAACAGACTTTCTCTCTCTCTCTCTCTTTACAAGCTTAAATAAGCATTAGAAAAATGACCTGAAAATGTTCTCTCTCTCTCTCCGCTTTGTAATGATTGCAGTCGCATCCTTTACCTATCTGATTGAAAAGAAAACCAAACTTCACATCATGTATGTTTTAGTTTTCTTTATTATCGTTCTTGTTTTATTCTCTTTTCTCTTGTTAAGAATGGGCATACGTAGCAGTCCATTGACGAGCTATAAGGAAAAAATGCTAATGAGTTCATGTTACTAGCTACCACTTCTTTCAATGAGTTTACCTTGCTCTATAGCACCCTTTTCATCTTCTTTCCAATGAGAGGCCACGTCGTTAGCCAATGGATCGTCGGGATTAGGGGCAGACAAAAGTGCCTGTATTGATAGTAAGACAGTACGGATTTGAAGGGCTGGTGACCACTTGTCTAAAGGAAATAAGCATAAGTATATCTGGTTTGTTGGCCTTGTATTTCTTTTACCTTTAAGGATATCTAAACAAATACGGCCCAACTTGTCAATGTTGGGATGGTAGATCTTGGTCAAGAAACGAACTTTAGGTGGACCCATTGGGTAATCTTCTGGTAAGAATAGTTCAAGACGGAAGACACCACCTATTGTACTTTTTTTGTTAGAAAAAAAAGCAAGTCTTATGGTGTCCGTTTTCTATACCTTCAAAAGGAGAATGACTAGGTCCAGCAATAACTACGTCAAAGTATCTCAAATTGTCTTCGTGAGCTGTAGCACTGATACCAGGTGCAGGGTCAGCCATTAAACGTTCTGTTTCCTATAAATTGTTACAAAAAATTAGTTCAGGCACATCAAGTCTATATGAGCTAAATAGCGCTTGCCTTGATAATTCTCTTGGGGAGAGCCATCTTATATGTTAATAATCAATAGAAGAAGAAAAAGAAAGAAAATTAAAAACAAAGGACATTGCGTGTGTAAAAGTGAGATGGTAGTGCATATGTGACTGGCCCATGGATCAATTTTGCCCATCAGATAAGAAAGGGGGAGGGTGTTTCCGAGTTTTTTCTCTTTCTTTCTTTATGTCTCTCTTTTTCCTCTAGATCCATGCTCCAATTGAAACGAGCAAGTGTCGACTTTTAGGACGTTAGAGTTTTATTGAATGCAAACTTCAAAAGCCAAACAAGATATCATAGCGCCGAAATAAGTCTGGTAACACTGATTCTTTCGTTTCATATTCTTGCATGCAATAAGGCATTGATCACCCTGGTTCAAACTATTCCTCCTTTTTTTTCTTATAAGAGACTGTTGAGCAAATAAAAAGGTTGGAGCATATTTCTTGTTTCTCAAGAGTTAAGAGAAATAATACTTTACATCAGGATATCAATAAATTAATTTTATAAGCAGCAACTGCAAATTGGAAGGGGGGGTATGTCGTATGCCAGAAAAAGAATGAAAGCAACAAGGTTGTATAAATGCAAGACGATTGTGCATAATGATTTACTAACTGCAAGAACAAAGAATATGATGACTAAAATTAAAAGTGGTCCATGTCGATTTAACGATATTGAGAAAGACGAACTTTTTATTTCAAGACTCATCAAACTTTCAGGCACAATTCTGAAGAGATCTTAAGCAGTAAACATTGAGAACAGGCTAGACCCGATATAAACCATAGAAAAATTGTAGCCTAGGGCGATTAAAGTGTTCATACAATGTAAAGAGACAACACACCTATCGTAGTAAAGTTCGTTCGAAGGGAATTAGCACAGCATGATGCTTTTCTCAATCATGTCCGAATCTTGTACAAGTGCGACTTATCAAAGAAGACTCGATATAATATCACTTTTAAATGCACATTACTATCACCAAGAAGTAGTTGGAAAATGAACAAGCCAAATTCCAAATGCTTCAAAGTGAGCCGTCAAAAAAAAAGAAAGGCTATGCGTTATGCTGAATATCAAACTAAAACTGCGTCCAGTGAATAACATTGCTTCAACAAGACCAAAATGATTTTGCTTGATTCTATAATGCAAACCCACCTTTCCATCTATTTCTTTGAACAGAAAGACAATATCTGATATTTTGGGTAAAATACATAGGTTTCCATGGATTTTCTTTTTTTTTTTTATTTACATAATGTGACAACCACTGTCTTTTCCATCAGATGATGGGTTATTGACTCTCTCGATATGAGCAATAATATGATCAAATATTTTGGCTAGCAAAAGAAAGTTAGATGAGAAACAAATAGTATACACCAAGGAAGCCTCCACTTACAAACATTTTCATCCAATTTAGCTGATGTCTCTACAAAAGGGCAATTCCACTGTTGTGCTAGTTCCTGACCTTCTTGTGTAGATACCTGTCTCTGCATATTCAGATCTGACTTGTTGCCGACAATAACACAAGGAACTGTCTCTAAGCCAGTAAAATCGAGAATTTTGTCTCTAATGATCTTAATCATGTCAAAACTAGACTTTGACGAAATAGAATAAACAAGAATATAACCATTCATGCCTGTTGCATGATGAGAGGAAAGGATGGAGTATTCATCCTAACCAAGGTTCGAGTTAACCATGCTGCTTCTCTTTCATTGTTTGTTATTTACCTGTCCTGCTGTATCCATAATTTCCACTTTATATTCTATAACGCATATAAATGGTTATCTACTCTCTACTTTTTTCTATTGACTTCAACCTAACCTATACCACGGTATTTGATTGCCTTGTTAAACGTGTTTTCAATAGTTGGATAATAACTATCAACAAAATGATTCTCACAAAATTGAATGACAAGTGAAGATTTGCCTAACAAGATATTAATCATCTTATAATCTACATGTTTTGTTCATTTTACCAACAGCTCTTGTTCCTAGTACTGCAATACGACGTGCTCTTGCTTGATTTGACATAATGAATATTAAAAATAATAGAAAAGAGGGAGAGAGAGAAAAAGAAAAGAAAAGTACTCAATCACTCGTTTTTTTAAAATAAAATAAAATTAGCTTCCGATCCCTACTTTATATGGATAAGTGTAAAATAAGTCTCATTTTATTTTAAATGGGTATCAGACATAGCCAACTCAATCTTCCAGACAGTACGAGTAGTATCATATTCAGACTCAAATTCATCTTCACTTTGATCGCTGCTTAACATATGAGTTGTCTTTGTGTAAGGACGAACATGAGAGATACTACAATAATTTGATTTCAAGGGTATAGTCACTCGATTTCGAAATCCATCCAGTAGAGCATTTGCACCTACAGCATGTGTCACAAATATAACAACAGTCTTATTCTCCTTGTTGGCTTGCTTTAAACATTCTACGCGTGTTGTCTCAAATCGTTGGATCATGTCTGTATATTCTTCAGGGTATTCGAATTCAGTATATTGGCTCTGATGGCCATAATCAATCAATAGATGAGAAGGAAAACAAGGATCTGTTAGACCCTTGGCTCGCATCGAATAGGCCATGGTCTGCTGACGTGCTAGTCTTTCTTGTTGGCGCCCTAAAAGGTGAGCGGCAGGACAGACCGATTCAAAGAACTGTTCAGATAGCCATTCACTCAGTCCTAAATCAAGTCTTAATGTCACATCCCATGGAAGTTGCTGAGCAATTCCTATGGAGGTATCGATACAACGCTGAAAGGGTGATGTGTAGATCACAACAGAAGGTGAATCCATTTTTTGTTGAGTAATCATTTCGTGTAAAGTATTGCCGGTATCATTGGCTTGCTGCTTGCCATAAGGTGTGATAGGAGGGTCGGATATGCCTAGTGATAGATCCGGTTGCCATCGTTTATCAATATGATCTTTTTTTTTTTTGAGCAAAATAAAATAGACCAATGAATAAGCTAAATTTATTTGAAAGCTAGAAAAAAAACAATTTGAAGCTACCTAATCTTTCAGCATGTCGTACAATAAATACACTTGAAATAGACATCATGTACAAGGTCAATCAAAAAAAAAAGGGCAAAGAAGAAAGAGAAAAAAAGAAAGAAAGAAGGAAAGAGAAAACGAGAGAATGAAAGTAAGAGAATGTTGATGACTTTCATATGAAAATTATAGATTTAAAGACCAATCAGCGCAAAGAGTGCGCAATTCCGATCAACAAAACAAGGTGCCTTTTTTTTTGCTTTTTTACCCTCTTTTTTTTTTTTCTTTCTTTTTTTTTGCTCTCTTGTCATTAAAGTGTTTAGAAAAGCAGCTCTGAATGCATATTGCTTTCTTTTTATCTTTCTTCAACTTTGTCTGAAAGGGGTAGAGATTTGAAGAATTATAAAGCTGTACTACATGTATATAGATTCAAAACCATGTGGTTTCCCTTTTCTCTTTGTTATTATTTTAAACCCCTACGTCATACTTTATCTCGCTCAACTCTCACGACTCTCTCTCCTTCATGATCAAATTGATGACTTCTTTCGATAGTTTGGTAAAGCCTCTCTCTTATTTGATATGGCTCTTGAGTTCTTGGAGAAACTGTTTCTCTGCAGAGTTTGAAAAAGGTAAATAAAAAGGGGGGAACAAGAAATTTTACAATGTGCTTGCTTCTTAGTCTACTCTTGCAGCAATTCTTTTGTTTACCCATGATAAAATACTAATGCTCAGCTCAATGAGAATTGAGCCTCTCAGGTTGAACTATATAGACATTACAATTGAATTTGTATATTGCTGCTGAATTTGAACTTTGGATTGAAACGCTTTTTTTTCTTTTTATAGAGGAGCTTATTCTTTGAAAGAAAGCGAGCTCCCTTTTGACACACATACAACATACTTTTGTTTACGACATCCATCTGGAGGAGTGCATATGTTTTGATGAGGGAGTATACTCTAATAAAGCCATAAAAGATATTGCTAAGCAATACTCAAGTAAATACCTAACACCTGCTGCAACTTATAGTAACCCAAATGTCTAATACTTAAAGAAAAAAAAAAGGAAGTCATAGTAGTGCGAAACCACAAAAACAGATACCTAGGTGTTTCTGCAAGAGGAATGCTGTAATAACATTACTCAATCAGTCATGCCTACCAATTGATAGAGCTTGAAAAGATGAAAGCGCCTTGTAATCAAGAAAGGTTTACTAAATCAGCTGTTGCTATGTGTCAGATCAAGATATAAAAATTCCTAAAGAACTCTTATTAAACTTATCTGCCATCTAGCCAGTAATATATTGATGCAAGGAAAGCTAAAAATGAGCATCTCATTCCATTTATTATTTGTCTTTTTATTTATAGAACAATTAAAAGGTACTATAAAAGCTTTGCTCAAGCAATGCTTTTTCTTCATTAGTATACACGTTGTCATTTACCACTTTTTTAATCGAGATTCCTTAAAATCAACGCCACAATGATCTACTGACACAGAAACCATTTATCTTCTATCCAAGGCTTTGACTTTGTTTATTACAGCTCAAAAGCCTCCCTTTCGCCCCCCCCCTGATATTGCTAAAAGAGAATGCTGTTTCTTTGTGGGTTGAAATACCATAATCATTTAAGTATACTCTCATTAGAAAAGGAGTGGTTTGGCGTTGTTTATGACTCAAAATCTCATATCTCCCCTTCCTTTAATTGATAAGCGTATGCTCTTTTTTACCATGTTCTTGAAACCCTTTTTGCAGTACTGATGAAAGAATAAAAGAGTACTCCAACTAGGATATATTGTTTGTAAATATTTTTGTGTCGATTCTAAAACAAAATGGCTTTCTTTTTCTAAAAAAACGGAGGCTAAGATTTCATTAGATATTGATTTTCTTTAATAAGGATCAGCCTCCTTTCTATATATATATGTGTGTTTCTCGCTTTGACTCAAAGGCTCCTTCGAGATCTAATAATAAGTATGTAGTTTAATTATATTGACGTTAGTGTGCTATAAAAATAGCAACTTGTGCTATTTTGAACAATATCAAGTGAAGCACACTAGTCTATTTATTTGTTTGGTTTAATATGAGTTGCCCTATTAAATTTTATATATAATAGAATCATGCTAGATACTTTCAAAGAAAAAATACACCATTGGAAATTATCTAGTCTGTGCAATCTAGTCTTTGTTATTAGAACATCAATATTGTAATCAGAGGTTTTTGTTTTCTTTTACTGCTATAGTGGATTATGAGAAAGACAGTAAATTCAAGCATCTCTTTGTAAACCTTTACTTTAATAATGATGGCGGCAATAGAGCTACTTTTGGAAGCAATCAAGAGAATGCTGATACTCAACTGAAGAAAAAGTAAATTGAAACTTCTCGAAATAATTATAGACTGAATGTGCACTGTTCAATTACGATAATCGCTTTATTTAAGAGTGTTCATATTCTGAGAAATGCACTTATATTGGGCATAATCTTAAATTGAATGACATTTTAGCGCTTGAAGCGATATGAGTCAAAGGATTGCAATTCTTGGATTGAGAATACTCTTATAACAAACACTCTTAAGTCGAGCGACTACTGTAATACATCATCTATGTCACTTATGTTACAACATTCAACATCTCTAAAAATAAAAAAGATTCGCCATTTAACTACTCGCCTCAAGGACTTTCTCTTGATGTGGAGCTGTTTTCTTTTATCATTTCTTCCTTTCACATATACTATACATGTATTGCTGTCAAAACCTAAACGCACTTTTAGAACAAAATAGAATAATTGTCTAAACCTTAGAAAGCCCTTTTTTTTTTCTCTCTCTCGGCTAATGCACCTTCAAGCCGGAAATGTCAAAAAATATACGCATATCTCCCTTTCAAAGGTTTATAAAAAAAAGTTATTTTATTGCTATTTTCTGGCTTAGCCGTATGTTACTCAATGTTCCATATTAATTGAAGCTGACACACAAATTTGAAAAGCAGATGCTAGTGAGAGAAATTATTCGTTCAGCAATCTCGTACTCCCTAGCTTTCAGTTACTTGACTTGAGTAATACAATATATTGAATACATTGACATTGATCAGTTTAGTCGATCTTCATCTCTTTCGATAAATACTAAAATCAGAGAATGTTTTATATGATAAATGGGGGAAGCCAAAAAATTGAATGAATGTTGGTCATCCCCTTTCTATCTCATCCCACTTTCTCCCTTGCACTTGAGTCTCATGATCATATAGAACTGTACTCACTATACGTAGAAGATATAGTCAAAGTTGTACAACTAAATTGATCGTGTACAACCATTCAATAAATAAACCCGATGTTCCGATCTGTGTCAGCATGAAAAAAAGGGGAGGCAAAAGACAAGGCTGATACCACTTCATCAAATGAAACAAATGATATCGAATGTATCTGTTGCTGCTTCAAAAGAAATAAATAAAAAAGTTTAGAAATTGTCCCTTTTTTTTTCTTTCAATAGCTGTGTTTCAAAAATAGCCTTTTTTTTCGAGTAGCATAAATGTTACTGGAAACTAAGGAGAAGAATCAGTATAATAGTAGCTTAATTCTGTTTTCTTGGATGTTTTACCAATCATGCAAACCAAAGACAGCGTTTGGAACAAGTGACATCCCGCGTTTTCCCTCTCATGTCTTTCTGCAAGAAATTCTGTGGCATTCTCAAGCCATAGTTGATCGGAACATCTTTTCCTAATTATGGGAAGATTGCATATTTAGATGTGTGTAGCCTTTCTTTTTAAATGATTTTCAGTTGAACTAGTTACAAATTGCAACGAAGTACAAAACCATGACTAAGAATAAAACGAAAACTTGTTGAAAATAATATTTTTTATTTCATAATTGAAGAAGGGGTATGATGATGGCCATTTACACTTAATGAAAATAAATAAATAAATAAAAAGCATAGAAAAAGAACATGATATATATAGAAAAGGGGAATAATAATTTTGAATGTACATAGAAAACATATATATATATATAGAAAGGATCAACCTTTCAAGAAAAAAGAGTAAGTAAAAAAAAGGGACTATATAATAAAGGGGCATATATCCTACGTTCTTTTTTTTTTAAATGGGGTTTTTAAGCTTTTTTTTTTGGGTGTATGTATATGTATAGTTGAGCTTATACAATACTGCAAGTCGATGTCAACATATGACTTAGAGTTTCTTGTTCCTTGGAAAGAGAACGGTCAGAGCAAGGTGTGGCAGGTGGAGAAGGAGGTAGTTCCAAAGCAGATTGCTTCATCATCTTTTCTTGTTTCTGTTGGTATCGCTTCTTCAAAGCCATTATTTTCTGTTGAGTACGCAAATGCTCATATTGATCGACTTCAGCTGTACGAGTAAAGTATTTACAGTTTTGGATCTTTGCTCTCAGTTGATCAAGTGTGATACGATGCATTGGGTCAATGCAGAAAATGCGCTTTAGAATACTGTTGAGCTCACGAGAGATAGGCAAGATAGAAAGAAGAAAATCGTTTGGATTGGAAAGGTATTTACGGAATGTTTCATCTCTCAGAGAGGCTTGTTGCCATGGATTTCTACCGGTAGCAAGATTGACCAATATGACACCAAGGGCCCACACATCATTAGGTGCAGTCGCATATCCAATTTGATGGGTACTGTTTTGGAATAAATCGCCTTGACATTCTATTGACAAATAATAGTTTAGATATTTAATTGAACAAAGATGAACTATCATTGTATTTACCTGGAGAATAATAAAATGTAGAGCCACAACCATATTCTTTGGATACTGTTTCTGCGGTAGCCAGACCGAAATCAGCCAGTTTAATTGTCTGTCCTCCTTCAAATACCAAAATGTTCTCGGGCTTTAGGTCACGATGATAAACATGATTTTCATGAGCATACATGACTGCATCGATTAATTGAAGAAACACTTTTTTGATCAATGGATGGTTGCCAGCATAAAGATCTCGTTCAGTTATAGCTGAAAATAAATCGCCTTCAGGACCATACTCTAAAACAAGTTGTGTTATGTTGTTTGGTTGACGGATAACTCTCTTTAGTTCAATGACATTGGGATGGTTGGATATACGTTGATGAAGCTCGACTTCATTTTTTTCTAATTTCGTGTTGACCGATTTGATAGCGTACAGTTTGTTTTCTTGTTCGCTTCTGGCTAGATAGACTTGACCATAGGCTCCTTTGCCGATAATGTCAATAAATTGTAAATGATTCATATTTATACAAATAGAAAAGAGAGAGAGAGAGCGAGAGAGAAAATAAGAAATAAAATGAAGAGAAAGAACAATGCTTTTATTGTTATTTATATATCATTCGAAATGAATATGGCTATCATATATTTACATGCAAAAATAAAATAGGGGTTAATGAAATGCAAAGCTCCTTCTAAGGCGTTTACAATCATCATTAATCACAAATAAGGAACTGCGCCCAAGTGTGTCGCTGTTAAACTCACCGCAGCCATAATTACAGTCTTGGCTGTTTAATTTGTATAAATTTGTTGGTTGCAGATCAATAATTGACATTCATGCTCTTTTGTCGTTTTTAGCGTGTCAAATGAAAAGATAGCTTTCTGGTAAGGGAGTTGACTTGGGAAGGGGGGGGGGGGTTTGAAAGAGAAAAAAAAACAGGGAGAGAGGGGGGGGGGGAGACAAAACACATACGATAAGGAGGAAAGACAGGAACAAGGAGTTGGGGCGACTCAAAATATTATGCCACCAATCAGATCATAATTTGGCAAATGCACTGATCGATGCCTCGCTAAAATGCATACGGCTTTACTTACATAAGTTTTATCGCAGCATTTCCTTTTTCTGTCATGCTGCGTCTTTGCTGTGGATTAATAGAGATAAACCCTTACATTCAATCAGACGATAGGGTTTTCTTGCTTTTCATATATTCATATACGAACGGCATTTCAATAAGTTCGCCAAAGAAAATTAATACAATCATATAAATTTATGTTTATATAATATATATATATATCTGTTGGTTCCTCTTTCTCTTTCAATACCGTAGATGGAGCCGACATTTTTTTCAATGGTGACTTTTTTTTGGGTTCTTTATGTTGCATATCATCTCTGTCTTTTTCTTATGTTGAGAAATTTCCTTTCAATCTATAACACAATAATAAATAATAAGTAATACAATGAATTATGTCTGACAAGCTCTATTAAAAGAAAGTCTCTCTCTCACGCACAGGTATGTATATCTCCGGTTGATTTATATCTGAACACATATAAAGTATCAATTACAGATCGAATATTACCATCCAGCTGGTCCATAATAATTCCATTTTTGGAATATACCAGCTTTATACTCAATACTCGCTTTCCTACATATATAGCTCTAGATCCGCTTGGTTTAAAGTACAGATGATAAAGGTTCTTTTTTTGTGCTTCTTTATTTCTGTCCCTTTTTTTCTCTCAGTTCCATATCTTCGGAGCCTATGATGAAGGTCGCATCTCTCATTCAATAAAAAGATGAAAAACCCAGAAAAAAGGCGAGTAGTACAATGTTTTGTGATACGGTTCCTTGAATAACGTTAAAAAAAAGTGGAGTTGTGCCATGTAAATTTCGGTATTACTTCAATGCAAAATATAAGTGCTTTATCGTACTACATTGAAGATGATATATAATGGAGAGAATAAAAATGGGTCCAAGTATTTTTTTTTATCTTTATCTCCCCTAGTTTCTTCTCAATGGTTGTATTAAAGACTGCTGTTCTTACCTCATTTGCTGCTTTGGTTTGCGGCGTCAATGCATGGACCATCAAAGAATCTCTTTCTGGTGAAAACTTCTTCAACGGCTTTGATTTCTTTACAGGTGCTGACCCTACTCACGGTTTTGTCCAGTACGTTGACAGAGCTACTGCAAAGTCTAAGGGTTTGATCTACACTCAAAATGGCCAAGTTATTATCAAAGCAGATGATACTACCGTCACTCCTAATGGTCGTCCTTCTGTCCGCTTGACCTCTCATTATACCTTTACTGAAGGTTTGGTTCTGTTTGACCTTGAACATATGCCTACTGGTTGTGGTACCTGGCCTGCTTTCTGGACCTTGGGTAGAGGTACTTGGCCTAACGAAGGCGAGATTGATGTAATGTATAGATACTACAAGTCAGTGGTCTTGTTACTCATTTTTCTAAATAGATCATGGAAGGTGTTCACACAGATACCTTGAACCAAGTCACTTTGCATACCACTTCTGGCTGTAACATGGCCGGTGTTTCTCGTGCTCAAAGTGGTACTACTCTAACTCCCAACTGTGATGTAAATGCTCCTGGTCAAGGATCCAATGTTGGCTGTGGTGTCAGAGCCCAAGGGGGTAACACATTTGGTCCTGGCTTGAACAACGCTCGTGGTGGTGTCTATGCTACTCGTTGGACTAATGCTAATGGTATCCAAACCTGGTTTTTCCCTCGTAACTCCATTCCTGGTGATATTACTAGTGGCAACCCTAACCCTAATGCTTGGGGAACACCTATTGCTAGCTTTCCTTTCGGTAATCACTGTCCTTCTAGCAAGTTCAGAGATCATAACGTCATCATCAACTTGACTTTCTGTGGTGATTGGGCCGGCAGTGTCTACGGAAACTACAAATGTCCTTCCAACTGTGTCGACTATGTCAAGAATAACCCAGGTGCCTTCAAGGAAGCTTACTGGAAGATCAACTACCTCAAAATCTTCAAGCCATAAGGAGACATATTATACCAACAGGAATACAATCACCTTTTATTTATTTAATAAAAAAATCTTCGTCTCTTTCACATGTATATGTAAATTTGAAAAAGCTCATGCTTTCTTTTTCTGCCACATTATATGCAATTTATTTAGAGTAAACAAGACTAAAAACCAAAATTAAATAAAAAATTTAGAAGCGATGGCATAGGCACAATTTACAGATAATAGTGGCTTTGTAATATGAAATCTCTTCTAGTGTATTGTAATTTTCAAGAGCTGGTCTACTTTGCTGAATATCATATTGGCGTTGGCCGCAAACTTAGAGGTACGAATACCGGCTTGGAATATGAGATGAACTTTTTTTTATGCATCTTTGTCAGTCAAAGAAAGTGGCACTCAACAAAGATAAATGGTAAGGCAATAAGAAAGAGAGAGAGAGAGGAAAAAGCAAGGGCAGATCAGGAGGCGGCTGATTGAACTATAGCTGATCTTTATCAGACTATTGTTGAATAACAAGTTTCAGTTCAGATACGGCTAAAGATATGTTTCAAATATTGGATGTACTAACAATAAAAACTGTGAAAGGCTTCTGTCGTATTTTGAAAGTTGTACAACTATGGTTTAAAACGAAATGGCAAAGATCGCCAGCTACGTATAGAAAAACGTCTTTATCAAAGGATCCCACTACAATTGAATTACATCGCATGTGTATACAATATTACGCAGTACTTCTTTAGTCAGGTACCTCGTAAAGGAAATTACTAGAAAGTACAGACGCCATCTTATGAGTTTATAGCCAATAAATTAAACCAAAAAAAAAAGAGATTCTAATCAAGCACAAGACAAAATAAACTAATCAGCAGCAAGACATTCATGGTGCATGTAATTGTTAAAAGTATAAGATCATACCTAGAACAAATGTGGGTAATAACGTTTGCTGATACAGAAATCTTGTGTTCAAACCTGCTTGTTATAACATCTCGATACATCATCCCACTTTTTAGGATGATGAGTTATTAACTTGTGGAAAAGGCTTAAGAGGTATTTTGGACAAAGACCTGCTTAAAATATATAAGAACAAAGGCAAAGATTTGTGGTTATTGTCTAAATGAAGCTTCTTCCACTAAACTGAAAAAGTACATGACAATGCTTTTGCTCAAATATTATATAGCCTTTATGGCAAAACCTACCAACTGTCAGGTGCAAAGTAAATCAAATAAAATCACCTCAGTAAGTGTGTTAGAGAGATAAT
Organism: Blakeslea trispora; assembly: GCA_025331445.1. NCBI lineage: Eukaryota > Fungi > Mucoromycota > Mucoromycetes > Mucorales > Choanephoraceae > Blakeslea > Blakeslea trispora. The sequence continues at coordinate 216,075 of JAIWNE010000001.1, read as the reverse complement.
TGCCTTGACTCTATATTACATTGGGTCTTATATCCCCAGGTCTTAGTTGTCTTAAGAAGCTCCAAAAAGCAAATCTCTGAAAACTCACGATCCTCTTGGAGCTATTTTTCACTAGATGTAATACAAATATTTATTCCTTATTTTGAAAATATTTAATGCTCATCAAATCAAGCCATAAAGCAAAAGCATTTGAATGACTTATCACAAATCAATGCCGTACCCTGACAAAGAAATAATTCACAGGAGTTGTGTCATTCAAGAACAAAAAAAAAATCATATAGATCGACAATGGTCAAGTATCATTTAGTCAAATCAAATGGATTAGCTTTTAGAGATGCATCCAATAATATTGCAAGCATGCCTGCTCTACAAAAAAAAACAAATGGTCCGAGGACAAACATTTGGTAAATCGGTAAGACAAGCCATATTTGGAAGTGGAAAAGAAAATTCTGATTGACATCAAAGTGTTCTTAACGGTTGCATTTTGAATGATCTTCCTAATATAGAGATGCGGTATATATAGATTTTATAAATCTTGCTACCAAAACTTTATTGCATATATTCAAGTTAGTACAAAGTGCTGTTTAGATAAGTTGCTTCAAATATTTAATTCAGTGTTTTGGCAGCGTGAGCCAAGCACGATGGTTAATTACACAAACTTTCGTGCTTGCTTTTATTTATATGAACTTATGCTGTTGGGTGCTCTAAATAGTATTTATTTTAAACACAATTATATGTGGCACAAGATAATTTTGCTTTATTTTCATATCTGTAGGATATTAGCTATGTTTTATATCGGTATTTTTATAAAAACTTCTATTTCCATAGCTCCAATAGACACCTAACAATTATATGATTATCATCATCTAGAGAGTGCAGTGTAGTCTCAAATTAGTTATAAACACATGCTCGATTAGCTAGCTTGGGTTACGCTTCTTCAAGTTATTAGGGGAGCAGTGTATGAAGATAGAGGTGTTCAATGAATTTCTCATACTCTATCCTGTTCTACTTGATATGATTTCTTTTTCTGTAATCTGTTGATCAGGCGCGTCTAAAGTTGTTTGCTTATAATTTCAAAGTAATTCACATGTTAATGGCCGCAGACAAATAGTATATAGCTGGCTCTAGTGTTACTTTGGCCAGACCTAAAGAGATTCAATCTCACTCAACAAAGTATTTTATAACGCATCAGATTCTAAACCAGTTTATCAACTGTTAAAAACACAAGTGTGACAACCAAGCATACACCTATTCTATCTATCGCACAAGCTGTATTTGCCTGACTGAGCAAGTGAAATTGTGATCTGCTTTATGTTATGTGCCACATGTCTTTAAAAACTGACTATGTTCGTGCGAAAATAAAAAAAAAAGTTTTTTGTTTGGTGAAACACCGAATTAGCATGAATAAAGCATGATTGTCAATTTTTCACTTTTTTCTTGCTATTATATTTCTTTTGTTTCCTTTTATTTTTGCAACAACTGCAGTATTAATCAATAGAAAATGACAGGTATAATTAAAGGTAATGTTTGATCTGTTCTGTTAGTGCTTGTGCACGTTGACGTCTATAGCTATACATTTCATCATTCGGTTTTAACTACACTATAGTTTGACTAACTTTTGTTACATGTATCAGACAAGCCAAACGAAAGATGTAAACGAAGTAGAGAAGGGGATACAGATGAAAAGCAAGAGTTGTTGGCAAAAGCAACTTGCATGAAATTTCGTATGATAACACATAACAAAATAAATACAGATAAATGACTACCTTTGAATAGAGCAACTGACTTGCGACCCATTCCCTAACTCGCCGCCACAAACTCCGTCGGGCTCGATGTCTGAAGGCCATCAATACAATACAGAAACGTCTACTCATGTAGACTTATCTGAGCCACAGGAGCTTGTCTGTGTCGAGAGAATGCCTAAGCGTCGCTCAACAGACACTAGTGTCAGTCTAAGCGATTTCGAGTTGATTCAGACTTTAGGTACTGGCTCGTTTGGCCGTGTTCATCTGGCGAGACTTAAAACAAATCAAAACTACTATGCAATCAAAGCACTAAGGAAAACAGATATCGTACGGTTGAAGCAAATAGAACATACAAGAAATGAACGGAAAATCCTTTCTACAGTGAAACATCCGCTCATGGTTAACTTATGGCGTACTTTTCAAGATGACGCTCATTTGTTCATGGTAATGGACTACGTACCTGGAGGCGAATTATTTTCTTTTTTGCGTAAATCAACTGTAAGCGGGGATTTGCATCCATGATATTATTTGACATCTGACATATATTTCTTAGAAATTTGACGAGACCGTAGCACAATTCTATGCAGCCGAGGTCCTATTGATTATTGCTTATCTCCACTCTAAAGACATAGTGTATAGAGATCTAAAACCCGAAAATATTTTATTGGATAGAAATGGTCATGTTAAGCTTACTGATTTTGGTTTTGCTAAAGTTGTGCCCGACATAACATGGACCTTGTGTGGTACCCCAGATTATCTAGGTACGTGGTTAAAGCTTGATTTGGATCAAAACAATTTATAACGCATCATAGCTCCTGAAGTCATTCAGTCCAAAGGATATGGTAAAGCAGTTGACTATTGGTCGCTAGGCATTTTCATTTACGAAATGCTATCTGGGTAATTCTTGAATTAATGTGTATGAAAAAAAAAAGCATACTAAAAATTATTCAACATCTTTCAATTTCTTCCCAGTGTCGCACCGTTTTATGATGACAATCAATTTAAGCTCTATGAAAAAATTGTTGCTTGCAATATTACTTGGCCAGAATTCTTTAGTGAAGAAGCCAAGGATTTGTTGAAACATTTGTTGACTACCGATTTAACAACTAGGTTTGGCAATTTAAAGGGTGGCTGTCATGATGCTATGAATCATGCTTGGTTTCAAAGTATCGATTTTGACAAGCTGTCCCGCCTACAAGTGAAGGCGCCATATATCCCAAACATAAAGGGAGAAGGCGATGCAAGTCATTTTGATAGCTATGAGGAGCTTAGCTACCAGTATGGACAGTCTGAACCCGATCCATATCGCAAGTATTTTACAGAATTTTAGTACCCCTGTATATATCAGTACATCATTACACATATAACAGCGACACATCTACCAGCACACATAAAGTGAAGCTCAGTTCCAAGTGAAATAATTGGTATTTCCTAATGTTTTGTATGTCTTTAGACTATTTAGAATTCAATAAACCTTGGATAATTTCTCTTTAAAAAACGTTGACATCATTTTTTTAGCTTCCTTTTTTGGAGAAAAGATGTGGGCCAGGTGGAGTTTAAACATAATCGGAAGGTAAAAAAATCTACAGATTTCAAGAGTAGCTTTCTACCTAAAAAAGGACTAGCATTTGTTCTGATTTCTATAAGGTTATTTTATTTAGATCATTTCTGCAATTTAGCTGTGCAGCCAATAAGAATTTTGGAGGAAAAATAGAAAGCTCAGTGCGTAATTCTACAAATCACTAGATTTTGCCAGAGCAAAAGAGTTGAATAAAAAATGAAAGGCAGCATGTTTTCGAGAAGGGATACAAGGCAATCTAATTATTGCAATGCTTACACAAAGCAACCCAGTAATTTGTTTTCAACAGCAATCTAGCTGGCGGTGTTTTATTCAAAGACAGAATTTCAGAGAAATCAAAAACTATATAAGGGTCTCTGATTTTGTCATTCTTTTTTCTAAATATATTAAAATTGCTTTTCTTTTTCTTTTTCATTTCGATTTTATCATAAGCAAATCTTAGACAATGGATTCTCGAGATTTAAATTTACCACCATACATGGTGTATTGTGGTATCATTGCCGGTATAGGTGCCTTCTCTAATGGTTGGACTATTGGTTCTACCAATGTGCCGGGTGAGGTCACACACAACTGTCCTACAGGCGATGCACACATTCAAAGCCCTGCTTTTCCTGATTGTCTGCCAATGTCTACAAGGTAAGATAAACGAAAACGCAATTACTTGCCTGTTATCTAATTCTTTTATTTCTTTTAGTCTTTGGGGTTTTGCAGTTTCTTCTTTCTGTCTTGGTGGTTTGTTTGGTAGTCTTGTTGGTGGTCACATCCAAACAAGATTGGGTCGTAGATTGACTATTGTTCTGAACAACGCTGGTTTTATCCTTGGTGGTATCCTGATCGGTTGTTCTGTTCATATATCCATGTTTATTATCGGTCGTATTCTGTGTGGTTTGTCTTGTGGTCTTGGTTCGCTTGTTATTCCCACATACCTTGGTGAAATTTCCACACGTAAAGGCAGAGGTCTCATCGGTTTCTTCAACCAGTATGTATCTTTTATTGATTTAAAGATCAAGAAAGGCAGAATACTTACGACTTTTTATTAGATTCTTTGTTGTTACTGGTATCTTACTGTCTTCTATCATCGGTTTGCCTACAGCCAATGTTCCTTTATGGAGATTGAACTACGCTATTGTTGCTATTCCTGCCATCTTCCAAGTCTTCATGATGTTTACTTGTGTAGAATCACCTCGCTACTTGATCTCTGTGGGTCGTGTTGAAGATGCATTGATTGCTCTTCAGAAATTGCGTGGTTCTGCCGATGTCTCAGAAGAATATTTCGATATTGTCGCTGGTCAATTTGGTAGAAAGAAGGCTATTCGTCTTTTGAAAGAAAACTCTCACGAAAAACACCTTGTTAAGCCCGAAGAAGAAGACGAAGGATTTGATAACACTGACTATCTTGAAAACCACAACTCAAATGCTGCTGCCGTTTCTGCCGCTGAAGAACGTAAAGGAGACATTGAAGCAGACGATGAAGATGAAAGACGTCCTCCTATGAGTGTAGTAGAAATTTTCACTGACCCAGTTATTCGCAAGATCACTTTGATTGTTCTCTTCCATCATGCTATTCAACAATTGTCTGGTATGAACGCTGTCATGTATTACTCCACTAGTATTTTCCGTCAAGCTGTTGATGAGCAACAAGCTCAATACATGGCTATTTACACTACCCTTGTTAACTTTGGTATGTCTATCATTGCCATGTTCTTTATCGATAGAGCTGGTCGTCGTGTCTTGCTCATTGCAGCTGAAACCGGTACTTTTATTTTCTCTGTCTTACTTGTGATCGGTTACCGATACACTATCCCCAATCTCTTGGTTGCTTCTGTCTTCTTGTATGTTGCTAGTTTCGCTATTGGTATCGGTCCAATTCCTTGGATGATTACCTCTGAATTGACTCCTATCTATGCTTCCTCCAGTGTAGGTGCTGTAGCTACTGCTGTCAACTGGGCCATGAACTTCTTGATTGGTCAAATCTTCCCAATTATCTTTGCTGCCATCCAAGGTTGGTCTTTCCTTATTTTCGCCATTATTTGTCTTATTTCTGCCATTACTACATTCTTTTTCTTGCCTGAAACCAAGGGAAGACCTATCGAAGAAATTGTTGCTAGCTTCAGCAAAAAATAAGCTCAAGCATCCTCATTCATCCTTGTTTCATTATTATTCTTTTTTCTTAGTAAAAAAAGTTGTACATATTTATTTCATAATAAACACTAAATCCGTAATTCAGTACTAATACAACTCTTGATACCCTAATTTCAGGAATTAACATGTATTCTCAGAAATTATTCGTTCACAAAAAGAAAAAAAAGATAGAAGCAATAAGTGTCTTAGGTCCTACTAACAATCATTGGATCGGATATTTAGGAGGCCGAAACATATAGCCAACGATACCTTCATTACTTTAATTATAAAGTTAGGTTATCTGCCATACAAACTTCATTCATACAACACTTGCTCAAGAGAAGCTTAATTCCACAAATCAATTTTGACAAAAGTCATCAGTATTCTTAATTAAGTATTTACTGACCAGGTTACGTAGTATTCGCTTGTATTAATTTGAAACCTCTTTACGTATGTGCATAGAATTGAGAGAAGTACATAAGCTCATTCAGGTTAAATGGCATTTTATGTAGCACAGAGAAATGGCAGATCAATTTGAGACATTGTCATCATCGTTTAGCATAACATGACGTATAATTTTCTGTTTGTTCGATGAATCCGAATATCAACCAATAAAAAAGACGAATAAAAGCTAGAATTACCTGAAACCCAGTCAAACACAACTAGTAAAAGTTGGAATAGAAGAATTGCCATATACAGACTTTCAAGCAGTTGTAGCAAACTTTGATCTTCTTACCCATAGCATTCTCTCTAAAAGGCGTATTTAGAAACTTTTTTTCCTCTTCGCTTTTTGTTTTTTTAACAGCATAAAATCTCCGTAGATATTTGTATTATACAGTTGAAAGGTACAAGGAGTAGAACCTGTCTGGTAGATATATTTTGATCACTGTTTTTTTTTTACACAATCTAATTCATATTAATGGAGAAATGTTCTTTGTGAAAAAAAAATTCTAGAAAAAGATTGGAATGCACCAACCAAAATTGAAGACGATAGCAAAAAAGAGGGTCGGATACTTGAAGAAAAATAAGATTTATCACTTAAGAGCTGTGTATTGCTGGCAAAGAGGCTTCTTGTTTTCACACGCTTATAGCTTTGAGAACATCTATTACTTGTAGTTGTATTTGCCTGGAGGATCTTGTTATTACTTTAATTGGGGCTTGGATACTCATATCCTTTTCACATGGAGCATAAATCATACAACAGGTCAATACATCATAGAGCTCTTTGCCTTCCTCCTTTGAAAGAATGCAAGCTCTAATTGTACTGTCAACTTGACCACTTGTTCCAAACTGACCTTACCTTTCCAAAAACAAAAGAAGGTGAAGATGAGGTAATCCCCTTTTCTGGTATCCAAGATTTTGACTAAGCCAAAGGCATGTTTGTATTTGATTTCATACAGAAATTCTTTTATATTTATATGAAAGGCATGGGATACAAAGTCTGGTTTGTCTCTTACTGTTTTTTTTTTCACAAAGTAGTTTGTCAGTGATTTCTTTTCAACGTGGATTGGCAATGAACGTGATGAAGCAAGAAGGCTTTCCAAAGTATCTGACGATAGCCATTTCAAAGGTAGCTTATACACTAGCTTATAGGTGATGTTGGGTTCTTTGTTCTCTTGCAACAGATACCGTTTTGGAATAGAATCTTTGGGATGACACAAAAATTGCTTGACTCATGTTGAGACTTATTGCACTAGAATTCTGTATTGTTTGATAAACCATGTGTGCGATAGTTAGATAGGCATGTTCTTTAAGGTAAAAAGAAACAATTTTCTCTCAACCTAAGCCTAAAGGGCAAATATGCTTAGTATAGCTACAGTCAATTGCACATAACAGAGTACTACAGTAAAGTGTGTGAAATAGTATGGTTTTTAAATATTAGTATGTGAGCAAAGGATTCCTACATTCATACAGAGTGTTTTTTTTACTGCTTCTTGAATATTAATTTGTGCAGAGGTAAAAGTTGTTAATAAACATAGTTTCTTGCGAGTATCATTGAATGGAAACACTGCAAAGTCTTACAGCAACGGTTTAACCAAGAATAGAAAATTAGCCATATTCGCAGTGATGCTTATAGTGATGCTTATAGTGATGCTTATAGTGATATTTACAAAGGAATTTACAGAATTATTTACAAAGGTATTTACAGAATTATTTACAAAGGTATTTAAAGAATTATTTACAAAGATATTCATAACAAAGATTTTCTAAAGGAAGCTCTACGGTTAGCTTAATCTTGTCAATTAATGTTGCTGAAGACTCAGCCTTTGCTCTCTTATTTGCCTGGTTTATAAGGGCATCCATACCCTTCTACGAAACCAAGCGTATGTTAGTGAATGTCCTATAAAATGATAGATTGCAGATATGAGTGTACTTACTCTTATTCTTAACAGGCAAAGTGTGATATTAGGCAAAAGGCCAAAGTCATTCTCGTTTCTCATCAATGAGAACTCCTCTTGCTCGGCATAAACATATATGCCACAAGTTTCTAGAAAGCAAGCAACAACAGAACATTTGTATCCTAGAAACATACAATGTTATTTGATGCCATTCAAAAACAAAGTGTCACTTATACAATATATATATAAATTTACCTTCGACGAGAATACCATAAGAGATAGGGTCTTTAAACCCTTGTTGCAGCTGTTCGTCTATCATCCTTTTCAACTCAAGTGCAAGTTTCGATCTATCGCTTAGCACTTGTGATGATCTTGCTTCAGGCAATTTTACTTCAATGGCCAGTAGGCCAACATCATTTCCGTTGTGTTCATAGAACACACAGAAGTCAGACATCAAGCTCTTGCAAACATCTTTGCCGTTGCTGCTTGATGGTTCGGCATTAGACAATGTGATCTTTCCAGATGATCTAACAATGATTCAATTTAGGTGACTATGCAAAGACCAATAAGCTTCTATTTACCTGGTGTAACTGTAAGGACTATTGTCCAGAAAGACACACTCTACAAAGGGAAGAAAGCAGACATCGATGAATGTTTCTTCTGTTCGGCCTGACTTGAACATGCTTTTGATGAGAAACCGGTGTGCTACATTGCATAACACCAAACCATCCTTGTTGCTTGTCTTCTTGCACTTCTTCTTTATCTTGTATAGTATGGGTTCAGTGTCGTTCTCACCATCGCCATCTTCACTGCCTTCATTGTCTTCTTGCTTCTCATCTTCACGGCACTAAGAAGGAGATGGTGATTTAGTTTTTTTTTTGAAAGATTATCCGTGTATCTGTTAGCCCTTACCTGCGTCAATTCAACGAAGCTGTGAAGCACATCTATGCTAAATTTCAAAGATGGAAGTTTCAAGCACTTCTTTCTGAGGGCCTTAAAATCGCTTTCATCGATGTTGAGCGCGAAGTCTTTACGCTCCAAAGGAAGAGCAAGCAAATAGGAAAGGAAGCTAGTTTTGGTTTCAAAGAAATGTACATTAGCACTTATGATCAGTTCATACAGAACAACAAGCAATTACAGATATTGAATCTATTTCATACACATCTTCCTTTGTACAAGGCTGACTGCCTTTTCGCGTTCTCCTTTAACCAACTGGCTTACATCTACATTGCCAGCTTGTCACTAGTTTAAAAAGAGTGGATTGAGTTATTTTCATGTGAAAGAGAAGGAGAAGCAGAGAGGAAAGATTCTTACTAGTTCAAAATTAACATTGCTCTTGCCATAGCTACAGCAGTAGACAACCCCCTCTCTAAAGCTGAGGGTGGTACAAAGACTCTTGATGCTGGAGTTTTGTACCTAATGAAATACGAGGATTAGTGAAGGCATTCAAATACAATCGCCCTTATCTTTTTCAAGTCTTGAAGGAATGTACTCACCATCGACTTCCAAGCAGCTTCCGGCTTGCCCTTTCTCTATCCGATGGTTAACAAACAATTCAGATACAATACTCCTAGTTATTTTGAATACACTTACGGTAACAACGCCAAGTTCAACAGCACTTCGGCGGAACATGTTGAACCAGAATGAAAGCTCTTCTACATTATTGGCATTATAATTTCTGCGAATGTAGGCTTTGTTGAATTTGATATAACCTTCAAAAGTTGGTATATCATTTTGGTTTTGCTACGGGCATGCCGTTTTTCACAGTCTTACTAGAAACTGTATGACTTATCACCAATATTAAAAAGCCTAACGCGTAAACATTGTTTTAGTTTCCTGCTTCTCAGATATCTATTTAGCTCTCTTGAATGGATGACTTACCGCACTTGTAAGAAACCCCAACTGAAAAAAATCTATTCATTTTGATCAGTACGAATACGCGACAACAATTATGATAAAATACATGCCTTTTTTCCAAACAATTTCTCTTTTGCATGCCACACAACTAACAGGAAGGTCTCTTTCCCCCCTGAGTGTTCCCAGATTGCCTCATGTACTTTTAGCATACCAAATTGCAGTGTACAGTGCTAATGGTATCTACATGTTTTTTCCTATTTCGTCTCGCTACAATGATACACTGTCCAGAATAGATAGCAAGTCTTTGCCTTTGGTACTCTAACATCCAACAACAATCCCAAATTACACTGAGTATGAGAAGATCAATCGGACCTATTTGGTCTCATAATCAACGCAGTCCGTGCTAAGGCTATGGCAAACTTAGGCAGAATCAATGCATCAAGAATCTTCTGAAAACATCACCTGTCCTTCAATAAAGCAATACACTCAAGTAAACAAAACTATTGACTGCTGATTGACAACCATCAACTATGATTCTTCAATTGATTAGATTTTCTTACGTTCTTTTATTTATTGCTCTCATTCGAAACATCCAATAACCACAAACATATTCTTTAAATCATAAATAAGCGATTTCAGTTGATGGCAAACTAACTTGAATCTACCTATCGTGCTAAAGCTATTCTCTCTTTTATAAATACTTGAATAGCAACAAGGTATAGGAAGTTGCATCAAGGAAAACAAAAGACAAAAAAAGTACTGCTATTTGGAAGTTCTGGTTCATGACTTGCAAGCAAGGAATCTCAAAACAAAATATTTGGGGGTCATACTCTATTTTATTGAGACTGTAGAGAAAAAAAGGCGGCACATCAGAATGATACGTATAATAAAAAGGGAGAAGGGCTGCATACTTGAAGAAGAATAAAGTGTGTTTTATTGTTTTGAGATGGGCTTTGATGAGAAGTGCAGCCAATGTAGCCTTTCTGCTAGCATGTTTTCTGTAATGCTCACATTATTTTCTGTGCCATCTTTGGGGGGGTGTTTCCCTTATTCTCTTGCGCCTTTTTGGTTTCATTTCCCAATTATCGCATACACTTTCTTGATATTCACTCCTGCTTTCTCTGCAATCGATGTTCCTTTCAATTTGGCTAACAAAATGTATGAACAGTATGGTAGTGTTCTTTACATGATTGTGTTTTTTAGACATTTTATTCCAACTAAAAGAAATAGAGAATTCATGCTTTGTTGAGGTAGAAATTCAAACCGCCTTTGATTATTGTCTGAATTTCAAGTTTTTTTTTAAAAACTATATTTCCCAGAATTAATGTATAATTATTTTGTTTTTTTTTTATCTTTTTTTTTTTTATTCTTAAATAAGACAATGGACGATGGTATTACTATACAAGAAGACTCTGGAAGATATTTGCAAGAATACATGCAAAGTAAGGCAGAAACACGCTAATCAACACACACATATCACTTATATGTAAACTTAGGCTTAGAGAATCTTCCGAGTGAAATACAGTATCATTGGGCAGAAATTAGAAATCGATATGATCAAGCAAAAGGTAATACCACTTTTTTGAGATAAAGAAGAAAAAGATAAAAAAAAAAAAAAGAAAATGACAATTGTAATTTAAAATTTTAAGGTTATCAAAAAATATAAATATATATATTTTTACACCATGTAGCACCTGAGAAACGTATTCGATCAGGACAACATGATCTGGCCAAGATTCACCGACAATGGTTTAGCGGGACACAAGAGCCAGTGGAAAAGCGAGATAAGCTGTTGAAAAATCAGCCTGTTATTATCAGACGCATTCAAGAAGACTACCATCAACTTCAGGATCTGGCCGATGAAAGAGTCACCTTAGCAGAAGAGGCACTCAAGTTGGTCGATCGTCATCTGTCTCGGCTACAAAAAGACCTTGATCAACATGATCTCGAACATCCCGAGCTAGCTCCTCTCTTTACACCTTCTCAAGCTTCTACTCCTACTTCTATCATTTCCACACGTCACCAGCATGGTAATTATGCTATATCCCATCGAAAATGTAAGATACCTGCTCAGGTTGCTTCTTTTTGTTTACTCATTTCTTTTAAAACATATAGCAAGTGATATAGAAAGTGAGCATGAAGATCAAATAACACTACCTGAAGAAGATTCTCCTTCTGAGCTTGAAGAAGAGGAAGAAGAAGAGGAAGAAGAAGAAATTGTAGTGAGAAAGAAGGATCCTGCAGAGATCAGAAAACGAAGAAAGAAGGATTCAGACGAACCCCTTTATTGTTATTGTCAGCAAGTATCTTTTGGAGAAATGGTAGCATGCGATGGCGAGGTAAGCTTATTCGATGGATTTGATGACTCAAATAATAACATGAATCAGAACTGTCCTTATGAATGGTTTCATATGGAATGTGTGGGATTAGAAGAACCACCCAAGGGTGCATGGTTTTGTGAGAGTTGTTCAGCAGAATTACGTAATAAGCGCAAACAGAGCATTCAAAGCATTACAAAAAAGATGAAGAAACGAAAAGATTCGCATGCACAAAACTAACTTATTTAATTACTAAAAAACATCTTTATTAATCTAATTCTCGTGTATATAAAAATATATTATTAAAAAAAAATCAATGCTTATTTTCTGCTATGTGTGTGTGTAGTTATTACATTTTTTATTTATTTTATTTTTAACAAGAGAGAAAAGGAAGGGATCAAAGAAAAAAGAAAAGAAAAAAATAAATTATTTAGCATCAGTAGTTTCAACAACAACAGAGGATTGACCTTGCAGGGCACCGCCAGCAATCAATTTGGCATTACCAATGACAGCCAAAATTTCATTCAAGTTTTCCTTCCAAGCACTCAAAGATGTACTCAACTTCTTCCATTGTTCCTTACCAAATACACGGTAAATGCTACGGTGAACAATCACAGTCTTGTTCAATTGATCCAACTTGGCTTCAACCAAACCAGCACGAATGACATCAATGACCCACATTTCTACTTCTTCAACAGGGATTTGAAGGCTGTTGGCAATTTCAGCATAAGTCAATTCACGGGAGAGGTTTTCGGATCCAAGAGAGGCCAAAGATAACAAACGCATCTTGTGAGTGTTGTTCTCGGAGTGATCGATCAAGCTGGGGTTAGCCTTTTCGAAAGCTTGATATGTACTTAAGGTGCCGTTCAAGAAAATATCGAGCAATTCGTATTCGGGAGTACCCTTGAGCTTTTGAATGGCAGTGTATTGAATAAGGTCTTCGAAGGCAAAGAAGTTCTCCATGGCAATGGCACGGTGAACAATATCTTTGGCAAGTGTTTCGGCCTCCTTCTCTTCAAGAGTCACTAAAGCCTTTAATGAGAAATCAAGAGCCAACTTTCTATTTGAAAAAAAAAAAAGATGAGTGAATATGAAATCATTCAGAAAATCAAAGCTTACTCTTCACCAGCCTTCAATAAGACTTGACTTAAATAGTTGTACAATTCACGTTGGGTGGATTGATCGATGCCCCATTGCTTGGCCCATGCATCAACATATTCTAATTGACCGTAAAGTGATTCTAATTCTTCAGCTTGTGAAGTGGCTTCAACTAATCCAACAAAGGCGTGGTAGCGAATAGGTGAATTGCCAGGAAGAGCGTTGTACAAGTTGAGTAGACTACAGCATATTAGTTTCCGATATAACAATCCATGACAAAAGCTTACATCTTTTGCTTCAAACTGATCTTGTTGCTTTCAGTCTTGGTCAAGGTGTCCACAAGCAATTGAACAGTGTTGGAAAGAACAGATTCGGGAGCATTCAAGACAATGACAATAAGCAAATTGAAGGCACCTTCGACCTCTATTCCACACATTTTAATCATCATCGTATCTTATCTTGGGGTTGTGCAATATTACCTCTATCGCCTTCAGTCAAAAGAATAGAAGCATCTTTGGCAATTTCAGCGTAGACAGAGTCCTTTTTGTCAGACTTCAAGATGGACTCAATATGCTTTACATAAGGTGCTTCCTTTTCACCTTCTTCATCTCTCAACTTGGAGATATAGATGGCCAAGTCAATAATCTAAAAACATGTCAGTTTCTTGTCTGTTTTGTATCTCGAGAAATAAAGGATCCCAGGGCATGTCATGTACAGTGAATCGGGCCGATGTTGACATGTGGTTGCTATGGATACTCTAAAACGCGAGAAAACAAATAGTGTCTATACTTTACTTGAGATTCAGCACCGCCTTGAACAAAGATGTTGTTAACAGACATTCTGTAATGCTAAGTATGAAATAGAAAAAAAAAATAGAAAAAATAAGGAAAACCTATTTCTATATAAGAGTAGGGGAAATCACACTTGGTAAAAAAAAAAGTTGGGTTAGAAAAAAAATAGTTTTTTTTTGAGTGTAGGACTTACTCAGTGGCTTATCTGTCAAATCGTTTGTGTATTGCTCTCTTTTTAGCTATGCATTATGTTTAAGCCTATTTTTTCTTTACGGAGGAAATTCACAAAAAGAGAAACAAGCCCTTCTATTAGTTTATTGTGATAAAGTAAGAACTTGGCTTATTCAATAAGTTATTGTTTTTTGTTGTAGTGTCTAGCATAGAAATGTTACATTTAAAAACCATTCATAAAAGATGATACAAAGCATTCATGGGATAGAATCTCAATTGGATTTTACTGCCTCACGAAAGCTCAATGACACACAAGATAGCAGTATTTTTTTCTTCAAACTAAGAAATAAATCGATTCGAATTGTTATCAAGGTAAAAGTATTGACCTTTTCTGTTGGAAAGCATGATTATTCTCTGTTGTATAAAGTGATTTGAATTGCCTTTTTTGAGCCTGTAGTTTATTGTCCCAAAAAAAAGCTAGGCTGACATTTAAAAGAAAATAGCCAAGATGTCAATTCCCTAGCATTTTCTTTTTTTATTCTTTTCCTTATTTTTTCAATTTAAGCAAGATGGATGATACACTCACTCAAGTCCGTGAAAAATGCGCAGTTCAATTAGAGGCATACCAAAAATGTGTAGAAAGCAACCCTCATTCATGGGACAAGAGCTGCATAGAACAAAAGAAGGCCTTGACAAAATGCTCAGAAGAAAAGTAAAACAAACAAACAAAAAAAGAGACTTATTTGAATTGCATAACTCAATCTCTATGCTAGTGTGGGCATTTTAAAGTATGTGAAGGAACACTGTACTAGACAAATCAGTGCGTATGATCAATGTTTGTCAGCCAACACAGAGAAGCCCGAGGAATGTATCCAAGCCTTAAAGGATCTCTACTTGTGTACTGAAGCTACTTCTACTGCTTACCGTCAACAACAATCAAAGCAAGCAACTAAATAAGAAGAAGCTTTTATTTATAGATGGATGTCTTTGACACCTTTTTGTGAATAAGTCTCGAATTGCTTTCTGCCTTTTCTAAGCATATACTCAATAGTAGCAAAATCTGCTTTGCGTATCGAGTGTTCTTTGAATTCTCTTCTAATAAATGCATGAAATCTAGGTCTTGTTTCCTTTTGATGGTGTGTTAGTTTCTCTCCTGTTTTTATTGTTCCATTCACTTACTAATGGCTTTTCTCTTGCTGCGCGGAAACATTGTCGATAAAAACTAATGACTTCATTTTGTAGACCGGATCTTTTAAAGGGTGCTGGCATAATTGACGTTTTATAAAAAAAAAAGGGAAAAGAGGTTAAAAAAATAATTAGATGAAAGGGTCTTTTTTTTTATGCACCCCCAGCTATTGATTTATTATTTTATTCATCTCTTTTTATTAAAAAAAGTCCATTTATTGCCGTGGGTACAATAACAAGTCCGTCTTCCTTACTCTATCTTCCCTTTCGAAAACAGTCAAGAAGAGGATTGATGAAGAGAGAAGAGAGGAAGGGAATAGAAACAACAAGGAACAGTTACTTACAATTTATCTTTAGGCAATTATTATGTAACTATGAGTAACGCGCCATTTTTCATATGATATGACAGGAATTAAGGAGGGAGGGGGGATTGTATTTGCTCTTTAGTTTGTAACAGAAAACAAAGATTCAACACAGTCTGCTAATAAAGATACATTTGATACAAGAAAAGTATAAACACAGTGTATAGTCCAGCAACCAAGAGAAACAATGAGCTATACATCATTATCTTGATCATTGGAACAAACCGTTTTGTTTTTGGAAGAACGTATTCTGCAAAATGCTCTAACAAATGTTGTTCCATAAAAAGAAATAGAAGCACAAACAATGAAAACAAAAGGATGCTTTAGGGAGACATAAATGAAAGAACAGCTTCCTCCCTTTCAATTGTACGCCATCAATCTGTTGTTGTGTACCTTTGGTACATTAAGAAAAACTGAAAGCTGGCTTCTTTTTGTTTTGTAAAACAAGAGAGCCAAAACCTTTATTTCTCGACATGTGAATAAATTCAGACAGTAATGAGATCAAATAGTTGGCTTGTTATCCTAGATCGAGCTCTTTAAGACTTGATATAAAGACAGGTTTTCTTTATTGTTTAGAGTGGACGGACGCTCTAGTTTGTAAATAGCTATAGCTGATTACAATAAAAGATTTTTTGAAAGTATCTAACAGTTTGCTGTCTCCTTTTTTCTTTACAAGAAGAAATAAGTGAGGCCATACTGCAGACTTTTCTCTCATTGTAAAACCTCTTGCTAGCTCTGTCAGAAAAAAAGGGCTTCACTTAATAGTGAGACAAACTCGTTTTTGTCTAGCCCCTCGCAGTCTACAAAATAGGCTTTCTTTTTGTTTGCAACACGCTATCATTTTACAGAATGAGCTGTACTCCATCTCTTTTTTTTTTTGTTTATCACACTAGTCATGAAACCACCAGGCGTAAAATGATTTCATTGGTAGTGCAAAATAAATTTTTGAATAGATGCTTAGAGCCCTGAAAGTGAACTCGTGTTTATCATAAAAAGCAATTTAACTAGTAATCAAATTAGACTCTTTCTCTAGTTTCTATATTGACCTAGAATACACATTCAGGCTATTTATCGCTCTGTATTAATAAAAATTTGGTTCCAGAATGCTAATGATGTGCATTTCAGTTTCTATACTTGACAGATTCAATTTAGTTAATATGCAAACAGATGTATGAAATGTTATTAACATGAAGTTTTTTGTTTGAAGGATATAGATTTCTTTGTTTTTTTTTTAAAAAAAAAGGCACTCTATAATCATGTGTGCTATGAAATTAGGATCCTTCAAGTAAATAATAATTGATTATACATATAAAGAATAAGTTATAAGATATTGTGAAGAAATAACAAATGAAACAAGTGGGATTTCTAGTACTGATTACGAGTAACAGATGGAGTACGTTCTACGCTAGGATTTTGATAATAAGAGGGGATTTCAGATGCACGAACACCACCGCCGCCACCATTAAACACACTATATTCTGACTTGGGACGGAATGTTTCCATACCCCTTTCACGTCGTTGCTTTCTATAACGAGCAACAAACACAAAGGCCAAGAAGCCCAACAAGAGAGCGCCGCCGACACCACCTACAACACCACCGATCAATGCTTTCTTCTGAGCAGTGAGGCCACCGCCATTGTTATCAGCAGCTTCTACCTGAGCTGCATTAACGCTAGTAGAAGATGTGGGCACTTCATTGGCTGTGGATGTCATACTGGCTACGCTAGAAGAAGGAGAAGAATCAGTCATTATGCTCTCGACAGAGGCATCCAGAGTACTGCTCGTAGGCAAATCCGAAGCAGTACTAGTGAAAGTAGGACTCAAAGCAGAGGTAATTTGAGCTGTTACTGAATCAAGAGTCGAAGTTGCAGTGACGATAGTATCTATCGATTTCTCTTGTTAAAAATCACTATAAAAAAAAGCAAAAGCATATGATCGTATACTTTATTTACCTTGATCAGCAGTTGAAGTTGGCAGAATACCATCTATAAGGAGGTCAAAAGAAATCAGTCATTGTGTTTAGCATTGGTGATAGCGTGCTACCTTGTTCGCTTGTTGAACTCTCAATTGACTCATCTTGATTAGTGCTGCTTGTATCTTGCTCATCATCAGATGTACCTATCAATCAAATATGAATACTCATGTCACTGTTGAAAAAGAAAATTGAAGAAACGACAGTCAGTTTGATTTAGGACTACACGTGTCATGTACTAATCCAGATTAACTCTTGGTAGTACAATATCCTAACTGCTCTATATTGCTAATTGTATGCGTGTTTGGATTGCTTACCAACTTCTTCACTCTCATCATCTTCATCACTATAATCTTCACTCTCATCATTATCGCTATCCTCTTCATCACTCCCTTCATTGTCACTCTCTTCATTGTCTTCATCATTACCCTCATTATCGCTGGACTCGATTTCGTCTGAAGCGTCTTCATTCGTACTTGAATCCTCTGAGCTATCTTCATTCGTACTAGAATTATCTTCATCGTCGTCGTCGGCACGCTTTTGGATATAAATATGAGTTGGTGCCATTTTAAAAGGAGTGAATAGGTTGGTTGTAAATAGGTTAAGGAATGGGATGGATGGGATGGGGGGAAAGAAAGATAGAAATGAAGAAAAAAGAGAAAGAAAAAAGAAAAGAATATCAAACCTAGGCACAATATACAATCTATCTGACAGAAGATGGTTGTACTTGGAGCGGGAAGTTAAAACGCACTATTACAAATATAGAAGGAGAATAAGTTGTTTTTAATTTTTTGGGAAAAAAAAAGTGTAGATCCTTATTCACAGGAGTTACAATGTCAGAAACACAAACACACACACACACACTTAAAGTATAGAACCAACTGTAATCTTCAAAGAACATGATGGCACAAGAGGCTGTTATAAAAGTCAATCAAGGTGAATGGTGATCCACAAAGAAAAGGTTCACTGAGAGCTTGCACTCTTACAATGATTAATCAATTCAATATCCCAAACCAGTACAGTTGACAAAAAGCCCAGCTGAATGTGTTCTATTCACCTTTTTCTGTAAAGATCTTGACTCACTATGGGTACCAGACTTTTGATCCAATTATTCGAATATCAATTTATGGCAAATAGCTTTTCTGTACTAAGCCTGATAGTGAATAAGTGATAAATTACCATTGTTACATGGAGGGTCCAGAATGAGATGTCCAGTCGCTCCAATGCTGAAGGGCAGCTTCTTAAAGAAAAGACGGCAGATAAAAAAAATTGAAATGTGGGACTTTAAGACTGTCAGTGATAACAAAGATCAAGATATTAGCTCACAAGGGATTGAGAAGAAGCCTGCCAGACACACCTTTCGTATGACTTGAGGCACTGGTGAAAATCAAAGAAGCGACCTGTTTACTTTGATTCAAAGTTAAAGCACTCGCTCGTGCTATTACGTTGCTTGCTTGCTCAAATGAATCAAGTTGAGTTAGACCATATCATTCTAAACAACAATGATCTACAACAATAAAACTCAATTTTTGGTTTTTGTCTCCAATGCTGAGAGTCTCTTTTTTCCATGCAACTACAGTGATTTAATTGAATTCACTTCTCATCCGTCCATAAGATTGAGCAACATGGCGTCTTTGCATCAAACATCGTTATCATAACTTTGCATGTAATAACAGCATTCATCAAAAAGAATGTTTAATAGCCTGTGATCTTCAGCTAAATTTTGTTCTCAAGCATAGTAGCAAGGTCATCAAATATGCTATGAACAAACTCAATAAAGCAAGCAACCGTCTGTCGACACAAGTCACAGCTTATTTATCTCAAATTTAATTTGCTTTGCTTTGTAACAAACATGGAAAAGAGAAAATACGAGCAACTCGAAGATGATTCTAATTTTAGTAACAAGCACATCAACATAGAACGCGATAAAGAGACTGGGCAAGATGTGGAAGATTCAGAACAAGATATTAAGCAGTTCTCTTCAGAACAGCGATTAGCACAATCCGATGAACCTTGCTGTATTGTCTGTGGCAAATATGGTGAATATATCAACGACGATACTGATCATGACGTTTGTAGGTCAGTAGTTGAACCAGTTTGGACTTTGCGAGCTTGTACTAACCTTACTCATTACAGTCTTCAGTGTAAAGCCATCAATACTGATCTAAACTATCATCGCCTGAAACGTAAAAAAATAACAGAGCCGATTATCATCCGACACATTCACGATTATGTAGCTGAAAACGTTCATGCCAAACTCACAAACTATCAAGAGCCCCATTCGATTGCCTCCTTTCAGCAAACTGAGCAGATGCTTCGGGCGCACGATGTTCAAGTAAAAGGAAGGAACGTGCCCAAGCCTTTTAGTACCTATGATCAGCTTGAGCATGTCCTTGGTAAGAAGCTGCTGGATAATATTGAGTCTTTGGGCTGGAGTATGGCTACAGGTATCCAAAGACAAGCAGTCACTGTAGGTCTTGCTGGACGAGATCTTTTGGCGATTGCCCCTACTCACTCTGGTAAAACAGGCGCATTCTTGATACCCATGATAGTGCATTGCATGTCACTTTCAGCCGTAGATGCTTATAAGCGAAGAGCAGGTCCTTATGCTATGATCATGGCACCCACACGAGAACTTTGCTTGCAGATTGAAGCGGTATGTAAGCGTTTAGCAGAAGGCATTCCGAATCTACGGACCGGTTTACTGATAGGTGGTGAGCCGTTACCAACTCAAATACATCGCATTAAAAAGGGTATTCAAATTATGATTGGCACGCCAGGACGCGTTTTGGATATAGCGACACATCACTCAAAGCTGTTGCGTATTTGGAAGATTCGAATGCTAGTATTGGATGAAGCAGATGCTATGTTCAAAATGGGTTTTGGTGCGCAAGTACGACAAATTTTGGGCAAACTACCTAACGATACCGTACGACAGACAAGCTACTTTTCTGCTACTATGACTGAGGACAGTGTGGTCCATACGCTCTACAAAAAACTAAAATCACCTGTTGAAATCCGAGTTCATCAGCCAGCGAAAGATGAGAAAGAATCACAGCTACCTGAGACAAGTGATCAAGTACGTCAAACGGTGCTTTGGGTTGACAACAAGAGCAAGTCAAAACGATTGTTTTCCATCCTTCGAAACCCCACCTATTTTGTGATTCCTATCTTGATCTTTGTTGCCAGTCGATTAGGTGCTGAATTTCTGACCAGAGCCATCAAGAAGAAGGCGCCTCATTTGCGTGTGATGTCGATGCATGCAGACAAGACGCAGGAAGAGAGAGCAACCATAGTTCAGGGCATCAATCAGACTGAGCCTTTATGGGACATCATTGTGTCTACAGATATCCTTTCTCGAGGAGTCGATTTACCTGCTGTCAAGTTGGTCATCAATTATGACATGGCTGCCACACTGGACGATTATGTGCATCGTATTGGCCGCGCTGTACTGACAAGGCCTCCTCCATCACATATAAAGCAGCAGCGTGGTCGGGCCATCACATTTATAAATCAGGTAAGCTTTTAGATGCACAAACCAATGCATTGGCTAACATTTTACTTTAGGAGCACCAATATTTACTAGAAACTTTTGCTATCATGTTATCGAGAAAGTCACCTGCACAGGTAACGCCTTTACCAGCTCAACTAAAGCGTTATGTATCTTAACAAGCCATACATCCTTCCTTGATGAATGTCTGATACAGAACAAGAAAAAGAGAGCCTTATCTTACATAAAAAAAAAGAGCTACACGTTGTTTCCTTAACAACTAATTGAAAGTGCGGATTCCATTGCACTTTGATGTTGACACGTAATTCCAAGCGAATACATTCTATTGTGCTGCAAATGATAAAGAGTAGATGTGTGACATACTTAAATTAGATGCTGTCAAATCATATTCGGTGCTTGAAATTGTAGTGTTCTAGCAACCTATTGAACAAAAGGAATTTAACCTTTAACAATTCTATTGTCACATGACCTGCTTAACAGACTGACTGGCACAAAATTTGCTTATACGACAAGATATCAAAACAAGACAGCTTGAAATGTAAAAAATGCCTTATTTAGTGAAATTAATTTAGTACTGTGCGCCACCTATACATCACATGTTCTCAATCTATACCTTTGTTTTTTCCTTCTTCGTAAGGCTACAAAATTTTAGACTGTACAATGAGAGAAAATCAAAAAAACAAACAAACAGTAGACTAGTGTTACATTAGCTTACTCTGCTTATCGCCAGTCATCGTTGTCTGAGATTCAATTTGATGATAGACACCTGATCATTGACGGGTGTTCCTTTAAGCTTTCAATTTTTCTCTCTTTTCACACTTCTCTTTGTCTTTTTCTCTTACTATAGAAAATGCTTATATCAAAGAGTTTTCTAGCTCTTACTTCGGGATTAAGCTTGTTGCTTACTGCAAGCGCTTTCATGCCTACACAGCAAGCTCCTTTCAGGATAGCTGAGCATGAATCTCAAGGGTTTAGTGTGCTGACAAGTGACAAAGTCGAGGGCTATTCCGTTAGAATCAAACAACCTAAATCTTGCGAAGAGGGTGTCCAGGTAACATATAGATGAACGGGATACATAAAGTGCTCAAGACTCATTGGCTGCTCATCTAGTATTCTGGCTACATTGACAAACATGATACAGATGATCACTTCTTTTTCTACTTTTTTGAATCAAGAAGTAACCCCAAGACTGACGATACAGTTCTTTGGTTGAATGGAGGACCAGGATGTTCTTCTATGATGGGTCTGTGGATGGAGTTAGGGTAAGTCTCGATACGTTTTATGCTCATCATGACATTAATTTTATATAGTCCATGCCTTGTGAACGAGTTTGGCAACGCCACCACTAGAAATCCTTATAGCTGGAATACGGCTGCTAACGTTTTCTTTTTAGATCAGGTAAGATGTTGCTGGTGAAAAAGATCAATGACTTATCTAACATGATATGTGTAACAGCCAGTCAACGTGGGATACAGTTATGGAAAATCAAAGGTATCCACTACAGAGCAAGCTGCTAAAGATGTCTATGCCTTCTTGCAGCTTTTCTTTGGCAAGCATCAAAAGTATGCATCCACATCATTTCATATCTCAGGAGAGTCTTATGGTGGCCATTATCTGCCTGCTATTTCTACAGAAATCATCAAAAACAACAAACAAGCTGAAGAAAAGGGTCTGCTCAGCATTAATTACAAATCTATGTTGATTGGTAATGGCTGGACAGAGACCCGCACTCAATTTAAGGATTATGCTACCTACGGTTGTACCATTGACAGTCCTTACAAGCCTTTGTTTGATGAAGAGACCTGCCAGAAAATGAAGGACAGCTACCCTCAATGTAAGAGGCTGATGGATGCATGCTACCGATTCCCTGGTGCCTTGACATGTATTCCGGCTGAACTGAACTGCCAGAGAACCCAAGTCGGACCTTTTGATAAGACTGGCTTGAATGTCTATGATATTCGCAAACCTTGTGTGGGTGATACCGGCCTTTGCTACGACCTTAAGATTGAGGATTACGCCAACCTAAAAGAAGTCAGAGATAGTCTGGGTATTGATGAAGAAGCTGGAAGATATCAAAGTTGTAGCGATTCTGTTGGCTATCGCTTTGCCAGAACAGGTGATAGGTAAGTTTGTACAACAAGCGGGAAGATGGACAAATATGTTAATTATTAACTTATTTGTCAAATATTAGTGGTGTTGATTATAGCTCTCACGTTGCTGAAACCCTAGAAGCTGGCATAAGAGTACTTTTGTATGTAGGCGATATGGACTTTATTTGTAACTGGTAGTGTATGCAGCTCTTCTCTTGATGGATATGTTGTTCATCTCTCTTGAATAGGATGGGTAATTTGAACTGGAGTCTCAAAATGAAGTGGTCTGGTCAACAGGGCTACAATGAGGCACAGGTTGAGAAATGGTATAGCGATTTTACTGGCCAACACGCAGGAGATGTAAAAACTTTCGGAAACTTGACTTTCCTTCGTGTCTTTGATGCAGGCCATATGGTAAGTAAAATGAGATGATGCAGCAATATTAAAGGGAGGGCTTACGCGACAATGATAGGTTCCTTATGATCAACCTGAAAATGCTTTGGATTTCTTCAACAAATGGTTGAATGATCTTCCTTTAACCAACTAAAAATTATGCATTCGCTGATAAATAGCGGCGAATTATCCAACCAATCACAGCGAGCTAAATTTCAATTAAAATATCCACTTATGTCATTTTTTTTCGGTTGTTTCTTTTTTATTCTTCAGGATGGAAATGAGTGATATTGTAAACACTTTTGAGTCTGACATGAACAAATCAAAAAGCTTCTTTAGCAGAAGCAAAGTAATAAACGATCCTATTCATGTAAAATATGCCGAAATTGTTCAAGTTTAACTTTGTTAAACAAGATGCATTTATGTATTTAGGGTCACATAACACTAGACGACTACACGGTTGATTTTATTGATACACCTCAATTTCAAAGACTAAGAGATTTGAAGCAGGTAGAGAATGCGCATGATGTTCAAGACTATATCTAAACTTTTGTATAGCTCGGTGCACTTTATTTTATATTTCCAGGAGCAAGTCATAACCGATTCGAGCATTCAGTTGGTAATGTCCTAACAAAAAGATACATTTTTTCTCCCTTTTGTTTGACCATCGATTTGTATTTAAAGGTGTGTCACATCTCTCAGGAACACTTGTAGAACGATTTGCCCGAGAACAACCAGAATTAAATATCACTCAAGATGAAATTAAATGCTTGAAACTTGCTGGGTAAATACGATAGCTGAACACTGTATTGCTTTATCACCGAAAAACCATTATAACTTTTCTTATTAGGCTATGTCATGACTTGGGACATGGCCCCTTTAGCCATGTATTTGATGGATCCTTTATGCCTCATGCTCGACCTGGTCTCAATTGGTCTCATGAACAAGCATCCGAAATGATGCTCGAATACCTTATAGATGATAACAATATAGACATTGAACGAACCGAGGTCAACTTTATCAAGGACTTGATTGCAGGAGAAGCTCGATCTCAGAGCAAATACGAAGATCGCAAGTTTTTATTTGACATTGTAGCCAACAAGAAGAATAGTGTAGATGTAGACAAGTTTGATTACATTGAGCGAGATACTTACAACATGGGACTTCGAAGTTCGTATGATGCAAAACGTCTACTTGTATACAGCCGAGTCATCAATAATGAAATTTGCTATCACCACAAAGAAGTATACAATCTGTATGAAATGTTTCATACGCGATACAATCTTTTCAAACAAATTTATCTTCACCGTGTCAACGAATCCATTGAGTGGATGCTTGTGGATGCGCTTCTAGCAGCTGGTAAAATAATAGTGCCTAATGTAGCTTTCCTGTGTCTCATTTTTGTTATTAGATAACAAGCTCAAGATTTCTTCATCTATTGATCAACCTGAAGAATATTTATATATGACAGATGACATTTTACGTGCCATTGAGAGATCCAAGGATCCTGAGCTAGATGAATCAAAACGGATCATCAAATTACTAAGAACTAGAAACTTGTACAAGTGCGTAGATGAGTTTCTTGTTCCTCCAGAATTAGAATCAAAGCTAAACGAGACTACCGTGACACCTCAAGATATCGTGAACCACCAAACAGATGGTGCAGGCTTGAATGAACGTGATGTGATTGTGAGCTTCTCAAAGGTCAACTACTCTATGAAAGAGAAAAATCCAGTAGATTCTATCAAATTCTTTTCTAAATTTAACGATGAAGGTATGTGCCATTGTCTCACTTGATAGCTCGGACTAAATACAATCGACAGAATCATTCAGCATTCCCCAAGATAAAGTCTCATATTTGATACCAACAAAATTCCAAGATGTCAATCTTCGGATTTATACTCGCAATCCCAGTAAAATGTTAGCAGTTCAAAAAGCTTTTCGTAGGTACCTGCGCCAAATCACCAAAACTGAGACCTTAGGTAATCCTACTATCTCTGTACCTGTGGAGTATCAAGATCTGGTCTTTTCCAAGCGCCGTAGAGTGTCGCTTCTTAGTGACAGTTAATAAATTAAAAAAGCGTTTTCTTTTTCTTTTTGTTACCGAAAGGTATCTCTTTTTCTCTCTCTACTTGGCAAGCTAATAAATCAATTGTAAAGCAAGCTATAATTTTGCATATATATAACTAAGGGAGATGGAATTAACAAAATCTGATTCCTTCACCTCAAATCTACATACATTGTGCTTTATTAAAAGTAACCTTTTTTTGTTGTTGTTGGAAAAGTGGCACCAAGGAGCAACGATGATTTGATATATTGCAAACTCATGTTGTACCAGACCCCACGATGATAGTCCCATAGTTTCTCTCATCTTTATCTCTAGCAACTAATGGATGATCCCTAATATTGGAAAACGGACAAGGCAATTAGATAAAGGAGTAAAAACTTACGTAATGTCAGCTGCTAGAGATATCTAATTGAGTTTCGGAGTAAGTCCAAAACAAACAATTGAAAAAGAGAATTTGCGGATCTGTTCTTTTCAAAGCTTTCCAAAGAACATCTTTTTGCGTAATATACCATGGATAGATTCAGTGCCGATAACAATAGGATATGAATATTTAATAATAACGAAATGCTGGTCGTGCAATTGAGTGATAATATACATTAATTAAGAAATGTTTACAAAAGTAGAGATAAATATAGATATAAATATATGTGTATATATAGGCTTGTTTGAATGGAATCTGTCTATGTACATCCACATCATACTTGCAATGAATCTGCTTCGTCGTGGAATGATTGATGTTGCTCGGCATCAACAGCTTTGATATAAGCTTCTGCATCTGACCTACTAAACTGCTTCTTTTCATTGCTGTTCTGAGATAAAATCATCTGTATCCAACCTTTGGCTAGTTTGAAAACTTTGTTGGAGCCCTTCAGCTTTGAATATCGAACAGCGACTACTTGTGGAGCATTGTCTTCGCTGCTTTTCGAAGAAGACACTGAAGATACATCGATGGAGAGCATAGAGAATCCATCCGGCTCGTCTGAATCTTGTTTGAGCTCTTCTTGGTCATTTTCGTGCTGTTTTTGCTGTTGAAGTTGTTGTTCTTGTTGAGTCAGTCTGCCCATGGAAAGCAGGTTGTAGCTACTATTGCCCAGCACCAATCCACCAGCTGCTGATGATCCATTTGGCAAAAGAATAGATTGTGAATTGAAAGGTGCAGAGATGCGATGGACCTGTCTACTCCACCAGGTACTTGTGTTTGTTGAACTATGAGTTGAGCTATTGCTAATACTGGAGTTTGTTTGTTGTCTATGCTGACGATTTATCTCTGACAGACGATCACTTGAACTGAACAGCTTGGAACGAAATAATGAGCTTTGTTGCTGCTGTTGCTGTTGAGAAGCAACAATCGCTTTCTTGTTACAATTGCGGAGAGTAAGAAGACAAACTAATTGTGTGCTACATGTTTGATAATAGGTAATGCCGAGTATTTCGCAAACAAGTCGGACAATTTTGAGGAATTCAGTCTGACTGCATTTCGTTTGCTCAGCTTCTGACAATTCATCGTCTTGCTCAGAAGAAGTCTGGAGGTCAACAAATGGGTTGGAAAAGAAAACAGCAGAAAGGCGGTGTGATAACCTTCTGTTTTGTCTTGTACGCTTGTTGTTTGGCTCTGCTGAAACAAATGTGGAGGATGTTGAGTAACCTGAAATCACTGTAGTTGAAGAACCAGTATGTATGTTACATTGAATTGAAAAATAGCAGATATGGTCCTTGGCCACGCGCTGATATATCTGGGATAAATTTAAAGCAGATGCAGCCTTCCTTAGTTGTTGTTTTGGTTCATGACAATCTTGTATCTGAAGAGATTCTGAGCGCTTAAACTTGCGGAACAGATGACTGATGGGCGATTTGAGGTCTGTAACGCTATGAATCTGCTGCAACTTCAACTGCCTTAACGTGACAAGTAGACTTTGATTGAGTTCAGCAATGACTTGAGATTGTGCTTCCAAGTCAATTGGCTGCTGAGAGGAATGTGGCGCTGGTCCCGTAAAATAGGTCGCAGGATTAGTTACATGGTAAATGACTGTCTTTGGTACTTTCATTCCTCTTTTTCTCTCTTCTTGAAGGTCAATTTTGCATTGTCTCTTGCTGTTTTGTGCATTCATTTGAATTTGGTCTGTATCATCGGATTTCACTGATTTAGCATAAGCTTCTGTGGCACCAAGAGCATTGTATAATGTGTTCGACATACGATGTTGAAAAACATCTTCTAGGGCACCATAATTGTTAAACCAAGCATCGTTACTCAAGAAATTTTTGAGACTAAGTCGATCGTATCGGTCCAAGGCTAGGCATTTCTGAATAGTTTGTTGTATTCCAGGGCTTAGATGTGCAGGAAACTTATAATGCCGACTCACAATGTATTTTTTCAATTCGGTAGGAGCTAATATTATAGTGTTAGGTATCTGCTGATGAAATTCCCTTTATGTTACTTTGTTTACTTTTTGCATGAGAAAAAAGCTCTACGCCAGCTGTCATTCTGAAGAGCATAATTCCTAGGCACCAGGCATCCACTTCAGGACCAACGTATGAGCGGGCAGTAATGATCTCAGGACTATAGTATAGCATTGAACCTAAAAAAGGTAAGTCTTAGTAAGTGGTGACAATGAAAAAGCAACAAGAAATAATCTAATATTTTACCACACACAGTCTTCAAACGCTGTAAGCCAAATCTGTTACCTAGGCCAAAGTCAGCTATCTTTACTTGGTGATCTGCTGTGAGTAGCACATTTGGAGTCTGTTGCAATATAAGTTTAATTTCTAGAGAAAAACAACGCGAGCTCTATACATGCCTTCAAGTCTCTATGTACGACCCATTTAGAATGACAGTGGTCTACTGCTTTTACCACCTGACGAAAAATATCACGCGCTTGACTCTCAGGAATGATATTTTTGTCGACAGACTTAAGATATTCCTCTAGATTATAGCCAGGAATATATTCCATCACAAGGTACAGCGCATCTGCAGTTTCGTATGTTTCATACAATCGAACAATATTTGAGTGGTCTAAAACCTCCATGAGATCAATCTCTCTTACAAGTCTTGACATAACACGATATATATGAGCTCTTTTATTTATCACCTATTATGAATACAAGTATGGTATTAGCTTGTAAGGCATACATACAATTTTTTTTCTTACTTTGATAGCTACTTTATCTCCTGTTAGGTAATGATAAGCCAGCATTACTTTGCTGAACTTGCCAACACCCAAAGGAGATTGAAAAATGTAGTCGCCTATGCCATTGAGCAAGCTGTCCGAATTAAAAGGTACATCCTTTGCAAGTCTTTTAACTTTTCGACTATTGGCTGAGTTAGGAGGTGATGGTTTAGCTGTATCAGGTTGGGATGAAACATCATCTCTCATTTCAATTGTTGTTGACTTGTGCTTCCATTTCGTAGGTCTGAAAGGATTAAGAACCATTCTTTTTGGTTTAACCTGTTTTCAATAAAAGATAAAAAAAAAAATAAGAAATCAAAGAATTTTACAAATATTGAAAAATACGAAAAAGAGAAGAAAAGAAATAAAAACTTGTGATGTGAAACAGGCCAACATTTATTGTCATCGTGAAGGCCTGTTTTGGTAATACATCTAACTGATACAGTGAAAACGGCAAATATTGTTACTTTACAAAAATTAAATGCCCGTCCATAAATAGATTTTCAAATTAATTGCTGTCCATTAACCAGGTTGTCGAAGCAAAAGCCAAAAAAAAAATGAGCATTTTCAGCTTTCTGACCCACATCGTTGCTTGGCAAAGGAAAACTGTGCTTTTCGATCTAGGTAGTTTAACTAATTATCAGTATGGCTAAAATTGCCAAAAGACTACTTGGACTATGTGAGCAAAGAAAGGGAGAAGAGCAATTAACTGTAGACTGCAAGGTATTTATATGTCCTGAATCAATTTTTTTAACCTTTCAGGACTCTGCCAAAAAAAAAGTATCAAAACTCTCTGAAATGTGCCGTATTCTCATAGAGGGTCACTACATTATGGAAGAAGTGAATGTGATAACAGAAGAAATATTAATAAAATCTCTATCCAAGAATACAGCACTGATGATCATCAATTCGCTATCACCAAACGAAAGGATGGAAAGAGTCGATAACAAGAGCCAAAGAAAGACTAAAATCTTCCGAGATTTAGGACTTTATAAAAAAAAAAAAAAAAAAAAAAGAAAAGAAGAAAGGAGGAGATAAAAATGAAATCCTTAAGACTACAAGGGCTAAACAGCAACCAATCTATAGATTCACAAATAGAAAAGCAATAAATAACACATTAAAGACAGTAATGACTTGATGACTTGAGCATTTAAAGATTTAAGCCTTATTGTAAAAACAGGAGGGGATTTGTTTGACTCTTTTGCAAGTTTCACAAAAAAATCAAAGAGCTGAGGTCCTTAAAGGGCCTATAGATCAACAAAACGTTTCAATGGAAGACACTCTGTGTAACAGAGGCATTGGATATTCTTAATTAGAAAATTTAATTGTCTGAATTAATCAACTATAGTGCAACTCTCTCCTGCTGGAGAGACACAGAAGGTAGTAGACCAAACAAAGACAAAATATTCGTCGCAGCCAACCACTATATAGGAGCTCTTGAGGGTCAAGCTGCAGTTTACTAAGCATGGTTGGACTAAGCAAAAGCTACCTGACATATGAGGTAAATAATGGTAATAGCAAAGTGAAAGATAGAACAATACTTTGTGTAATGTTATTGTTGTGGCCTTCTTAGACTTTAGCGCCGTAATAGACTTTGTTATTTTGACACTGGAAGGTTGGCGTAATGATGTAAGCACAAAGGAATACAAATGTAAAACTTGGTTTGAAATCCATAAATTAAAGGAGTTTCTCCTTGGTTTAGAGCCATTGTAATGTCATTTCTTGCTGATGATTCGCCCTACTTTAAGGGCTCGTATATCTAGAACAACTAACTTGGCTGTAAATACAGGTCAACAGTGTACTGAACAGCTGCATTACTACATTGATATTATCTTCAAATAAATCAAGACTATTTGACAAAACATGCCGTGTCTTTCGAAAAAATCAAAGAGTATTTGGATAGCGGCAAAGAACTCTGTAAGGCTGTGTACGTTTTGTCAACCTGACAAAAACCAATCACATCATTAATAACATCAGTCATGGAACTTATTGCAACGATCAGTAAATAAAACACTTTAAATAGAAAATTACATCGATAAGCAGTAATGATTTCAACCAAAAGCAGGGCATTGTTGAAAATAAGATACGCCCAAACAAGTTTGGTAAAGAATCTAAATTTAAACTTCATAGACGCTAAGCAATATATAATAAGCTTAATTCATAGCGCCCTAACTCGTGTCAAGGTAAAATTCATTTGTACTTTGTTTTTTGGCATTTGCTTGTTTTCCAGCGTGACGCCTACCACTCCTGCTTTGACATCAGATGTGACATTTCTTGGTCAAGTATAGAAGGTACATTTTCTTAGTACAAGTCAACAGGTGAGCTTGTGCAAGTAAACAGAAGAAATCTCGATTACTGAGATGAAAAAGAAAGTAATTGTAATGCTAACAATAACGATAATAAACAAATTATTTGAACTAGCTATCTATCATGTTCAGCTTCTTGCCTTTTAGTGGTTTAATACAAGATACAATGTTCTCGCTCTTAGTGAACCACGCGCTAAGATGCATTAGAAATCGAAAAAAAGGGAACACATTAATCACATCATCTATCTTTTAGATTTGGAATCAAGAAGGATTATTTACATGAACTTGATTACTTTCTCTTTCGCATATCTCAAAGTAAAAGACTAATGCTCAGTACCTTAGAAAATACAATTATCGCCTTTCAAATGTACTTGAGTCTTGTTGTTGTCTGTGCGTAAACTATCAGATTCAGTTCAATGTACGTATTAAGTGTTTCCTTATATGTTCAGCTACTCATAACGCTACTAAAAGAACGAATTAATATGTTTTTTTTATTGTATTTGAGTTGTCAAGAGAAGAGACTAAGCATTATGTGTATCTTTGAGTCAACAGCTTCAGCTATGTTCAAAAGCTATCATACTCTTTGATTGCTAAAGTGTACTAGTTTTGAAGTGCTTACTAACAGATAAGAGAAAACTTACATGAGCATTTTGAGTTATTTCTTGTACAAAAGGAATGATTGAATGGATGTTATTGTAGTCTAATTCAGGCGGGTGATGTTCTGTTCTATGCGGAGAAAGTAAACCAACAAACGCTTGCATACAACATCTAGATTTCGCTATGCTGTTGCTTGTTGCTTAATATGGGAGCACTCAGATAACAACACAATCTCGAGGATTCTCATCATTCCAAATTGTCATACCACTTTAGACTTCTCAACTCAAAAAGCTTTAAGGTTTAGGTTTTGTCAAAATCAATATATTTCTACATTTTTGATTGGATCAGTTACGATCAGAGTTGATTGTAAATTTGACTCTCTTTTAGAAGAAAAAAAAAAAAGCTTTTTCTGTCATATAGACTTTTGTCGTCAAGTAGTAACAAGAACCTGATAAAGCCAACCCATTGTTTTATTTTCGTTATTAAGTGTACAGAAAAGCAAACCAATTAGTTGTGGCGCTAGAAATCAAAAAGCCCGTTCTTAGTTAATGCAAGTTCCAATTGTCCTGACACTGGTGGGTCAGCCATATCTTCTCTCTTCTTGTCTAATTTCTTAGAGCTTAGAGCGCCAAGCTTCTTGAAATAGTCGACGAGCCGTTTATGACCATGTGCTTTAGCCAGATCGTAAGGTGTACCTAACTTACGTGGCACATATGCATTAAAGTCGCAGCCACAGCGCTCCACCAATAAAGAAGCAACTTCCAGGTGGCCTTGGCGAGTAGCCCAATGTAAAGGTGTCTCTCCACGTTGGTCAGGTAGATCTGCTTGAAGCTGACATGTTTTGATTAAATAAGACACAAGATCAGCATGTCCAGAAAAGGCAGCGTAATGAAGCACGCTGGCACCTATTTTGTTTCGCTTTTAGAAATAGTGCATTTATTTGATCTATTGTCCAAATTACCTATACTGTCCACTTGCGAATAGAACTGAGATGGTATCTGTGATACAATGTACTCGACTACAGTAGTATGACAGTTTTCAGCTGACACATGAAGTGCTGTCTTATTCTTCGATCCAGCACCACGAGCTTGTGTTAGGTCAGCACCTGCTTCAACTAAAGCTTGTAGACCGGCCAGCCAGCCTATACTTGCTGCAAGATAAGCAGGTGTAACCTTATCCTCTTCAACTTGGCTGAGAGACATAGCATTAGGATTAGCTCCATGTTGTAGCAAAACACCCATAGAAGCAATGGCCTTGATAGCTATCATAGCATGCAACATACCATAGCCATATTTAATTATTTTGTTGCTAGGAGACTGCTTGGCAGTATTAGGTGATCCACCTCGTCTCAAAAAATTGCTACAGAATCAAGAAATTAGGTTTAAGGTTTATGATGAGTGGTGTTTCATTACCTTATCATTTTCTCAATAGTCGTGTCTTGCGCTTTGTTATTGACAACGGTGTCCCAAAGTGCATCAGAGCCACCAAAGGAGACAGGATCTACCCTTCTTTGTTGAACAATTGGATCAGAACCGACTCGGCTTGCGCTTGCCCCTGAGCTGCTTGAGGATACAGTAGCAAAAGATTGCCATGATCCTTGTCTCTGTGAGCGTGTAGTCATCTTACTGTCTGTGTCAGCAAACGACAAACTAGTCGAGTTAATTGTATTACTAGCACTTGCTATGTTTTGATGCATACGTGGTATAGGCGGCAGCTCAGATGATGCTCCTTGCCAGTAAATAGATGCACTTGAGGAGTTTGTTGAAGAAGAAGAGGATCTCGAT
This sequence comes from Blakeslea trispora, assembly GCA_025331445.1. Classification (NCBI taxonomy): domain Eukaryota; kingdom Fungi; phylum Mucoromycota; class Mucoromycetes; order Mucorales; family Choanephoraceae; genus Blakeslea; species Blakeslea trispora. The sequence goes on along the minus strand of JAIWNE010000001.1, from coordinate 182,624 downwards.
AAGTGACGAGTTTTGATATCAGAGATAGGCGGCAATGGTGAGTTTGGAGGTAGTGGCGAGTTTGGAGTTGGTAGTGGAGAAACAGGTGTTGAGTGAGGCAGAGTAGGTGTTGGTAATGGGGTGCTTGGTGGAGGAAGAGTGCTGTATTGCTGATGAATGGAACTGTTCACTGGTTCTAGTATTGCTGATCCTGAAGAAGGAGGAGGGCTTAATGGAAGGCCATATGCAGACCTGTTGAAGCCATCTGTAGAAGATAGCATATAGTTTGCATCGAATGAAGGGCTACGGGCTCTTCCAGTAGGTGATAGGTTGCCATGTGTGGCTGTATATTGTTTGTTTAATTCGTTTGCTTTGTCAAATTTTTTTCTGAAGAATTGTATTTCTCGAACAGCCTTTTCGTATTTGCGCTGATGGCTTTCTTCATTCTTCATCAGACTGTTGTATTCGTGTTCCAAGAGACTGGTTCGCTGCTGAAGTGAAGAAATGATATGTTCATAGTCAGAAACGAGTCTTTTTATCTCAGCATGAATTTGTTGCTTTAAGTCGTCGTTAGATACTTGATGTGCCAAGTAAATCAATTTTTCCTTAGCATTCATGAGCTGGTAAGTATGGGTTTCATTTTTATCAAAAGTGTCATGAATGTGCATTTTTTCCATATTCTGTAATTGATAATCAATTTGGCTTGAAGAGGGTATTGTCATAGTTATTAAATGATTGTGATGGAACTTTTTCTTTTATAAGAAAAAGAAAGTATATAAAATTAACAGTAAAGAAGAAAATAAAAAGAGAGAAAAAAAAAAGAATGATTTGACTTTTAAAGGAACACAAAGCATTTTTTTTCCCAAAGAATACAAAATCCTTACTGAGATTCAAAAACGACTGTCTTCCAAAAACACTATAGTACCTTCTCTTTGCTACAAAAGGAAAAGAGCTTGAAATAGTACATTCAATACGTGATGTGTTTCTCTGACTGTATAGGAGATATTAATGGCATGCTTTACGCTTGCTGCATCAGCTTTATGGTATCTCCAAACGATACCTTAATAGAAAAAATGATTTGGGAGAGCTGTCTGCCAAAACCTTAAAATTTTATACTAAACTAGCTCTGATATACAGTCCCCTTTTTATATGTATATATATATATTCAAGGCTTACTTTGGCCAGGATGTACCTCAGGCCTTTTCCTGTTGTTGGCGAGTATTAGGAGGCAAACCTTGTACTGATCATGTGCCGCCCTGAATTTAACTGTCCATTGCCTGTTGGTTTACTCGAACAACTTTATTTAATAGCCTCATGAGCTGACTTGCTTTATTGGGTATTTTTAAAAAGAATCTTGTTTTGTTGCACAACAATTATTCTTATACACTCTAGGCTTCTTTAGCTAAAGAGCAAGACTTGCAACATACAAAAGGTAATTACGATAGTTTGAGGCCCAACTTCATTTATTTGATGAAATGCCTTCTTGTTTTGCTTTATAGAAAACCAACATATGTGTCAATCAAAACCTGATAGTACCATACAGTTCAAATTCAAAGCAGAAGAAAGCAGGGGCCATCTAGAATGAATACAAAATATGTAAATCTACCGAAAAGAGAAACCTGTGTTTTTTTTAAACCAAAGATTGCTAATCTCAACATAATATATCTGAAACATTTAATTTCTCTCTTTTAATGTTTTTTCTTTTAGCTCTGACATATGTTGATATCGACTAGAAAGTGGGACAAAGGAAAGAAGACATTATTTTTAGTTGCTGCAATTTTCGGGATCTCGTATAATCATTTAATTTATTCTGTTACTTTAACAATAAGCTGTCTTACATAAGCCTATTCGTACTTCCAAAATCACCTGTCACATAGTTCAATCGCTCACAATCGTTCTACCATTGTCAAAACTAATTTACTTGATCGAGCTTCCATCGTGCTAGTATGGTTTCTACGGAGGATTGAGCAACTGTTGTAATTATAATCAACTTTATTGCCGCACACAAAATGCTATAGTTTCGACTCACATTGAATCCTTAAGCTTAGACTATAGTTGCTTCTCCATTTATAAGGCTTCAGGAATATGGACTGTACTGCTCAGGGCATTCATACCACTTCGAACATATTACGTTCTCATTGATATTCCTGTATCTTATTTGGGAAACTACCCTCTCCATTTTCTGTCAATATTACAAAAAAGTATATTGTACTTTTAATGCAGATGGGGTAGCTAGTGTAAGTTCAGCTTACTTCTTGCGATATATCAAACATACATATCATTCAATTAATTTGCATGATCGCTGTATGAAACATCTGCTTTTTCCTAGGAAATATACAGTCGAAAAATCTACTACCATTCTATGAACAAGATGATAGGTCAATAGGCTGCTACCTAATTTGGGAGGCCTCAGGTTAACAATCATTGTTATTTTAGGTGGAGGGTAGAACGGAAATATCCCCTTTTTTTTATATATATATTTATAGCTTTTTGAAGATACTATGCTGAGAATGAAGATCACTGGAGTAACATAAACATTGATATTTGCATTCAGAGACTTTATAAGCCTAAATGCAATTGAGCAAGTGCGATTATGAATATGTATCAAGCTATAAGATCTATGAATGAAAGGCTTGAAGTCCAATCTAGCTATTGTTCACGCAAGCGATACATTTGGTTGTATTCTTATGTTCAAGAATGCCAAACACTTCTTTTTTTCTAATGCTTCTTCTTATGAATGCTTACTTGACACTATACGATATCCGCAGAAGCTTCTTGGCTAGTATAACCTAGCTAATCAGATTCCACTCTTGTTGTTTTGATCCTCATTCTGACATGTAAATGAAAGCAAGAGCTTATTGGATTTCTAACCCAACACCATCACTTGAGTCTTTTGACTTTGATCATTAACAATATAGATCAAACAGATATATTTCTAAAATGATGAGCTATCGTAATTTATCCAGATACATCATGATTGTATATGTAATTATTCTAAACTAATACACTACTCTCTCTTTCGAAGTCATCATTGTACAGTCAGAACGAAAAAAAAGGTTAATTTTTTTAGACTCCGTAAAAGAAGGGTAAATGTATGACACGTCTTACATTCCTATCATTCTACCTCTCTTTCTTAATAAAATTCCTTGAAACTCACAATATGTCTCAATTATCCACTGAACTCAAAGCTATCATCGTTGATCGTTGGCAAAGAAACCAACCACAGATCGAAATTGCCCAAGAACTTGGAATTAACCCAGTCACTGTTAACAGGACCATCAAGAGATTTCAAGCCAGAGGTACCGTTGAAAGAGCTGCGGGCTCTGGAAGACCCAAATCTCTTGACGAACGTAGCAAGAGAGTTCTGAAGAGAGCCATCCAAAAGGACAGATCTGTCACGCTTGCTTCTTTGCAGCAAGAGCTGCCAGTAAAGGTGCACACCCAAACCATCGTAAAGGAGTTGCATGGTCTGGGTTACAACAAGAGAGTTGCGGCAAAGAAGCCTTTTCTAAAGGAAGCCCATATGGAGAAGAGGCTTCAATTTGCCAAAGCTCACCGAAACTGGACAATAGAGCAATGGAAGCAAGTCGTCTGGACAGATGAATCCAGCGTGGAAATCGGCAAGGACATCTTGCAAAAAAAAGTCTGGAGATTGCCACAGGAAAAATACGACAAGGACTGCCTGAAGCCTTCTTTCAAGAGTGGCCGAACCAGCTTTATGGTTTGGGGGGCCATATGTGGTCGCAACAAGTCCGAGTTGGTGTTCCTGCCAAAGGACAGAAGAACAAGCCAGGACTTTGTAGACCTTGTCTACAAGCCTGTTCTTCTGGGCTTTCTCCAGAGCAATCCCGGATCGGTCTTGATGGAAGATAACGCCAGCATCCACACAGCCAAAGCTGCCAAGGAGTGGAGGGATCTCAATGGGGTTGAGAAAATAGAGTGGCCTGCTCAATCGCCTGATCTCAACCCCATTGAGAACGTCTGGAGTGAAATGAAGCGACGCTTCCATCAAGACTGGTCCAGACTTAAGGGCCAAAAAACCAATGAGGAGATGCTGGTGGATGCTTGGAACAGTATCACTGTCGAATACCTCGACAAAACTGTTTCAAGCATGCCATCACGCATGAAAAAAGTGATTGTTGCCAAAGGAGGCTCAATTGACTCCTAGGCAAGCAATCCAAAAATAAAACATATCTTTTGCCCCAATTCTTTTATAATTTTATTAATTAGACATTTGAAAGTGTATGATCCGAAAAAAGAAAGCTCGGTTAACTAAGAAGTATTGACTGAACAACAAGTAAAATGGTCCTCATCCCTCATGATGACCTTGTCGGAATTCAAAAAAATTAACCTTTTTTTTCGTTCTGACTGTACACTTAAAATCAACAGTCTTGAACAAAACTATGGTGGTCACTGCCAAAACCTTGGAAACAATTCAATTACTATGCTATCATTTTGTTTGGAAGGGAAAAACGCATCGAGCAGTCTTTGACATGATATGTCTACCACGAAACCAGGGAGGTTTGGGGTTCATCAATCCGTGCCGCCATTATCTGGTTCTACAAATGAAGTGGCTCTTTGCCTTGTTTTTCACCAAAAGATCATATACGCGGGATATTCTCCATCATCATTTTGCTGTGTTACAGGACACAGACTCTCTTCCATTCTTCTCCTTCTCTTCTAGAGAACATCGCCCATACTCCATTTTGCACCAAACGTTTATTATTTATACCATTTACAAGGCTTTTGATTACTTTGGCCTTAACTTCGCACTGAACAACACCCCTCTCTCGCTACTCCTACGTTCCTCACTTAACCATATCTTTATCGAGATACCTCGGAATCACTGGCTACATTGGCATCCTCAAGTACCAGTTTCTTCCTTCTTACACTTTTGCCAGGACGCTAGTCAACTGAGCATACGTCGACCGGACACATATGATCGCCTCCCTAACATTTTATTTCAGCTATATCGAGAAGTTGTTGCGGATCGATCTATCCAATTCCTCCCCTTTGTCATTGGCCATCTCTCCCAATCAACTACTGGGGTAGCCCCTAAGAGGATCTCTCAACGTTGCATCAACAAGTGAATGACCATCCCCTTTGGAGGGGACATACTTCTATCGCCTTTCGCCAACTTAACCTACCAGAATCGCGCAACCACAGGCTTCAGATTCCACAGCAGACTGTGAAACTATTTCGGGACCTTCCACTTCAATTTCTGGCTAGGAATCTGGTGCTCCGAACATTCCATCATTTGCTACCATCATGCGATCGTCTTGTCCTTGTGGGGGTCGTGAACTCTAATCAATGTCGCCTATGCTCTGCAGTGCCTGACTCAGCCTTCCATTTCATGGTGGGCTGCCCAATACGCTGCAGCATCTGGACTGAATTATTCATTATTTATTTCCCGTTTTGCATCTTGCACCCGTCTGCCATTTATGATGCTATCTTAAGTCGAAAGCTTTCCTCCTTGCCTTCCATCCCAAAACGTCACTTCCTTAAAGTGACCCTCACTGATCACTGGGCAATCTGCCGAGCGTACTGGCGTCTACACTTTGATTCCATCCAGGCTATTGCTCTTATTACAGGAGCTTACATCGCCATCTCCTCAATCGAAACCAATCTACCTTTACTTCACCGTGCCGAGATATAACTCTCCTCCTCTCTTTTAGTTCTGTTTTCTTATTTTATTTCATATATGTCATAATCTCCATGTTTCCAGTTGTTTCAAAAATTTAGTGCCCGATTAACCATGCTCTACCTCTCAGCGATGTATAGATATTCTGATAATTTTTTAAAACTAATTTTACAAAAAAAAGAAAGAAAGATAAAGGCAGCGAGCAGCACAGACATCATAGCTAAGCATTAACAAGAGAAAGAAAATTAACAAACAGAATACAAAAAAAGCAGCTAGGCCAGATTGAGACAAGCAGCAACATTCATTAGCATGAGTGTCGTTTTGAAAGTCAAGTTCTTCTTGAACAAAAGAAAAGGTTTGCCATGTTATTGAGGTTGATCAAGATATAATCAGTTCCTTTAAAAGAAGAGAAAAGTAGAGACGGAGCTTACATCCACTAACCAGCAATCTTGATGGTTGGACAAGTGTCATGATGATCAATGCTTTTATTCTTTTTTTTGAAGTGGAGTTCATAAGTCAGTGAAGCAAAAGACAGAGAAATTCAGTTTACTTCTTTGCTTTCTTGATTCTTCTTTTCTTGCTCTCTTTTCCTCCCATTTCTGTTTGCAAGACAAGCAGTGGTAGGAAAAGAAGTCAATGTTTGGAAACACACAAAAAAACAGTCTCAAAGGATCGGCAGGCAAATTTCAGCAGTCCAAACCAACATGTGATTGAGTGCTGTCAAAAAGATATAAAAAGGCTTCGTTTTTCGCCTTTTTTTTCTTCTTTTCTTCTTTTCTTCTTTATCCATTTAAGATGAACGGGATGGTCGTTCTCTATAGGCATGTGTCATGACACCTCTGCTGAGTTTGTTGGGCTAAGGGGACAAGATGAACGGGATGTGCGTTCTCTATAGGCATGTTAATAATACCTCTGCTGAATCTGTTGGGGTTAGGGGAGAAGGGGGCACTTGGTGCCCTTTTCTGTTATAATTAATAAAAAAGAAAAAAAAGTCAATTTGATTATGAAAACCTGTATTGTACATAAGCCTTATTTTGTGTTATGCTTACTTTTTTGTCTTTTTATTGTTTGAATGATTCGTGTGTAATATGTTTATACGATTTATCAATATTCTAGTATGAGTAAACTAAGCTGTAGACAATAACTGCACTTTGTTGATTTCTTCTGTATAAACACTCAAATGGTCAAGACGCCATCCATATTGGAATTTCATCCTGTGATAGCTGCTTTTGATATTACAACAAAAAGCTATATTGTAGTTGTAAAGCCTTTCTGTATTACAAGAAAAAAAGAGAAAGATTTCTATCACTCTCTGAAAATAAATCTATACGGGTGTATGCGTGAATGACAAAATTTGTATGAATTGGGTCCCCAGTTGTGTGTGTGTTAATATCACTACTTTTGGGTATTTCGTATCTAATTGTGCTATTCAACCGATCGAGTCAGTCCATATTTATGTTTATGTCTGGATAGTTTTGCACATAAAGTTTACAACAGTACTGATAGCTACAGTCTAGTTTGCTCACTCTCTCATGTCTAGCAAATGGGCTACAGACTGATTGCAAAGTCTGGCCTGCTCTATTCCAATTAATGCGAGTCAAGAGTGACACAAAATGGAGTTTAGAACAAGGAATTCGCAACCAGTTCCTCTATCACATATTCGTGCTGAATAAGCTATAGGTAGTCAAAGTAGACTAATGGCATTACTGCTATTTCATGCGTTGTCGTAAACTGCATCTTATCCCATGGCTTCTTTAGATAACAGTCTGTCAAATACCGTCTAAAGGTATAGTGTTGTATATGAGTCGTCCTTAGCGTAACACAAGTGGATCTAGGCTAGCTAGTTCACAGTTAGGTAGCTACTGCTGTCAGATTGACATTGAGCTCAGTCTTGATAAAAGATAAGACCATCCACCTTCTATCATGTATGATTATTCAGGAACAATAGGATCGAGCAGCTGCACCAATAATAGCCTATTGTCAATGCTCTGATGGTATCATCCCATATCCAAATGCACCCAATTAGCTATAATTAGTCGTACTCAGTTTGAATACAGGAGTGTTACTCAGTCGATGATCAAGTATAAATAGTTGGCACATCTAAAGAAATAGAGAAGGTCAGATTCATTTCTATCACTTTTGGCTTGTCAAGATTCTAATCGATTTGTTACTTGTTTTTACTTTTTCTGTTGTAACCTTATATATATTACACTTGCAGGTTTCATCAGCAAAATCGCGAGAGTATAAAAGCCTCACTGAGAAGCAATTTGCTTATTTATTTTTTGACAAAGATGGACCGTAAAGAAGAGCTTTATCCAATCATAGTACTCTCAACTCTGTACACTCGTATCTCATAATGTGGTCACGATAAGAAAAGCAGAGTCGATTTTTAGGAATATTGCCCTCGTAATATAAAATTCCATGCGCAAAGTATTGCTCTTATGGAACAGATGTACCTTATTAGCATCCTTCTTTCAGGCTTGAAGTATACTTCTCAACATAACAGCGGTATTTGCTCAACTGGAGGGGGTTGTTGTTGTTTGATTCAAAGAGATTCTCTGTTTGAGGGAGATCTTTGGCTACCATTAAGTTAAGCAACTACTGCATGTTCGCGTCCTGTCAGCAATAACGATGTGGAAATTGTTAAGTTTCTTTTCAGTCTACACAAAACCATAAGCTAAACTAAGATTCAATGAAACAAGAACAAAATAAAATGAAATAAACAAAAGGGGGGGGGTATTCATATTTAGTATTTACAAAAAAAGAAAAGAAAAGAAGCATATATACAAAATATTTTTTACAAACTAACTTCTGTTGAAGAAGCAGCTTAGGAAGAACTGCCTACCAAAGCTGTTGAAGCCTTGGTAGTGGTATCTACATCATATGTCAGCTTGATAGCTTCGTATGATAGTAGAGACCATTTTTCTTGTACAGTTCCGCCTGGCACACAGTACTGATCGTACAGACATGCTAAATTGTACAATTTGTTGACTTGCGAGCCAAAGTCAACAAATTCGTCAAAGGTAGACGGTAAGTTCAGACACTCTACCTCTGTCATGAGGCAGATGCCCAAGGAGAGAGGACAGACGAAGCATGTAACCTTTAGGCATATTGATTTGGTTAGCTTACATACACATATTCTAAGCATTGCCTATCTCTTACCTTTCTTTGGCTTGGAATACAAAGGAGTGCTTCAGATTATACTCCCACAACATGTGGAGACCAAATGCTCCAAGACGACAAGTGTCAAGAGACACGCCTTCTTTCTCACTGCTTTCTCCTTTGATCTCACCTACAAGATTTACGTAGGGCTTTTGATCATCTACTTCTGGACGACACTTCTCAACTGCAGGGCAGCCAGGGAACAGGACCTTGTTGTACCTATTTAACAAGTGTCAGGATTGCATTTTGAACGATTCTTTTTTTTTTTTATTTTTTGTATCTTTTTGACTTACCCTTGGGGTTCATGAAAATCGCTTGCTTTGAACAGATTACAAAGCGAATTGATTGCGCCTGATTGCAAGCGCATCTCGTTCATCTCCTTCTTCTTCACAGTCATCTGCTGAGCCCTAGACACAAGGACATTCGCGTTAGTTTTTCTGTCAGTCACAAGTCATATACAGTACGTACAATGCAATTAGGACATCCAAAACCCTTTGGGAGGGGCCGTCTTCTTCGTCCAAGACCATCTTCATCAACTTTTTCTTCAGCGACTTCTGGTCACTATCGTCACCAAAGCACTGCAATGTTCATGGTTAGTTATATTTCTATAGATAGGCAAGAAATACATGAACATTTGCTTACCTCCAAAGCGGCATTAAGAGCTGCAGGAAGTTCGGCTGGTCTTCCGTACAGCTCTTGCTTCTTTGTCTTTGCAAAATTGGAAATGACATTCTTTCCGAATGCATTCTCCATATACAAAGATGTCACCTTGTCCAGCTTCAAGATGCCTTGTGCAATCCTACAAAAAAGTTAGTTTAAAATAAAGTTATATTTTCATGGATATGAAACTTGTATACATACATCAGTCTTTCCAACTAAGTAGAAAGATTTGCTGTCTTTCTACTTTTCAGATGCATAATATCTGAGAGCGAATCTCATTGAACCTTTTGCCAATGGTGGCATCAGAAGCAAGGTTCTCCTTCAAGCCATCCAATCTATCCAAACAAATATAAGTCTTTTTCTTTTTTTTTTCTTTCAAAAACAGAATCTTACTCGTTTGTGACATGAGCTGTCACAAAGCTCAGGAATTGCTTAGTAGCGGCCTTTGATGTTAGGAAAATATCAAGCATTAGTAAATGCTGTATCTGATGCTCTTTATACTTACCAATTCATTCCATACTATTTTGGCATTGCCTGTTGTCTAAAAAAAAACGAATAAAAGTGAGTGATTTCACCTTTTTTAAATCATAATTAAATTTAACCTACTGCTTCTACCGAGTGATGGTGGCCGCTGTTCTTGAATAATGCGTGCCAGATTTCAAAAAAATTACCCATGCTTTCATCAACGTGATTTCTCAAGAAGCGGAAGTGTTGTTTTATGAAACCTTCAAAGGAAGGAGTATTATCACTTTCTTCGCATTGAGTAAAGTACTTTTTGAATGTGGAGAAGTGTGGGGGGAGCATTTGAATAGAATTTAAGAGAGAAAGAAAGCAATAGAGATAGAGAACTTAACTTGAGAACAATAAAGTAAAGAATTTGAGAAGTAAGGAAGAAAAGACAAAGAATTTGAGACGCGTAATAATAAATGTGGAAATTACGTCAGTACTTTTTGCCGAACTCCCTGGACTGTGCCGATTCGAACTTGATCTCTAATCTTGTAATTGTCAAGTGGGATGCATCTAAGTCAGAAGAATTACTATGTATGTGCTAGAAACAGTAAGGGAATCAACTTACCAACTCATACCAAGCGTATAAACATTTTCAGAAAGAGGTAGAGACATATTCAAAAAGTCTCACCCTGAAATTTATCTGTGATTGACAACTATTCTGCAGGAAATAGACTTGCATGAATCAGGATGTCATAGTATGCTTGGGAAGAAAAAGAGCTTTCTGATCATGACATCCTGATTCATGCAAGTCTATTTCCTGCAGAATAGTTGTCAATCACAGATAAATTTCAGGGTGAAACTTTTTGAATATGTCTCTAGTTCAAGAAGTCTACTAAGAATGGCTTTGTTCATTCTAATATCTTTTGCTTGGTGAATCAGGTATTACTCTTGAGTGACTTTCTTTCGCTTCCATTCGTTAGTCGATAGTTCGATATTTCTTGTTGACAATAAAAGAACGATTCAACGACCGAAGCCTCAAACTTTAGTAGAAAGTATGCCCTCCAGATGCAAAGCTGTAATTAAGGCAAAAGGAGGGCATACCAGATACTAATTGGTATTTTTTTTAGCATTTATCAAAAATAAACATCATTTCCTTATATTTTGCAAAATTTGAAGCCTTTATGATAAGTACAACTCATGCAACCTGATGTTGAAGTTTGAAATGGATCAAGTTATTTTTCTAGTGACTGTATTTCTAAGATCGCTTTTCTAATTCATACGCTATCGGGAGGTGAGTCTTCAAGGCTTGCACAAAGGTAGCTTACGCGTATATCATCACCCTGACGGCAAGACATTGCGGATCTGTACGAACAGGCTCTGCACTGGATACGTACTCTCCAAGAGACTTTTTTTTCTTTTAGGCTATAACTTTCTTACTCAAGGAAACATCTGTATTAGGCCATAGTTGTCAGAGCAAAAAGGTAAAAGATTGCTCAGATGCCTTCTGAGCTTTGTTACTACACTTCACTTGGACAATTCTTTGTTATGCCTCTTCACAGTTATACCATATGCCAACAAACAGTTTACCTACGAAGAAATAGCTTATACACTGGTTTATAGGTGATGTTGGGTTCTTTGTTTTCTTGCAGCAGATACCGTTTTGGAATAGAATCTTTGGGATGACACAGAAATTGCTTGACTCATGTTGAGACTTATTGCACTAGAATTCTGTATTGTTTGATAAACCATGTGTGCGATAGTTATATAGCTTTGGAAAGCCTTCTTGCTTCATCACGTTCATTGCCAATCCACGTTGAAAAGAAATCACTGACAAACTACTTTGTGAAAAAAAAACAGTAAGAGACAAACCAGACTTTGTATCCCATGTCTTTCATATAAATATAAAAGAATTCCTGCATGAAATCAAATACAAACATGCCTTTGGCTTAGTCAAAATCTTGGATACCAGAAAAGGGGATCACCTCATCTTCACCTTCTTTTGTTTTTGGAAAGGTAAGGTCAGTTTGGAACAAGTGGTCAAGTTGACAGTACAATTAGTGCTTGCATTGTTTCAAAGGAGGAAGGCAAAGAGCTCTATGATGTATTGACCTGTTGTATGATTTATGCTCCATGTGAAAAGGATATGATTATCCAAGCCCCAATTAAGGTAATAACAAGATCCTCCAGGCAAATACAACCACAAGTAATAGATGTTCTCAAAGCTATAAGCGTGTGAAAACAAGAAGCCTCTTTGCCAGCAATACACAGCTCTTAAGTGACAAGGCTTACGCAAGTTAGGTTATAGTAGACGTAATGCAACTTAAAATTCTTGGTTGGCGACTTAATTTGAGGTAAATAGGCTTATGTTTTTTTATTAAAAAGAAAGAGGAGAAAATTGGAGCACATCTACCTTTTTAAAGTTACAACCATACTTAGTGAAGAGAGATGTTTGTCCGAAGACAGATACATTTAGTCTCTTTTTTAGCCTTCGCAAAAATCCCTCAACCAAGACGACAGACATATATACCTCATAAACCCTTCTCTCTATCTTCCTTCTCCGTTGTTGCTTTTGACTATTGCTACGGTTGTTGGGCTTGGTTGCAAGTCTGTTAATTTCGCTTATTTGTTTTGAAACAGTGCATTGACTGGCAATGTGCTACAGTAAGAAAGAAAAAGAAGAGAAGTGCCTACTGGTTGTTATGCATAAAGATCGACTGAACAAATACTATTTCTACAATATGCACAATTAAGGTGAAATCAAACAATAAATTGAAGTTTGTCAAAAAAAAAAAAAAGCAACGGCATGATTTATGATTGGCTCTCTCTATTGCATCCTGGCCGCATAATGGATTTTTTTCTGTACCTATTCCAACTCTTGTCCGCCTTCTAGACTAAAAAGAAATACAGCTAATAATAACAATAAGATATCCTTTTATTATGACTATGAATGACCTGATTCATTTGAGTCTTCGCTCTCTTCAGCAAACAAGTCATCATCTAGATCAAAAGAGCCATCGAGGTCGAACAACAGTACAATCATAAAGAACATGGGTAGCACTACTTTGGGTCGCATCACTTGTCTTGTGAACTGCATGACAATATGTCCGAGATAAGAGGGCGACTCAACCAATAGACTAGAACTAGGGCTATTTGAGGCTGCTACTGCTGCTGCTGCTATCACTCGAGAACTGACATAGTGATAAGGAAACAGAGAGAAGCCATGTTCAGGCATACTATGATAAGTGAAGATAAATAAAATGAAGAAAAAAACTATATAGAAAAATTAGAAATTAACACTATCTACACTAGGGTGTGTTTTTCTTTAAATTAGAAAATAAAAATAAAAATTCGATATATTAAAAAAAAAAGGACTCATTTACTTTGTCTTTCTTTTCAAATATGTACACACACACACATCTACTGTGTTTGTTTATTAAAAAAAAAATCGGAATTGACCAATTATAATAAGGGATTTTATATTTACAAAAGTTGATTTAACAAATCATAAGCAACAAGGCGTGCATCAGCAAGTTCAAGTTCGATGATCTTGAAGCGTACCTTGGTCCGCTCTATGATCCGAACAAGACTACCATGATCGGATAGATTGATTCGGTGATTTGAAGCATCATTTCCTTGATAGGGTATAGAAGGTTGTATCACACCATACATCCAAAACTGTCCTGCTTTTTTAGCTCTCTGAACAAGATCGTCAATTGTGTAACCAAACATGGCCTTCCTTTGCTCTTGATCAGGTGGTATAAAATCAGAGTATTCCCCTTCACCGTTGACTGTAAGGGTCTGACCTGCATTGGCCCAACCATGAAAAGAAACCATGCCATAGTCAAGAATGGCTCGCTTTAATGCATCCCTCTGCTTGGTTGTCAGCTGCAACAGTTGAAACACAAGCCGTTCCCCATCTAGAGAGGCATTAGCAGCAGCTGTACCATCACTAATCTCGACAAACGCATTGGCTATAAATACACGGTGAGCATTTTGACACATACGATAACACTCATCATGTTGCACAATGGAACCACAATCATTGCACTCCCACTTTAACACCAAATGAATCACTGAATTGACCTGACACAGCAATCGTTTTACACCTTTTTTCATACTCTTCTTCTTTTCTTCATCCTCTTCATCATCGTTGTCTTTTCTATAAAAATGAATCAATGGCTCTGTCTTGATTGAGTTAGGAGGCAACAAAAGTGTATCACGGTCAGGCATTAGTTTGGTCATCCGAATAGTCGTAGATTCGTTGGCCAAACAGAAAAACGATCCTCCAGAAGCAGTCTGTCTTGTCTTTCGAGTCAAGTTGTAAAAAATGACTGTAGCACCCACAATCAGGCCCAATGGGTAGTGTAGCTTGTGAACATCAAGATAGATCTCGACCAGATCAAGACTATTGGCTTGACGTAGCTGAACAAACAGTTTACGACGTGGCTTACCTGTCCCTAGACCCAAGTTCTGATAGAGCGAAAGTGCATGCTCATCTAGTGAGCTATCGCCAAACCCATCTACAAACCGCTTCAACAAAACCACACCCTCTATATTCACCATTTGCTCATAGAGCCCGTTCATCAAGACTGTTTTGACTGGTATCGACTTGGCGTTGACCAGCTGACTTATCTGATAGACTGTTGTAGGTGTCAACGTCTCTGAATGCCTGGGTACCAATGACACAAGACGTCTGCCGGGATAATCCAAAGAGGAGACAACAGGGTAAAGACAATGCTGACTATTCAGTACAATGACGGGTCGTCGTCTGTGAGCAGCTTGAAGAAGGGTTGATGCATCGCCTTGAAGTGAGCCATGGATGATCCATTGCGAGTCCATGATCAGGAGTGAATGAAACTGAAGACTCTGAGCCTTGGAGCTCAACACGAGGATGCATTCTTTGACTTCTGTTTCAACTGGATCCACAGGGGCACATTTCACAAGCAAACGGCTTTCTAAATAAAGGCGACCCTCAGCATCAAAGCAGGCTTGGATCGGAAAGACACGTGTGACACAAAGTCGAGTGAGAGGTGTAGGTAGATCTTGTTCAGTCAATTGCATTGGGCCAAACAGATGTGGATTGGCAATATGAAAGGCAAGCTGGGCACACGCTCTTGCCGAACTCAACAGCTGGATACTGTCAGGCTCAGGGCAGACAAGATGTTCATGCCAGAGTTCTTGTCGACTTGCCTCTGTTTGTTGATTGGTAGAGAGATAGGATAGATCCTCTCGAATCCAATGTGCCTGTCGAATCAGATAAAAGCCGTCTAGAGTGATCTCGAAGGGTGCCAACAACAAGATACGCGAGTCAGAGTCAGTCTCGACAAGATGAACGCGGCCATCGGATGATATCTTGAGTTGGACCAACAGAAAGAGGTCCTTGGGTACAAACTCCATTGCCTCTGTATAGACATGATCAATCTCGAATCGATCGCTTGCACCTGATAAGGATAAGGTATAGGGTTGTGGTGTATTCTGATTCGCTTGGTGATAGGCTAATAGTTGGCTGAATGAAGTATAGTTCTCTACTGTCACCACTTCTCGCTGCTTCCGTTCCAAGGGAGAGAGGCCTGCGATACAAGGCTGATGATCTCTCCATTGAGTCTTCCAATCACAAGGTGTTCTAGGGTTGGCGGAGCCCTTTAATCGATCATACACATTCTTGAGCTGTTCTACGGGTTGTTTGGGAAAAAGTGTGATCAAGCTAGCATAGATCTCTAACCGACGGATCAGGTCACCAAAGCTCACTTGGTCAGATAGACTATCCAGATAAACATGACACTTGAGCTGATCTTCCAACAGAGGACGAGTGAGTGGCACCCAATCACAATGGGTTGGAAACGAAAGAATCTCTAGATCTGTCTTGGGACAGCCTACCAGACAAGGATAATGGGCCAATGTATCGTGCGATGGGCATGCCTTAAGTAGACCATCTAAAAAGTAACTTGTGAAACCCTCTTGTAGATCAAGTTGAAGAGAGACTGAATGGATTTGATAGAGTCGAATGCGTGTCTGAACACGTAAAGGTTGAGCAGGAGAATATTTCGGTGAATGAAAGAGAGATAACAAGAAGCGATGATCCACCTCATAGAGGCCAAACATGGGATCAAACACACGCGTGATTGTACCAGACAATGAAGGCGTCTTTGTAGGGGGTATTAGGGAAGAGGGTATGGATTGAGGGATGACCTGACAGGCCGATGTGTTGGGCTTAAACAAAAAGACAGCGAGGGTAGGCGAATATGTCAAGTGTTGAAATGCACATAAGAGATTGACATGAAACATGGCATAATATGGAATACAGTCATCGCCCTGAAACATCAGATCGATCGTTTCTCTGCCTTGTTTGAGTTGAATCAGAAATATGGCTGGCTCATCAGGTTTAATGGCATAAAGTGGACTGACTGACTCTACTCTGCCGATACGATGTGTTGTTGAGCTCGTATACAAAAGAGATCGACTCGACACTTCAAACAGAACACGATCGACATCTAAGCATGCTTCTAGCGCAGATTGGTCTTGGTTGATAAAATAACTATCTGTGGCAGAAAACTCGATCCAGGCAAGATCCTGTTGCTGGTAGATGAGGTGCCATCGTTTGATGATGATGTTGGTCTGAAGAAGACGAGGATGAAAGTAGTTGATGTGACAAGGAAAACAAGTGTCTGTAATGGCGTCTTTTAACAATAGAGTACCTCTTGGGTACTCTGTCTCGGTAGTCACAACAAATAATGTGCCAAACAAATCAGATTCTGTCCATTCATGACTTGTGTTTTCCCATGTCAAAAGTTCATGAACAGTGATCAATGACATGATAATTTTTTTTTTTTAAAAAAAAAGTAGATTTATTGTTTTGAAAATTCTTGCCTTGTAGGGCCCAAATCTAGCTTTTCAAATCGAATGGTATCAAAAAAGGAAGCTGAAACAACTCTTCCACCAAAGAAACGACCGTTTAAATCATTCACTGCCTGTTTAGCAGATTCAATGCCTGCAAATTTCACAAAAATACGTACAGCACGGTCGTCAGGGATTTGACCTTTAGGCACCTCGAAAATAAGGCACCGTTCTACCTTTCCATACTTGGAGCATTCTTCAGCAGTTTCTTGTTGTAATAGATCATCCACTTCACCCGGTCCAACCATATTGGTTAGTAAAACGACATGCGTAGGTGTTTCAGAAAATGGTACATCCTGTTTGTCTAATTGAGAAATCTTTTCAGTATGTTCTCATTCTTTTGCTTTTATCCATGTGTATTACTTTGATTTGCTGTTATTTTATCTGCTATTTGAGACGCCATTGTTTGAGCAGATTTAGTTGGATCTGCTATTGTCTGTTGAGTCAACATAGCTCTACGTTTATAAGCATCATCTGCTGTTTCATTCACATTGATTCGAACAGAGGGTGCTTCTTGTCTAGGTGGTGAGTGATAAGGAGCTATTGGCAAGAAACTTAGTCTTTTCTCTCTAAGAAAAAATTCTTTCTTTTTCTTCTTCTTACGTTCCGGACTACGCGATCGTGAACGGGATCGACTGTAAGGTGAATAAGACCGAGATGAAGTGAATAGGACCGAGATCGCGATCGAGATCTCGAATAATCGTAGTGTTGCTTTTGCTGTATTTCTTGTTGCTTTTTCTCCCATTCCCGTTTTCGCTTCTGTTGCTCACGTAATTCCTTACGTTCCTCTTTGTATTGTTCATAATCATTGGGTTTGTGTGGATCATAATCTTCCATCATATCAAATACAATAGGCTGTGCTTGTTCGTTTAAATCAGCTATTTTCCCCTTTTTCTTTTTCTTCTTGTTATACTGTGCTGTATTACGAAAGCCGTTTACATCATCTGTAGAAGTGAAAAGAGGGATTGATCCTAAGTCCACCTGAACAGTAGACTGATCTGTTTTTTGTTGTTTAGGCTCTGGTTCTACAACTGAAGGAGCCGTTTCTCTTTCCTCTTTGGTGATTGTCTTTGTGGACACAACAGTAGCACCTGTAGGAATAAAGGGCTTATTCAACTTGGGTTTTGCTTGGATGGTGGGTCGACGTAGAACAGGTCTAAATTTGCTGATAGCAGACCAACCTATCCTATTTGTTTAGAATGGTAAACTTGTCTCTCTCATGATTTTTCTTCCTTCTTACCCGTTGCTGTTGCTGTTGTTGTTGGTGTATCATTGGCGGGTTGAATAGGAGGCGTGATAACAGGAGAAGGTGTGTTGGTTGAATCTTCTGTTGTCGTCTCAGTCTTTTGGTAATGAGTTGACCCTGTTTCAGGAGCAGGTAAAGACGAATAAAGCCCACCCGACTTGGCATTGGACTGGCTCGTCTTGTTGTTTTCAGAGTCCTTTGCTGTCTTGGAAGGAGGCAATGCTCCATACAAAGAAAAAGACATGATTATCTTTAGCAAAAGTAACAATATATAAAAATAAAAGGTAACCAAAAATTAAAAAAAAAAAAAAAAAAAAAAAAAAATCAAGCATTTGTTATCTGATTGGCTGAATTTGGCATATTTCACTACTTTTTTTTTTAACACTGCTTATGAATTCTTTCAAAAGAATGAAAATGGTTCATCTAAATCAAGCTTAAGTAGGCACCATTTCTCTATACTTTATTTATTTTATTTTCTAGTAGCACAAAACAAGAAAGACAGAGACAGGTACCAAAAAAAAAAAGAAATCAATCTGATTGGCTTATTTCTATTCTCCCCCAACAACAAGTCTCCCCGAGAAACTTACTCTCTCTTTTTTTTTTTCTTCTTCAAAATTGTTCTTACGATGAAGGTTACTGTTGCTGCACGTAACTCCAAGTCAAACAAGTTTCCAGTCACCTTGGAACTGAACGGCACTCCCGAGACATTAAAGACAAGCGACCTCAATAAAGCCCTTCACAAGACATTTCCTAAATACTATCCCGATCGTCAACGTTTGACAACAGAAGATAAGAAGGCACTTGATGTCGACAAGACTTTAAAAGAGCAAGGCATCACGGAAGAGACAACCGTCTACTTTAAGGACCTCGGTCCTCAAATTGGTTGGCGTACTGTCTTTATGATTGAATATGCTGGTCCTCTTGTGATCCACCCTATCTTTTACTATCTCTCTCAACTGGTCTATGGTTCTTCCTTTACCCATTCCCGTATGCAAGAAGTCACTTATTATATGGTGATGGCTCATTTCTTGAAGCGTGAACTCGAGACTGTCTTTGTTCACCGTTTCTCTCATGGCACAATGCCCTTTTTCAACGTCTTTAAGAACTCTGCTCATTATTGGTTCTTGTCTGGCGTCAATTTGGCTTTCTGGGTTTATGGTCCTTGGTTCTCTCAAGGTAAGGGTTTGGCTGTTCGAAGTGATGTCTGGATCTATGGTACTGTTGCTGTCTGGGTTGTAAGTCATGAAAAAGAGAAATAGTAGAAAAGAGAGAAACTGATATAGATTATCTGTTGTTTATTAGTGGGCTCAATTATCTAATTTGATTACACATATTACACTTCGTAATCTTCGTCCTGCTGGTACTCGTGTTCGCGCTATTCCTTATGGTTATGGTTTCGATTTGGTCTCTTGTCCCAACTATTTCTTTGAATTCATCGGCTGGACTGCTGTCTGTTTCCTTACAACCAGTTGGAGTGGTACGTTTTCATGTGTTTAGATGAAGAAGAATCACTGATGATTTGTTTAGCTTTCCTCTTCAATATTGTTGCTACTGGACAAATGTACGTTTGGGCTGTCAAGAAGCACAAGAATTACAGAAAAGAGTTCAAGGAATACCCTCGTAACAGAGCTGCCATGTTTCCTTTCATTGCTTAAAAAGCACACAAACAGAGATATTACATATCTTGGTAGCATTTCAGTGTTTATTTACCATGGACTGGAAAGAATGCAACAATTAAACTTTATGAACAATATTTTAATAACTTAAAAAATGCCATACCGTTTTCTCTTTCTTTTTCTTTTGCTATCTCTCTCTTTTTTTTTTACTCTATTGTGTAAACGACATGTTTTCTGTCAGATCCAGAAAAGTATTGGATAGGCAGGAAAAGGATCCATTTGTAGTAGAGGATGAATATGAAAAGTATGACAAGAAGCATTACGCTTACAAGGAACCCGTTTGGATAGATAGGTTGCAGGATCAATTTCGCTTGCTCATCTTGACATCTCTCGGATTCTATCTGCGTATAATGAACCTAGAATTCCCTGCTTTTGCGATTGAGGCAGAATTAGAAACCGCACGTCAGATCAATTGGTATATGGCGAGTAAATTCTTCATAGGCAGATTTCCACCTCTTTTTGGTATGCTTGCCTCTGGAGTCACTCGTATTGTTGGATATTATGGAACTGAAGATCTCATCTATCCTGGACAGTAAGTGAGAGGATAAAATAAACAAAGATGTGATCTAAGACATTCAGGATAGACCATTTACAGAATTTCCTATGGTGGCTATGCGTCGGCTCTCTGCCTTATTAGGCACCCTTTTAGTTCCTTTATGTTATTTGACTTTGAGAAATATGAACCATTCAAGATCCACTGCTACAATGGCAGCTGCTTTGCTCGTTTTTGGTATGTATCATTCTTGTAGATTTCAAAATCAAACCTAACTTGTCTTATAGAGAATGGAATTGTAACTCAGTCGAGATATGCAACACCAGAAATATACGTGCTGTTTTTTAGTGCACTGGCTACTTGTGTATGGACTTTTATGCATAAAGTCAGTCAAAAAAGGTAATTCACGCCCTCCTTAAAAATCAAATGTATTTATTTGTTTTTATTGTTGTAGTCAAAGTATGTTGCATAAGACTGCATGGCAAATAGCTACAGGTTTCTCTATGGGTTGTGCTATTAGGTAAAGGAATTTTTCTTTTTTAAACTTTAAAAACAGACCCAAAAAAAGAGAATCTCATATTCTACTATGATTAGTACAAAATGGACAGGTCTGTTAATCTTTCCAGTCATTTGGTCTTCTATTGCTATGGATACATGGTACAAGTTGTGTGATAAGAAGAATCGTGTCAAGCCTGTTCTGCTACAGATAGTTGGTTATATCTTTACTGTAGGGCTTGTTCCTTTGGCTGTCTATCTTTTGGTCTTTTATCTTCATTTACAACTCATTCCTAACAAAGGTGACCACGATTTATTGTTGAGTACAAAGCTTCGTTATTCGCTTGTAGGAAATCAGCATGATACAAGTCAATCAGGTAAATTAGATTCCTTACTCTTTCTTTGTTTTTTTTAACTAACAAAGAACACTTACAGAAATTGCCTATGGTTCTCAAATTGTTATCAAGCATGATGGAAGTGTAGGTGGTTATCTTCATTCTCACAAGAAACGATACTCTGGCGGTAGCACTCGTAAAGTATTACAATACGAGTATGTATTGAATGAGAATAGTTTGCTGATATGTTTCTTATAGAACAAGAAGTGACACTCTATCCTTATGTCGATCTCAACAATATCTGGACGGTTCATAAGGCAGGTGAGATCTGGAATGCTTCACAGCCTCTACAAAAGGTTCATAACAGAGATATGATTCGACTTGAGCATTTCAGTTCTACTCGCAGACTTCATTCACATGATGTTCGTCCTCAAATATCCAATCGAAAGGAACATAGTGAAGTAACGTAAGTATCGCAAATCACAGTATTATTAGAGGTATCTTTTTAAACCATACATATAATCAAAACGGATAGTGCCTATGGTGATCGATACATAGTGGATCATAATGATTTTTGGGTAGTTCACCTTATTGATGAGCAAGGTTACCCTTCTTTGGATAAAACGATTGAATGGAAACCTCTTGAACAAAAGTTCCGCCTACAACATATTCGTGGTTGTGCCTTGATCAGTCATTATGTTCACTATCCTCCTCCTGAAGGTGAAAACCATCAAGAGGTCACTTGTATGGCCAGTGCCAGTCCAAAGATTTCAAATTGGGTTGTTGAGTCTGCTTTTCATGATCAATGTAAGCTATAAGTTCATAGATGATGTTCTTGAAACAAACTAATTGTCTTGGTGATAGTGGAAGAGTCTCATCTGATTTCTTATGGAGCACCTACCTTGACTGAAACAATGAAAGAGGTTCATCATTTGATGTATCATTATCCGACCATTGTCTATGACAGATTGAAATCCGGAGGTAAAAACGAAGGTGCTATTCGCCCTGATGATAACAACAATAACAAGGGAACACCCTCTAGTTGGTTATTTAAGCGATTCGCTACTCCCTTCTGGACATTGATGGTGGGTCATGCTACTTTCATGGTGCTCAATCCTATTGTTCAGCAAGTCTTTGTGGCCATGGTCGCTATCTATTTTTGTTATTTTGCTCTCCATGCTTTCCTTGTCAAACGACAGATCAAATTACCTTCTTATGTATCTTGGCTTAATGCAACAGGTAAGAAAAGAGAGAGAAAACAAAGATGAGTTCGGCGATTAAGTGCGATATGTTAGGTATGGATGCTGTTGTGCATGATCGTTACACAAAGTCCTTTTTCTTTTTCCTCAGTTCATTTATCGTCCAAACAGTCTGTCTTCGCTTTATCCCGAGCCATGCTGTTTCCATGTCCGATATTCTGAGCGCAGTCTACTATGGTGTAAATCTGACAGGTGTCATGCTTGAAGCATGTACTCACCGCTGGCCATCCCTCTGGCGTCGCCTCTGCCTTTATGGTCTCCTGTTTGCCGCTATCATCCAATTCACTCGGCTATCCCATTTAAGCTATGGTGGACAAAAATGGACTCGTGCTGAATGTGAACGATCTCAATTGGACATTGACTGCCACAAGTTTCCTCCTGATGAATTAGAACGCAATGAGCTAATTAAGAACAATGCCAATTCGAGTACCATTGTCTTTCAGATCGACTTGCCTCTCAGCTCAAAATCTTACAAGTATGATTTAGGACAGGAAGCAGAGGCAGATAAACATGTAGCTGTCTTGAAACAAGCCGTGTTCCTAAAAGAGGCACAAAAGGCCATTGGTGCTCATCGTTATCACCGCGTTTTGCCTACGCCTGGCATAACTGCTGAAGATGCCTATGCATGGGCAGCAGAAGTTACCTCAAGTGGCCAAAAGAGAGATGAGGAAGCACGTCGCAAACAAGAAGAAGAAGAGCGCTTAAAGAAAGAACAAGAAGAAGGTGAAGTGGCAAAACCAGAACAGCCTAAACCCATTGAACCACAACCCTAAATCAATTCCCCCTTCAAATATCCATACAACACACCTTATCTCATTTCTTTTTCTTGCATTTTCTTATTCTTGCATCCTCTCTCTCTCTTTTTTTTTTTATTTTATTTATTCTAATCTGATTATCGGATCTACTTGCAGACTTTTGCTTATAAAAGCGTATTGAATTTCCGATAAGCTCGGTAATAAATTTAAAATTTTTTGTACCTTCTCCCCCCCTTTTTTTCTCTCTCTTTAGGTTATTATACTTTACTATGTCTGTCAAAGTACAAGAACAAAAAAAGACAAGCTGCTGGTCTAAATGCTTGTTCTTATTGACTTTATTCATTGCTATTTTCATTGGATTGGATCAAGTGAAACATCATTGTTATGTCTTTGATCAACACAAGCTTCAAGAGGTAGCTCAACGTAACATTGAAAAGTATGGCCAAAATGACACTCGTGCCATGATCCAAAACATTGCCTTGGATCTGGAAAAGGAATACCCAGGCCATGTCTCCATCAAGGAAGAATGGGTCTTTAACAATGCTGGTGGTGCTATGGGTTCTATGTGGATCTTGCATGCTTCTATTACTGAATATGTTATTATCTTTGGTACACCTGTCGGTACTGAGGGCCATACCGGTCGCTTCTTGGCTGATGATTACTTTATTATCTTGGAAGGTGAACAATGGGCTGCTTATCCTGGTGATCTTCAACGTACTGTTTTCAAGCCTGGAGAGATGCACCATTTGCCTCGTGGTATGTCTCAACAATACAAGATCCATGAACATGCTTGGGCTCTTGAATATGCTCGTGGTTGGGTTCCTGCCATGTTGCCTTTTGGTTTGTTTGATACCTTTTTCTCCACCGTTGACTTTGTGACCCTCTTTAACACTTTCCGTCTTTATGGCAAGGCTGTTGTTAAGGAGCTCCTTCAAGGAAAATTCTAATAGACTTTCTCTTTTTGTTTTGTTTTGTTATTACTCTTTATTTACAACCTAATAAACACATCTATACACTCATAAAAAAAAAGAGCTTTCTTTGAAATATCAAAATTTGGCATCGTCATTTTAAATATTTAAGCATACTGATTATTATTTTTTTTGGTGTATATTTTCCTTTATTTTATTTTCTCTTTCTTGGTGTTGAACATGGCAGGCTTAAGAAGTAATCTCTATTGAAGCAATGTATACGTCTTGACTTATTCTCCCCTTTTCTTTCTATTTGCTGTAACACTTGACTCGACTTTTAATAGCGTAAGTTAGATTGTGAATAAAGAAAAAAAAAAAGGGAAGCTAAACTCATCCGATATTAGCATTATTGCACTTGCTTTCGTTTTAGCTATTGGATTTTTACTTGTCATTCTTTCTTGTGCACTCTTTTAGTAAGTGTTTATAAGGAGACTAGTTCCAAGTTGTATTTATGACTGTTTTCGATTTAGTAATTGGACACCCTTAGCAGTTGGTAAGAAAAAGATCAATAAGTAGATGACATAATCCAAGTTCATTTCTCTCTTCAAAGTGGGCGTGTTTATACTTGCACCTTTACCCAATGCCCTATGCAGTCGATGTGCAGGCGATGATGATATCATGTCAGATTACAACAGGTAAACTTTTCTTTTTCATACTCTGCTAGGAAAGATAGACTAATGTCTACTGTAGTGGAATCATTGATGCAGGACATTTTATGACTGGCATGTTGATGGTGACTGGATTCTGTAAGTTTAAGCAGATGTCTCTCCTTTCGCAATTACTTATATAAAACCATAGGTTTACCTTTTGTTTTGGCTCATGCTGAAGTGGTAAGTCCATTGCATGAATATACACGTTTCGTCTAATAATTTCCATTTAGATCACAGTAGCTGCTATGATCATGAGTATCTCTGGTGGCATTTTGGTCTATGGTACCATCATTGCTTATACTCATTTCTTTGCTCATCAAGGAGATGATTTCTAAACAGACCTCATATACATATACACACACATAACATACATGAACATACACCATTTTATTATTATTATTTACTATTACTATTATAAATTAAGATGAAGCTATCATGGTTTTCGATTGTTTCATGATTTGATGGCATTCACGTAAATTACGAGGCACAGGCTATAAATGAGAAATATGAGCTTATGTTGAGTAAACAAAGAGAGAAACTTTACCTGAGTTGTATCAAAAGTAGGTAAATAAAACATTTCAACATCAAAATTACCAACTACTTTAAGTACATCTTGATCTGGATCAACTTGACTTCGCTTCTTTTGTCGATGACGCTCTCTAAAGGATCTTGAATACCACGCATTGAAGCAATGGAAACCAGCCATATACGATGTCTCTGAACAGACAGGCAACATATGCGCTAATGCAAACCGTGCTTGTCCAATAGCACCATCTTCTTTATTGACATAGCCTGATAGACACTCCTTCTTTTTCTTTTTGGATGAGAACAGTCGAGAGAACGGTAAACGGGATTTCATGACATAGTCCGGTCGAACATGTAGCGAGATGGTGATGATCATATCGGGCTGTGTATCAATCACACATTCATAATCAAACACAATACTCTGAGACAAGATCTCATACCGCGACATGTATTCAAACCGTCCATCGCTTACGACACAACGGACATAGGCGCGATCCTTTGGTAAGGGTAACAGGATATCTTGGATACCATTGACATGAAGATAGAGTTTGCCATGACTTGTACTGTTGTTTCTTGAGATCAATGGTCTTGGTATAGGTTTGGATGCAACAGACATGGGTGAAGTAGGGGAGGTAGGGGAAGTGGGTGGAGAAGAAGGTATATCATGAATGGATTTGGCATCTGTCAAGTTGATGAGGGAGGAGGATCGACGGGAAGCCATGGATTCTGTTGGTATCAGAGTGCTGATTGGCTTACGACGGATCGACTTATTTGAAAGTTTGGGTAATGCATGAGGTGGTACTAAGGTAGCTGTGGATTGTTCAATAGACAATAGACTGCTGGAATGCAATGTAGACGACCTGGAGAATGTGCTACTTGCACTACTGACCAGACCAATCAGACTTGAGGTTCTTGCTCTGGCCTTACTAAAAGAAGGGATGGCCAAGCCCGTCTCCTGTTCTTCTTCTTCTTGTTCTGCTGTTGCTTTTGTTACTATGGCAAGTTCTTTTTGTTTTTGTTGTTCTTCTTGTGCCAATCGTTGTTGTTCCTTGTATTTTTTAGTAGGATCCAATTCGTCTAGATTGAATTCTCTGTCTAGAATGGCAGCCCAAGAACTCATACTCATGGTCCAAGCGGCCTTTTGGCTACCACTCATACGCTTACTTTTGATATCATCCTGTTCATCTTGTTCTGGTTTGACAATAGCAAAAGTACTCTTTCGGAGTTCAGAACGTTGAGGTCGCACAGGTGGTTGTACATAATTTGCGGCATTCGGAATTGTTAATGTCAATTCTGATGAGGCTTCTTCTTTTATATCCTGCTGCTCTTTAGGTAAAGCTTCTTCCTCAATTTCAACACCAGAGTCTCTTGAGAGTTTGTCCAATGGTGTTGTGTTGTGGTAGATAGTGACTGGTTGATAAGTCGTTGGCACTAGACGCTTGGCTACTTGAACTGGCGTTAATTCTTCCTCTTCCTCCTCCTCCTCCTCCTCCTCCTCTTCTTCTTCTTCGATATCTGGATACACTTCCTTTTCATCTTCTTCTGTACTATCGCGTGAATCAAACAAAGATACCTGATCTTGTTTGTCTACTGCATAGTACTTGTCATTCTCTAATGCAAGTGTATAATAACTCTTCACTTCATCTTCAATTGAATGATCTGTTTGACTTAATTGACCATCATAAAACTCTTCTTCCTCTTCTTCATCAGTGAATGTGATGGTGCCTTCTAATTCATTAATGGTCATGGTAGCAGTCGGACTGATGACTTTAGTTGGACTCATGGGTAAATGGGTATGGCTTGTATCAATAGGTGCTTTAGAGAATCGCCTGGTGGGTGTGGTAGGCGCATCTTCATCTGCTTGAACAAAGATGCTTGAAGAGACACAAGATCGAGTCAAGAGAGAAGAAATAACCTTTGAGTTACGTTTCGAAGGCTTCTCTTCATGATCAGACTCTTCCTCACTCTCACTCTCTAGAGCATCTGAATCCAGGGCCTCTTGTTGTTCTGTTGCTTCCTCTGATTCCTCTACAACGAGTGTTGTCTGTGATTTAGTGCTGGCTCGAGAAAGGGATGGATAAGCACGTTTTTCCAATTTTTTGAAGAGAGGGTTATTTTTAACTGCAGATTTCTTGACCAACTGAGCTACTTCCAACTGTCGTCTCTGACGCTGTTTCTCCAGTTCGACCACTTCTTCTTCAGTCAATACCTTTTGTTGCGTCTCCTTCACTTTTCCTTTTTTGAAATAATGACCTTCGGATTTCTTACGATCAATGGTGATATTCAACATCTTGGGTTCCTCAGCAGCCCCACTGGTTTCCTCTGCCAATTCTCTTAATAACTTGAAACGATCGGGTGTACTATAGTTTGGTCGAACTGACTTGGCTCGAGTCATGTCCCTTTTCTGCTTTTGTTTCTGTTGAGCTTGTGTCAAGCGATCCAGGATGGACTCATGCGTGGTGGTATCTCGAGGCAAGTACCCCAGATCATTTCGAGGGGTCACTGACACTCCCTTTTCAATCAACAGTTGAACAATAGGCTCATAATCCAAAAAACAGACAAGATGCATTGTAGTATTGTTAAATTCACCCCAAAAACGAGTATCTAAATCATGAAGTGAAGATTGCTGGTTTTTTGTAGTATTATGATCAGTTATTATTATTCTTATTATTTCTTTTTGTCTTACCTCAATTAAAAAACAAAGGAAATCAAACCGTTGTTGTGCTTCATTGGCATCTTGATTGAATAGACAGGTAAATTGGATAGCATTGACAGGTTGAAAAGTAGTGCCGAGTTTATTGAGTTCGAGTAGATGGCGTTGAAGATGATCGTCAATGATGTGTGGGATCGGTGTCCATAGTAACTCGGGTTCTTTTTCCAAAAGCGACTTTGTCTGATCGAGATCGAGTTCTGTCACTGCTGTGGTCCAGTCAACTAAAAGAGCAGATAATTGACCAGAGACCATATTTTCTATATTAAAAAAAAGAGAGAAAGAAAAATAAAGGAGGAGGGAGGTAAGAACTCTATAGGTGAAAAGCGAATGTACAAGAGAAAAGAAATAAATAAAAAAATAAAAAGGAAAGAAGCACTAAAAATACTAATCAAGTACTACATCAAATAACCTTACGAAGAAATAAGGTGAAGGGGGGGGGATCAAGTTTCTTGAAATGAAAATAAGCGGACAATGAAAAGAGAGCGTGGCACTTTAACTTTTCTTTTAAGGCAAATGTGAAGTCGGAAATTGATTTTAACCATCTTACTGTTCCAGCCCCCAGAATTTGCACTGTGCTCCGACAATGATCACTTTATTGAATACATAAAAGACTATTGAGATCCATTCTTTTTTTTTTGACAAAACCATTATGGAGTCAAAGCCATTTTCAGTGGACTGAGAAATCATCAAAATAAAATAGACAACGTTCTCTAAACAAGAAATAAATGGTGCAAATCATGATTTCACATAATAAATCATATTCATTGGCACAAATATCATTTTCACTAGCACTGTAATTTGGCTCTTTTCTGCATGGAAGGCTAGTTATTTTCTATCACGTGTCTTTAACCCCTTCTTCATAGATCAAGTAAAGAAATGAACATTTCTTGAAATTAATTCTTTCATTTGAATCTTATTCCTTCAATCTATGCTACCAACCTCACTATGCAGCAACAAATTTTCATCAACTTTGTTCTAGTCAGTTTTCTTATTCTTTTGCTTGTGAAATCACACCAAGTCTACTATAAGGGACACCATATTTTTTTTTTATAACATTATACCTTATCATTAGCAAACATATGGTTTCAAGTCAAAAACTGATCAAAGAAGAAGAAAAGGGGAAAAGAAGGAGAACAAAGCTTGCCACCTCTTTATTTTTTTTTAGGATTGTTGCTACTGACAGGTGCATAAAAGTGACATCCAATAGAATTTCCTCCCGCATTATTTCCCTCTGTTACCTTGGCAATAAATAAAGAAAAATACATGTGCTTTTTGTTAATACAATTATCTCAAAGTTACCAACTAGTTGCCTAGTATTTAAATCAAGGCTTTTTTTTTTTCAGTATCAAGCAAAAAGAAATGATGGTTACACAAACGAGGGAGGAAAGGGAATTTCATGCCAAAAGAAAGTGGCAATAAAACAAACACTTATCTTTCATCAACACACACACACAAAGCTATATTCTCTTCTTATTAGACAAATCGTTTATTGTTATTTTGCCAATACATTATCATACTGAACACCATCAAATTGGCCTCCCATCAATGATTTTTTAACATGGTCTTCAAATAATTTTCGATTGTTTCGAAGCACTTCAGCAGCAGCTTATTGAATAGGTTTCTCATTAGAAAACATTACATTAAAATAGTTCTTTTTTTTTCTCCTACCTTTGTTTAATGGATCATCTGCATTAGGTTCAAGGAATAGATATTGAAGCCCAACCAGAACAGCCTGTAAAGAAAGGACAGGTTTCCAATCTTCACGTAAAATATTAAGACAAATATTGCCCTCTAAATCGATATTGGGATGATAAATCTAACAAGGAATTGTGTGTCAATCACAGTATCGAAGTCATAATAAGCATCTTACCTTTTGTGTGCAGTGTACTTTAGGTGGTTCATGTGGATAATTGTTATTGATAGTAAAAGTAAACTTGAATAAGCCCTTTGTATAGAAGCCTAGGATGGATTAGGTTCTCTTGTTTGTTTGGTGTGAATAAAGAACGCTTTACCTTCATCAGGGTGAATGGTGACATTAAAGTTGAGAATGTTGGATGCGTCAGGAAAGTCTAATTTGATGGTATCAGGAATATCAAGTTCTGCTAAATCTACAAAAAAAAAAAAGAAGAGGAACACATAAGAAACCTCAGAACTTATAAGTTTGCGACCTTACCTTTTTGAACACGAATCTGTGCTGCACTTGTTCTAGGCTTCTTCTTTTCAGCCTCTGCTTCCTTTGACTTTTTTCCCCAAATAGAATACATAATTTATACACGAAAAAAAAAGAAAAAAATTGTTTATCTTGTCGCATGTTTAAAAATGACGGATTAGTGGAAAAAAAGAGTCCTTTTTTATGAATATTGCACACACATTGAATTAGAAAGAAAGAACTTGAATGATGAATGTATTCACAATGATGGATTTGTTATATTAATAAAATTATGTATAAATAAGAAAGATTTAAATGGATTGTCTGACAGCCATTTTGCCTTGTGCTCTAAACAACAAGACATCTCTACGGTTAAGAATGGTGAGAGCACGGTTGATGGCTGCCTCGGAATAACCATTTCGAGAGAGATCAGCCTTGATTTTAGCCACAGGCACTTGAGAACCAATAGGAATTCTCTTTTGAAGATCCTTTTCGATCAATTGAACTTCACTCATGATTTCAGTACGAGTCATACCATCTGCACCACCACTTTGAACAGCATCCATAGTAGAGAATTTAAAGAGACGAAGTGCTTCTTCCACATGGTGTTCAGTAGCATAAGGAGACAGTGTCATCTTGGCTAATGATTCAGAGATACGAATAATAGCTTCCAGTTGTCTAAATCGATTTTAAGTAGGTGAGATACATACTACATATGCTTATATCGATATTTACCTAATAGTAATAGGAATAGTGGATCTAATTTCATTATCTCTTTCATTATCCTTGACTTCTTTACGGATAGCAACAAAATGAGCACTCAATTTTTCAGCTGCTGCAGGTGTAAGACGAGGAGCACATTTACTAAACAAGATGAATGAATAAAAAAAAACAACCAACCATATTCAATTTGTACTTACGCTTTACAGTAATTCACATAGGCCTTCATCTTTTCCAAATCAATTTCACCCATCACAGCATCCTGTGCTTGTCTGTTCATGTGTACATTCAAGACGTGTCTGGCAATAGACATATCACGGTTTTCATTATGATCATCTTTGACAATGAAGATCATATCAAAACGAGACAAGATAGTGGTCTGGAAATCAATGTTCTCACCAGCACTCTTCATATCATCATATCGACCAAACACTGGATTAGCAGCAGCCAACACAGAGGTACGGGAATTAAGAATGGTGGTAATACCAGCCTTGGCAATCGAAATAGTCTGTTGTTCCATAGCTTCATGGATAGCCACACGGTCCTCGTCACGCATCTTATCAAATTCATCAATACAGACAACACCACCATCAGCCAAGACCATGGCACCACCTTCTAAATAGAAATCACGCTAAGAAAATAGATGAGTTTGGCAGAATGGCATAGAGGAAAACAGTTGTACTTACAGTACTAGGATCACGAATGACAGAGGCAGTTAAACCAGCTGCACTACTACCTTTACCTGATGTATAGACAGCAATAGGGGCTACCTTTTCTGTGAACTTCAACAGTTGAGATTTAGCAGTACCGGGATCACCCAACAACAAGACACTGATATCACCTCTCAAGCGCATGCCATCAGGAAGCACTTTTTTAGAGCCACCAAACAAGAGACATGTAATAGCTTTTTTGATGTCTTGATTACCAAAGATAGAAGGAGCTAAACTGCTGGCAAAGGTCTCATAAAGATCAGGTTGACGAGACATACGAATAAACTCTTCTTCCTCGGCATCGGTGAAATGAGGTTTACCGCGTCCATTGTTATGCTGGTCAATCTGAAGTCCAACAATACGAATATAAGGTGTTCTAACAGCTGCTGCACCCGAGGATTTCTAGGAATCATTTCT
This sequence comes from Blakeslea trispora, assembly GCA_025331445.1. Classification (NCBI taxonomy): domain Eukaryota; kingdom Fungi; phylum Mucoromycota; class Mucoromycetes; order Mucorales; family Choanephoraceae; genus Blakeslea; species Blakeslea trispora. The sequence continues at coordinate 150,727 of JAIWNE010000001.1, read as the reverse complement.
TCAGTTTGTACTGTATAGTATAGAGCACCCTTTACTTACCACAGCCTTATTTTGAAAGATAGAATAGATACCCATCACCACAGTTCTCATACCAGGCACAACACGGTTTGTCAACCAACGATCTGCATTCAAGATAGTATGACGAGGCAAATCACCTACAGGGACCATATCAGGTGCTTCTTGTAATTTGATGACTTGAGAATCCACAAATCGACACTTGTCATGATTAATGACAAAGGGATCCATAGGACATTGATTGGATTCACCAGAAGGAGACTTGGAATCACATCTTCTAGGCAAAGTAATAGAAGAGAAACCACCTGTGACAGGAATGATCTTGATTTCACGACAGTTACGACAGACAGCAGTCACTTGGGTGGCTCTTGAACTGAGGGTAGAAGCACCAATGACAATACCAGGTATACGGATCAGTTTACCAATATAATCAGACTATAGAATAAGCTGGATGAGTCTTTTTTTTTTCTTTCCTTGTTTTCATTGAACTATATACTTGCGTTTAATTCACGGATTTGAACGACATTGGCATCGGACTTGAGTGTAACTTGACAGTCAGGCACATCCAATGTGTTGACACTGTTGGGATTAGCAAACAAAATACGCTTAGCACTTTCTTTCACAGCATTTTCAAACTATTGTAAGAAACACGTTTAGAAATAAAAAGAAATACACTTGTCCGCTCTATAGAAATACCAAAGGTAAATAATCAGCAGGTGTATTGGTCAACTTGTTGGCGAGATCAGCATTGTAGTTGATGAGGTGGTTAATGTCCACTTCTACATAGAATTGTTTTGTCAACAAGTTTTGAGATAGTTGGTCTCTATCATGTTTCTTTGTGAGATGACTTGAAGCGTATGTTGAATCAATGTCTTACCTGTAAATATAGTTGTTGTTTAAACGAAAGTTTTGAATGAACTCATAAAACAAGCTAGTGATTTCAGAGTGAGAGTTGACTCTTTCTTCACCGGGAAGAACAGAAGTAGAATAGATTTGACCTTGATCCCAACCAAATGAAGTCATGTTTCTTTTTCTTAAAAAAGTTTAAATATTTAAAAAAAAAGGGGGGAAAGGATGATAAGAAGAAAAAAAAAACACGTAGACACGAAAAAAAAATGACAGCAGGAATTCGCGAACAAAGTCACAAAGGTTCCTTTATTTTATTTTTACATACGATGAATAGGTTGTAAACCTAGAAGAGAAAGACCATTACGAAGAGTGATCCGAGCAGACCAAAACAAGAGCATACGTGCTTTTGAAGTCTCTATATCCATATCTTTCACTCTCAAGACATGATTGGCTTGACTGGTAGCATGAGATAGCTTAAACAGATAATTGACAATGGCACTCGGCTCTAACGTGTTGAATGCTGTATCGACTATATCTGGGAAAGCAGCAATCGAATGCACAAGCTCAACAGCCTCTTTTTCCTTCAAGATGCTAAAGTCGCAATCAGGTGTCACTTGAACAAGCGTCTTGTCCTCAATACTACAGGATCGCGCATGGACATACTGTAGAAACACACCTGTATCGCCTCGTGCGTCCGTCATGCGATCCCAAGAGAACTCATAGTCTTTGCCTCGTTTTGATTTCATGTCTTGAATCAAAATGGCAGACATGCCTAGCTGATCGGCAATATGCTCAATATGGTCTATCTGACTCTTTTTGGTGTCTTGTCTCATGTAATCGAGTATCTTTTCTTTTGCTGTGTCCAACATATCTTCTAGAAACACAACAGTTCCGTTTCGAGTTGACATGCCCTTGATTCGACCAAAGTCAACATGCTCTAGATCGATGGAAGTGTCGGGAAGCATACGTTTGGCTAGACTAAAGAGTTGCTTAAAATAGTTGGCTTGCTCACTGCCTACCACATAGATGGCTTTATCCAACTTGTATCTCTCTATTCTCATCAACAGACTAGCCAAGTCTCGAGTGATATAGAGTGAAGTGCCGTCTGCTCTTTGGATGACTATCTTGTCATCTGTAGCCAAGGCGCCTTCGGCTGTGGATTGAATGAGCTGTCTTTGTTCAAGTAGATCATAGACTTGAGGAATATAAGAATTGACTTGAGATTCTCCCGAGTAGACATCAAATTTAATATTTAGTCGTTTGTAAATATCAGCATAGGATTCTATACTCAGATCTCTGAATCGTTTCCATTGTTCAATTGTCTCGGGATCACCTTGAGTATAAATGGAGGGGAGAGGGAGTTGAGTATGATTGAGTCATTGCTTCTTTCTTTCTTACCTTGTTCCATTCGTTTGAAATATTCATTGGCAAGTTTATCGACATGAGCGTCTATTTTAGCATCCGCATTGATCTTGACATAGACCTCATAGAGATGATGAATGGGATCTGACTTTAGTTTCACTTCATCACCATACTTTTGAAATCCAACAGCAAGCAACCCTTTTTTTTTAAGAGTGGAAACAGCGTCAGGAGTATTGTCATTTTGCTTCTGTACAAAAGAGTCTTACCATATTGCTTGCCCCAATCTCCTAAATAGTTGATACCAATCACACGATAACCCAGGGCTTCATGTATCTTTTGAACAAAACTACCCAAAATAGTACTTCTTAAATGACCAGCATGAAAAGGTTTAGCAATATTGGGAGAACTATAGTCAATCACAACTGTCTTTTGTTCTTTAGGCTTTGGTATATGAGACCAACCATAAGCTGTGTCTTCTTGATAAGCCTGTTGTAAGACTTGTTTGATAAACTCGGCATCTCGGAATCGAAATGTCAGTTTTGTACCTTTTACTTTGACTTGGTCAATGTATTCATTGGTTTCTAACTATAGGAAGCATAATTAGAGGTAATGTCCATGAGAATAAAGCGACATGACTTGCCTTGTTTGCCAGTTCTTTAGTCCAAGGTAAAAGCGATGACTGATCTTGAGGACAAGTCAGCGATGCGTTTAGTTTGGGCATGGCAATAGTCACATGACCTTCTTTGAGTTGAGCTGGTGTACGCATACAAGAAATGACATCTTGAGTGTGACATGTTGTGTGTTTCGAGATTTGCTTAGCAATGGCTTGCTTAAATCGAAACAAAGCTGTCATTTCCTTTTTTCTCTTAAGGGTCTATAAAATGGGGGGAGGGGGAAAAAAGACGGGATTTCCATAAAGAAAAAAGAAAAAAACTGTCAATTCAAGCAAATATTAAGCATGGCTGGAAAGCCTAGTACCACATATCTCAGTCTTCGTTTCGGCGACTGTTGGAGGCTGAGGAAGTCTAAGGCTGCATTTAATTAAACCTTCAGCGGAAGTCGTACCCAAAATGACTGTTGTAGTCGCTCGTGTTTTGGGTAACTGTGAGCACTGCTGGTGTGCCTTTCTTTGATCATGCCATACTACGTTTCAAATTAATATGGAAAGCAGATTTGTCAAGAAAGACACAGTTTCTCATAAAAATCCATGTCTGTCTTTCCCCCCCCCCACTTACAAACCCAATTTAGGCGTTCTTGAATCTCTTCTTTGCTATTCCGGTCTATAGGCCTGAAGATGAGCTTTTTTTTTTTGAGAAGCAAATTGCAATGTTGCTTTACAAAACCAAACAAAGTAGTTTTGAATACTTTTAATTCTATAGATATTTGTTTTAACTTCTTCACTACTTTGTCTAGGACAACGGAAGGATTCTCATCAATGCCCTCGAGTTTAACACTTTTGTGCTTCTCATGGAAAATACATGGGCGACCAGTCTTTCTCTGTTTCTCAATGATACTGTCAGGATCCTTCTTCTATTGTTTAGCCCATTTCTGTGCTGTGCAGATGTGAATTCCAAGCTGCGTTGCAGCAACAGCACCAGCAGTAGCACTCAGGCATTTCTCAAACAACAGCTTGAAGAACCTCTAATTTGTCCTGATCAGAATAGCGTGTGTAACTTTATTTCACTGATGCATCCTTCATTTTAATATCACAACGATGCTTTACAACTTCTTTTTCTACCTGCATTGCTTCTGCCTCTTGAGGCAATCGAGCCGAGTATTGTGTATGGGAGCTCAACGTTTCAAGCCAAAACTGCTCCTCATCAACAATATAGTCCATTGATTCAGGTCTGCCATATTCATCGACGACAGAACCTTTCCCATTTTCAAATAAGAATTGAATGTTCATTACTTGTAATCTCTGATGTATTTGTGAAAACGAAATAAAACGAGCACAAGCACTTGGCACATTCTTATACCCAAAGAAATGCCGAGACTTTGTCTTACCAAATAATTCTTTGCCGCAAGACGAATTTTGTTCTTGCACCAGGGCAATTTTACTTTCCAGAAAGAGTGTATTTTTTTTTTTTGGGATCATGATATTCTAGCCTACTCCCCTTTCTGAGTGTGACGAGTAATTTTCTTTTTATAACATCTTGAATGAGTTGAAATGGTTTTGATTGGTCAAGAAAGCTCTTAATTTTAATTATAGAGAAACTTGGTTTTAAAAAAACGCAAATCACTGTAATTCAATCACCAAAAAAAGTAACAAGGTTCAACCACTTTCTTCCTTTTTATTTATTTATTTATTTTTTATTCTTTAAAAACGACTTGAAGAGAGGTCAACAATGGAACGACTGTGGACAGCTCAGATTGTAAGTTTAGTGATAAAGAAACTAGACAGGATGATTGATTTTCTCTTAGTTTGGTGATTCTCAATGGACACGCGCTATTCTAATGACAGTCTTGTTACAGGCCCTTCTGGCCATATTGTTTGAAGGGTTTATATTTGGTTACCATGTGAATGAAATCAACATCATCAACCAAGAGAGACTGAATCAAAAGGCATTTGGTACCACTTTGATTGCAGCCTATGCAAATGCTCGATCCTTGCTTGTCTATTTTGTCTTGTTCATGATTGCCCAACTATTCACTGTCATTCTTGTGTTGGATGCTGTAGGTTCATCTGTTCAGGAGAAAGAAAAAGCGAGGAGAGAATTTAAACTAACTAAGATGCTTATAGATTATTCAGAAAAATACAATTGAATTAATTGCATTGGTCATTTTTGAATTAGGTCTTAGTGCCTATAGTATCATCCAATACCACCAATCCTCAACACTCTTCAGTAACACAGAAGACGCCAGTGTAAAGCTGGTACTGACATTCTTAGGGGATACTTATCATGCTTCTCGATGGGCAGAAATCACTCAGATATGTATCATGTTGCTGTCCACCTTTGTCTTTATCTTTTTGGCTTACAAACTCTATCTTGAGTTTGGTTGGCAAATCTATAAGAAAATTGGAGCTGACTTGTCGATGCGAGGTAAAAAAAAAAACACATACAAAGAAAAAAAAAAAAGAGAGTGGGGGGATCGTTTTTTCTTTGGCTTCTATCGTTGAGCGAGGTGAAAGATAGGAGTGTAAAAGGAGAAGAGAGAAAAGCTTAAAGGTGATAGAATCTAAAGAAAAATTTGCCCTAAAAAAAACAATTCAAAAATTTGGGCTACAATAGACCGTTATAAAATGTATCAGATTTTCATGATGTTATTGAAATTCGATTTCTTTTTCTTCTTTGGCTTTTCTATACAATATCTTGTCTTATTGATTGTCACTTGGTTACCAGAAGCATCAACAACCGAGGCTAGGCAGATTATCATACATGAGCTGATTGAGCATATTGTTCTCAGTTGTGTAGTGTCTATTGTCATGTTGGCAGTTGCTTATTGGGGAGTAAGTTGAAGAATATATATATGTATATGTGTTTATTTATTTTATTTTAAAGTTACGTCGGGAAGGAAAAATACACATGTATTTGTTTATGGCTTTAGCAGTAGCAAGTATGGCTTATTTCATATACATGTTGGCTACCATCTCAAACAATCCAGAACGATTTGTTGGCTCTAAAGTGTTCTTGACTTTCTTCTGTAAGTGACTACATATAAATTAAAAGCAAGCTAACCATGTCTGTTCATAAGTATGTGTCGATTTGGTACTCATTTTGGTAAATTTCAATAATATCATGCCAAGATCGAGACTAACATATCGCTTTGATAGGCTTCTCTACCTTGTTCTATTATCTGTACAAGGAATTTCAACCATGGGTTAATGAATCATAGTAAGTTCAACATGAGATTGTCTTTATAACTCATTAACTGTACTGTATTAGTATCTCATGCATCAGCACTCTCACCTTCATCTCATCCAATGCAACTCACTGGATCAGGAGCAGAAAAGACAAATGTCAGTCCAGAACGTTGGTCAATTGAATAAGTCAGTTGCTTGCTTATAACAAATTTAAATGATACCTCAAACTATATCTATCGCTATTTTTTTTTTTTTTGTCTATTCTGTGCATATCAATATATATATACTTTTTTAAATAAGAATATGATTAAAGAGTGAATATTATTTTCTTTTATAAATTAATGTACATTTAAAGACGTCTTCCAGGTGATAAACAGAATACAGTCATGATGAGAGTGGTTATTAGAACAATCAACAACAAGCTTAGCAAAGATCTTTTTCTTAATATTTTCTTGACTTGGGGTTGTACAATTGAATTGAATTGAAATGGCACTGTTTCACTACCAAGGTGTGAATTATATATACAAAAAAAGAGAGAATGTTGACTATCTGTACCTTAAATTGAACACAAGGACCCAAATAGGATCAATACCAGTAATAGATGTTATCAAACAAAACACACCCAAAAGAATAGGTAAAACCCCCTAATAAGATACATAAGCAACAATCGTTCACATCAAAGCCTCTCTCTCTTACCCATAAACGTTTTTCCCAGGGATGGATATCTAAAAAGATCAAGGAGAATTCAAATGAAAACCCAAAAAGCAATAAAAACAAACCAACTCCTACACGCCCAATTTGCTGAGGCAACGTCATGTTCATCAAGACTTTATACTGAAGAAAGAGAGGAAAGGTAGTTTCAAGTAGCTGATAGACAAACTCCTTGGCATCTGTATAAAGCACCATTGGGTTATCAATCAACAGGCTCTTGTCTAGTGTACTCTGATGAAAATAGTTGATGATGGGCTGTCTAATCAACAAGGGCAGTTGACGAATTTCTTTTTCTGCATGAGGTACAATGTATCTAACATAGATACGTTCCAAGACCTCTGTCATATCCATCTGAGTCAACAATGATTTACGCTGATCTAGATAGAGATGATCTGGGTTGGATTGAGGTATGGGTGTGATAGGTGTTGAAAGGACACTGATCTGCCTAGCATGTTTGATGTAACGTTTATACAATAGTTCAGCTTGAGAGATATCTAGCCAAAAATCAAGCAAAATTTCCATATCCAATCTATCTCGTAGTACGATATAATAGTTGTAAAGGCAAATAGGTGGTTGGGTCTGTCTTGAGAGAACCTCTGCCAGAGTAGGCAATTGATCCATCATTGCCAGAATGTTGGATTCTTGATTCATCTTGTTGAAAAATTAAGCAGAGAAAAGAGAACGTGAATAATGACAAGAATAAAGTACACATTTTTCACAATAGGATGAAAGCAACAACTAAACATCATTCTTTTCTTGCCCCCTTCCCCCCCCCCTTCTTCTCTTTTTATCTTTATGCATCCTCCCTTTTCTCACTTCTCTCCCCCCCTCCTCCCCTTCTGTCACTTTCTTGATCTCCTCGTCTTTTCTTGATGTCTTGAATCGATTGACAACAGGGAATATCCAAGTGATATTAGGTCTATGGGATTGTGTAGTGTTATAGATCAGTGAATGTATAAAGAAAGCTAAAAAGAAAAAGATCGAATGCTATGGAAACAACCTGTCTGATAGAGATAAAACCATGGCTAAATATAAGATAAGTTACTTGATTTAAGAGTTTGCTTGATATAAGAATATATAAGAGTAGCATTTCTAAAGAATAAGAACACTTTTTTTTTTTAAATCGACTGTTGTAAATGATACGCAAATTTCTTAAAGCAGACATTCTAAAGGCTTTTTTATTTTGTGAAATGTCATTTACCACCTCCGCCACTGGCGGAGCATATGCTTCATTTTAACCAAATTGAAGAACATGATGCAATACCAATCATCATCATCTTTCACGTACTATTTCGAGATATGTATAGCCCATCGAAATATCAAAGCAATCAATTAAACCAAAGAATTAAAGCAAGCAAATATTGTGAGATTTTAATGAAGATAAATAAAAGGCTTTGAATATAATTCATGCATGCTTTTTTTTTTTATTCTTTTTATTTTTTTTCTCTCCGCCATTGTTGCCTTTCCTTTAGAGTTGAAATAGCGCTTGTGTTTTTTCCTTGTTTGAGAGGTAAACAATAAAAAAAAAAGAAAGAGAGAAAAAATGCATTGTTTTCTGTAGTGTCATTTATTGCTGCTTTTTCTTTTTTTTTACAACAATTATAAAAAAAAAGGGGGAAGCCAATGATTTAACAATAAAGATGACAGTGAAACAATTTTCATTATTTTGAAAGCACGCTATTCGTTTTATAAATAAGGGGTTAAGAAAAAAAAAAAAAAAAAAAGAAAAAATAGTAAAGCCTTAAACAGTTTCATCATTTTACTTTTTCTTTCTCTCTCTCTTTTTTATTTTTATATGCAATTTATATGTACCCTCACAAAAACTATCATACCATTACACAGCATACATCGAATAATGCATATTATCCTGTAGCTATACCTCCTGACCCTCTAGAAAGGTATGGCTCAGGTCATCTCGACCAAGACGTTTTGGGCACTTTTGTTTCTCGGCTGGCACTTATTCAGCAAATGGGTAAGCAAAGCAATTCATGTGTAGATAAGCAAACTTATTGTTCACTTTATAGATTTTGTTCGTAGAGTATTGATTATAACCACTGGGCAATGTGTTGCTATCTCATCCATTGTCTTTTTTATTGTTCATATATGTCCATTATTTGAATGGTTAAATGATAGGTAAAACAAGTAAAAAAAAAAAAAAAGTTTAAAAAAAATGCTCATTTTTTTTTTGTTTCAGCACATGGGCTTGGTGGATACCTGTGGTACCATTCACTGTGATCTCTATATTAATTATGTGGCAACTGTACAGTCAATTTTTTCACCTTTCTCTATCCACCCGTACTATACTGCTATCACTCTATTCAGCATGCGTTTCACTTGTGTTGGCTAATGTGATTGCTAAATTTATGTATGAAGAAGGTCAATCTGTTCTCATCATGATGATTTTTGGTCTGACTTGTTGCATACTCTATACCCTTCAAAAGCGATTCCCCTTTTCAGGCGCCTTCCCATTTGTATGTAGCTTGGGCGCCATCTGCCTTACTTCTCTCTGGCTGAGATACATTTATGAGATGGATCCTATTGAAATCTTGTTGCCTATTACAGCTGCCAGCCTTGTTTGTATCTATATTATCTTGGAACTCTATTACATGATGCACAATGTCACTTTGGAAGACTATATGTTGGCTAATCTTAATTTATTTATTGATATTATTTACCCCATTCGATTTATTCATCATTTCTGTGAATTGACAGACCACCTAAATATGTTTCCTGATGTGTTGTATCCAGGTGAATAATAATAATAATAAAAAATCGTTTATTTTTATTGGTGTTATTTCTTTTATATATAAAAAAAAGGGGGTGAAAAAAAGCTTTTTTTTTTTTTAAAAAAGAAAGGGAGTTATAAAAAAAAAGAGTGCGTATTTGTATATGTATAAAAAAAAAGTGTATAGTTTTTTTTTCTTAATCCTCAAAGGAAAAAAAAAAAAGATATCGAGGGGAAATAATAAAAGAAAAAATGGCTGGTTTACCAGTCCTTCTTGATATCAAAAGACCAGTTCCATTCCATATGAGTAACACCATCATCGTCAACAAATTTGCTCTAAAAAAAAGGCATGAGTAACTGTTTAGATAAAGACATGTTCTATTCTTACCTTGGCATCATAATGACCTCTAGCAAGCATGCCTGAAGGAGCTTCTTCAGGTGCAAACTTCTTTTCATAAGCTTCAGCAGAAGGACCGTAACTACCAATCATTTCTTCAATCTTGTCAACTGCAATAAAGTAAACGTGTCAATTAAACAAATAAGAAAAGCGTGTATTTTAACTTTTTTTTTTCTCTCGCTCTTGCTCTCTCTTTTTTTTCTTACCTGGAATACCCTTTCTCTTAACAACTTGCAAGTACTTTAAGCCAGAGACGACATCATGTTGTACTCTATAAAGACATTTAAGAAAAAAAAAGGAATCGAGAAATAGCTGTTGATCATGAACTTACCTGAACTTGACCTTCATACGGTATTCAACACCTTCCTTAATGGTGAAGGGTGTGTTCTTGGCCTGTTCCAAAGCATCTTTGTTATATTAAAATAAAATTTAAAATCCAGTTAATTATTTTTTAAATATATCCTTAATTTATATATAAATATATATACATATACACAAGGTACTTACGAGGAGTAGACAAGTCAACCTTTACATCTTCACGGCCTTGAACTTCAAGAGCAAGGTATTCAACAATGACCTAGTAAACAAGCGGTCAATACGAAAGGTACCTTAATCCAGTTCCTCCCCCCCCCTCTTTCAATAGCTTACCTTACGAGGATCATCATGGGGGCCAACTATGATAAGAGAGAAAGAGAGAATCAGTTTATGAGAACCATCATTTAAGGGTATGATTACCTTGCTTGGAGCCATTCAAACCAAGAGATTCCTTCCACTTGTTCAAGGATTCGTCTTCAGCATCTAAAGTTTGGTATTCTTGCAAAGACTTCTTTTCTCCTGGCTTGTAACCAGTGGTTTGTGTGGGTGCAAGTTCATCTTCAACGCGGTCAGCCATTTTTGTTTAGTTTTATAAAATTCACTATGAAAAAGAAAAAAAAAAGAGAGAAGAAGAAGAAAAAAAAAGGGAAGAAAAAGTCTAAAAGTTATAAAAAAAAAAAAATAGATACACACGTAAACAACAAGCAGTAAGAACTAACATGCAAAAAGTATTAGAAAATGGTGAGCGGAGTTTAATCGACAGGCTTATAATCCAAGATTCGAAAAAAAACGTGTTTGCTTTATTTCTTGTGGTCCTGATTTAAAAATAGCTTAAGAAGCCAACACTGTTAATTTGCCTATTTTGACAGCTGACTCAAAGGCCTCTGTATTGAGATCCAAAAGGGGATCGCCATTCTTATAGAACAATTCAACCTCGAACCCAATACGATCAATAATCTTGTTGCGTAGGAGCTCAATGGTGATTGGTATGGGAACCTTGATGGCAAAGATTTCGTCACCATATTTGATTTTCACCTTGATGACATGACCTTGATGCATGAGAGGTGTAGCTGGTGTAGCTGGTGTGGCAGGTGTAGAAGGCGTTTTAGGAGCATAGAAGCTTGAATGATCGTAATTAGTATTAGTATGGTAATTATTGCTTTTGTTAGTAAGAGCTGTATTAATTTGATTAGGAACAGTAGGTAGAGAGGAAGGCAAAGGTGGAGGTGTTGTGTTTGGAGGAGGATGAGGTGGTGGTAGCTGTTGCTGCTGCAAGGGCGGCAGAGGTGGTGCAGGCAAAGCCGCAGCAGGCCCTTGAGTGAAGACATCCATGGTATCAGTGGAAGCATTCTCGTTCGGTATATAACCCATAGATGGGTCAATGTGTGTCTCTATGTCGCCTTCATGTATGCCAAACAATTGGTCTTGAACCCACGTACTGGTAGACAGGTAGCTGGGTAATTTAAGTAATTTATCACAGTATTCTGATAGGTCTCGAGCTCGATCCGCTAAAGCACGTGAACATTGAGATGCAGATAAAACTCAGTACTCTCATACACTTTGATTTCATATGGATCTCTCTTTCTCTTTCTCTTTCTCTTTCTCTCTCTTTACCTGTGATATCATCATCTACAGCTTCTAATGGGCCTGGCATAAAAGGTATAATACGTTCTTGATCTTGTTTTCCAGCCTCTGCAGGATATGCTTGTAGGAAACTCATTTGAAAATCATAAAAGTCTAATGTATATGTTCAAGTTTTTTGTTGTCATTTGAGTTTTTTTTTTCTGGTTTCTTACCTTCATAAAGACGATATAAAACACGAAACATGCCATTAGATAAGCGTGCAAACACAATAAACCAGTATTGGTCGCCTTCCAAAATAAAAGAATCAATATAAGCAGACAGAACTCTAAACTTGCGTTCTTCAGTCATTGGTTGAGCTGAGTGATAATAATCCACAACTGGATCAATTTCTTCTTCTTCTGGTATGCTGATCTCCTTTTGCCTCTCAGGCTCTTGAAGATGCATGTGTTGTAATTGCTCGTGGATTTCTGCACTGTTGTCTTCATAGCCCTTGATTTGCTTTTTCCATTCTCGAACATTGGGAAATGGTTGACCATTTGTCATTGTTCGACCTGTGGCATCGCGAACATCCACAAAAGAAACAGGAATAAGACCTGGGCCACCTAACCGCTCAATCGGCTTGGCGACATACCATTCCGCATTTGACTGAGCAATAATAATGATAGGTTCACCTTCTCTTGCTGTCAACTCATCTGATCTTTCAGCTACAAAATCATATCGTACAACAGCATAAAGGGGATGCGACTTTTGATTGGAATCAAAAGATGGTTGTTGTGTTTTTGATGATTGAGGAAAAGCTAAGAAAAAAAAACAGGGTTATCAAACCTGAAGTCTATCCCATCGATAAACAACTCACTTTGGACTTTGGCAGAATCCACCATAGCTTTTTCATGTTTTTCTAGAGCTTGAAAGTAAGTGACAGGCACTTTGCCTCTTGAATTAGTGATTGGGTTGAATGCTTCATAATAGTTTGGATTGCTTTCTGTTCCAGGACTGACGAGAAAAAAATCACCTCTGGAAAAGGAAAGCTCGAAAGGTTGTTGTGCTTTATAGTCGTATAATGCCTTGATTACTTTTTTAGGTGCTGTATTCGAGGCTTGTATGACAGGTGTAGAGATCTGATTCTTAACAACTGAAAGTCGAGCTGATCGCAAACTCTTGGGTGGTTTTATCTTGTCTTTTGGAAGAAACATAATGAAACCGCCTCTACTTTATTATATATATATATATACACTCTCTATAAATTGTCTGTTTGAAAATGTGTACAAAGAAAAAGAGAGACAGACACAGTTAGGAAAGAAAAAAAAAAGAAGAAGAAGAGAGTGGGAAGGAGTGAAAGATGTAAATAACAAGGAAAAAGAAAGAGTATAATGTGTAGGCTGTGTGTGTGTGAGAGAGTCAATAGAAGAGGGAAAAAGGTACTTCCAAGGTAGGACAAATTCTAGTTACAGTAATGCGGCCAATTAAAATACAGCTTGCTCTTTGGCCCGTTATAAGAATGATGTTTCACAGTATGTAATAGATGTTTAATTTCTTTGGTTAGTAAACTTAATTTCTCTAAAATAAAACATACACTAAATCAGATACTAGCAGCCGTTTTATTGACTATCGCAGAAAAGCTAACTGGTCTTTCTTGTTTGTAATCATCACCATCTTCCTCTTCTAAGCATCGAATTGTACAGCTGAGCTACTATGGCCGATCCAAGCAATAATAATAAAGAAAAAGAAAGAACAAATGTCGGCCATAGAAAACTTATGATAATGTAACCTTTGATACAAAAGATTAAACCTAAATTGACAGTGTAAGATAAAAAAAAACAATAAGAAAAAAAAGAAGAAATACTAACAGTGTTGTGTAGTAGCATTAACTTGAAAACTCTCTGCTAACAGTGTTCATACAGACTCCAAGACTATGACATATTCGAGTTGTTGTCTTGGAAAAAACATATGCTTGCTCAGCAAAAAAAAAAGTTTGTAGTAAAGTTTGGTTACAACACACCAGGCGTACCTTGAAAACATATTTTACATTGTGAAGACATTAGCGTAAAGACATATTTACTGTGAGTAACAATTGCTCTCTACTAAGAGATACAATGGCAAGGGCACTTTAATTATAGATAAGGAAAAAAAAGTGCGTACTATCGGGCAATACTAGACCAATTACCTTGTGTCTATTTTTTGAACAACAAGAATTATAGACGATGATTTTGAATACATTTCTATTAACTATAGCATGTCAAATTGAATCTTAGCTGGGTTAGTAAAAATTCAGAGGGAGCAGATTTAGATGATTGAAAGCTAAACAGAAATGTTGTTGATTGACAAAGAAGACAATGTTATTAAAGCAGAGAAATAGCACAAATGATAGTGATAATTTAGCATAACGAAGTTGGTGTAAAATCTATAAATTGCTAGAAGGGTTCTAACACTGATGGTGGCACATTGTCAAGAACATAAGTGCTGTTTATGATGATGGTAATTGTTGTCGGATGAGGATAGCAAGATGTGCTTGGCAACGGCTCACATATTTTTGACAGCCACGGTATTCTTACTTTTGTAGATATTACACTTGTTGTAGATGAATAAGCTGGTGATTATAGAGCAAAATTTGTTTTTTTTTCTGTTTTTGATGCTATTATCAAACTTGCTCCAAGGTACCAAAACCGTATCACCTTCATCAAACTGATTACGGTGGGTCGATCTCAAGACAACAAGAGAAGCAGGAGGTCAGTCACCATGAAACTGTCTGTGTATACGATGTTTTTTCTGTGCTATTTGAGTCATTGAGGAAGATGTCGATGCCAGTAGTCAATGACTGTTTTAGTGCTGATGGTAAGAGTGTGGAAATTGCAAGAGTTAAAGAAATAATGAAGATTTTGATAGACAGAAAGTGCAGAAAATGTACCGGTATGCTTCAAAGGTCTTGGTAATGATGATCTTTATTTCAGATTGTCTCATACCTTGTTCAATTTCTAAAATATCTTCTCTGCAAATCCTGCGGAAGAGAGAGCACCATAAGCACGATAATATTGAATCAAGTTCTCCTATGAAAGGAAGCAAAGGTATTCTTATGGCCAGAGAATATACCTCGCAATTTCACTTCTATTAGTGTCTACCCACTTCTTTTTTTTTTCTCAGTTTGGATCTCCCAAAATCAATGCAAAAACAAGACAGACAAAAGAATCACGATATTACTATAAAAACAGAGGCCTCATAGTGAGAAGTGTCAACTATCACAAGCATTTGCAGGTTCATTCCCAAGCAACAATCTAAACTAAAGATCTCCATTTTACACAGGTAGAAATGTAAGCTTGCTAAAGAGAGTACCGGTTGCATATTTATTTATTGTTTTGTATCTCGTAAATTTAGGTATAATGCATCAACGCTTGGACACTGTTTTGTCGTACATATATCCTATTTGTGTAACTTTCCGACTTAAATGTTTAGCATGCAAATTCATCTTAGACCATCAATGTGTAAAGTCTATTAAAGGAGCCCTAACAAAACAAGCTAAAGCCGTAACCGAATTGACGTTTTATTTGTTTATCGATTGACGAAACTGATTGCTTTTAATAAACAAAAAAAATCATCCAATCTTGTTTCAATTAATTCTGACGTTATGTGAGTTACCTTGTTTTTTAAAGTATTTGGAAGATTCATGATAGAATAACTAGAGAATATTTGAGCAAGCATATTTTCCTATGCATTTTGAGAACAATAGTATGGCGTTCCAGCCCAATCTTTTTTTTTTTTTTTTTTACTACTCACAAATTGGAATTTTCCTCTTTTTGGATCAAACACCTCATTATATATTCCCATTTTCATCTTTAAAGTAGGTAATGATGTTTATTTTATCAGTTTATTGATATTACACGTGAAAAAGAAAAGAAATTACAGAGTATTTACAACTTGAGATATATACATACATATATACATGCAGTTTATTCTATTAGTTCAAGTACAATGGAACAGGGAGTTATCTTGCGCTGTCTGTTTGATTTCCAAAGACCTGAACTGTTGCTGCTATCAATAGAAGAATGGCTTGATGAAGAAGCTGGTAAGGAGCGATGAGGGTCTTCTTCATTAGATCGTTGCTTTCGATGAATAACACTGATGGATGGTCTTCGACGGCTGTCTTTCTTTCCACTATGGGAATGGTCTGTACTGTTTTGTGCAATAATTTCAGATTCTTCATTAGCTTCCATAGGGTCATTTTCAATATGCCTGTTGACCATATCCGGATCAACAGTTTGAAAAAGCTCCTGAACATGGGATGAGATACCATTTTGATTAGGAGTTCGTGTATCTGCCTAAATTCGCATATTTAGAACGTAGCATAACTTTGAGTGGAATCTTAATGCTTGCCTGCTCTGTGTTTATTGATTTAGTATCACTGTCTTCAAACTTGAGGCCGTCTGTTTGTTCAATTGTTTTTTGTCCGGCTGCATAAGACTGCATTGAGTCATCCATAGTATCGCTTGACTGTGTTTGCTCAGTGATACTTGGAAGTGTGGTATAATGCTGATCAGAAAAAACGTTACTGTCAAGCGAGTGTTTGGAAGAATGGGAAGAACGATCTGTTTCTATTAATTGTTCCGTTGATCTTGGTACTTCGGCAGCTTTATGACCAGCAAAAATGTATATGCGAATACCATACCCGTCTAGCATGACAGGAGCAATACTCATATCAGAAACTGTCACGGATTCTTCTGTGGTTTTTGCATTGTCTTCTTCCAAGGGCCCTTCCTGCAGTATTGAGGCATGGAGTAGGCTCCATGCGTTTCGCTTTACATTGAATACACAAAGCTCATCTAATGAATAACTGCAGAGAATTTCATTGTCATCTTCGTCTTCACGTATTGAATGGCCACCAAAAATAATAAGTTTATGCCCATAACTATACATGTATGACTGGAATCTGTCATAAGGACTATCACCGTTGGTAGCAATTAGATGTTCTCTGTGGAGAGATGGCTCTCCAAGGGACACATCTTGGTTTCTTAAATATCGTTCTACTTCAGGATGCTCATACTTGTACCATACCCATTCTTTGCAATCCAATTTGTAGAGATCGTCATAGACAGTATAGCTACTATCGTTTTCTAACTGTGCTCCTCCATGAATATACAGATCAGTGCCTATAACTGCACTTGCGTGACCGAATCGTAGATGAGGTAAATGTCTATAGAAACTTTTTTAACTTTTTCTTCTTTTAGCTTCCAAACCTAATGTAAGCACTTACCCACTAACAGGAGGTACAAACCATCGATTGTCAACTTTGTCATATACGTATACGTCATTTTCACCTAAAAGCTGATATGATTAAATTGGTCTCAACATCAAACAGAGTAGAACTTACCAACTGAATTGTAGCAAAGCCCACCAAAAACAACTAGGAATCGATTGGCAATAGCGTCGACTGAGTGCTCGTGCCTTGGCCTCGGTGGAGAGCCCTCAGCATCATTAATAATACGTGTGTTAAAATTATCTGTGTCAATCTCTATCACCGCATTGGACAAGATGTACGAATTCAACAAGCGACCGCCAACAAGGTAAATCTTATTGCCAATTACCGAAGCACAGGTAATTTGGGGTTGTATATGAGTCATGCCAATCAAGGTCAACTTGTGTATTGTCCAAATATGACGATCAAGATCATAGCAATAACAAAATGGACTTTCGTTGATAAATGGCATATAGAAAATAGATCCAATTGAAACGCCTGCCCTGTAGTTCAGGAAGGGTGGTGGTTTAGGCATAATGTTGTTGGCAATAGTGACTCGTGCGTTGCGAAAAGACATGACTTTGCGTACAAGACGACCTATAGAGAATAATGAATAAACTGCAAGTGATATATGCAAATAGCAAAAAATAATGATTACCAAAGTAAGTGCACGTCTGAGCCAAGCGAGCCAACGACCTGTTGTCTAAACAGGCAAGGATGATATATTTGATATCCAAGCTTAGATCGAAAATGTTAGTTGTTGACATCTTTAGCGTAAAATAAGACAAGAGAAAGAAAGGGAAGGAAAAAGAGAAAAATGCATAAAATTTATTCTTTTTGTGATGTCACTTTACTAATTTTGCATATCTGGTTATTTTGACTATTCTAAATTTGTTGGTGTGGACATTTTTGTTACTATGGTTTTGAAACCTTCAAGTTCTCATTGTTCATGAATCGATTAAACTTGGTCAGTCATGTCTAGAGGAAGTTGAAATTAGCTAGCTTGTCTTGAATCGACACAATTTTTCTGTCTTAATAAGTCTATTACACATGACTGTAAAAAACATGACAATCGAGAAAAAGAAAAAAAAAGTTCCAATAGCAAATGATGTAAGCTTATCAGACAGCCAAAAAAAAAAAGAGCGGTTTCTTCTCTTTTTGTAATTAGCTTTTTGTAGAAACAAGTTAGGCTGTACGAACTTTGACTGTCAAGAATTCTCTCTGCCTTTAAATAAAATATGGGGCAATCATGTGCTCGAGGGTCTCAACCAGTTTTGCCAGAATTTGTTTCGACACTTGAATTTCCTTTTTCTACTTTTCTCCTTTTTTGATAAGTTACCCTTATATTTTTAAACTTTTTTTTTTATTTTATTTTTTGTTTTTTCTTCCCTTTTTCTTCTTTTCTATTTCTGGGTGCACGCACGAAAGGCTATGAGCTTCTGCTATTATGTCTTCTGTTTATGATGAGAACAATAAACAAAAGCGAAACAAACCTTGTAAAGTCTCTTCTTTTGCGTCTGTTTTGAAGCTGCGAAGTTAATCTCTTTTTCATTAGGCGAAAACTGCCGTGCTCACCGGAGAAAGTGCAAAGTAACGCAAGGGCATCAATGTGAAAGATGCATTAAGATGAAGCTAGCCTGTGTCTTCAAATACACTGCCAAGCCCACAGTTCTTAAGAAGACTGTCCCTAACAGCAAGAAGAATAGATTACTAGAACAAGTTCGGCTAATGGAACAAGATATGGTCAATATGGAAGAGCAATTAAGATTGTTTAACGTGAAAATTCGATTGGAATCATCCAATCCTGTTTCGTCAAGTCCCTATCTATCACTTCCATTTACCCAAGAGGATGACTATCAAGACATAAGTGATGCTATGAGCTCAAGTGGTAGTAGTACGGCCAGTGGCAGTTGTTTCAGCAGCTGTAGTGATAGACGCTATAGTCAGAATACCAGTATTCCAACGTGTGAATGTACTGATCCAGTACATTGTGTTCACACAAGTACAAAGCGCTCTAAACTTTATTCGTCTGAAAATGAATGGAAATTGACCATTACACAAGGTCCAGAAGGCATGTCTTTCCAAACTTCTATCAAAACTATCTCAGACGTTGCCGCCTTCCTCTCTCAGTCTTTGCCATTTTTCAATGCAACAGTCTTCCCTCAAAGGACACCCAATTACTTTGCCAACAGATCTCAACAGCAGCTTGAAGTTACCAATCGGATGTTAAAAGTGGAATATGTCTTGCACAGTTTTTTCAAAAACAAGCACCAGCCAAAAAAGACTAAATTTATCGAAAACATCAATTGCGATTATATAACACGAACCTTTATAAAGCAACAATTAATCAGGTCATATTTTCAATGTCAGGGTCTACTAAGTCCGCTTTTTTGTCAGCCTTATTATCTCCCGCTTTTCGAATCTAATCCATCTTCCATGACAGCTTCTGCCATGGCAGCCTTCATTGCCTACTCTCAGTGCCGTCATGTCATGATCATCTCTCCGCCACTGACACGTGAGGGCTTAGCCGAGATTTTTCGTCAAGAGGCAAAAAATCAGCTGGAAGATGTCTTGTTTGAAGAAGAACCCAACTTGATGATAGCAGCCACATTAATGCTTTTAGCTCAAAGTGCCATGATCTTGTTGTTTAATTCAGAAGCTAGAACATATGTCAATATGGCTTGGCGCATGGTGTGTCAACTTAGAGACAAATACATTCATATTGTACAAAATATCACTTCTCAAACACCTGTCACACCTGAAATTGCAGAAGCCGAATCGTGGCGACGAATGTATTACACCATACGCTATCTTGAAGTTTACATGTACATGTCTTACGATGGTCTCTGCGACTTTTCATCGATTCTGTACGAAAACGGAATTGGGTCACCAACTTTACTGGCGAATGAAATCAACAATCAAGAGATTAAGGATGCAGTTCAAGTTTTTTATCATGTAGTACGACTACACAACTCGCAAATGTCAGTACAGGCAAACGAGTTGAAATGGGAGCTCTTGGCAGGTACTCGAGCCTCAGTGCTTGTGAGCGATATTGAACATCTTGAAAACCAATTACTCAGTTTTTGGAAGAGTTTGCCACCTGATTTACGTCTGTCCGAATCGCCTTTAGAGTATCTTCAAACAGATCGAATTCAACAATGTCAAAATCCTTATGCTATCTATCTTAATCAACTCTACTATGCATATTGGCTTGCTTTAGAGACCCGTGTGATGCAATCTCCTGGTGGTACTGATCTGATGGGTGCCAACATGGAACGCTTTGATGGTGACCGCGCACTTTTGATTGTGTCTGTCTGCTGCGATGCTATTGCCAAAATTTTCTATGTACTGTACTGCCGCTTGCCATGTACTGTAGAACTACATTGGCTTCTCATTGCAAGCGATGCCATGTCCATGCTAAAGAAAGCCAAAAACCCTCATATTAGGGCAAGAGCGCAAAACAATTTGTATCTTACTCTAAAGGTGCTTATGCAGCGAGTTCAAAAGGCTGGTAGCTTTAATCAAATTGGAGGCAAGGATGCTACACATAATGAAGCCGATACCGACCTTAGCTTCTGGACAAGTATGCTACCTTTGGATAATAGCACTACCACAGGTAGTCTTTCAGGATCTGAAGCAAGCTTAAGCACACAAGATTTAGCGATGGAGACAAATTTGACTGGTGATCAAAACACATCATCTGCCTATTTTGGTGAATTGAAGAAAACCTTAATGACATACTTTGTAGGTCTTGATCAACCGGGCTTTCAACAACAGCAATCTGCATTATAATATATACACATATACATACATACATAGCGAGTCTATTCATTTTCTCTTACTGAGGTTACTATTCACTTGTAAATAAATAAAAGATTACATGCTATTTTTTGAGCTTTCTGAAAACGTTTATTTGTAATTAATCAAACTAAATAGTAAAACACAAATAGGCAAGAAATTGACCTCGGAGAAACTCATCAAGAGGTTCCAAAGAAGCTTTGTTCGCAAAGAACCTTGATGTTATATGCATCGCCAGACCCTACTTGAGGCGACGAGTAATGGCCAGCTACAGGTTCTGTTTTTGATAGGTTATAAAGTATAGAAGTAGCAATATTACGGCAGTAGATAGGCGGACCCTCAAGTTTCTTTGGTTGAACTTTTTCCACTTCCTGCTCCTCTTCTTCTTCGCTTTCATCCTCATCCTCCTCAATATCGCTATCTTTTCCAGCAATAGCGATAGCAGAAATAGATCTTGACACTATAATTGTGTGTTCCTTTTCAATCATCTTGTTTTCTAATATAAACAGAATATACTTACAATATCGACTTGTATTCGGTGTTAATTCTTTGAGCTCCGAGGGAATGTGTTCATCAGACCTCATTCGCCTCGAATGATTTGACTAATGAGCGATATAGATAGTTAATTGTGCTTATTCTCTGTAGGAGGGTTAGTTTTTTTTTCGCTTACTTTATGAGCTCTATGTCTTTGACCAAATAGTCTTGCAAATGTATATTTAACTCTTTGTTTCAATCGATGATAAAGAGACGCTTTAGCAAACGATCTTCTCATTTTAAAATCGGAATAAGATAGGTCGTATGAATCCATATCTAAGGCAGCTGGGGTTGGTGAATCGAGTTCAATATCTTCTCTTAGTGGATAAAGCGAAGTAGATGATATAGATATTTGTGACATTTGCTCAATCTTCGATTCCTTAGCTCGGTTTGTTTGCTTTTTTTCTACTAAATTTCGCTTCTTCTCGATAGCTTTCAATATAGGATCTGTAGTTTTGCTGGAAACTTCCTTTTCCTTTCGTTGTATATGCATATGTTTTACTGCAGGCAAGTGAATTTCCTCTTTGTCTGCAAGTCTGAGTGTCTGCTGCTGATAAACTAATTTTGGTGTGGTAGGAATCGATCTTGGTAATCCATCATCTATTTCCTCATCCTCTCTGTTTTCATCCTCAGGTAGTGCCATCTGAATTCGAATTACATTGGTGGATGTGGTTTGAATAGGACTAGGAGGCAAAGTTGGTGAAAGTATAGGATCATTAGGTTTGCTCAGTTCTGATGTGTTCAGAACTGATGATAGGAGCTTTGAAGCTGGCATAGTAAATGCTGACTACAAACAGAGAGAACAATTAAACGAGAAGAGAAAAGAAAGGAAAAGCGTAATTGCCCAAGAAAGATAAAATAAAGACCTTGTTTGTTACTTTAGAAGATCTGACACCACCAGAGAAAAATAAAGCGGACAAATGGATAAAGCCCGTTGGTAATTTTACTATATGATGTTCTTTGTGCAGTTTAATCAATCATGTGAAATAGATCCAACTTGATAAGCGTATATTTAGTTTTATAAAAAGGAAAAAGAGTGGTCATCCTTTGCCAATTTCATTTGCTCGTTTGCAGTTGGTTCAACCAAAATTCATGTTTCAATCTATCAAAGCCCTAACATGATGGAGATAGTATTTACAGAGCTTACTTTCTTCTAAGCAAGCGAACCAAATGTAGCTTCAAAATGTACTTGTATTCTTTTTTTTAAAAAAGAAGTTTATAGCTATCAAATGAATTACAAGCAATTTGGGTCTTCATTTACCTAAGCATGATTAACATAGCCTTCAATTATCACAGGTACAATTAATCACAACGATTCTAGTATAAACTAAAAGATAAAATACAAATAAAACAAACAAAACTCGTTAGGTAGATAAAAGAAAAACTCTAGTGGAAATAATCTGTGAGCTATATAGAGCCTCTACATTTTTTTTTTTCACCACAACATGAATGAAGCTCGGCGATTGTACTAGATTGAAATATAGTAACTAAGGCACCTGTTATTCTGTGACGTTCATTACTCGTACGCTTCATCTGAACAGAGAATGGATTTAGAATACAATTTGATGCATATACTTTATATGTTCAATTTGAATAAACATAGACTGTCAAGTATGCCTGAAAAAGGAAAAATCGAAATATGAGGCCAAGATCAAATAACCCGCTACACAAATGGCAATTCATATCAAATGCTTTAATAAACCAAAACAGCCAACAAAGGGAAACAAAATTATAAGGAAGAGGTTAGCTTTTATTTTTTTAAAGGAAAGAAAAAAATTAAACAAAAAAAGCAAGAACTTGCTTAATTAAAGAGTTTAAGCATCCTTGATCTTCTTGGTACCACGGAGGAGACCAGTACGACGAGCAGCAATCAAACCAACCTTTTGACCAGCAGGAGAGTCACGAGCCATAGTAGAGGCCTTACCAATGTGTTGATGGTTACCACCACCGTGAGGGTGATCAACGGGGTTCATGGCAACACCACGAGTCTTGGGCCAGCTGTTACGCTTAACTCTGAACTTGTGGTAAGCACGACCAGCCTTCAACAAGGGCTTGTCAATACGACCACCACCAGCAACGATACCGACAACGGCACGAGAAGTAGAGGGGATGATCTTCTTGGCACCAGAGGGCAAACGAATACGGGTCTTACCGTCATCACCGTGACCGATGATGGTAACGTAGTTACCAGAGGTACGGGCAATAGCACCACGGTCACCAACCTTTTCTTCGACGTTACAGATAACGGTACCTTCGGGCATGGAAGCCAAAGGCAAGACGTTACCAATGTTCAAAGAGGCCTTCTTACCGGCATAGACGAATTGACCAGTGTACATACCTTCAGTGGCAATGAAGGTTTCGGTACGGAGCTTGTACCTATCAGCAATCATAAGTTTCCTTGATCAGGCACATTAAAAAATAAAAAGAACTTACTTGTAGGGGTCACGGAAGACAACCTTGGCAAGAGGAGCACCTCTTCCGGGATCGTGAACAATTTCCTTGACAATACCACGGATATAACCATGACGTTCAGCAAAGTCGAAAACACGGAGTTGAGCAGCACCCTTACGGCCAACGGTGTGAGACTTGAAGATACTTCCGGCACCTTTTCTTTGAGCACGAATGACGCGACCCATCTTGATTCAAATCTAATACAAGTCATGAGGTTAGTTCATGTTTACAGAAGTTTCAAAAAAGAAGCAGTTGATCTATTTATCCGATTGTGATGAATGAGATGATCCTGAAGATGTCTGATGAAGCAGATAGAAAAAAAGAAGTATGTTTTTGGTTGCTGAGTGAATGAATAAGCTAAAAGTGTGTGGCTTCTTGAGGCCAGTCTGCTGATGCCCCGAAAAAGAGAGTGCATATACTTTAAAGAACTGCCACACATATTATCGTACTTTGAACATGCTGGTCTGATCAAATCTATTCATTCATTCATCCATCCATCCATTGTCTTTCATGCTATCGCTTCATTCATCGTCATCATCGAAACAGGTAGAGTGGCCACATCATTGCATCAAATCGAGAATAGGACATGCTAGTTGTATACATACCCTTTATTAGGTGAGGGGAGGAGAAGAGGAAGTTTGTAACGGTGTCCATATGAAGCTGGGATTAACCTCCCACCCAAAGAATGTGTCGGAAATTGAAATAATTTAGCTTTTGATTGGAGGAAAGAATACGTCTCGATCCGGAAATCAAAAGATCTGTCTGTCTTGTTTTTCTCTTTCTCTCTCTCTCTTCTTTCCAAATGCAACAAAGCCAGCTTCAAGAACGTAGCGTATCAATCAGCCTACTCAATAGAGGACTTGTGCTATGCAACACGTGGCAGCGTCTGTTCAACAGTTCATTTAATGTATTGCAGTCTATCAGTAACCTTATTTCGCAACAGACAGCTACTCTAGAACATCCCTCTGTTGTTGAGCAGCATCATGTTGATCCTTCGCGTCTTATTTTCAAACAAACAAAATCTGCCGAGAAATCAATTGATCAATTAAAGCAAATCATGTCTATGTTTGAGAAGGTGACAAATGACTGGAGGCAGCTTGAATTAGAGGCTACTCGTCACCTACACAAGACTTGGACACCTTCCCCTTCAAAGCCTGTTGCTCTCTCAACACAATCTCTAATCCAAGTCACAGTCCTAACGCCCATGGAGGTGCATGAGATGATTGCTCAGTTAGCTTTTATGTATCAGAAAGAATACACCTACAAGAACACACTTTGGATGACTCTACCAAGTTACATGTCAAAAGCCTCTGATCAAATGCAGAGTTTTATTGAATTTTGGACTACAGAGGCAGCTATTGATTCTACAGTTCAATCAGCTTTGTCTGAACGCCTTCAACTATACAAAACAGTCAAGAAAGTTCTTGAGTCTGTGGACTAATATTCTACATTAAAAATTCTAACAGCATGGTCTTCTCCTCCAGAGGCTAGTTGCAATACGTTGGCTTCTGTTGAACTGGGCTTACGCCATGATAGAGATCGAACAACACCAAAGTGACACAGTCTATCATTTTTTTTTTACTGTCAGTATCTTTTGTGGATATCTTCATTGATTATTTTATAGTTATACCTTGCATCTAAACATTGCCATGTCTCCCATTGGTTTATCTGTTGTTCTACGCTAGTCAATAATTGAATTTGACCATTTTCTAAGCCCACAGCAACAACATATCTAAAATAAACACATTAGAATTCATCGAGCTTAAGCATGTGACCCTTGTGTGTTCTATTTTACCTATCATTCACCAATACAGGAGCAAAATCGACAGCTGTAATGGCTTCTTCACACTTAATAGTAGCAACACAATCCCATTTGTCATCTTGTTTTGACCAAACCTTCAAGGTCTTATCACGTGATCCTGTTACAAACAACTTATCATCGTGAGACCAAGAACAATCCCAAATGATACGGGCGTGTGCTTTGTTTTTGGCTACTAGTCGGTAAGGTGTTTCTGGATCTTCTGTACGTTCTGAGATGCTCCAGAATCGATCTCTAGAGACAGTCAAGAGATAACGATCGTTGTGAGAGAATCGAATTTGAGTTACTGTCAAGGCATGAGCATCAATCTTTGTAGGTACTTCTTTCCAGTGCTTGGTATCAAACAGACGCACAACAGCGTATTCGGGATTAGCAGCTTTACATGCGGAAGCGACATATTGACCATCGTGTGTAGCATCTACAGCTATGAGTTCATAGGAGTGACCGTAAAGCTTCTCAACTTCAGGCCATAAAGTGTGCTGCAGCAAATGCTCTTCATAAGGAGGATGGTTCATTACTTGAGCTAATGCTTCAGCAGAAGCAGCTGTAGCAGAGTGGCTACCGACTTCTTGACTTTGCTCTTGTTGAGGAACAGAGTCGCCTTCAAAGACAGCTTTGTTGGATAAACCAAGAGCAGGTAAGTTGGCGCCCACAGGTCGGCTCTCAATGCCTGACAGTACTTCAGCATCATCTGTCAATTGAGCCAAACTCTGAACACAGGAGCGAGGTGCATCAAAAAGACGCAATACCTTTTCATCGGCACCAGAGACAAATTGCCAATCATGAACAAAGGCAATACATTTGATATCGTAACCGTGGACTTGAGGACGACCTACTTCATGCCATGTTGTCACTTTACCTTCTCCAGACGATCTATTCCAAGGAGCAAACAAACGAGTGGTTTGATCCAAACTGGCTGACAGTAAATAACGAGAACGAGGATCCCAAGCTACGCTTTCGACAGACTTGAAGTGTCCACTGATGGCCACCTCAGGTGCCCAATGTCCTTGGGTAGCCTGTTCTTGCCAAAGGTGGAAAGAACCATTTGCACCATGCGATACAATGCTCTTGCCATCAGGACTAAAGAGAGCACCACAGAAGCCAAGATAAGTAGAACCTCCAATATCACCCATACGACTCTCATTGACCCAAACGCCAGTATCCTCATCAGGGCTCCAAATCATCATGGACTTATCAATCGAGGCAGAAATGAGACGCATAGGTTGAACAAGGTTGCCTGATTCCAAATAAGGACGTTGCCATTCTACACTAAAGACCCAATCATCATGACCCATCAGTAAGGCTTCGAACATGAGCGAATATTCCTTTTCATTGACGGTAATCAAATGAGCTTTTGTGCTTAACTGTTCATCCTCTCTTTAAAAAAAAACAAAAATTTAGTCAACTATCTCTCCATCGTGGCATCAACACATCTACTTACAACTCGCTCTTTTTCAATGCTTCAGACAAATCATCTTCACTGACATTAGCTAATGAGGTTTCGGCTGTGCTTTTTACAGCAGTGGGTGGTACATAGGTCGAGATCTTCCAAAGACGAATATATTTATCTTGACTAGCACTAGCTAGCATCAAGTCGCCATCTTGGAATTGGTGTTTTGTATCGGCATGTGTTGATGTGTAAGTGGCAAAGGCGAGATCGCGGACCCAATTATCGTGACCCTGTAAAGTGTGTTTCTTTTCAAATTGACCTGATTGTTGAGCATAAATTGAGATCAATTTGTCTGTATGTCCACTTGCCAATATAGGTGCTACAGACGAAAATAACACATTAGACATTCTGCAAGTTGTTTTCATGCAAATATTTACTGTTGGTTTCGGGTAGGTATGACAAGGCTAAAGACATGGGATATTTGTTGCCATTGTTGATAATCTGAATACATTCAACTTGATCTACAGAATGCTGTTTTTTTAGTTGTCATCCATATATGCGCTTCTTAAGAAAGAAAAAACTGACCTGTATTTTCATCAACAATAGTACGCTCCCAAATCCGGATAGTGCCATCCGATGAACCTGTGGCAATCAAATCTTTTGTTGTCTCGATGGATTGTGCTCGCATACAGGCTACAGACTCAATTGATCCGGTATGACCTTCTAAGGTTGCTGAGTTGATCCACTATAAGAAGAGGGAAAATTGAGTCATGTTGCAAGTGAATGATCATGGCTCGCTATATTTCACCTTTCCAGTAGCATCTGTCTTCCAAATCTTGGCTGTAAAATCTGCTGAACCAGAGACAAGTGCAACATCTTTCATTGCACCTTTTTGACCTAGCTCATTTTATTTTTTGGTTCAATGACATACATTGTTGATTGATATGAATTTATTACCTCTCTCAATAAACTTGAGACAGATAACACGCCCTTTGTGTCCGGGGAGTGTCTCCTGAACACCTTTGCTATTCTTGTCCTATTCAAAAGAGAAAGAGAAAACTCTATGTTAGCTGCCAAACGACGTTTTAGATATCATTTTCTTTACCAAAGGGGAATACAAGGCAATCAAAGCGTCAGCACCGAAAGCTACAAGGCCACTATTGCCCCAACAAGCTGCATGAGCTGTTCTGTTACAGCCAATAGAAATATACTCAGAGGTCACTTTGACCATAGTTAAATATTTAAAAGATAGTTGAAAAAAAAAAAGCTTTCAATTTTTTTTCTGAACTTGGAAAATATTTTTCTTTTCGGATTCGGACACACTTTCGATAAATATGGAAGCAACGCATAAAATTGATGGATTAGACATATCTAGGTGATACAGTGTTGAATTGATTGTCATCCATTTCTGAGCAAGACAAGGATATTCTATATCTCACATAGAAACACCTTTCTGTCTAAAGAAAGCAATGATTTTATTTTTATCGAATTAGGAGAATCCCACACCCTATTCAAAAGTAAAGAACAAACCAGTCAGAAGAAAAACAACTTGGTCAGTCAAAACGATGTGTTGTCAAAGACAGAAAAGAAGGCCTGGTTCTAGACAATGATGCTCTTCTCTCTATGAGTTTTTAATCTAAGCTATCTCAAGCTCATTTGCACACTAGATTATTCTTAAAAAGGGGGGGAAGGATTATTAATAAGGAGAATCAACTAAACTTGGAAATATTTATGCATGGCAACAACTTGGCTAAAGAATAGATTGCCTCATTTGTCGTTACTGTTACGCTGACGATCTTTCTCTATTAAGGGTAACTCTTCTTCGATATAGCACAGAAAGATAAAGCAAGAGCAAGGTTTTTTATTTACTTGATATAAAACTTCAGTAAAACAATGAAACAAGAAAAGGCAATGGAAACAACAGTGATGAATGTACAATATAAGGCTGACAATGTAAGGTTGTCAAAAGAGGTTGCAAGACAAGATATGCTTATTCTCTATAATAAAAAAAAAGATATAGTTAATCAAAAAGGGCCTAGAAAAAATAAAGAAGGGAAAGGTATCGGCAATATACACTACAGGCATGATTAACCTTTCTGGTACATTTCGGTATTGTTCTTCACCAAACTGATTGATGAATTCTTGTCTGGTCAGTATCTGGAAATTTGTACATCGTGCAACATGGGTAAAGATAAAGATGGATAGAATTAACAGGGCAATGAATATAAGCTGGTATCTATTCTTCTTGAGCACTATTTAGCTGTTTGATTAGCTAATTCACACTATGCCTTGATGCTTACTTACCAGAAACAGCAAGATAAAACGAATAGGGAATATGATAATTTGATTTACAGGCTGGACATTGTCTCGGGCAACCATGGAGGATAAACCAGTTTACGAAACACTCCTGATGGGCATATCTAGATTGGAATAGAATTAACACAATTACACCATAGAAAGCAGCTGTTTGCTTACAATGGTATAGTATCTTCTGGCTCACATCGACAAGGCCGAATGAATTTGCAAAGTGCATAAAGCTCCCTGTGACAAATGCTACAATGCTAAAAGTCATTAGAACGATTTCAGTTTTAGAAATGAGAAAAGGCTTAAAACTGTTCATTACTGGATCGAGAGGTGTCTTGTCTTGGCTTCTTTCGCAATAAAAAGCATTTTGCCGAGTTAATGGCGGTGGTGGCATCAAGGTTGATTCTTTCTTTCTTTCTATGTATGTATATATATATGTATATACAAATGTGTGTGTATGTGTGTGTGTGTGTGTGCAGATAGATTAAAAAAGCGACTAAAAGAAATAAAGCAAAGTACTCTCTTTCTTTCTTTTTTTAATAGTTTATATAGAGGGATTATTATGTACAAGTAAACAGTTAATGTGTGTGCGTAGTTCGTATTTCACAATTCAAACAAGATAAATCGTATAACAACATACAACTATAAAACATGCAAAAAGATAACAAGAGAAAAAGAAAAGAAAAAAAAAGATCACAAAATAGGGAATATGAACAATCATCTTTTTTTTTAAAATAGAACAGCTGACAACTGACTAATCATTTTCTCTGTTCTGGCTACTGCTGCTACCATGGTTACTATGCTGTTTGTTGCCATGGTGAAGAAGGGGTGTACGTTCATCGGGCTTTGTAGGATGTTGATTTTGTTGTTCATGGCCAAATAGTTCATACCAGAAACTTTTTAATAAGAACTTGATATCATGGAATATGTTGGCTTTATATTTATATACACGCTCAGGGCGAAGACGGTGCTTTTTATCGATCATGTGATGTACAGCAAACTAAACAATAGCAGTGAGTATTTTGGTAATCCATCGAACCATTCACTTACATAGACTACAGAGAGTACACTTAAGCTAGTGGTTGCTGAAATCATAAAGGTAATAATTTGCTGGTAGCGCACAGCATTCATCACTGGTGCACCACCAAGAATCTGACCTGTCATGGCACCTGGAATGGCAATCAAACCTGTGACTGACATTTGATTAATACTAGGAAGCATGGCTAGTCGAATAGATTCAATGGCTACTTGTCGTCCTGCTTCCCATCGAGTAGCACCAAAACTCAAATAGGTCTCAATCTGTTCTGTTTGCTGTCCTACTTTCTTCAAGACAGTCGCTAAACCTACTGCCATAGCTCCTGAAGTGATACCCAGTAGTAGCCCAATAGTAGGAATAAAGAGCTCTGGTAGCCAAAAATTATGTTGATTCATAGCATATCGAGTACCTAGAATGCCTATAAAGATGGTTGAAAAGATGGTTGACAATAAGACTGAAGGAAACTACATTGTTCTTTTTAGTTGAATCGTTTATAGTCATCATGGATCCATCTTTACCATTCCACCGTAAGACCAATCTGACTTGTTATAAACTGTTTCGCATGAGCTTAGGAAAATCAAAGCAACTAGACAATAACAAATGCGTCAATTTCTATCTCTCTCTTTCTTTCTTTCTTCTTTTTTTTCTGGTAGATTACATGTCATTATGGCCACTAGAATTGGGTTTTTTGCTGAAAATATACTTTGAAGAAGTTGACCCTATCAACAGTAAGTACTACTAAAGAAAACAGCAACACACTGTCTAGCTACCATAATTGTTAGCTGGATGATACAGCGAATTGAGCTAGTCAATAATGATTTCTCTAACTTCAGTCCCAGTGATAACGATATAATGCCTATAAGTAAAAAAAAAAATTAATTAATTGACATTCATGCTATTTTGAGTAAATACACAATGATAACCGTACCATTGACACAAATAAATAGTGATGCGATGCCAACATTAATCCAAGAAAGATCTGGCACTTGTTCGTCTGGTGAACTTGACATAATGTAAGAAAACGGTAATGAAATCAAAAAAGAGAGAGAGAGAGAGAAAAGAAGAGGTGAGAAGCAAAAGAATACTATCAGTGAATTGAATACCCGAATGACGTATGAATTGTTTCATTGAATTCATATACATGTCTTGGATGTAATAAAGTGGTATGCAAAGACTACTAGCAGCAACCAATGAGTACTCAATTGACTATATCAGTCAACAGCATTCATTAATCGCAGAAAGAAAGAAAGATAATATACGATGAGGAAAATGAAAACTGAGATAATTGTAGGATGATATGTTCTGGAGTATAATGAATAAAGTATGCTCGATACTGAGACACATTGTTTAGAGCGCAACTATTCTCAAACAGCCATCAATGAAGTCCTTGAACTGATTGGCATCTCGGGAAACTGAAAGTAAAGTGGTTTGCTGTGACCCCATCACAATAAGGATTGAACTTGCTTATTATATACTCACCGGATTGTCCAAGACAGCGCTTAATAAAGACATTGGTCGAGATAATGCCCTTACAGAAAAAATGAAAAAAGAGCCAGAGACTTTGTTTAATTTTGCATTGCAAATGACAAAGTTCAATGGCGAAAAGAGTCTACCATCTTGTTCTTGCTCTACGCACTCTGAATCTCACAAAATGACCTGAGCCAAAACATGAAGCAGCTCTTCCGAACTGAATTGCTTTTGCTTCTTGTTTGTTTTGACGTTTTTTTTTCTTTTTTAAATTGCGTCTCTCAAGCTTAAGCAAATCATGACTTACTATTAGTTGCCTTTTGCTTACTTTCAAGATCTATCCATCTATGTTTTTTGGGAAGGTAAATCTGTTTCTTGTTGTTGTGTTCTATCTTGGAAAGAGCTTTATCTACTGTAGACAATCATACAAAAAAAGTAACAAATGCATTGTTTGACACAAGTATTAAGGTAGTAAGTGAATACTGTTGGGTATTGTTAGACTGTCTTCAAACAATCACATACACGCTCAGTACTTTTATGTCAATATAGCCTCTCAATCATTCTTTCAACACCATTAAAGAAAAAAGAGCCTACAATGCTCGGTGACAAGATGATTTATTACATTCATGTGCTCATTAAACCCTTTCGGAGCAAATATCTTTCTTTTCTGCCTTGAATTTTTTACACTTGAATAGAGGGGGGTGATAAAAATCTCAAAAAGGAAATAGAGGAGGTGTTGCTTAACATATCAAAATAAAATCTGCAAAATTGAAGGTGAATTCGATAGTTTTATACATAAAAGTCAAGACCTATCTCAGTTAAATTGGTTTAACAAAAAAAAAGCAGGGTCGACTGCTAACAACAACAGCCAATAGAAAAAGAACTATAAAACGTTTCAAATACTCAATTGAGAAAAACGCCTTCTGGCTTACGTAGTACAAATGCACAAGAAAAACAGCAAATACAAAAACCCTCAATTCTTTCCTCCTTCTCTCTCTTCTTCTTTTCAGACAAAACCAAAAAAAAGAAAAAGAATAACAATCAACAACAACATAAAGGAACTGCACCAGAAATATCACCCTAGAAACAATTACCATGGCAACTACTCGCAGCAAAATACCTAGTTCGAAAGTATTATCTGACACAAACAAGAAATCCAGCTTGACTTCTTCAGTAAGTTGTTGTGTTTTTTATATATTTTTTTTATTTTCTTATGATATACTCCCCCTCTCTCTCTCTCTCTTTTCCCCTTTTATTCCACAAACATTTTTTTAATAAACAAGAAGAAAAATAAGTTATTAATTTACTTTTTGTTATGTATAGAGCATGACTAGTCTTAATGTTACATCCAGAAAGACATCTTCACTGAATGTTACATCCGCCGCTAACTCTAATTCTACTAACAGCAGTAGCTCCATTCGACCATCACCTTCGGCATCTAAAAGAGCAGCAGCAGCAAAGAAAGCACTCACAAGCACAGCAAATGGGGGCGTATCTAAAAATACACCACCTGTTTCTGTTTTGACTGGAAAAACTCGGAAATCAAGTCGGTTGATACCTTCTTCTGCTGCGCCAAGTGTCGAGAAAAAGAGAGTGACAAGACAGAAAGTTGAGCCCAAATCCTCATCAAGAGGATCTGCTTTACCTGTCAGTGCTGTGAGAAGCGACAACAGCCCTCAGCCTGCTAAAGAAAAGGCTACGAAGGCAATGACAACAAAGACAAAGACCTCAAAGGAGAGAACTAGAAATGCAAAGACTGCAAACGCAAAGACTGCAAACGCAAAGACTACAAAGCAAAAGGTCTTGAAGAGAGAACCATCAAAGGAAATACCAACTACGAAAGAGCAAGTAGAAGAGCCTCAGACTGTGCCTCTTCAAGAGCCAGACAATAAAAACGAAGAAAAAGAACCAGAGAAAGAGAATGAACCATCTATTGAAGCGTCATCTTCTGTCCATACAATAGAGAGTAACCTCACTGAAGATACAAAGGCGGATCATAGCATAAATGATGATACTACCATCCCAGAAAACCCTATTGTTACTTTGCATCAAGAAGAGAAGGAACTCAGTCCACAGTATCCAATCTCACACATCTCCACTGGTTCAAGTGTTGCTACAGCAGATGAGCATGATGCTGAGGTGGCTGCTACTACCACCAAAGCTATTCACCAACAACAAACGCATACTGAACAAGAGCTACCTCAACAACAACACCATGACCATCAGCTATCTAGTTCTGTTCAGAGCGGGAGATCCTCTTTCTCTCCTAATTCTGTGATTTCATTGCCTCGACCTGAAACACCTGAAGTTGACCAATTAAGACTTCGATTTGAAAATATCATCCAGACTTCGACTCCTACAACCATTGACATGGTCAGAAGACGATCATCACCAAAAATTGCACCAGAAATAGCTCATCGTATCAAAGATATGAAGCCTAGAGGCCCTGTAGGGTCTCGTGTCAAGAGTATGGTTGAGCTCTTTATGGATGAAAATCTAAACAAATGGGAGTTTTAACACATTCGTTTATTTAATCTATGATGCACATACGCAGAACAATCAAATATATATTATAACCCTTAAAAAAATTATACCTTCATCTCTAATTACCCCCCCCCCCTCTCCCTTTTTTCTTTATCATACCCTCGCTTTCTCTAAGAAAATTGCTATATTTAATAAATGTTCTACTACATGTTCATCTTGCATTTAGATTCTTGAAAGAAAGGAATGGTTTCTGAACCCAAAAGTATATTTTAAAAAAACATATCTGGAAATATGTATTTTGCTTAACAGAAAAACATCAAGCCTGAAAATAAATAGAGGCATATCTCTGATGCAAACATACACTGTTAAACTTTAGTTCAAAACGAATATATAACAAGCATTGATTCTGATATATTCCTGCTAGCACTAAAATGTTCAAGAAACTCAAGAGTTTAAAGAAAATACATGAATTTAGTACATCTAATGGTATCCGACCCAAAGACACATAGACAGCCAAGTTCATCTTGGACTATCAAAAACAAACAAATAAACAAATAAACAAACAGCTCAAGAATATCAAAGATCAAGCTAATAAATGACAAGAACAGGTTAGCTTATCTCTGATTGGATTAACGGTGTATGAAGGATGTTTATGTACATGTCGTGACGATAAACGCCATCTTATGTATCAAGCTTAGTAGAGCTTTAAACTGTAGTTTTTTTTAAAGTTGGGACTATTTTTATTATGCGGAAAAATAAGCTTTATCTTATTTAGATTTAGACGTGTGCGGATTGAGAGAGAGAGAGAAAAAAAAGAATATTTGTATAACAAAATTGCTAAATATGTTTATAAGCCGAAGCAATAAGCACAACTCGCTTTTACCTTGTATTAAAAGAGTGAGACCGAATCCCTTGAATGCTATTAAAATTTTAGGTCATTGCTTTCTATTATATGATAAGGAGATGATGAACGGTTAGGTCTGTTCACGTTGACCATATGAATGTAAGACAAGATCCCGTTTTCTGTAAATACTACACAGATTCAGTACCAGATTATCTGTCAAAGCGTAAGTAAGATCCTAAGCAGTTTATGATATCTTTGGTTGCTTCTTCTTACCCCCTCCCTCCTCCCCCCGCTTTGTTGGCGCGCTTGTTTCATAGCACATGTCAACGATAGGGAGGTTCGGGTGAGGACCCATAAATTAATATAATTTAAATACTTGATCAATTTTCTAGAGTATTGTTTTTTTTAGTGGTTGGGCAGTCTGATTTAAGGTTTGATTGAATAACAACCACAAGCAATTGATGATGGCCCTTTCCAGCTTAACATTGTTCAATGTTTATTTGCAAAAAAAAAAAAATATCAAAGGCGTTGATTTCATACAACAATCATTGTATCACTCGGAATAATAAACCTTATGTAACTTGTTTTAGAATGAATAAAACAGCTTGCGACTACAACATTTAGATATGTGTATGCTTTCAAGAATCAAAAAATGAACTGAAACAATAATACAAAAGAAATGAAATAGAGAGAGAGAAAAAAAGAACAGTAATTCATTGTATTAAGAGTATCAACTGCCATTCCAGAAAATAGTAATTTCACCATCTCCAGGGGCTGACATAAGGCTATCCATTTTGTTATCTCTTGATATTGATTCTGGAGATATTGAGATGGAGTGAGAAACTTCATTCTTATCATCAAAGGGATTTTCCGTACCTTTTGTCGCTACTTCTTTTGCTGTGGCTGTAGAAGGTTTGTTGGTATTAAGGGAAGTAGGGGTAGAAGGCGATGTTGAAGATTTCGCTGTTGTTGGAGTTGCTATCGAATCCTGATTGGTTTCAGATGTAAGGGAAGTAGCTTCAGTCAAGATAGATTCAGTAGCATTTAGATTGTTTGCACTAGAATTGCTCTGCTGTGCTTCAGGGCGAATAGATTTGATAGAGCCGCTACGTGTGAGCTTATCTGCTTGTCGTACTGTCTTGACTCGCATGATTGTTGGTCTAGCTCTTAAAGCCTGGGTTGCCTGAACAACTGTAGCCTTTTGAACACCTACTTGCGAATCGACGGATGATCGCTTAAAGTAATCAGTGTTGGTCGACATGATACTTGTTGCATTGGAAATAGGTCGATCGCTAAATGGGTTATCGTTATCATCGTTGTGCACAGCACTATTATGATGGTATTGTGCTTCCAAGTCATTGTTTCTAGCAGTGGTAGGAGAATGAAGGTTGCCGATGTTGGAAGTGGTTGCAGTGGAAGTAGCTGAAGGTGGTATAAACGTAACAGGAATAATGCCTGAAGTGACTTGTCTTTCTGGCGAGCTGTTTTCTCGCATTGCTTGAGATTGCATTGTTCGTCCACTAATGTTACCGTGACGGAAGGCAAGTGGTAAAGCAGGCTTTTTCTTGTCACGGCGTACAAAAAAGAAAATGAGTGCACCAATAACCAATCCACCACCCAAGAGGCCACCCACAAGGCCACCAATCAAAGCTGAGTTGTTACTGTGAGATCCATTACTGCTAGAAGGATCTGCAACAGGCGGAAGTCCAAGTGCTACTCTTGAGACACATCGTGAATCAGGACACACGCCACATACTGTCATAGTGGACATAGTGCAGACTTCATTTGCTGAGCAACTTGGGGTGCAACTAGCTGAGCAATCAGATGGATTACAATCTAGAACAAAAAAAAATTTTTTATTATAAAAAGGTTTGTTTAGATATTTTGGTAATGTTTATGTTTGATTATGATCTATTTACTTGATGCTGCATAGACTGAAGAGATAAGTAACAGAATAGAAAAGAGTGTAGAGCGATTGTTGCACATCGACATTCTCTTAAATAATCTTATTAGGTTGTTTTGAAGGAAAGGAATGGAGATATCGATTCAGTTTGGTTAAAGAAAGTAGAAAAAGAAGAAGAACAATGAAGGTAAAGAGGAAGAAAGAAAGAAATGAGGCCCAATAAAAAAGTAAGTGTTACATTTAGCAAAAGGAGGTTACACTATTTAAGCGGATATTCAAGTCTATTCAAGTCAAAGTTCCACCATAATAATTATCCCTCTAAAACTCATTTATTAGACAATACTTCTTTCTTTTTTTAATCCTCGTATTCTGTCAACTGCGTAAGCAGGCTCGTCTCCCCCCTTCCATGTCATGTATAGAATTATGTGCAGGTATGCGTATATCAAAGGAATAATCTCCTTGTTTCACGTTATTTTTTTTTTATATTTCAAATGGCAGTATTATTAAAGGGAGGAAAATAAAGAAAGCGGATTACAATAACACAAAAAAGGGGATATAAAAAAAAATCCCAAGATGACCAGTGTCCTGTGTCGTGGTGCAAATTCAAAAAAGTAAACTTTACATATTTGCGCTTCTCTATTGTTGAATAAACCAATTGAAAACCATTCTCTTAAAAGAAAAAGAACTGTTCTGGTTTACTTTAGTGTATATCATTTGATACAAAGTTACAAGGTATAACAGTTTGAAGCCAAACACAAATTAACTTTAACAGGTCGTCAGATTGTCTTGTAAACTAACAGCAATAACAAAAAAAAAAGATCGTAAGCTGAAAGTTGTATCCAAAGAGGCATTTGATGCAACACAACCCACCTTATAAGGTGCCTGCAGCATGTACAGAGACGCTCGGTACAATGACTAAAGATAACGAGTAGAGCTTGATACCCAGTTTATGCAGAGAATAGCGAGGATCATTCGTGTATTTTTGAAAGGTATCACCAGTTTTTTGAAAGCAGCAGAATTGTGAAGCAGGGTCTTTGGTTTCGCGAGGTATTAGTCATTTACTAGTTGCCGATTCCGCTCAATAGTACAACCTTGATGTGTGCTTCTTGACTATTTTCAATTTCCCCCCGTGGACACATCGAGACCTTTGATTAACAAGTAGAGTAATTTCACTTGATGTGATTTTTTCTGGAGATGGGTCGCTTTTTCTTTTTTTGTGGATTTCAACCTACTTGAAATAGAATTTTCTATGTTTATTTCAGGAACAAACGTGCTAATCTTATTTGTGCCTTACAGACACAATAGCGGCTTAACAAGGCATACTTCAATAAGTGGAAATTAATATCTAGTTATGATTATTTCTTTTTTCTGCTTTTATTTTCTTTTTGATAAACGTACAAAAAAACAAGACACTGCACGGCAATGCCATGACTGAGTTTCTTAACCACCATATCAGATTATTTACAACTGTAGTACAAATTTGAATGACATCGAATTCCAGTTTTCATCCTCCTAAAGCTCGATTAAAAACAGAAAAATTGATAGAACAAGAGCGTCCAAAGTTGTAATTTCGTCAATCACTAAAGACATGTTGAGTATCTTTCCCTATTTTCCTTAATAGATTTGTAGATCAGGTAGCAGAGGAACTTGATAATTTGCTAATTTATGGTCTAGAATCTCAGAGAGCTCTAGATCAGCATTTTGATTCTTCTTTGCTGCAGGAGAACGAAGTCCGACCAAGTTTTATAATTGTGAAGAGGAAGATATAGCTGTTGATCTGGACTAAAAAACAGTTTCTGCTCTTATAATAAAAATGGTATGGTATGGGCTGAAGCTCGTTGTTAGCAGGTAATGTATTAGATCAACAATCAAATTGACATGAAAAGCGATAATGAGGCCATTGTATGAGTGTTACTAAAATAATAAGCATGCAAGGTTTATGGAAAAAATCAATTGAACAGTACAATCATCATAAGAAAGTTACGGGCAATGAGTTAATTAGACGACCAGATGATAAGTCGCAGCTTTTATCTCATCACAATTACGCGCTTGAATTACTATAATTAGTCTCTTGACAAAACACAAAGCCTTTGTGCAAAGCAAAAGGTTTGACCTTTTTAAGGATTAATTTATAACCTAATGATAACAAATCATAACAGTTAGTCTACTCAGAGAGATTTGCTTCAATTTGAGGCTCAATGCAAAGAACAATACCAAATAGCTTTAACACCCTTATCAAAAGATGAGTGTTGTTGGAAAAGACAAATTTTGCAAGAGAAGAAACAAAGACATTATTGCTGTTGGTCATGTTTGCAGAAATTATCTATGGATACAGGCCTATACAATAAAAGATGGTTTCTCGCCGCTTTCTCTCACAAAGATATAATGAGAAACATGATTGTGGGATTCAGAGGTTATCATGTCCTGTTGATCCCTGAAGCCTCCATCTCCCTCATCATCTTTGTTGTTTTAAGATAAACAAAGCCAGGTCTGATCTTGTCCATTCTACTCTTTTGATGATGTTAATAAAGTAGCAAAGTTTATTGTTTAGAGAAACTAATTACTTACAAGCGAGAACATTACATCTGATTCGTGAAGACAAAGAAATTTATGACTAGCTTGTTGCATTCATGTACGGTCCAGTTCACTCTTTTTT
The DNA here is from genome assembly GCA_025331445.1 of Blakeslea trispora. Lineage (NCBI taxonomy): Eukaryota > Fungi > Mucoromycota > Mucoromycetes > Mucorales > Choanephoraceae > Blakeslea > Blakeslea trispora. Next base: position 111,057 of record JAIWNE010000001.1, on the reverse strand, counting down.
TTTTGTTGTTGCTTACAGATTTACCAAGAATGAAACTATATTAAGATGTGTATTCACGTAGTCTAAACGGCTATCAACTAATTAGCTGCATTGAGCAATCTTTGTCTATCTAGTTAGAATGGATTTCCTAACAACGAAAAAAGAAAGTTTTCTCTTCTTTTTCTCCCTTGAACATTGACATTTGTATGATTCAATGAAACACTATTTGCAAGTAGATAAGTTTGACTTTTATAACTAGTCTCCTTTGTTTGAATTGCGATCAACTACAATAGTTGCTTTTTAAGAGTATTTATATTCCTGAAAAAAAATGCACTCTTATGTTGAGAATACTCTTATATTAAACAACTCTTGAATTGAGCGACTACTCTGTTCGGCACTTTACAAGCTTTTTGTTTTGCCTGTTTTCCAAATGAGAAGATGCTGAGCTATTATAATGGTTATAGTTACACACAATTCTTCTTCTCTTTATAATGGTCCCTAAGAAGAGCTGATTGAAGACAGCAAAAACTCAATTGATCAATTGGAGTCTTGAATCAAGAAAAAGCCATAAGCTTTACTTCCAACTAATCTTTCAACTTTCAAGCACCTTCATACAAGATGGAATTGAACAACAGGAATAATCCAAACTGCTGACCATCTATTTCAAGTCGATAAAGACTGTCGGAATCTTTGATTGCACTCAGAAAACACGATCATCGGATTCGGGTTTTCATTATCCGTTCTTACATAAAAAAAGAGAAAGAGAAAAGGAGGGAGGTAGCGATGACTGCTTGACTGAATCTACAAGTATTGTTTGAATTATTATGCCCATTTGGATTGTCTGTTATTGGCTATTTTTGATATAATAGCAGAAAAAAAAAAAAGAGGGAACAAGAGCCTAGTTGTTCCTGTTTTGAAAGTCGAACCTGACATGACCAATTCAAACAGCGCACAAGTGTGCATAAAAAGGTTCCTTTTCCTTCTTTTTATGTGTGCGTGCATTTTTTTCTTTATTTACTTACCTCTAACGCGTAAAACATGTTGAACCCAAATAACAGAACCGAAGAAAGAAAGACAGAAGAGGTAAGCTTCTCATAACACTGAGTTGACCCACTCGAGTAACATATGGGTTTACCCGACCTCACACTTAGATCATCCTCGAACCTTATAACTATCTCATCTCACACCCAGGAAAAGAAATTCGTACCAAGTTAATATCGGCTTTTGACTCTTGGCTGGATGTTCCCAAGGAGACTGTCAATGTTATCAACAAAGTAGTTGGAATGCTTCATAATGCCAGTTTAATGTAAACAGTAGGCCATAAGAGGGTTTCAATTGTTTTTTTTTCTAAACAAAAAGAGGGAATGGATAGGATTGATGATGTACAAGATGACTCTGACTTGAGACGAGGTGTGCCTGTTGCACATCATATCTATGGTGTTCCTCAAACAATTAATACAGCCAATTATGTAATCTTTACAGCATTGCAAGAAGTGATGAAGCTGAACCATCCCGAGATGATGAATGTCTGTATAGAAGAATTGACCAATCTACATAAAGGGCAGGGTATCGAATTGTATTGGAGAGACAGTCTTACTTGTCCTACAGAAGAAGAATATATCGATATGGTAAACAATAGTAAGTGCTTCATTGTTAAGAGAAAAAGGAAAGACAGGCACCATGACTCAACATTTAAATTTTTATCAGAAACAAGTGGTTTATTGAGATTGGCTGTTCGTCTCATGCAAGCTGCCAGTAAAAGTGAAATGTAAGTTTTTGTTCCCATACTTTCTTGGATTGGTTGTATGAGATATTTTTGACATGTAAATAACAATCATATAGTGATTATACGCCCTTGGTCAATTTAATTGGTATCCACTTTCAAGTGCGTGATGACTATATGAATCTTCAATCGACTACAGTAAGTACACATGAGCTGTGTGTGTAACATATACGCATGAAAACACCATATGATGATAAACTTATATCGCTTCTTTATAAAGTATACCAATAACAAAGGTTTTTGTGAAGACCTGACTGAAGGAAAGTTCTCGTTCCCTATTATTCATGCTATTCGAAGAGATGTATCCAACAGACAATTACTGAACATTATCAGTCAAAAGCCAACAAATGTGGAGGTAAAGAAGTATGCTTTGGACATCATTCAGAGGACAGGTACCTTTGAATATGTACAAGAATTCCTTCATCAGAAAGAAGAAGAGATACTAGCAGAAATTAAACGATTGGGTGGTAATCCCCTACTAGAGAAATATATCGAGACCATCAGAATAAAGCAAGAATAAAACAGAGGTTATGGTTGCACAATCTTTTCTAAACTGTTTATTTCCTCATTTAAATTTCTCTACCCACAATACGTAATCCATCCCTTGTCTTGACATTATCAGTTAACTATTGTTTGAAAAGGATGTGAGTTGTTGTTTGCCAATATACCGTTTTCTTTCTTTTTTTCTTACCAAGGTACATCCAAACACTTGAACATCTTTAAGCGACTCGCAATGATTGGCCAGTTTCTGTAGTACAAAGTCATCCATTGAATGAACAAATCCACAATTCAAGTGAGTTAGAGATTGACAAGGAGAGAGATCGCTTCCATTACCAGCCAACAATTCAAGAGCTGAAGCTGTCAATAAATTGAGACTATGAAGATTTAGCTGCTGAATGGATTGGCCAGAGTGGCGCAAAATAGCCTTGAGGACATCATCGTCAAATGCAGTACAGCGACTGATATCTAATTCGACAAGGCCTTGTGCATTCCAATTATCAAGGAAAGCTACCATAGCGGATGAAGTCAGTTGTTCACATTTCTCCAAGCAAAGTTTTTGAAGGTTGGGACAATGCTTGAGAATACCATTGGAAAGGATCTCATCTGTCAATTGATGTCCTCCCTTGATTGAAAGTTCCCTTAGATTTGAGCCGACACAAGAGAGTAATTGGACGATATCTTCGGTCTTGAAGTCCTGTCCAGTCAAGGGCCACGCTAACTCCAAAGATTCTAATTTGTTTAGTTTGGCAATCGAACTCAACCAATCGGAGCACATGGGTGATAAATTTTTTAGTTTGAGTTCCTTTAAATCAGGACAATGAGAGGCCATTGCATCCACACATGTTTGGTCAAAACGAGCAGTATTGGAGACAGCAAAGACTTCCAGGCGCTTGCCTATGGCTTCGAAAAAGGCAATCCATGCTTGCTTCGTAACCAGGAATGGACCTGACAGATCGAGATGTTTCAATTGCGGAAGGCGATCACGATAAGCATTCAAGGTACGGTCTGTTATCTGACCGCAGTAATGCAAGATCAATCTTTGAGTCTGGACACAAAATTGAGAGATCATAAAAAGGCCATTGTCTGTCATTTTTGAACAATCGCCCAGAGCAAGGCTACGACGATCGGGCTCCATAAACAACTTGGCTACTTGATCTGTCAACTTGCGGTTACGAGAGATGATGCGTGACAGCTTCTCAAAGCTTTCATCACTCATGATACCAAATGTATCGATGTCTTCTATGTAATCAACGACAACTGATATACATATTTCTTGTAATGAGGGGACTTGTTTTTCAGAGTAGACAGTCTTCTTCTTGACTGCTGGAATAGTCTTTCGCTTCCGACTGACAACACCAGCCTTTTTGGGATTGTCGCCTGATAGACATTTGGGACAAGTAGTGGCGAGTTGGTCTTCTTCAGTTTTACGAACAAATCGACCTTTACATTGATCACAGAAGGCAATCCGAGCGCGACCCGAAGGAGGCTTACGAGTTGAAGAGGAAGGCAAGAAGTCATTGATAGGGTCGTTGTCGTCGCTTTCTTCATCATCTTCACTATCATCGCTGTCGCTTGCTCTTTTTCTTTTCTTGTTCTTCGTTTTGTTTTTAGACTCAGAGGATCGATAGAGCACAGACGATCTAGTAGTGCGAGTTGTAGTAGTTGTAGCGGCTGCCGTAGTAGTAGTATCAGTTGAAGAAGAAGAAGCTTCAGTGACAGTGGCCTCTACTTCTTGACCATCATTGTTGTCTCTGGTTTCTCTTCTTGCTCTTCTGTTTCGATTATGAACAAAAATACCATGTTCCTAAAAAAAATTGCGTAGTCGTTAATATTCTCAACTTATTTTATGCATGCGTTTCTTCTACTGATATTTACTCTCAAGAAGCTTGTTAAAGCAGAAGTAGGTCCATTCACTCTATTATTGCCATTTGTATTATTACTGTTGTTGTTATTGTTGTTGTTGTTGTTGTTGTTCATATCAAATGTTGTTTAATAAAGAAAAAGAAAAAAAAAAAAGCCCAAAACGATAATTAACTAAAATGTCAAAAAAAGACGGACAGTCTGGTCTTGGTGCGTCAAATCGGATTTGATCCTGATTTTCCTTTATTCTCTCTGTCTCTGTCTTGATTTTTTGAAACATTTTCTGAGAGTAAAAGTCTTCGGCTCGGACTCTTTTTTTTTCTGAGAGAGAGCAAAATAGAGACAGAGAGAGAGGAGGGGAGAGTAAAGAAGTGCTCGAGCCATAATTGAACCATAATGTCCTAGTGAGCCTATTCTCCCTCTCTTTCTTTCTTTCAATCTTGAATGTATGTGTATCCATCCATCAATGCATAAGCCTCGATTTCTCATTCTCTTTATAGATGTCTGACCACGAAGAAGTTATCAACGAAGTCGAAGTTGCTGTCGAATCCACCACCACTGGTCAAATGTCTGTTGAAGACGCTCTTCAAGAAGTTCTCCGTCGTGCCCTCGTTCACGATGGTCTCGCTCGTGGTTTGAAGGAAGCCGTTAAGGCTCTTGACAGGTAAATTGCAACACTCATTAACCTCCTCTTTCTTCTTTTTTCTGTCTTGAACTTCTTCATGACCTGCTTACAAAATGAGAGAGAAAAAAAGGGAGATTTTTTTTTGAATTCAAAAAAAGTATTGATGATAATTTTTTCTCTCTATTTATCCTGTTCCATCATGAAACAGACGTCAAGCTCACTTGGCTGTTCTTGTTGAAACCTGTACTGAGTCCGAATACATTAAGCTTGTTGAAGCTCTCTGTTCCGAACACAACATCAACTTGATCAAGGTTTCTGATGCCAAGAAGCTCGGTGAATGGGCTGGTCTCTGTAAGATCGACCGTGAAGGTAACGCCCGTAAGGTCGTTGGCTGTTCTTGTGTTGCCGTCACTGACTTTGGAGAAGAATCTGAAGCCATGAACGTTCTCTTGGATTACTTCAAGACTCGTTAAATTCTTTTTATTTTCTTAAAAAAACAATAATAAAGAACACATATACACACTATTTTCAAAAGAAGAAGAAATCGTATTACATGATTTAGGCATGATTTAAGCTAGTGCTTATGCATTTCTTGTATCTTTAGTTTTTCTTTAAAACATTCAGTTATTTAGGTCATCCAGTCCAAAAAAAATAAAACTGAAAATTAGGTCCGCAGAAAGCTGATATTTGTGGAGTTTAGTTTTTTTTTTTTACAACTTTTCTTTCATCCATAGAGTTTTATTGAATATGAGCATAGTTGAGCCCAAGTTCTTAACCAGTCAAGCAACTCATTTGTTTATGACTGAACCTATCTTTTTCCAAGTGGTCCAAATGAATAACGCAGTATTTGTATGGATTGGTAAATCAGAAGGAAAATTGGGTGACTTCTCTGTAGCTGTACCTCCCTTTGGCTCTCAAGTAAAAAAAAAAGCGACAATCCATACTTTCTTTATTTTTGTTTTGTTATACTTACATTGTGTAGACTAGCGCATCATCCACTAGTCTGTTTAATAAAGGTGTTTCTGAACAGAGCAGGAATCTGTCGCGCCGATTAGGTAATCACAATCAAAATCTCGAGAGTGCTTGTTTTCAATTGACATTTTCATTTTTAGCTTCTAGACACAAACAGCAGTTCTATGTTAGTTTAGATCTTCAAAGTCCCGATGATATGTTGTTTGTATTTGTGGAAAAGAAGTTGACCGAGATGTTGAAACATCTTTTGGCTTAAAATAGTTCTATATTACTTGCAGACATCAACACACTTTATGGCGTCTTTAAAGGGAGGGGGATGCAAGAATATTTGATTTTGTGTGTAACTCGATGGAAAGTGTCAAATAAACACTGGTATTGTCCCAACCTTCTTTCTTCTTCTTTAGTATCGAAAAGACCATGTAGGGCTTTGTCTTAGAGACGGAAAACTCGAGATCATTTTCGTGTTCTATGGTAAATTAGGCAAGACAGAGAAAAGAAAGCTAAAATATGTACTTTATATTGTTAAAACAATGCAGAATAAAAAAATAAAGAAAAATTGTGTAAAAGAAGAAAATAGGTTTCTTTCTTTTTACAAGGTCACTGTACATTCTACGAAGAGAGAAAAAAAAAAAGAATAAAGAAAGACAAAAGAGGGTAAAATAACAATAAAAAAAATAAATCAAATATCAATTGCGAGTCTTGTTGTTGTTGTTGTATTAAGTACGGTATTGTCCAAGTAGTCCAGAGGTATCAAGTAGCCAATTCAACAGTATAGATCCATTAGCATTTGTTGACAAGACAAGCGCTTTTTGCATGATGGTGGCAGCAACATAAATCTATAGCCAGAATAAACAAAGGAAAAAGCTGGTCAACATCAAGGATCTGTTCGTTTGCTATTTAAACATACCTGTTGATCTTTTGTTACCAACGGATTTTCTAGAATGGCACGAATAGCTCGAGCACCAAAACGACCTTGGCCAATCTCCCAGCAATTATCGACAATAGCATCAAAGATGAATTGGTTGGGTTCCATACGCAAGCAGCATTGGACTACATAGTTACCAAATTGGTCCAAAAGCAACAGGGGAACATAGGGTGCGATATGGTAAATAACAAGTTCAGCCTGTTCTTTCGTTTGAATCATGTCTATGATCTTTTGAGCAGCCCAAGTACCATTCTTATGTACACCAATGGAAGCTAAATAAGGGGCAATGCTTACCAACATTGAATGTTTTGTCTCTTGGCAGCATTGCTCAAACAATTTCTGGACAATGATGTTTCCAATATAATCTAAAAAAAAGGAGAGGGATGAGACAATCTGTTATTTCCTTTCTCTCAATCAAACATTACCGCTACAAAGTTCAACGATTTCTTTGCTGCATTCAGAAGCAAATGCCTCAGTGTCTAAGATAGTATTTCCGTTGTCGAGTGCTTTTCGAATTTCACGTAATCTTAAAGGGCTTAGTTTGCGATCTACGCTGAATTCAGGAGCAGCAGGAATATGAGTAGCATAGACGATAGGAATACGGTCCAGTTCAGATCCTTTAGGTTGATATCCCAGCTGTTCCATGATAGACATGCGTTCAACCATCAAACGCTTGTTCTCATCCATTTCTTCAGAGGAAGCATTCAGTTGTTGTTTCTGTGCATTCATCATCATAGTTGCCATCCAAATGACTGTACTCCATTGTGTAGTGGCGTTTTTGTCTTGTGAAGCTTGACCTTGTTGAGCTTGTTGCTTCTGCTGTTGCTGCTTTTGTTGTTGCTGTTGAGGAGTAGCATATGAAGTCACTTTGTTACCACTAATAACCACATCTTCAATAATATCATTGGTATCTGGTGCTTTAGCAAATCCGACACGAACAACACCTGTACCAGGACCTAAAAGCTCCTTGTTCTGTAGTTTCTTGCGTGCGCACACAGCGTCTTCTTGCTTTTCAAAATTGACAAAGCCACAGTTTTTATGAGATAAGATACGAATGGATTCAATCGAGCCAAAACGTTGAAACAGTGATCTCAGAACAGTAGGATTGATATTAGCTGGTATATTGCCGACCCCTAACAAATCATTTAAAAAAAGATCCCCCGCACATGATTGTTATTATTGTGTATCCATGGATTGAGTGTACAGTATGGTACTTACATAGAGACCGTGTAGGACCTTGAGCATTGGGACCAGCTTCATTACTGAGAGCCATGGCTACAGAGACATCAGCCTTTCCAAAGCCTACCTTAACAACACTGCCTTTCACTTTACTGCCGAGTCGATTGACAAGGTCGTCCTTAGCAGCCAAGGCAGATTCTATGGTCTCAAAATTAACAAAGGCGCATTCTTTGTCGGACAAAATACGTGCGCTCTCAACATGACCATAGCTAGAGAATATCTGATGAAGATCAGGTACACTCACTGAAGAGCTGATGTTGCCTAGCCATAAAGCACGAGAAGGTGTCTGATGGCCTTCTCCACCTTCTTCCTCATCTTCCTCCTCTTTTGCTTCTTCCATATGAGAAAAAGGGTTGTACAATAAATCGTCTGTCAAATTTGAAGTTGTACGAAAGTGATCAAAAGGCGAAAACGGCTTTTGGTCAGCCATGCCAAGGCTGATAGCGCGAGGACGACGATGGGTTGCGAGAGGAGGGTTGGTGTTCATCATGGGCTGATTCAATGAAAATGGACTGAAGGGTGGCATGTCAGGGTAGGTTTTGGAGGAAACAGTATAAGCACGATGGCGCATTGTAGGCAATTCTGGGTCATCATGTAAGCCAAGAGAAGCAAGCGTGCTTGCTATTGTTGAATTATCATCCAAAGAACTATCGGTCAAATCACTAAATGATCCCGATCGTTGTGGTTTATGTTGAGTAATATATGAATTTAGGTTCAAGAAGGGAGAGAGAGTAGAAGAAGGCATTGTGCCAGCACGAGCGCGTCGAGCATTGTCTGAATTGGGCTGGTCGCTACATTATACCAATAAGCTAAAATTGCATTTTTTTATCTAAATATAATCCACGTTACCTCTCTTTGTTTTTCAAATGTTTGTGAGCGTCGGGTACCCACGCAAAGTCCATTGATGACGATTTAAAGCAGAAAAAAAAACAAAAAACAAAAACAAAAAAAAAATCAGACAGCAAGGACAAAGCATATTAAGACACCGAAGATAATTTGAAGTTGCTTCTTTTGGAATAGACACACCGTTTCCGGAAATAGATCGCACACTTGGAAGAAAAAAAAAACTACAACCTCTATTGTTCAAACATCCTTCAAGACATGGTTGGCAAAAAAAAAAAAAGACAATGCCCTTATTAGTGATAGTATTGGTATGGGTTGACAGCTTAGCTTCTCTTCAGTGCTAGTTAAGAACAAGGATCTTGCTCTGTTTTTTGGGTTAGATGCCTTGATGAGATTGAGAATAAATCACTAGTATAGATAGTCCCGTAAAATCGGAATCAATGGTACGAAACAGATATGTCCAATGCTTTACCTTTATTCAAATTTCCTTCTTTCTCCTGGAATATCTAGAAAACCTGTTGACAATATATTTGACTGTCTTTATTGGGGGTTTCAATTTAAGCAAAAAGAAAAAGGTTGGTCAACTCATAAAGATTGAATGCACAAAAACCAGAGATGAAAACAAGGTTGAGTACTATTTCATTCATTTGCTTCTTTCCATTTCAAGTGGCTTTCAATAGAGAAATCAATGGATGAGAGATACACTACCTAACAATGAATTATTTTCGAAACAAGCGAAAATGAATTTATCCAAGCATAGTTTTTTACTATATGTAGAAGGTTGAACCCATCATTGTGTTCAACATATTTGAATACAAATGCCTAAACTAACTAGAATCCCAAAGACTGTTCAATAGTTACATCACACAAAATGAAGTGGGGACAATGTAATACCTAATGATTTCTATACAACTGATTAGAGACACAAGATGACATACAGCCTTAGCTATCTCAACAACCTACAATGTTTATCTGTTTGACAGATAAACGTTTCAAAGTTAGCATCCTTGTGCTACCTTGCCCAAGATGTCAATTGATGTGGTCCCCCCTTTTTTTCTCTTTCCTTTTGAATGAGCTCAGGCTACATTTCTATACGCATTTAAACCTACATTGTTTCTCTTAAAAGAATGAAAAAAAGTAAACTTTTTTCAAATACAGAGCAAGTGTTGTGTAAAATAAGTCTATTTATTATCTTATATTCAAATCATTGTATGCTGAGAAACTCGGTTGCATTGATTCTAAAGGTTTGCCAAAACTCAGTTGAATCCAACCGAGGTTTGACTCCTCCACGAGCAACAATGTCTTCCAGAGAACCGTTTCCTAATTCCTTCCTACAAACATCATCATTGGCTGCTAAATCTCTAGCCATAGAAACCTGGTCTTCATTCCCCCAGACTAGGAATAGTTTGATCCAATCGTAGCAGCCATTGTCTGTTACAATCCATCTCTCGCCAGGCGTAAACTGCGAATGAACAGCTACAATAGATCTTGCAACATCCTTACCGTGAATGAGGTGTAGTTGTCTTGATAGCAATTTGTTCCGAATAGCCTCTCTAGTAGGAAAGCGAGGTACCCAGTTCTTTGGCTGTCTAATAAAAAAGAAACGAAATCATCAGAAAAAAAACACACGCTATTTTGTCTTCTTCTTCATTACCTTTGATCGCCCCACAAACCAGATAAATGAAGCACTACACCTCCCTTTTCAATCACTCTGTCCTCTGCACCCAAACGGCCTGTATCTTTGGATCGATCTAACGGAGTGTGTCTATCAGCAGGGTTGCCTGCAAAAGGTCTTGTTGAAGACAATAAAATCCATTGTGTCTGAGCTTGATGTCTAGCCTCATAAGCATTCATTAAGGCTGTCATACACTCTGGCTGCATGACTGGAAAAGTGACAAGAACTGTTTTTGCGGGTGGAAGGGATGAGACATCAATTTCTTCACAAACGGAAGGTAAAGACCATTGTATTGTGTTGTTTCTTCCATCACGTGTAGTTGCTGCAAAATTCAACTGAAGAGAAACCAAAAGTTCAGCTAGAAACTGACCTGTCCAACCTAGACCCAAGATGAGCATAGGTAGTGTAGCTGAGACAATATGTTGATCCATTTTCTCAAAAAAAAAAAAAAAAAGAGAGAAAAAGAAGAAAGTTTCAGCATAGACGCCATTTATAAATTACGTAATTTACTCTGACATGTAACAAATGAAGCTGCATAAACTGTACGCTGAAGAAAAAAAAAATTTTTTTTCTAAGATCACTATGATTCCTCTAACTGACATGGTCTCTTCTAATACTGAATCAGATCGCCAACAGAACATTGCTGCGCTAAAAGAGCGATTACTTAGCTACAAGCTTAAGAATGAGCTTTTGGTAAATTTCTCAACAAGACAATAACTATTGCACAGTACTCACATAGACTATTGTTAGATTCAACAAGAGATCGAGCATGAGGCTCAGTTATTAAAGAGCAAACATTTTGAAGAAGAAGAAAAGATCCGATTAGAGCAAGAGAGGCAGCACTTGCTAGAAGAGCTGCAAAGGATGTCAGGTTAGTTGTCGAGTGGAACACATGAACAAAAGTGTGATAACTTAACACCTCTTACTATACCAGCACCAGCACCAGCACCAGCACCAGCACCAGCACCAGCACCAGCACCAGCACCAGCACCACCAGCACCAGCACCACTACCACAACAACAACAACAACAACAACAACAACAACCTCAAATTGTACAGCCAGTGATCCCTTCAACACCTACATTGCCACTAGCTTCTACAGGTACTACTGCCTTGCAACAATCACAGATTCAGGGATCACCGCAACCACAAACACAACAGCAACAACAGCAACCACAAATGCAGCAGCAACCACCACAAATACAGCAACAACCACAATTACAAATGCAGCAACAACCACAGATACAGCAACAACCACAAATACAGCAACAACCACAATTACAAATGCAGCAACAGCCACAGCCACAACAACAACAGCAACCTTATTATATGCTGCTACCTCATCAATATCCTCCGCATATGCATCCATACCTACAACCTCATGCGCAGTCTTACTCTCATTCTCATCCACAGCAAATCCAGCTAATACAGCAACCACACATACAGCAGCAACCGCACATACAGCAGCAACCACAAATACAGCAACAGCAACCACAGCGGGCTCAACCAATGTTTCAGCCACAGGCACAATCGCTTTTTGCTGCCAACACATTTGGCTATCCTACAATTACTGAAAAAGAAGCTATCGACTGGTTGCGCAATGGCCTTTAATGGACATATCCCCTACTTTTTTAAATGCTGACCTTTGTTTTAAGAAAACTAAAATTGCTTTGGTCTCTCCGATTTTTTTTTCAGTTGGTGCATGCATCTATAACGCTCTGCATTGTCCTGACACATTTATGAGCATGATAAACAAGAGGGCAATATTTATAATGAATTAAGCCATTTTATATTTCAATCATTTTCAATTAAAGTGTAGCCTATTTTCCTTCAGTTTAGCGATGAAGACAACAAAATTTGCTTTTGCCCAGTAAATTAGGATTGGGAGTTGAGAAATAAACATTTTCTCAATGTTTATAGTTGGTTAGACAATCAATAAGATATCGGCGCACGGGGCAATACCCTTTGGTTTGTTTGTTTGTCTATTTTGACATGAGACAGAAAAAATTAATTTATTATGAAAACCACAAAGAAAAGGAAGTGTCCATAAACCCAAAGTATGAAGCTTCCTTATTCGCCCTTATCGAAACCAATCATCATTTTATTTTATTTTTTAAAATGAAGAGTTTTTTTTTTTTTTGTAGAATAAAGGTAACTTTGTTGAGAGATACTACAGTTCACGTGTACAAAAGAAGTGACGTGACTGGAAGAGTTTTTTTTTATTTTATAATATTGAAAAAAAAGAACAAAACGGCGCGTCCCAATTGGTCAAGTAGTATAAACAAAACGGCGCGTCGGCATTGGTCATTACTGCCTTTATAAATAAGCTTCTCCCTTGAAATTTTTTTTTTCTCTCTTTAGTTCTAACTTTTTTTTTTTTTGTTATAGGTAGTAGGTATTGATTATGTTACCCGAGTGTCGTGTTGAAAGAGGCTAAGGTGAGACTCTTTCTTCGCTTCATGAGGATGTCTTGATTTATGTGGTATTCTTGCCGAGTTAGCATTTCCTTTTTTTTATATTGCTTGGAATGCTATGCTCTTGCTTCTCAGGTTCTCCTTTACAGGGGTTCCTAACACTTTTGGCTCACCTCTCCCTTTCTCTGTTAATGATTCTCCATCTTGGCTATTTCTCTACTCTAAGGCAGTTTCCGAGGGCTTCTTAGAATAATCGTATTCGCGGTGCTTTTCTGGTTTGCTGGTTTACTAGTTTACTAGTTTACCAGTATAACCCCTTTTTTCCTTCTTGCAAGGATTATATCCACTTTATAAACTAAAGAAAATGAAAATGGTGTGTGAAAGGGTGATTATTAGTGTGGCATTCACCACAGCTCATTTATATAATTTAAGAAGAGTTTTTTATCGTGTCTAACACTTTTTCTCTTCACCTTAATAAAGGCCTATAATTTGTCTCACTTAACTTGCAAAGTTACAAAACCCTATTCAAAAGACAAATACAACAGTTTTCATATTGCAATAATTTTATTCGCGCTTATACTTTTTTTTCATGCTGATTTTTTAAAAAAATAAAAAACGCGCTTTTTTTTGTTTTCTCTTCTCAAAAAAAATTAGATTTTTCAAGCTTTTCTATTGAATCTTGCTTTCGTTTTGTGTACTTGAATTTTTTTGCTGGTCAAGATTTTTTTTTTGCGTAAGGAGGTTTGCGCATTCACGTATATTTGTATTATAAAAAAAAATCTTGACCCGTAAAAAAATTTCAAGTACGCAAAAAAAAAATTAAAATCCGTAAAATTCAATGTTCCTTTTTTTTTTTGCCAACTTGGACATAAGAATACAAATTAAGAAAAGTGATGACCCACCCTCCTCTCCCTTTCTGACCTCGCTTTCAGATCAATTTGACACATAATTAGACTAGAAATCATTTTATTTTTTCGTTGAATTTTAATAAAAAAAAGATAAAGCAATCATATTTCTTATTTTGTATTCGAGTGTCTCAATTAATTCTGTTAGAATTCATTTCGACACTTGAATTGTTGATTGTTCTTTTAGAGATGTGTGCTTTTAACATACCAACATGAATGACTCTTTTTTAGCGATGGTCGGGTTGCCATGAAAGAAGATGCATGTGTAAAAACTTGCTAACTTTGACACTCAGTAGTATAAAAAAGAAAAACGTTAGGTAGGCCAATAGCATCTTATAAACTAATCAGGATGCTTGTTGCTAGCTCAAATAACACTAGCCTGTCCCATCTTCTTTGTAACCCAATATACATTTTTTTTAAAGGGGACCTTTTGAGCAAACAGTTTGAAGAGTGACAAAAAAAACTGACAATTAGCTCTTTCTCTTTTTTCTTCTGTTACTGTTACAGACATAGGTACAAATTCAAAAAGATGCTTGAGTAATAAATCGTATAAATCTTTATGAATAAGTGCTTCTTTGTCAAATTATGCCTATCATTATGTTTAAAGGAATTGTAACCGATCTTCATAGTACTTGATCAACTAAAAAAAAAATCGAGTTATTCCAACCATGTTTTGAGTCTTTTTTTTTTTTTTGTATGGCTTACCAATTGAGGAATCTTTTCATGAGCTTCGCTCATTGTATGAATGGTTTTCTTGCCATTGTTCCTATCAAAAAAAGATAAAAAACTAAAACGATAGGATGATCCGAGTTTGTTTCTTACCATTCAGCATAACAAAGGATCTGCTTGGAGTCGATAGGGGATGCTTGAACGCAGACTTTGATGATATCGCGATTCCATTCGGCATTGGTTGGAGGAAAATCTCTGTCAAATTTGTAGCCTAGCTCTTTCATATAATCGGGGACGTGCTTGGCATATTTCTTGTGATCTTCTGTTGGCATATAGTCCACTTCTTCCACTTCTTCCACTTCTTCCACTTCTTCCACTTCTTCCACTTCTTCCACTTCTTCCACTTCTTCCACTTCTTCCACTTCTTCCGATTCTTCTACTTCTTCCACTTCTTCCACTTCTTCCACTTCTTCCACTTCTTCCGATTCTTCTACTTCTTCCACTTCTTCCACTTCTTCCACTTCTTCCACTTCTTCCACTTCTTCTACTTCTTCCACTTCCTTTACTTCTTCCACGTCCTCCCCTTCAGATTCACTGAGTTGTTCGATTTTTTCAGTGGGTTGTTTGGTAGCCTTTGGTGTACTTTTACGCTCTGTTCTTAATTCATCTTCCTCTTGCAGTCTGGGTCGCTTGCTGTGTTCAGAAGATGCTCTGTTGTGAGATCTTTTCTGAGGACCAGCCGTTTTGCTGGAACGACTCTCTTTCCTTGAGGGAGTTGTTTGGCTGTCTACAGTAGGTGACGCTTTCAATTGGATGCTTTTGGGTGCATTAGAAGGTCTAGTCAAGTTGGGTTGCTTATCCCAGTAAGCAGCACAAAGGTCATATACATCTCTATAAAAAAGAGGATCATCAGTTGAACCATAGTATCTATTTTATAAAGAAATATTACGCGTGAATGGTATCAGCCTTCTCTCTTGTGTTCTGACTACTGGGATATCCTTTCCATTTGATTTCATACTCGACAACCTTTCCCTATGAACCCATCTTTTAATGTTTGTTCAAACCAAGAAGAAGACAAATTACCCTCTGAATGCGATGGGCTTCTATGCGTTCGATCTCATATTCTTCCTCTTCCTCATGCTGTTTCTTTTCTGGTTTGGGTTTTTTTTGAGTGGATGTTGATTTGGTAGGAATGGTTTCTAATTTAGGTGTTCTTTGTCTCATAGCTCTAGGTGGATATTTATCAACAGCTTCTGAACCGTTTTTTTCCTTGTTTGAATTTTTTTCTTCAGGCAAAGACTCTTTTTCTCCTAGGGCTTGCAAATCACTATCTAGACTGGCAATATCATCAAAAATTGCCTCATCTTCCGGATCGAAAAAAAATGAAGCTTATGTTAATCTATCTCTCTTGACTAAAAGAAAAGAAAATAAAGTGTCATTTCTTGGTGTATCCCATTACCATCATTCTTTAATGTATCGAGTGGTTCACTCATATTTAGAGTATATCGTCCGAAAATAAAATAGAAAAAAAAAAGTAAAGGAAAAGAAAAAAGAAAGCGAGAGAAAAAAGAACAGTGAAATAGACAAGTACGCGTTTTTTTTTTTGCCAATCGCTCTGTCTGACTTCAATTAAGATGATTTTCGCTCTTTTTTTTTTATATATAAGCTCTTTCTTTATTTTTTTATTTTTTTTTGTGAAGCATACCCAATGCCTTCTTTTTTATTTGCTCTTGCTTTATCTTCTTTATTAGTTGTTCATTCAAGGAAAAAGAAATCACTTAGTGTAGATGGAGCTGCAGCTGCATTTATGCTAGGCATAGTTACTTTTTCCTCAGAGCGTTGGGTCTTTACTGTTGTCCTCTTGACCTTTTTCCTTTCCAGTTCCAAATTGACTAAATTTAAAGCAAGCCAAAAACGCTTATTGGAAGCAGAATATGAAGCCTCAAGTGAGCGCAATTCTATTCAAGTGGCATGCAATGGATTGATGGGAGGTATTGCTGTCTTTTTATTTCAATTGTATTGCGAACCATCCAACCTCACTTGCTTCCATCAGGCACACTACAGTTTGGTCTTTTTATGGGCTTATGTTGGGTAAGTGAAAGTGATGGATGAGCCTATTAAAAACAAACTAAAATATCTAAAGCCATTACGCCTGTTGTGCAGGTGATACAGTAAGTAAACAAACAAACAAATAAAGTGATTCATTGTGTATCAACATCCCTCATTTTTTTCTAAACAAAGTGGGCAAGTGAATTGGGTATCTTGAATAAAGATTGGCCCATTTTGATTACGCGTATGGAGAAAGTACCTCCAGGTACGAATGGTGGTGTCTCTACGCTTGGCTTGGCTGCTTCTTTAGCTGGTGGTGCTCTCGTTGGATTCTCTGCTGCTTTGACACTCTATCTTGAACAGGCATGTTATGGATTTGCTTGGGAGTTGATTGTGTTGGGTTCCTTTGCTGGTGTAGGTGGATCGATGGTAAAGTATCTCCATCTGTCTATCTTTCATATTTTATTAAAATACTCAATAGATTGACTCTATCTTGGGTGCTACTGTACAAGAAAGTATCTATTCAGAGGATCAAAAGAAAATCGTGTCAGAAAAGAGACAGGGTGAAAGCATTCGGGTGATTTGTGGGTCGCCTATTTTAGATAACCATCAGGTCAATCTAGTCAC
Source organism: Blakeslea trispora (assembly GCA_025331445.1). Lineage (NCBI taxonomy): Eukaryota > Fungi > Mucoromycota > Mucoromycetes > Mucorales > Choanephoraceae > Blakeslea > Blakeslea trispora. Next base: position 93,991 of record JAIWNE010000001.1, on the reverse strand, counting down.
TTCCGTTGTCACTACCATGCTATGTGCTCTATTAGCTCATACTTTATATCCCACTTTATAAAACATCCTTTCTTTTTTTTTTAATGAGGGGCCTATGTCATTTTTTTTTATTTTTCATACATTTCTTTCTCAAGCTGTTTCATTAGAAGATGCACCCACATTTTGTTCCTTCAACAAAGCATCAATTTCTTCAGGCTTATAAAGGTCATATTTAACCTTTTCATCTTCAAATCGAATAGTGGCGAATTCCACTTAAACATAAACACATGAGTAAACTCACACTATAATAATAATAACAATAACTTACATTTCTCGCTTGTCAATGTTGTGCTGTCCATTGTCTTACTCAAGACCTTGATGGCTAATGCCTTTGCTTCCTCTAATGTCATATCATCCTTATGATCTTGCTTCAAGATAGATTGTGCTGTAGCATTATTGGCACCAATACAGGTAGCCTTCCAACCACCATAGTTACCGGAAGGGTCTGAGTGATATAATTGGAAACCATGGTGCTCATCATAACCAGCAAAGATAAAAGAGACACCAAAAGGACGAAGACCACCATATTGTGTATAGCCTTGTTTCAAGTCACACAAGTTTTGGACCAGTTGTTCAACTGGGATTTCTTCGTTGTATGCAAACAAGTAACGTTGTGCGCTGGCTCGAGTCCAGTTGATAAGAATATTGGCATCAGCTGTAATACCTGCAACACCACAGATAATGTTACTATAAAAACAAAAGGTTAGGAGGGAAGGAAAGCAGCTTAGAGAATAGTAGTTTCATCTACTTGCTCATTCAATTTGTAGATCTTTTCAGAAGTAGCACTTGTTTCCAAAAGTTTAGCAGTAACTTTCTTTTCAGCAGCAATCACAACACCATCCTTAGCAAGAATACCAAGGGCAATACCAGCAAGCGAAATAGCTTCCATAGCATATTCGACTTGGTACAAACGACCTTAAAGGAAAAGAAGTGAGATGAGAGAAAGTTGTTTCTGTTTTCTTTTTTTGTTACCTTCAGGTGAAAAGATGGTAGTTCTGGAATCGTATCTTCTAGCCATCGTGTATGTAAATGAAGTTTTATGTAAACAGCAGAAAGAAGCAGAAAACAAACGCAATGGATTATGCCCTATTTGACTTGCTTTTTTTTTTTTACTCTCTTTTAATGTCGCGCGTGCGCGTCCCCTTTTCTGCTTGCTTACCTATTGACTTTAAATCAAATTCCGATCATTGCGTTGGAGTAAATGACGTCGACAAAGTCATGTATTGCTTTAAAGAAAACTTGTGAACCTTTGGCAGCCATTTTATCGTCTATATGGCTTACTTGCTGTATATGCACTCAGGGCTATACATGTCCCTCCCCTCTTTTTCTTTAAAAACAAGCAAGACGAATCATCCTATTTGGTGCGTTAAACTCTTTTTTTTTTTCATTGCCATCCATAGGATTTTAAAGATGGAAAAAACTGATTTGGTAGTACAAATCAATAAACAATTGCTAGACTGAACAATCAGGCACAATCTCCTTTGATTGCTGATCAGAAAAGTGCTGTATATAAATTGAAGCCAATGTGGTAGTATCAACCTCTCTTTCTTATAAAATATTATAACTGTACATACGAGCCAAATCTGTCAAGTGAATAAAAAATAAACACACTTCAAGTCTAAGTCTTGCTTTGAGCTTGTAGTTGATCAAGTATTCAACAATAGACACATTGCTGCTGCTTACAAGATAAAAGCTTTTTTTTTTTATTTATTTTAGGATGATGCTGCTTTACTGTAAGACAAATCTCACTCACACACACACACACACACACACACACACACACACACGCACACGCACGGAAGAGCATGTGTCTAAAACTTGACATTTCTGTCGAATAAATTATATCACTTTATCTAGTTATAATTTTCGGCTTAATCCCAAAAGGCTCTACAGGAACATGATTTGCTTTGTCACTCAGGACAAATAAACAGATCTCAGACCCCCTCTTGAGATGAATTTGTCAAATACGGTATACTTGTTTATAGAATTACTGTATTGTTAGACGGAGAGCACTTTTTTTTTTAGTATCTAGAACAATGCTGGTATATCAACAAGTGTGCCTTTGCAAGTTTTTCATAAGAAACAACACACACACACACACAATTTGTCACCAGCATTCAATAAAACACTTTTTTTGTTTCTCTGCAGTGAATGAGCATGATTCATTGTTATTTTTCTGTAAGCACAGAAAAGGCATGGATTCTTACAAGTAGCAACTCGTCAAGCATAATTCATCTTTTATCCGTTTCGGAAGGGAAATAGCTTCAGGTCTTTTATTGCACTTGCATAAACTCAATTTATTCGAGCCGCTTTGAAAATGGGCTTGAAAGTTATGTCAAGAGAAACATAAACTTGATAAATGCAAAAGCTTTTTTTTTTTGGCATATCAGCTGATGCGTTCCTGAGAAAAGCCATGTATCATCCCTATGTGATTTAAGATGTATGTTATCATCTCTTTGGAACGTATGCTTTGTATCATATAGAAGGCTTCATGATAAAAAAAAGTGCAATCACAACAGCTGATTGCATTAAAGCATGAATGCATAAAAATAATAACATTCACTCAAGCCATTCATCTAAAATATAAAACTACCAGTCGCATTCTCTTGGCTGTATGTGTTTCGAGAAAGCTCTCTTTTCTTTTTAACAAGAATAACAACTTCATCTGCCCAAAAAGTGCTGAAAACCAAAGCACTTGTGTCTGTAAAAAACCGCAATCAGCTAGGTCAAGAATTTAGACGGTATAATATACTTTGTGTAAATATAAATGCGAAGATGTGAAACATTAAATTTTCACTCTAGTTTTGTCAGTTAAAGTAGAACAAACTCGGGTTGAATATAGAGGTGATGAATGTAAGAGAGCTTCTTAATTTAGCTATTCAATCATTTAGTCTGGATTTCAATCAGTCAATTTGACCTAAGCAATTGTATTTCTTTTTTAACATTAAGACAACGCATATGATAAAACTGCTAAGAGATTGTTACAATGCGGTTTAATCTCAGACTAGTTTGTCATCGTTTTTTTTTATCATCAAGATTCTCATTTTGCAATAAATACACGAGCGTGTGGTTTATAGCGGTAGAAAGTGTGCGGGGGGGGGGGGGGAGAACAATCTAGAATCAGATTTATTACTAAACGGTGATGTTATTTAGATCCCAAGTTTTTTTTTTTTAGAGGATTGATTGATGAGCCTATGAATTTATGACAATGTCAGCCAATGTAACTCCGTCTGAATGACAAGAAAATCAAGTACTTTAATTACTAATATACATAAGGCTTGGAAATGCTCATGATGACCAGCACATTTTAAGATAAGCGCAAGACTATAGAACAACTATATTGCAAGAAAGTATTGTTTATGAGATTTATGTACAAACAGATGAGATATACAGATGTTGATGTGTTTACAGGAGATAAGTCAAGAAGAAAAAAAAAGAGAGAGTCATTTGAATACAAAACAGAGTTAAAGAACAGAAAGCTATACTTTTTGAGAAAGTGAGGCAAATAAAGCATCTTCGTCATCATCTTCATTTAAGCTGTTGAGTACCCATCCGACTTTCCAGGGCTTACCACAGACCCAGTACTTTGGGTTACAGGAAAAGTGCTCGATATTTTCATCTGGGTCAACGAAACCATCTGGACGCTTGCGACGCATGTCTTCAATGTGCTGCAAGGCTTTTCGCTTTTCTTCTTTACAAAAGACCCATCGGCAATGACGACAAACGCAACCGTTGCTCTTATTGTAGCTAAATAAAGAAATAAGTGATTTGTGGTTGATTATTCAGCATACTTTAATTCTCTTACCGAAGACCACATTTATTACATAGATAAACAAACGGCTTTCCCTTATCGCTATAGTTTTGATCAGCAGGGAATGGCCAGTTGAATGCCTTACGCATACACCCATCAGAAGCTTCTTTGCATGCTTGACAAGGGCCTTTGACTCGAGTAGGTCGACCTGTCGGGGTTGCGTTGACGGCTGACTTTTTTGTGCGTTTAGCATCAGTGGGTTTTGTGTTGATCTGATCTACTGATGTGTAATGATGTCGATTTTCAATAGTCCAGGCATTTTGTTGCGAATGAAGCATAGCACCGGCATCTGTCGTGGCACTATTGTGTATCTTGTCATTGTCGCTTTCTTCAGATGAATGTGTTGCATCCTGTTCATCATGATCAGAAGAGATACTATAGCGTCGATGCTTGGCTCGAGGAATTTCAATCATACTGATGCCGCGTGCGCGCTTACGTAGATTAGATTGTTTTTGTTGTTTTTGTTGTTGTTGCAGATGACTGCGGGCGTGTGCTACTCTCTTGCGCACTGCGGAGAGAAGAGATTGGCCACATACAACTTGTGAAGTACATTCAAAATCACATGTGTCCACAAGAGGTTGATGGGTTGTCTTTAGCAGATCTTGATTTGAAAGGTTAGAATGAAGAGAAGGAGTGAGGTTTAATTGAAAGACGACACTCTTGTCGGCAGTACCCAATGGTGTATCAACAGCTGCGGAAGGTGATCTATAAGGTGTTGATTTTCTGCGGCGATCGTAGTTATTATAAGAAGAATGTTTGTGATGAAGCAAATCGTGCTCTCTGGAGATAAAGTCATGTTGAGGCGAAGAGGATATAGAGGGTGTGTAGAGCGAATCAGCATCATCTTCATCAGAATCGTGTAGCAAATCAGGAGGGGAGAGTGCTTGGCTGAGCATAGCTTCGGATCGGGTTGCCGAATCATCATTAATTGAGTCAAATATACGCTTTATAGATGGTAAACGTCCCTCTGAATTGAGATGGTGATTGTGTTCAAACGTATAGGAGGGAATGTCCATGATTTATCTACAGTTTGATATAATGGAAGAAAAAAAAAAGTCAAGTATAAGAAAAAGACCAAGAGAAAAGAAGAGAGAGAAAAAAAAAAAAAGAAGATTGCTCGGATGAGTTCGGATTTATATAGAAATCATGGCTGAGACATTAATCATACAGAAAAAAAAAAAAAAAAAGCTTGTGGCAGATCAAAGATACCAAAAAAAAAAAAGCAATCAAAATCAAACTGTTCCTTGTTTTCACTGAATACATTAGCTATTGTCAAGAAACAGGAATAAAGGAAGGGTGGAAATCAAGGAAGTATGATGCTGTCGAATTTCTTTATTTCTCTTGATATCCAACCAAAGTGAAAGTCCACGCTCAATTGATTTAGCCGAAGTATCGATACGGGTATAAGTTTTGATCATTTTCCTCCCTCCTGAAATTAAGCGAGAAAAAAAAAAAAAAGCATGGGTTAGATTGGGTTTGAATTCCAAAGGGAAGCACTTATTGAACTGCTATGATGTCTTTTTTCTTCTTCTTCTAAAGGACACATACAGATGGTGTCATCAAGTTCGATTAACAGGGTCTTTTCTACTTGTAAAATCAATAAACTCAATTGAATTAAAAAAACAACAACGGATAAATAGAAAAGAAAAAAAAATGATTTTCCTATGATTTAACCGGCGAGATTCAGCAAATGAGCGTTAAACAATTGTGTTTGCCCTTTTTTTTTTTTTTTTTGTTAGTTCAAAGAAGAAAATATCTTAATCTATCGCACTTGAGGAGGGGGGGTTCTGTTTATTTCATGTATTTTATGCAGTGCTTATTAATAAACCCCACTTTAACGCACTTGATTATTCTTTTAATGATTGGCACGTTTAATCTTTTTTTTTTTTTTTTTGCTAGTCGGACTGATCGCCAAGTTTTTTTTTTTTTTTTACGATCTAGCCTACACATGCTTTGCACAACATAAAAGTAAATAGCTCAAGTTTGGTTCTTGTTTGTTCTGATTGTTCCAAACTCGAAACTATGTAATCTAAGGCTTGGTTATTTGAGATTAACAATAGATAGAATGTACACAAGTAATGGTGTCTATTTAGTATGTTTTTTTTCCTGGCATTCAGAAGAAGAACAAGAGGATATACAATGACAGCGTACGTCTCTTTCTTGTATACAGACTTTACTCTTTAAAAGGAGAGATGTTTCTCTTCTGTTGTTAAAACTGTTTCGAAAAAGAAAAACCTACTCATCATGATAGTATCTGGTAAGATAATTCTCAAGTTCAAATGAAGCATCATCCATTATTATACACTCAAAGATGGCAGAGCAACTGCTATGCATATATCAAATAGCCCAAGCTTATGAGAAATAATGAATTAAGCTTTGGTAGACAGAGTAACTGCCTTGAGTAATAACACTCGTTTTGATTCGGCTCATTGAAAGGAAACTAGAGAAACAAACAATGTGTTCTAGATAAACAGAGTCAAAGAAATACGGAATGAACTTTTTCATTTGAACAGTCTTCAGAACCTTGGAGTGCAATTCATGATAGAAGCCCTGGAAGTGCTTGATGCGGATTTTATTGCAAGCATCTAAAATCATGTCCGTGTAACATTATAGAAAAAAGGAGAGAGAGGGGGGGGGAAAGAGTTCAGGTAAATTCGCTTGTGCTTTATTTGGGCAGAAAGCAAGATGGTATTACAAGACCATAGTCATACTAGTTTCTTTTTATGAGTCTACCTCATTCGATTGCAATAACTGAGAACCTTGTTTATTCATAATTTTAGCAAATGAACATCTAGATTGCCGTACTGTCACATTCTTTGATCTAATTGAACCTTGCCTTATACTTGTAGTTATTTACGTAATAGAGCCTCTTACCGTAAACAAACAGGTAAATGCTGTCATGATTTGCTAACTTACTTTATGTACAACAAGTCATAAATATATGTTTACCATGATAATGTATGTTAAATGCCAAAGCAAGCATATCTCCTGAACAGCTGATGTTGTCTAATAGATGTAGTCATTGTTGATAGATAAAGGTAATTTAAAGAAAAAGTATTTGTGTTGTCAGTATCTCATGTATAGTATGCTTATTGTTTCCTCTCTTTTTGTTTCATCTGGACTAAAATAAAGGATGGAGGAGAGAAATGCTTGAGACTGGGCGAAATAGATAGAGCATCATTCGAGCTTATTAACATATGCTTTGAGACAGTGATACTTGCCTTTTCTCTCTCTCATGAACAAATATGAAGTTTGGGTATGTATCCGAAATAAATATTGACTATATAAAACTGATGCATGTTTACTTTTAAAAAAAACGTAGTACAGGAGATCAGCGCCGAAAGCGAAAACCTGATTGTTGATGTTTATGAGCATTGTTGCAATCTTGGGTGACACAAAGAATAGATGTTACCAATGACAAACTTTGTCTGATTCTACTAGAAAGTAACATCTTTGTGGCCAAAACAGTAGAAAGCATTTTATTGCTATGGAGCAAGTTAATTATTCCAACCTGATCAATCAAATTTGAAAGGCACTTGTAAGTTTTCAATCTTACCGGGCTGTTGTATTACTAAGGCATTTCTACTGAGAAATAAACAAATGAAAAAGGCACGCCACCCCCCCCTTTTTTTTTCTTTATGCCTTTTACCCTGTTGTCTATTTCAGATCAGATGATTTGTATCCTACCTTACTAAATAGAGCGTATTTTATTGTAACAGTATAATAGGATTGTCCCTGTTGAAACATTTCCAACTTTAAATAATTGCCTCTGTCTCATCAAATTTTTAAACATAAAGAGTTCAGGTACTATAGGCTAAATTTCGAGAAATAAGCACAAGTTGCCTTTTCTTAGCCATCAAATCAAGATCTCCGAAATTGTCCTTTCAATGGACCAGTAGTGTGATATTTTTTTTTTCCTTTCAGAAAAATAATAGGAATCCTTCTGATACGGAAAGAATCTGATTGGCCATTGAATTGCTTGGTGTGACTTGGGTCTTTCAGCTAGCAGATCATAAAATCAGTCCTGTCAAAGCAAAAAAGACTACGCTTCCAGATTTTCGAATGCTTTTTTTAATCTGGTTAATGAATAAATATCATCTATTGAGCATATTATCATGATTTCAAAATTAAATAATATAGTAGTGTTGACCGAAAGAATTAAACAGATTTGTTTATCAGCTTAGATAGTAACGGAGATCTTGTATCTGATGCTATTCTTTGCTAGTTTCCTAATTTAGACGCCGGTTAGAGGATATGAGTGATAGAAAAAAAAATGTTTCTCGAAAATAAAATCTGTCAGTTGCCCTTTTTTTTTCTTTTTTTTCCTTCTGTTTCTCTATTATATCAATATACCACTTGATCATATATGAAAAAGATCAATAAAGAGCTATTGTATAGCAGCCTGTATCAAATTAGAAATACGACATGCATCTACATTGAAGATTATATCTACAGTTACATAAACAATCTGCCTAGCATTAATCAGGATATCGTTCGCTGGTCGCTCAATATCTTTTATTTTGCTGTTGGACTTTTATACAATTGGGCTGTTTATGCTGTTCTAAGGCAGATGCCAAACATGCAAAAGTTTCCTTCCAACGTGGCAGGCATGATTGTACTATTCTTTCTGCTAACCTGCGCGCACACTATATCGCCTCGCTATACGGATCAATTCGTCTATCTGATTGAACCTTATTCATCCTTTGCCTTGAGAAGCATGAACATTATGTTTGTACCTGCCTTTATTGGTATTGTCAACAATCCACCCACAAGTGGTCCTGAGCTTGGTCGAATGATTTGCGTTTTTGGTAAATAAGCCTTCATCAAGTTACAAATGTGACATCATCCTAACATCCTATTGACTAGTTATTGGCTACGTTGCTGCCTTCTTGTTGTGCACATTCTTGGTTCGACTGATGCGGTTGATATTGTTTCCTATGGAAGCCAGGCGTATGCTCTCGGCCAGAAAGGCTGACACATGCCAGAATCAATCCCTGGAGGAAGAAGAAGTCGGAACACATGTAGCACAACAGCAATCAAATAAAGTTTCATTATCAGCTTCCCAAATATCAGATAAAGCCTCATGTATCCGAACCTTGACAGGTGAAAATGACTCTATCCTATCTGTTCCGACTGCTCGAAATTACATAACCAGTAATGTCAATACACTTTATGGAAACGAAAAGGAGGAAAGCGAAAAACATGGTCCATTACACAGCATAGCTGTTTGGTGCATGAAGGAATCTTGTTTTGATGATCTTGTGTTTTTTCTCTTTTTCTGCCTGTGTGCCTTTGTGTTCTTACCATTACCTGATGATAATCCAGCCATGCCTTTCTTTCGCTTGTTTCTATATTTTACAATGACTGCCTCAACCTACTCTCTCTCCTGTCGAATGCCAGCTCGTATTCGTATGGTCATACATCCTATCATTCTTTCAGCTACTTGTGTCATGGCAGGAATTGCTTATTTTGAACAAGTCAAAGGCTTTGATATCAAACATGGTATCGGTCTCTATAAAAAGGGTGTAACATTTATTAGTTTGGTTGAAAAGACAGATGTTGACTGGCCAGGCGCAGGCGATCTTTTATCTGCAGCAATGGATGTTTCTATCATTTCACTTGCTTTTAACGTGTATAAGAGTAGACCAAGCTCATTAAGACAGGTAATATATACATCACTGCATGGCTTTACGTTACATTTACCCTGCTCCTTTGTAGTGGATGATTATCTTTATGTCAATTATACCCATGGCATTTTTAGTCATGTTTGTGACACCACTGTTCGCTCACTCAATTGGGTGTAGTCCAGATAACAGTTTAGTGTGGTCTTCAAGATCGGTAACAACTGCTATTGGCATAGTGATATCTAAAGTACTTGGTTCAGATCAAAGTATTGTAACTGCTATTATCATATTCACGGGCATTAGTGGTCCTCTTTTGGGGCCCTTGCTGTTTAGGCTGGCTCGTGTACAACCTGGTAGAGTGAAATGTTTCTTTGCTTATCAAATAATCACAACGACTAAAGCATTTCTTTTCGTATTGTATTACCTAGATGATGACATGACAATTGGGATAACTATGGGGTCGTGCTCGCATGGTGTTGGTACTGCTTATCTTATCGGGAAGAACCCTAAAGCAAGTGGTATGGCATCCTTGGCTTTTGCTATATTTGGCACTATTGGAGTTATCGTGGCTTCTATTCCAGCGCTTTCTGATACCATAAAACATCTCTCGGGATTCTCTTAGACATACTTGCAGGCAAGGTCTTGTTTGAGCGCTGAAAAATCTCTCTCATACCAACCAACACTCTTTTTCTTTTCCAAAAGAAAGTTTGTTCAGTACATACAACTTATAAACTTGTAATCCAGGCAATTCAATATATAAAGTTGAGATGCTTAAAAAATTAAAATTAGACAAATAAAAAAGAATCAAGTATAGATGTTGATGAATGACAAAAAAAAAGAGTCTATCTAGTTACAATGAATCGATAGAGTAATGCTCAGGATTACTTTCATTAAAATTTTTATAGCTTATGCTCCAAATGTTCTTTCTTTGGGTAAAACGCTAGCAGTTTGAAACAAATACACTCATAAACCTGAAATTGATATAGCTTCTTCTTTCGCTTTCTTCTTGTCCAAGTTATACTCTGGCTTTGCAAGACAAAATTGTACAACTACTACCAAAAGCATTAGCTATGATTTACTATTCCATTTCACCGCTTCATCTGGTGTTGGTGCTCCTTCGAAATAAACATACTGCGTAATGTTTTTCCAAGTTGATCACAGTAATTCTAAATATTCTGACCAGTTGGACTTTTCTACCACAAGTGCTAGCTCCTTCCACAATGAAACCAGGACAACGAAATCTGATCTATTTCAACACAAAATGATAAAAGCTATACTTTATAGCTTGCGCATTTGGCATAATATCAAGACTAATTGGATAGACCTGTCAGCGCTAAAACTAGTTTTATATAATAATTCAATGACCATAACTTTGACTGCCGCATATTTATTTATCTTCTGGCTGCTTGAACGGATTGAACACCTTCAGGCACAGTTCTGAATACGCTTGTAACGTGGACTTTACTGATGAGTGAGGGCTTTTTCTAAGTTTCGATACACTTGATCACAGGGATAGAGATAAGACGTTTTTGTTTTTATTTTTGAACTGGACAGCTATATCTTTTAAAGAAGAGAAGAAAAACAAGCTAAAGGCTTTAGTTTGAAGATATATGTGGAAAGTTTCACCCCGAAATTTAACCTCAATGGATAGCCATTCTGCAAGAAATAGGCTTGAATGAATCAGGGTATCATAGTATGCTCGGGAAGAAAAAGAGCTTTCTAACCATGACATCCTGATTCATTCAAGCCTATTTCTTGCAGAATGGCTATCCATTGAGGTTAAATTTCGGCATGAAACTTTCCATTTTCTTTTTACTGCTTAAGCTGAGCTCCAATCAAATAAGACATGAAAAGAAGGGGGGGTGAAAATTCTCTGTCGGAGATGAACCTTGGGGAGGTTGTGGGGAGTTGGGGAGGCCGCTCATGCTAAGTTAGCATGTTATTTTAATTTTTTTTGGCAGAGAGAAAGATGCTAGCTTAACATAGATTACTTGCACTCTAGGCACCTTAATGAATAAGCTCAGCTATCTTCTTTTTTTTTTTGTGTGATCCCAAGTTTTAAGCTGACTTGGGTAATTAAGATGGTCCTTTATAAATCATATACTAATTGATTCTTTGAAGCTTAGTTAAGGGCATCCTGGCCATGTGTATATAGAAAACAAATATAACAAAGCTTTATTGAAATGAGTTAATTACACAAATATATAAAAAATAAAATTATGCCAGCCTTACTAGTCTCTTTGCTTCGCATCATATTTTTCCATCCGTTTGACTGGCAAACACCAATTAAATGAGAAAATACAATACGGCACATTGCGACAAGCTTTTATCGATATGAATACATTGTGGATACAAAGAAATATCTCAAGATTGGAATAACCAGCCACCCACTGCATCACGAAGGATATCTCTTTTTCGCTTTCCGTTATTTCCTTCTGAGCCTTCACCTCCCGTCAAAAGATCACCCAGACTCCATTGTTTTGTAGCATTCTGGAACAACCCTTGCCAACCTCTAGATTCACTTTGACTTTGATTGTAATTGTTAGCACTCAGTTGAGCCAGACTGATCTGGTCGGGTCTATCTTGATCCAGTTTACGCCATACAGCCAAGACATCACTGATATTTTCAGGCGGACTCAAGGTCATGGCCATCGAAAGCACATCAAGTCTCCTGTTGATATCGTCAAATGCCTCTACTTTACCTAGATTTAGACAAATCTGCCATGCATTCTGGTTTACTTGATCTTGATAGTCTCTTGATTTGCCTGTCATTTTAGCATTTTGTGCAGCCTCTACTGTGATCTGACAGAGTCTATAGGACTCAAGATAGTCTTCTTCAATCAGAGCAGCACTGGTCATAAATGCCAATGCTTTCACTTTGGCTAGCGTGTCCTCACCATAGCCTAGTTTATGTACTAATGTTAGTACTTCCTCATGGCGACGATAGATATCTTGTTTGGTATTAATGAGTTTGGATACAAGCTCGAGTCGATTCGTAGACTGTCTCACTTGAATAGGCATCAATGTCACTCCAGGTCGGTCTTGCACTCTATATTCATGGATAAGGGTATGTGTTGCTTCAATCAAATCTATTTCCTTTTTGATTTCGGTTGTAGGAGGCAGTACTCCGAGACAGCCCCAAGCTTGCTTTAATTCACCCGAGTGCATATTACCTGATGTAGCATTATCAAAAAACTCTCTTTCTGCATCAATCACAAGTCTTTCTGCTCTAGTAATATCCAATGATTTACTTGAGCCCAAGATGAGTTCTTTAGCCAGTTTGAATCCTATGTTTCTTGATTGGTTATTTAGTCCTATCACCATTGTATCTCAACTTACGGCCACATCGAAGCAAGGAACTAAAGAAAATCTCCAAGATTTCCGTTGATTCCAATTTGTTAAAGATACCCTGTTCAGGGCTTGAAAATCGCATCATATCATCCAACAATTCACGCCAATCATCATCACGATCAAACTGAGCCCCTCCTGTCTCAACACCGCCAGCAGCCTTTGAAGACATACGAATACATAACTGCCTCTGAGCCTCTGCTGGTTGATCATACAAAAACCATGAGAGAGGTACTCGAGCATGATACCGATGAAGCACCTCGGCTGATCCAAGGTGTGCCTGAAGATTATCCATCATCTGAGTCAACCCAAAAGGACCAACAGACTGAAGTGCCATGAACGATTGGAGTGCAGAAGAAGGGTCTTGAATGCTTGAGATCACCGTAGCCATGTCCACAGGCTCATTTGTGTTTTCTGTCATATCATTAAAGATAGGAAGACATTCGAATAGTCGCACTAAACAATCCATTGATCCTTCACCTGTATAGACAATCGCCAACACTAACCGAGAGAGATCAAGCTCGTCCTTGATGATTCGATCCTCTATAGGTAAGGTTGGCTTTGATGCCTCACATAGAGCACAGCACCAGTCGAGATGACGACTCAATCGACCTGAATCTAATAACCATCGATACAATATAAACTCTTCTTTTTCTTCGTGCTGTTTGTTTCGCTTGGTCATCTCGATCCAAGGAAGTGCTAATCGAAGCATGTCGTCTATCACTGTCGCTTCATTGGTATTGCTTAGTAGGCCATGAAGGACCTGTTCACTCGAGAGCTTTTTGAATTTGTCGAGGTTGATAAAGTCATCCTCCCGACAATCGCCTGAGCCATACACATACTTGCATAGCCATTCATAGTCTTCTACTTGAGATCCGATACCTGTAACGCCCATGACTTGAGCATATCGAATGATCTCAAGTGCCGTACTGCTTAAGCCTATCTTATCCGCAGCCTGGGCACGACCTAGATACCAATCGGCAATCACTTGAGCTGAAGTGGGGTATTCTGTGGTCTGAACAACACCTTCAAGCTTAGCAAGATAGTCCTTGTAGTCCTGTACTTCTAACTCAATCTTTTCTCGAATCCAATCTTGTTCTACTGGGTCTTGTTCCTTTCTCCAAGGTTCTTCAAGCCAAAGATCTTCGTGATTCTGTGTGACATGAGGTAGATCAAACTGACTGGGATCAACTGTCTCGGGTATCTGTGAAAGGATAAATAAACGTTGCTGCAAGACATCATGTCCATGGTGCATAAAAATAGCGTCTAAAGCTGTATGATTTTCTGATCTAGCAAATTCAATGGCTTTGGCAATCAAGTTACTGTCTCTGAATTGAGCATAAGCATAAGCAGCAGTTTCTCCTTCTTGTTCCTCCAGACTAGGCCATATCTTAGAAAATGTCTCCAGTCGATCAAGGTAATGCAAGAAATACAGTCGACTTCGAAGCCAGGTTTTGTCGTTTTCTGTCATGATGCTCTTTTGAGTAAGATCAGCCAAGAGAGGATCCGTCTTGGCTAGGACGCGTGACTGACCCACCTTCAAGATGGCTCTTTGTACCTCTGGTTGATTGACGCAGACTTCAAGGGATTCTGCTACCACCCAAGCATCGTCTTTGACAAGCTCAAGTAGTTCAACATCCTTTCTTTGTATATCCTGACCGCGTTCTTCTTTTCGCTTTGTCCATTGTGCTTTATAGGCCAAGTCTTTGTCGATTTGAAGCTCATCTGCAAGGTCGATAGCTGCCTGAAAATTGCCTTGGTTCAGATGGACCAAAAAGTCTCGAGGTGTAAGTTGTTCCATATTAAAGAGGAAAAAAAAGGCCAAAAATGAATAAGCGGGATAAAAAAAAGTGAAAGGCAAAGAAAAATAAGACATTATGATTGGCTGACAATTGGCATGTATGCATTTCAAAAAAAAAACATTCAGGACCTGAACTCTAGTATACTACTCGAGCACATAAAAGAACCTCTCTTGCCATGTTCAATTGTCCAATTAAAAAAAAAAGCTGCTCTTTAGAACCAGTAAAGCAAAAAGAAAAGCAAGAAAAACATGCATATATAGAGTGAATATAAACAATAAATGATCCCTTAGTATGGCAGTAACAAAAATTCAATTGCACTCTTGATGTTGATTGTGATGACAATCTAACACATATCGTATTTTCACACCAAATTCGCGAATCTTCAAAACCAAACTCGCGGATTTTACAACTAAAATTCGAGGAAAATACACACAGAATTTTGTTATTTATCGTAAGTAAGATCTTATCCTCTAGTACATCTGTTCAGATTTTTAATGCAGTGCTTAGTCCATCCTTTACAATCTTCGGGCCGGATGCTTCTTTCTGCTTGCTCGATATCCTTTTTCATTATCTCCTTCTTTTCTCTTAGAATGCATTTTCCTCGAATTTTAGTTGTAAAATCCGCGAGTTTGGTTTTGCAGATTCGCGAATTGGATTTGAAGATTCGCGAATTTGGTGTGAAAATACGATATATCTCTAATCAATATACAGTTTTCCTCCACTATACGGACTTGCAGATACAAGAAAGCTACAAGAATTAATGAGCCAGCGAAGCTCGCCAATCGAAATAGATTCCATGGTTTTGCGAGACTTCTTCTTTAGTTATGCGTCCTTAAAAGAAAAGGAAAAGTTAGTGTGCATTCAATCAACCTAGATGATTCCTTATCCTGGTTAGAAGTAGGTGGCAAAAACAACAGGATGGACAGCCACAGGAAGGCAACGACACGAATGTCGACGCACAACAGATGGCTTTTCGTCACTGCAAGGATAGCTCCCAAGTCTTGTCTCAGTTGTTTGGACTTTGCATGTTTTGTCTTTCTAAGATTGTAGGTTGAAGTTCAGTAGTATGCTTGAAACAAACGTCCTGATTTGATTATGAGATTATCTAGGCTTAATATAATTCTCAAGGGCCCACATAATAATGTGAGCTGCTTTTGCTCATTCAAATTTCGCTCATCGTTCCTAAAAAAAAAGCTTATGCAATTCAAAGTTTGAGCATGCAAAAAAGAAATGACTGAAAGCGAGATAGAAAAATCAACGAGAGGAGCATACTATATCTTGCGGTTCAGGGGATCATTTGAAAACTGGACGTTCAAATTCCCCCTCCCCCCCCAAGATTTTGAATATAGACCTTTGGCAATCATGAAGAAATGAGCAGTTCGATACAATGATGGAGGCTGTTGCTTTACAAAGAGAGGCTGTACTGTCCATAGTTAAAGAAGCTGAGAAGAGTTTTTTTTATGTGTGCTGGAATTAAATTTATTAATGCGCATGAAACAATTGGAATGATCCCATAAAATAAATGACTATTGTTATTAGGACCAACTGTAAAGCATATCATTTCTTCGTCTCAGTACGTCTCTGATCTGACCATTGCTTAGTAATTCAATGCCAAAACTGTC
Source organism: Blakeslea trispora (assembly GCA_025331445.1). Lineage (NCBI taxonomy): Eukaryota > Fungi > Mucoromycota > Mucoromycetes > Mucorales > Choanephoraceae > Blakeslea > Blakeslea trispora. The sequence goes on along the minus strand of JAIWNE010000001.1, from coordinate 77,745 downwards.
CAGTATTTTCTGAACATAGTCGAGTTGATTTGTGTCTGATAAAGCTCTCATCAAATCACCACATGAAGGAATATTGGAATTTGATTGTTGTTCAAAAGGTAAAGTCAAAAGTTGAATTGCTTCCTTAAGTCTTTTCAGAAACAAAAAGGTTGATAAAGATAGCAATAAAAAGAGAAGTTAGATACTTGCCTTTTGGTATAGTTCTCTGGCTTATTGACCCATTTTTGACCCACTTTCCATAAGCCCAATTTAACATCTGTCTCTAGTTGTAAAGCGCCTGCTGTTGAAAACTGACTAGCAGTAATCACATTCTTCCAATACCATTCATCAATCTCCTTCATCAACTGTCTAAACAAAGAGAGGAATTCTGTTTGAGGTAAGGTACGATGAAGGTAACTGAGTGTCATTCTCAAATCTTGCAGAGGCTTATAGAGTTCATCAGAAATATCTTCATAGTCATTCGATTGCCACCAAGCATCTCTCTTGGCATATTTACGAGCATCATTAGACCATTCTTTAAGGGCAATCTTGACAATGATTTTCTCTGTCCGCTTGATTAACTGTTCAAAGGCAGTAAGTGCATCTGAAAATAGATTGTCTGTTTGATGATGAGCCAAGTTTAACATGCAGTTGTTTCGCTCCTGAAGAGGTACTTGGTCCATCACCTGCTGAATGGCTTCTGGATATTGGTTCGATTGTAACTGGAGTTCTAAAAAGAAGTCATCTTCATTCCAGTCTTTCAATACATCACGCATCGATCTGGCACTTGTCCACCAACGATGAAGACGATACAAGGCAGATATGGTGCCATCTTTTTCATTGGATGTCATCACACCAGTCACTGCCTCAGGTAATGCACCAGGAACAGGCACAGACCGAATTAGACTGAGTGCTTCAAATGAATCAATGGCAGTAGAGAGTCGCTTTTGATATTGACCTATCAGATTCAACTGAATGCAAACAAAGAACATCAATTTTTGGCTTAATCCAGGCACTAGCTGATAGGCAGCCGTAATATTTTCAAGTAAATTGACCAGACGAACTGCTGATTTTGTACGTGGTGTGTCTTGTTTGGATGATGGCTGATCACCTACAAAGGCATCTTCAGCATAGACATCAAAGGCTTCTCTATCCAACATAATCTCATCGTATCTTGATTGAGCAAACGATTTCTCGGCTTGAAACCAAGCTTGGAACCAAGTAGGATTTTCAGTCACTTTTTGAGATAAAGCATATGGGTTGCAGTAGGCAAATTCTTCTACTAGTGCCTTATCAAACTCTAGCAGTTCATGCATTGTATGACTCAGCCAGTTGGCATGTGCCATCAGCTGTGGCATGCTCTTCTGAAGCTTACGATCAATATTGACCAAAAGACCTTGAATAAACTGATCTTTGATTGAGATCTTATCTTCCTTGTTGAACATGGGCTGTATAGTAGTCATGATAAATGGTATATGGCTGGCTATTGTGTTCTTTACATGTGCTAAATACCACTCGGGCTTATCAGCTCTATTGGTAGGCTTGGAGCCCTCAAAATGAAATCGGAATCGCAGCGAAAGTCCATCCAGCATCAAAAGGATGGGACTCAGTAAGATATCTTGTTGAATCTGTCCTTCTGTTGATTTTTGCAGCTGAATTAAATGACGGAAAGCTGCTTTAAATGTATCGAGTTTAGGTAACAGTTGAGGTCCATAAGGTGGTTTGATCTGTGTAGGCCATCCAATATCATCTAATGCAGTCTTGAAATTCTTGACCAAGACAGCCTCTAATTCTTGTCCAAGTCGTTGTTGCATTTTCCCGATTTGAGTGTAAAGCGATTCATACTGTGGCTGCTGAATTGCTTGTTGACCAATGTATTGCTCAAGCTGAATCAGCTGTGTATAAGGTGTCATTGCTTCTTCGGGTAAAGTCTGAACAAGTGTTAATGCCTGCGAACTATTGTTTCATGATGATCAGACCATTGTTTGTTCAAGATAACAATGACTACCTTAATTCGGAAGCTAACAAAAGTGCCTTGATATAGCTTTTAGCATGATCTATTGTTCTCAACTTGTTTTCAAGCAATGACAATTCATTGAAAAAGTCAGCTTTTGTTTGGTTAGCAGTGATAGTTTGATCTATTGCTTGGTCTGTTGCTTCTATTGAACTAGATAGCTGCTCAAGCGTACTATGATGTTGTCTTGCTTGGTTCAGTCTTGCCTCTAAAACACTTTTGATTTCTTTCTTAAGGCTGGATAACTAGTGTGATATATAAGAAGACCGGCAAAAACAAATGAAAACAAGACAGTCTTACTTTTGTGTCTAGTGTCTTTTGTTCTTCTTGTCGAGCATCGAGTAAGGTTTGAATATGGTCTAGGTTGAGGTCATGCTCACTTTGAATAGTGTCTGCCAAGAATTGTTGCAAATCGTCTATAACCACTGGATGTGTCATCAATAGGCAAGAAAAAAAAAATACAAACGAAAAAAATAAAGGCAATATTGAAATGCAACATGTTGTTTTAAAAGTACGCGTTTTTCTTTTTCTTCTTTTTCTTCTTTTTCGATAAAAAAAAATCATGAATTCACGCTTTAAGCCTGACACTAGTAAATTGAACCTCAAATTTGATGGTTACAAGCTTGCACCTCTTCCCGGAAGCGATAGTGTTCAACGAGTTGCACTGGCCGAAGGAAACATTCAATTATACCAACCTAGTCATGATCAACGACTTGGTTTCCGAGATCTTCAAGCGCGTATTCGACACAGTCACTTGATTTATGGCTACCCATTAGACCAGAACAGAGCTAGTTGCTTTTGTATTGACTATGACTTCAATGTGCACATGATTGTCTATGACAAGGTAAGATGTCTATTTATCTCGGGATATCATTCTTAACTCCATCAGTATAGTTGACAAAAAAGACAACATTTGCATTAATCACTCAACTGATGAAACCATTGGTTGGACTACCCGGCTTCACAGAACCCAAACCAACCGTACCTCTTGAGCCACAGATGCCTTCTGCAATTGCTGTCAGCAAGGAATTATTGGTTGCCTCAAATGGTGTTGGCGATATTGAACTGATTGGCATTGAAGAAAAGGATGGGGAGTTGCTGGGTGCTTCATTAGGTGCAGCTGCTTATGTGGGTACAGGTACAGAAGGTATCTCACCTGTACCTTGTGTCCTATTGGCTGCACATCAATTCAAAACAGACATCATTCTCGTTGTCTATAGTAGAGCAGCAACAAAGCCTTCAGACACCATGTCGATTACAGCAGAATTTCACATTGCCACCTTAAGACTGACTTTACCTTCAGAGCATACAAAACGATTAGATGATGGATCATTCGTACTCGAACTCACCACAATGCATATTCAAAAGGGTGCTGAAGTGCCTGTCTATTGTGCTATTACACCTTCTGGTGAACAAGTCATCTTGGGCAGTGAAGTCAAATATAACACAGTACATCCTATTCAAGACGAGCCTATGGAGGAAGCAGTAGATCCTCAACCTGAACAAGCTCCCCTCTATCAATGGACCCAGGATGGGCCTGACATCACTCTTCAGTTCCAGTTACCCACCCATACACCTAAAGCTGATATCCACTGTAATTTTGTAATGGATCATTTGAGTTTGATCGTCAAAGACACCAACATCTCCTTTCCTTATCGAAAGCTATGGGCTACAATACAACCAGACGAATCTACCTGGACAATTGATCAAGATGGTCTCCTGACTCTTTTTATAACCAAGACAGATGAACGTACAAGATGGCCCCAACTGTTTGATCAGGATGATGGCATACTTGAGACACTCTCTACTAATGATCTCACCAACATCACTCAGCAGTTGAACAAGTTTACATCTGAGCCCAACACAGATATGCCCTCTTCCTTTGTTCACCCCTCCCAGCATCCTGCTGCTACAGATATGGATGAAGATGTGGATGACGAAGGCACTCCTATTGTCTTTAGTGTTTATTCGAATCTCTCTGGCAAGGTGGTGGATGAGTTTAGTACAGGTGCTTATCGCTATGTCTCTCAATCCTTCTGGCATCCTCATTTGCCCTCTGTCTGTCTTCAGATGGATGTGGACGGCCTTGTGTTTTCACTGACAGAAAAAGAAGATCGATCTATTCAGATACATCATGAAGATACTATACATGCTTTTGCATTTGTACAGGCCTCGAAGAGAGATGCGCGCTTTATTCATCATGATCCAGAGTGCCATTTTGCCTCTATTGTTGAAAGTAGTCGAAATGCCTACATTTATTATCACCATCAAGACAAGCGATTGATAGAACAACAAGCACTTGTAGACTTGACCCAGGGTAGTTCAGTTGACATTGTGGGTGTGCAGCGTATTTTCAGTAATGTGCTGATGGTATTGACAGAGTCGCATTTGATTACTCTTCATTTGTAAATAGTTAAAATCTTATTGTGTGTAAAGTTGAAAATGTAATTAAAAGTACGCTAATTCCCAGGCATTAATCGACTTTGTTACACAATATGACAAAGTGTATATGTTTACCCTTTTTTTCTGAGAAAGGAACTGTGTTTAGTTCCTTTTTCCTTCTTTCTTCTTTCTTGTTTTTGTTGTTTCTTTTGATTTGTCTAATCAATGAGCCTATTCAAGACTTCTAGAATACTACGTTCTACTATAGTAAAGCGTTCATTTAGCTACTATCAACCTCTCTATCGTGATTTTGCTCAGCCTTCATCTACAGGAATTGCTCCACTTGAGGGCATTCGTATCTTGGACCTGACAAGAGTATTGGGTAAGATTGTAAAAGACTTTATCCGAGATTGCATGAATTCAATGTTGATGTTTTTTTGTCGCCAATAAATATAGCTGGACCATACTGTACAATGATGTTGGGTGATTTGGGGTAAATTATTCTTCTCTTTATCTAAACCAAAGGCAATAAGACTCATACTTTTTTTTTTTTTTTTTTTTTTTTTTTTTTTTTTTTTGAAAAACTTGTTACTTAGTGCTGACGTGATCAAAGTAGAAAACCCAAAAAGTGGCGATGATACACGCGCATGGGGACCTCCTTTTGCAGAGAACAAAGATACCTCTGATCTATCTCAAGGCGAGTCTGCCTATTTTCTCTGTGTCAATCGCAACAAACGCTCTATCACAGTCAACATGAAATCAGAAGGAGGTCGATCACTTCTACATGATCTTGTTCGACATTGCGATGTACTTGTAGAGAATTACTTACCGGGAAAACTTGATCAGATGGGATTAGGATATAAGGAACTAAGCAAGATCAATCCACGTTTGATTTATGCCTCTATCACAGGATATGGACAAACAGGTCCTTATGCTAAGCGACCTGGATACGATGTCATTATTGAGGTAGGTAGTCTTATGCTTGTTAAAATAAGAAAAGAAAAAAAAGCTAATGTGTGTAAAACATAATAGGCTGAAGCAGGCTTAATGCATATCACAGGTGAACCAGAAGGGACACCTGTCAAAGTGGGTGTTGCTATCACAGGTATATCTTCTCCTTCTTTTTCTTGTCTCTTTTTTTTCTTTCTAAAAGATGCTAAATCATCATGTAGATCTTACTACTGGGCTTTATACAAAAAGTGCTATTCTTGCCTCATTGATACAAAGAGGTGTTACAGGTAAAGGGCAACACATTGATTGTTCTTTACTTGAATCGCAAGTGGCTTCCTTGGCCAATATAGCATCCAACTATTTAATTGGAAACCAAGAAGCTAAACGTATGGGAACATCCCATCCTTCCATTGTGCCCTACCAAGTATTTCCTACCAAAAACTCGTTTGTGATGATTGGTGCAGGCAATGATGGCCAGTTTGCTAAGCTTTGTGCTCGTCTTGGTCTAGAAGATCTCTGTAAGGATAACAGATTCAAGAGCAATACTGATCGTGTCAAGCATCGCCGTGAGCTTATTCAGCTACTGGAAGATCGCCTACAACAATACGAAACTAGCCATTGGTTAGAAAAGTTAGAAGGAGCAGGATTTCCATTTGCTCCTATCAACAATATTCAAGATACATTTGCTCATCCTCAAATAGAAGCTAGAGGATTAGTCCATGAGGTGCAACATAAGAGGGCTGGTACTGTTCGTCTTGTAGGACCACCTGTCAAGTACAGTGAGAGTGAAACAAGCATTCGACTGCCCCCTCCCCTTTTAGGCGAACATACAGACCAAGTTCTATCTAATGTACTAGGTTATTCACAGGATAAAATCAATCATTTACGTCAAGAGGGTAGCTTATGATTTATTAAATTCTTTAAATAATAGAAGAAAAAAAAAAGGGAGAGTGAGAAAAGGAGTGTATGTTTATCGTCATAATAAATAAAAAGGATAGTCTGTAAATATGTATAATTCTTTTCTTCTTTTTTTTCGTGGATGTAGAAAGAGTCTATTTCATGACTCTCTTTTCTTTTTTTTTTTCATTAGTTCTAGAATCGAATTCCCATACTACCAAATGGATTAGGCGTAGATCCTTTACGCAGAGATTGCTGAGGTGGGTTTAATGAAGATGGTAATGGTACAAGACTTCCTTTGCGTTGTCGTTCGGGAATAAGTGCTGGCTTTTGATAAGCTAAATTACTTGATTTGGATAGCTTAGGTGAAGGAGAGGATGGGCGTACAAAACTAGGTTCAGGAGAGGCTGTGGAAGATGAGCGAGAAGCAGTGAGACGTCTAAAGGCAGACCCATGCGAAGATAATGTCTTTTGTACTTCTTCATCCTCATAAGTTGACTTGCTAGGCGAAGAAGCCGTTGAGTGGTTACCAGGCGTGTTCATGGGTGAATCTAGAACGATATTGAATTCATTTCCTGATTGTGCCATAGGATGTTGTTGAGGTAGAGGTGTTTGTGGAGTATGCGGGGTCTGAGGTGTCTGTGGATTCATCTGTTGCTGTTGTTGTTGTTGTATCATCATCTTCTTGGCATTCAACATGACACGCAAGGCACGCACTTGAAGCGACGTTTTGCCTGTTAGCGCTGATGTTTCGTATACTAGACTGGCTGTAGAAATAGTCAAGACTTGATGAAGTGCATGTGTTGCTAATTTGCTTAGACGAGGTAAGTGATAGACATCAGCTAGCAAAAGTAAACGAGAAAGAATCTGAGGATGATGTTGTTGTGCTGTCATCAGATGGTCGGTATAAATATATTGTAAAAAGGCAAGTGTCACTGAATAACTTTCAGGGAACGACAGTCTTTTGAAACCAGGCTTGTTTGACTTTTCACTCAACAGGTTGGCAAAGTAAGGCCATCTAAGGGCAATCACATTTGAGTTGGCAGGGATAGAGCGGCCATCATCTGTCATGATCTCAATATCGGCCATACCAGGTTCACTTAGCATACTTAAACCAAGCTCTTGAGCCACAGGCGTGCAAGTCTCTTTAGGGTAGGTATAGATACCAAAGGCCTCTAGTTCTACCACAGCCGCATGAGCAAAATTGACTTGTCTGTGGTTATAGTCTTCTAATAAATCTCGCTGCTTATCACCAAAGACAATAAATTGCTGTCTGTCCTCAAAAAGGACACCCCGATTCCAAGATCCATGTGTCAATAAAGAACCTGTATCAATTCGAACCCAGACCAGATTGGTCAAATTCAAGGCCCAGATGTGGAAAGATTGATGTGTGGGTGTCAGATAGGTGCCGGTCAATATAAGATGGTGTCCCATAATATCGCCTGAGGGGAATCGAAGACCAGGAGGTAAGTAGGTGCCGGACATTTGGTTCGAATGATCTCTGAATTCAACAGTGCTGTGCATGGGTGAAAAACTCTGTAGATCCCGCGTGACATCCGTAAAATTGTAGTTGGAGTACACGCAAAGGGAAGGTGACAATTTGTCCTCGGATTCCCAAAAAGGGGGATTTGCCATGATACTGGTATCGATTGAGTTGGGACAAAAGGCGACGGCTCGGTAAGCACCATACTGTCGTGTCAATGAACAACCATGGATCCAGGCCATATCGGTCAGAGAAAAGATGTTGAGTTCATCAATATATTGATTCGACATGTCTTGACCACCCATGACAATCAGTTTATCGTTGCTAATAACAGCCAAATGAGCATAACGTGCCTGAGGTGCATAAATGCTGGGTTGTACATCGGGATAAGCCCAACACATGGATTCTAAATCAAACAGACAGACATCATCCAATGCACAAAGGCCCTGTGAAGAGCGACGTGTTGAATGGCTCATACCGCCGAAAATGACGAGATAGCGTTTGTTAAAGAGACTACATGAATGGAAATATCTTGGTCTGGGTGGAGCTGGTGTATCGGGTGGAGGAATATGACGTGTCCAGGTGTAGGTATCCAAATTAAGGATATAAAGATGATTGGTCATTTGTCGGGATGAGACAAGACGTCCACCAAACACAAAAAGTAAGTTGCCTGCAACAATGGTGGATGCACCTACAAGAGGGGGAGGAATATCGCCGGTTGTGGGTTTGGTCTCAGTAGTGAGGTCTGCAATGGGTTGTGTTCCTGAACTCATGTTGATTCTAGTGATGGAAATGATGAGATGCTGAGATGGTGAGTTTTAAGGAAACAAAAAAAAAAAAAAAAAGTTGTCAGTTTGTTGTGTATATAACTTGAATAAATGTGTAATCTCTAATAATTGTAAATTGTAATAAAATATGCTAAATGTATTCTCTTCCCAAGAAGGGAAAGAGGTCAATGATTGTGATGAGCGTTGGTTGAAAAAAAGGGGGGGAGAGAGAGAGAGAGAGGAGATATAAAGAAGAAGAAGAAAAGAAAAAAATAAGAGAAGGAAAGAAAGAAAGAAAAAGGCAAGTGGGTGTGAAGTGGAAATAAAATAGTCCAGAAAAAAAGTAAATTGGAAATGCTCGATTAAGCTTGGTGTAACCTGGCAGTAATGATTGTGTAACCTGTTTAGTAACAATAACCCTAATTCTGTTTTCGTGTCCCTCTATTTAGGACGATATTTCTTCAACTTTACTCATCCAAGCTGGAGACATCTTGTCTATGGTTTCCATAAGAAACACTTTTCACTTATGGCTGACAACATTGGATATGCAATCTATTTATTTATTTCAAGCAGTTTCAAATGTTAATAAACTATTTGATTAATTGCCTTTGTATTTTCGAAATCCGCGTATTACAGCTGAATCTTTAAATGAAAGAGCGAGTGTAAGAAAAGAAGGGGGGAAAAATAAACTTTAACATTTGTAAATTCATTGGAGGAGAAATCACTTGAATTCACAGTTGACAACCAAAAAAATCATTCAATTCATTAATTCATTATTAATTCTATTCAAATGTTGCATACACAAGAAAATGAGGAGGGAGGGCTTAAAAGGCACTTATTTCTATAATTAACACACACACTTTATCATTTTAAGCTTATTTTCTTTTGTTTTGTCTTTAACATATGGCTTGATTTTATGGTCAATTGGGAAATGCCCCTGAAATTTTAATTTTTTTTTTGGTCAATTTCCAAAACCGAGATGGTGGTAAAATTCATGTCTATTGAAATTCTTTGCATGTATTCTAAAGACTCATTTTAACATGTTCTTATGCAGCTGATCTTGAATAAGCTGAGATTAGTTTTTTTTTCTCTCCCAAGCTGCTTATTTGACATGGCACTCTTTCTTCTTTTGTCAAGAGGCATCTGTACATACTCTCCATGTGTGTTGAATTGAAACAATGATATTGACAAGCTGTCAGGCCAAATGGACTCCTTCTTGATATCAACTCTGAGAGAATAAAGTAGCCTGGTTTTGTAAGCCAATCAGACAAGCAATCCATCTTGGTGCACTGTACAGACCTATTTTGAGTTTGATCTTTCTCCTTTTATAAGGGTGATCTAGTGTATGTAACATAGATAACAATGGTTAGATATGTATCTTGCTCAATTATCACCATCATGCGACTTTAGTGCAACTAACAAGTAAACAACTTATTTTGGCTATTAGCATTCAAGAGAGGCACATGACACAAAGTAAAGTGAGTACAATTCAAAAAAAAAAAAAAAGTAAATAGGCTGACAAAAAGAAGACATGCTCTAGTTGCCCATAAACCAATACTGTGTGAGGGCAATGACTGTTTATTCTATAGAATCAATAGGCATAAGCTAAAGAAGAGCTTTCTTTTTTTTTAAGGCAACATAGTCATGATCTTCTAAGTGCTTGTTTTCTTTCTGTTATCTAAAACGATCATCATTGCGCCCACTTTCTATCAGGACATCCATTCTATTTCTAAACAAAGCAGTCTTCATGATTTCTTAGTAGTTTGTTGGTTTGCAATTTAGTTCAAGATGACTTATCTGAAGAAAATAGACAAGAATAAGGAGAAGGAGGGGGGGAGCGGATGGAAGCGAAACAAGGATTCACGTTAAACAAATGTATAAACACCAGCTGATTCTCTTTTACTGAAAGGGTATCCAAGCAACCAATCATGTAAAAGCTACTCTTTGTGTGTGTGTGTGTGTGTGTGTTCAGATTATCATACGAAAATGGAAATGATCTTTATATTACAGCAGCTTTATTGGTTTAGCCTTTTTCTTATTTCACTTCTGGACTGTATTTTCTCACGTACAATATAAACCATAGTATCACTTCTTCTTAAAAAAACAAGAGGCAGCTTGATTCAGTTCATGATGAGCGGATATCTCAACCCATAGAAATGAATCAAACCATGATATAAACTCAGCAATGATGAGCCCCAAAAGAAAGAGACAGACAAAATGCAACAGGGTTAGAATGTCATTTCAGAAGAAAAGTTGATGGGATTAGATAAAAAAAAGACTGCCCTTTAAAAGGAAAGTGACAAGTTACTCAATCATCATCTCAAACTGCAAGCGTGTATCACAAAGCATGGCTCTATTAGCTTGAGTACATATAAAAAGAAGAGGGTTGGTAGTGTTAAAAATAGATTGTTTGATATTCATTTTTAGACATGAATTCCTTTATATTATAGGTCTTGTTTAGAAACATTAGCTTATAAAAAAAACAAGCCTGTAGTCATCTTCTTGATAGGGTTGTGATTACATAAAGTTCTTTAAGCCAGAACAATCCTACTGTAGCTTAAAAAGATAAAAAGATAACAATAGCCTCAAGACAGCAACAAGTGTATAGTATTTCGAATGAGCTCTATCCAATGTATAGAATTACATCAGCTCAACTCTGTCAATTCTCTCTGCTATTTACCTTTGAAAGCTTGTTGATTTTGCCTTTGGAACTTTATGACATTCTTTTATTTCTGGTGGTGTCATTGAATCTAGGTGATGAACATACTACTTTTATACAACCATCTCCTTTAAGGCTTCAACGTACTTTACCAAGCCTTTGTCGTTATAACTGTTTAAAACTCAATAAAGTTAACCCCAAAAAAAAGATACTTGACAGATGAAAAGTATGTAAGGATGAATGTTACGTAATACACCTTTAAGAAAAAGAAAAGGCTTGCAACCCAAAATGAGCGCATTAGGTCACATGTCGCCCCTGTCAAGTCATGGAAGAAAGGGGGGGGGAGTAAGAAGCGAATGAAAAGAGTGGAGCTTATCATTTCCTATTTAGGCTGAATCATACAGAAACGAAAAAGTAAATGCACGTACACATACAAACCTATACATGCATGCGCTCACATACCTGTTTATATATAGATAGATAGATTTGTTTGTATGTGTGTTATTTTGCCTTGTGAATCTACCCTCAATTGTCCTTTTATTTTCTGGTTCAACTTGGCCTGGGAAAAAAAAGAATGATCATTTTATTAAAGTCAGACAAAGCTAAAAAGAGCAAGTAAAATGAGAATCCAGATATGGTATCACTTATGGCGGGATTTGAAGCACGTGATTAGATCTTATTTTTTTTTTTTATAAAAAAAAAAAAATCTTATCAAACTGGGTATTTATCTGCTTACCTTATTTGTGGACAGTTTTTCTATAAAAAAAAATAAAATAAAAATAATCTTCTTTTTTTTTTCTCTTTATCTCTTCTTCTTCTTCTTTTTTAGCACTTTATAAATAGAAATAAAATGGAACGGAAAGCACGTATTATCACTGAACAAGTGTTTGGCAGTAGTAGAAAGATTCAATTTATTGGACTAGCAGATACACCTTCAACTCCTATGGATTCACTACTCAGTGCCATTGACCATGAACGCACTACCAATCGCTCACATACATCTACAACAAACTATCGCCCTGCTGAAAAGGAAGAGACCAGAAGACCTTCTTCAGTCCATCAGTCCATGTCGATTGAATCTCTATTAGCCACCAATTCAATAGGCGAATCAAGTCATCACCATACTGTCAATTACAATCATCATCGTGACTCACCTTCTGCCCTCACACATGAAGTCAGCATTGCTTCCTTACTTACCTCAGACAACACAAGCAACCATAAGCGCAGAAGAGATGAAGAAGAACAACGCTATCGGAAGAAACAACCAAAGAAGCCATTGCCATTGGCCATCAACGACAAACAAAAGACAATCATCACTTGTCTTCATGCCTCTGTAGCACAGAAATCATATGGCTCTGAGAAGCGCTTTCTCTGTCCTCCACCTGTCGTTCAGATCACTTCTTCTGCCCTGACTCATGAAGAACGCTCAGAAAAGATGCAGTTGTCCATGTCTGTGGTGTGCGAGAATGGCGACAAGGTATTGGAACAACGCTCATTGCTAGACGAAAATCAAACAGGAAGTTTTCGTTATTTGCATGTGACGGGTACTGCAAAGGCAAAGCAATTTAACCTTAAAGTTGATTTATTACCTACCACACCCTTCTCTTCTCCTTCTCCATCCTCCCCCATGTCCCCTCAACAACAACAACAAGAAACAATAGAGCCCTTGGTCTCCTTCATGTCAAAACCAGTATCCATCATCTCAAAGCCTTCTAAAAAGACAGCAAAGACACGCAATGTCTCTACCTGTATCTTGACAAATTCACCCGTCTGCCTGTTTAACCGTATCAATTCTCAAACAGTGCGTACCAAATACATGACATCGAGTGAGAACATGCTGTGTGCAAAAAACACAACTTGGTCTCCTTTTGATATTATTGTGGTCAATCAACCCAAATTACCTCAGCCTCATAAATCAATGAACAAACATTCACCTATGGCCATGTCCAACAGTCGATTTAATTCACGCATTCAACCTGAACCACCCATCTCACCCACTTCTATCGCTCCATCAACACAGCAAACCAACACAAACAAGACACCTGCTCACATCAGTTATGGTACTGAGATTATCCTGCGTGATTCACAGACAGGCATCACTTCACCTTCACTTATCATTCGTAAAGTCGATAAAGGTCGTATTGCTCAGTGTGCTTATGGTCCAGTCAGCCAGATGCAGAAAATTGCTCTTCAGCTTGCATCTACAATTCATACACAGCCTGTCTATCTGAGTGCTGCTGGTGCCATGCATGATACTGCCCTCCATCATCATCATAATGACTCATCCTGTATGAATAGCAACAGTACTACCTGGCTCGATTTCTCTCCCTCCAGAATAGTTCAGCCTGAAAAGGTGCCTTATGAACTTGGTTTTGAAGAAGTTGATGATTACCTTTGCTGGACAATTGTGGGCATCAACAAGTTTGAATATGAGTTTTATGAAAATCAACTAGACAGCAAACAAGACCTGACTGAAGAAACTGAACCAACACCAGCCTCTCCAACCATGACCACACCTCCACCTTCTCCACCTCGTCATATCACACCATTTCCTCTCTTGACTAACATTCAATACGACCCTCAAGATCATACATTAAATGTCATTGGTCAACACTTGATACAGGCAGCTCCTGTACCAAGATTACTTGATCTTTGGTTAGGCACGCATGGTCCTCTTGTCACTCGTGTGTCGCAACCACCCCAATCGCATACACCGCATGAAACACATTGGTCTGTGCAGTTGCCTTCTACACAAGATTTACTTGTTGCCAATCATGATCTACTCAAGACCTTTCCTGATGGTCGCAGAAACCTTGAACTTTCTCTTCTGCTTGTTCGTCAAGATGGACTTGTCTATCATACAGGCAAAGCCCTTTCTTGTGATGTCATTCATGATGCCGGTCGATGGACTGTGGTGGCAGCCTCTTCTCCTGTTTCCTAAGAAATTTTTTCTGTATAACTAAATTGTATTATATTGTAAATAAATTGTTGATCTCTCAATTTTGCCTTTTTTAGAAAATTAACTGTTGTAACGAGTCTTTCCTATCTCTTTTTTTTTTTTCTGTTGACTGTGGGAAAAACTCCTGGGAGTGGTGGATGAACAATGATTCATTTTAATAAAGGCTTTTGATTGGATAGAATACTGTAACAGTAACAATTGGGTTATTTAGAGAGAGAGAGAGAGAGAGAGAGAGAGAGAGAAAACATTCCATTCAGATATTATGATACGGTTGGAAAGGGCTTTTATTCATTACCATGAGCGGAAATTTCTATGGAAATGCCTGTCTCTCTCTCTTTTTTTTCCCCTTTTACAAGATTTGTTTAGTAGCTGAATCTTTTTTTTTTTAAGAGAGAGAGAAACATATCCTTAGAATCAGACTCCGCTAATACTTTTTACCACGCTTACCATTTTTTCAGAATTTATTTAAGTTTTATGTTGTGCAAAAAAAACAACTTTGTGTCCAACAATGATGTAGACTGATCTGGCAACGAAATCATCTGTGTTCATTAGTCAAATTTTTATCAGAAAAAAAAAAAAGGACATTGTTGGTGCAGTCTTATTTATGATGTTGATATCTTATTTCTGACTTATTGGCCACTGAAACTCAGTTTGCAATAAAAAAAGACCCTGTAAAGAAATGATGTCGCTCACAACAAACCATGACGATGATGAGATTTCTCATCTATTCTTGACTTGCGGAAACTTCAGTATGTCTTTTTTTTTATGAGGCAAATATCTGTTTAGTTCACCCAAAAGGGGAGTATGACAGATTGGCCATATTGTAATAGCAAGAATCAAGTGAGATGATACACTTTTTTTTTTAGGACTTGAGACCTACGCAATAAGTAGACTCAGCATAAAGGAGTCATCAGCCTAAACAATATGATAGACTACTCACACAAGAGATGACAACAGTGTCAAGGCCTCTTCATTAGGTGTACAATTCATTTGGTCTTGATGCCCTTAAGAATTTTTGTGTTGTTCCTGGATTGATCTAATATTCCAAATGCTTTAAGCTGCATATTCTTCCATTACGCATTCTAACCATCTATCAGCATATAACCAACAATACCTAGTGATTCCTTTCCCTCTCAATGGCCTCTAACCTAAGATCATCAAACAATCATAGCGTTGGAAATGAACAAATATGACTATATCATTGTTGGACACAAAGTTGTCTTTTTTTGCACAACATAAAACTTGAGCAAGCTTTACGTCTTGAACTGGCTGTATCCCCCCCCTTTCTCTTGCTGTTTATAGAGAAAGGTCTTTGTGTATATGTGTACATGTGTATTTATTTAAGCTCATGCAGGGAACACAATCGATCTCTTGTTTTATGTGTTACAAGATAAGAAAGATATTTTTTTTTCTCACCTTTTAAAAAAGCGCTAACAACAAGTGAGTTTGATTTGATAACAATTATGCCACTAAAGTCTTACCCAATTGGCTCAGATACTGTAGATCTATTTACCAAAGAGACAATCTAGAGTATGAGGGTCCCTTTTAAGAAAAACATAGACTGCAAGAGAGATGTTGTTTGCTGAACAGAGACTTTTCACAAGAAATACCAAGATCATTGTGGAATTAGATGATTGGGCTATAGAACTCTTTTTTCTTTTAATTGATTTTTAAGGCTCTTTTAAGCCACTACTAACCAGATGCTACATGAACCAGAATAAGCTATGTTTGATACACATGCTTACAGCTCAAACAAGACAAGCACAACCATCAAGCCCATTCAAGCAATCCCTATATCCAGTTGTAGAACTCGAGTTATAAATCCAACGTCAAACTCGAGTTTTTTCGTTACAAAGGATCAAAGAGGGTGCAGAAAAGTATTATGTGTTCTTTAGGAACATAGACTCAAAGTGCCTTAGTTTTTTTTTTTTATATCAGACTGAGGAAAGATGGCTTCATATATTAGACTTGTCTTACAAAACACTGCTTTCTCTAAATCATAGAGAGATGTCCAAAATCTCTGTTCCTTGAAACTGCAAACTAAATAGCCAATTCATCTTTTTTTTCGCACAAAGAGCCTCAACAAGCGACATCAAGTTTTTGTCTTTGAATCAAACGATTTGAATTGAAAGGATTGTTCTCAGAAGCAGAGACTCTTGAAAAGAGTGGGAGGGAGATAGGGAAAGAGGAACCAAAAGCACCATGGTTGCAGTCCTGTCTATACAACACATATGGCATTATCTACTTGAAGTAAACTAAGCTTGATCCTTAGCATAAAGGCACACTATTATCTCATGGACGGGGCTTGACTGTAAAGCCTATAGAAATATATTGTTCAAAAAAAGAAACTAGAAAATCATAACGACTAGATAGTTCAATCTCGAGGCAAAATAAAGAAAAAGATCAACATGTTTGAGCATAGATCATAAAGAATACAAAGAATTAGATCCCACTATGAGACAAGGCTAATTATTGTCTATCCATAAAGGTGTGCATCAGTTAACAATCAGATATTCAGCAGCAGATAATGTACATTCTATTATTGCAAAGAAACAAAAGTAAGCTTTGATCAATCTCTTACCAAAATGGAGGCATTGTATTTACTGAATATTGAACCAAGGTTCAAAGGGTAAAGAAATGTATAAGCAATAAATGATCAAGCTAGACATGCTTCATACAACAGCCTAACACAACAAGTCCTTTCTTGTATATGTTTCTAGTACAAGGCAGAGAATACACAAGATAATCCCCTCGACGTACTCATAAAAGCAAACTAAACACCATTCTGGCGACACTCAAATTATTGTAAATGAAAGAAATGAATATTGATTTGTTTGCGTACAAATGATAGAGACCCATTCCCGATTCATCTTGTTTTCTCTGTAATTATCAAGCTTCATACAGTAGTTGTATGAAACATCCCTGTTGCTGCCTGAATCAGCTTCTCTATCATCCATAAGTTGAATGGCACTCACTCTTCTGATTACTTTTGCTGCAAAATAATTTCAAAGTCAGAGCAAATGAATTTTCAATAAAAAGAAACAGTAGGGTTTTCCTATGACATTGGTCATGATATTGCAACGTCGTCATGCAGAAACCGCATTATAAAATTGTGTCATGTTCCTTATCTTTCCCTTTTTTTTCTTTTTCTTCTTCTTGCTTATTCCCCCCTTTTTTTTAAATCTATACCATTTGCTTGATTAATATTCTCTTTCATCATGACTGAAATACTTAATATGGAGAACCTGAAAGATGTCTTGAAGGACGACACAAGAGTCAAAGTAGCCGCTGTAGACATTGATGGCTTGTTGCGCGGTAAAGTAATGCACAAAGAAAAGTTCTTGAGTATAGTTGAAGATGGCTTTGGTAAGTGATGTAGAAAAGACGAATGGATAAATGACGCATTCATTCATTCAACGTTTCTTTTCTCTTGATAGGATTTTGCTCTGTCTTGTTTGGATGGGATGTTCAGGATATAGGTTACAAAACGCCTGTTGAGTTTGCAGGTCAGGAAACTTCATATTCGGATCTGATAGCCAAGGTTGATCTATCCTCTTTCCGTCGTATTCCATGGGAAGATAACATTCCCTTTTTCCTTGTCCATCTACATCATCCCAAAACAAACAAACCACTCTACTGTGATCCACGTAGCCTGCTGAAAGAAGCAACAGACCAATTCAAGGAATTAGGTATGGTACCTTATTGTGGGGTTGAGTTTGAGTTTTTTTGCTTCCAAGGTAAGTAGAGAGAAAAATGAAGGCGTGGATAAGGCGTACAACTTTGTTCTGAATTTGCTCTCTTCTTTCTAGAGGATGCCAAATCACTAGCTGAGAAAGGATACAGTCAACCAAAGCCATTAACGATAGGCATGTGCGGTTACTCCCTATTGCGACCTTTACACAACCAAGAGTTCTATTACAATGCATTTGACTGGCTAAAGCAATTCAAGGTAGATGTTGAAAGCTGGCATACAGAAACCGGCCCTGGTGTGTTTGAAGCAGCCATTCTCTATCAAGAAGCGAAAGAAGCAGGTGATCGTGCAGCCTTGTTCAAGACATCGATGAAGCAGATCGGTTTAAAACATAACATTTTGACATCGTTTATGGCAAAGCCTTACAGCGATCAGCCCGGATGCTCAGGCCACATGCATTTTAGTTTGAAAGACAAACAGGGACAAAATTTGTTTACTCAAGGGGAACAAAGCGAAAAGGTACCTGGACTTACTCAGAATGCTGTTTGGTTTTTGGCTGGTGTGTTGAAAGGTTTACCTAGTATCCTAGCTATCTTGGCTCCTACTGTCAATAGGTAAAAAAAAAAAAAAAAGGGAATAGGCGGAAAAAGGAAATGATTGACAAGTATTATAGTTACAAGCGACTTGTTGAAAATTACTGGGCGCCTGTAAGCGTTTCATGGGGTATGGATTCACGTCATAGTGCAGTCCGTGTCATTGCACCACCTTCTACTTCAGCAAATTCAACTCGAATGGAAATGGTATTTGTTTATGTCGCGTGAGATGGAATGGCAGAGATCTAACTATTCTGTGTGTATGTGTAGCGTGTTTCAGGCGCAGATATTAATCCCCATTTAGCTTTAGCAGCTGTACTCAAATGTGGTTATTGGGGCATAAAAACAAAGCAAGAATTACCATCAGGACCAAGTAACACATCTTTAGAAGTTTCTAAACAAGAACGTTTGGCTCGAACTCTGCAGGAGGCTACAAATGCTATGGACGAACAAGGGTCCGTTGCCCGTCAGGCGTTGGGTGATGCATTTGTAGATCATTATGTTAGTACAAGAAGACATGAATGGCAATTATGGCAAACTGCTGTTACTGATTGGGAGTTGAAACGGTATATGGAACTTATTTAATTAGAATAAAGAATACTCAATATTAGTTTATCGGATATAAAACAAATACAAGAAAAAAAATAAGAAGAAGGGGGTATATGATTATTTCGATTTTAAGAGACTGCATGATTTTCGATTATGACCATACTAATATATCGTGTTTAGTTTCTACAGCATCAAGCCAATCGTGCTCTGTCCTTTTTTTTTTCTTACCTGTCCACAATGATCGCTGAAAACAAAGACATGTTAGGAAAAAAAAAAAGGAGAGGGAGAAAACAGTTGGTTCATGTAGAAAATAAAGAAGGCAAATAAGAAGGCTTACCATTGTCCTCCTGTTAAGTTCACTGGCTTGATTGGCATTGGCATAGTGTTGAACTAATTGACACAAAGATTGAATGATATAGAACTTTAGAAAGCTGAAAGAAAAAAAAAAGTTGAAAAGAAAGCTAGTTTTTATAAAAAAAAAAAAAGCAAGAAATGTCAAAAAATGTGGGGAATGAATCTCTTCAAAACAAACACCAACAAAGTTCTGTAATTTTATAGTGAGATGGAAAAAGTTTATAGCTTAATTTGTTTGTTTATCCAGTAATGATGGTGATACAAAGGTGTTACTAACTTGGAAAAATCATTTCCGAAAATAGGCTGCATAAAAGAGGATCCCAATTACACAAAGTAAAAGAAAGCTATGGCCTTTATGTGGATGGAGACTGCACATTTTCATAGGATTAGCTGTATTTATTATAAGGAAAATAATGATTCGAATATAACTCTAACACTAGTATCATATCAGCAATACTGTTCTTCTTTTTCATTGAAAACACCTAACCTTATAGGTAACCCCAAACTATTTTCTCTTCTTTTTTTTTTTATATATAAATTGTTATCTGTCTACTAATTCTTATGGCTCTAGACGATGATATTTTAGTTAACATGCTGTTATCTCTTGAATGTTACTTTATTGGTTGATCTGCCGTGTTGATTTGTTTGAGATAGAAAAAAAAGAGAGAGACTAAAACTTCAAACGCTTCAAAGTACACATAGTGAAAGATACACGAATTGGTGATATCAAGAATTACTATGTTGCTATAAAAGCATTAGCTTTTTCTTTTACCAAGAATGGACATGATCGGATGTACCCTGATTTATGCAATAAGCGTGGCTCAATTTCACCATTTCTCCGCTTTAGGAGCTTACAAAAGAAAAAAAAAAACTAAATCAACATAGTTTAATTTATTTCTTTTCTCCTTTCTTTTCCATTTCTTTTCCATTTCTTTACTGTCCGTTTTGTTTTCCTTTGAATTAGTACGATAGAAAAATGGTGCCAAAGTTTGATAAAGATATGGAAGATTCAATGGACTTTCTGGCGCATGATGATTGGTCAAATGGGTCGATCATTGAATTAGTTCCTATTGAAGATAACAAGCAAAAGATGAACCGAACAGCTGAAGTTGAGCTTGTGAGTCGATTAGATAGGCGACTCTTACTTTTTGCAATGTTTGGCAACCTTGTAAAAACACTTGACAACACAAATTTAGGTATAGAAGGTTATCTACCTAAATAAAAAAAAACTGACTTGAACACCAACAGGGAATGCATTTATCAGTGGCATGGAAGAAGAATTGAATATCACAGGATTGCAATACAATTGGATGGGCACCTTGTTTATGATGGGATATCTATCGTAAGTGTTTGATTGATGTTTAAACACGTGTAATAAAGATCATTCATACTTCAAGTTCTTTAGTATGCAACTACCTTCCAATATCTTGCTTTCTCGTGTCAGACCTTCTAGGTACTTGCCAGCTTTGGAAGCAATCTGGTGTGTCTTGACACTATCAATGGCCTGCGTTCAATCAGTACAAGGTGTCTATGCCATTCGATTTATTTTAGGCTTGGCAGAAGCTGGTTTCTATCCTGGTGTAAGTTAAAAAAAAAAAAGAGTGGCTCTTGTGCATTCTTTACTTTATATCTATATACTGACTCTAACTCTATACTGTTCTCAACTATAATTTTGTCTTGATTTTACTATTTAAAAAAAAATAGATTGTTTTCTTGCTTGGTACATGGTATACAAAAAAAGAATTAGGAAAACGTTTGGCACTTTTGACGATCTGTGGCGCTTTCGGCAGCGGACTTAGTGGTGTAGCACAAGCTGTTGTATTAAAGACAATGGATGGTATGTTTGGTGTAAGTGGGTAAGGCTTTTCTTTTAAAAAAAAAAAAGGACACTTGTGCAGACAATGATTAAGAAAGAAAGAATTGAATTCTAGATGGCGTTGGATGTTCGTTCTGGATGCAAGTGTTACTGTAGTTTTGGCATCTTTGGGTTACGTTTATTTGCCTGATTACCCTCATAATACCAAGTGGCTGAATGAACAAGAGCGGGATTTAGCAACTCAAAGAAACAACAATCAAGATAACCAGGACAGAAATGTATCCTACTCTTTTAGAGACAAAATACGCCTATTGGCCAAAAACAAGTATTTGTATCCTTTTGTGATAGGCTGGGCAGTCATTCATATGGCACATGGCGCATTTCAAGTCCTTGGCATTGTAGCCAAAAAAATTGGTTTTGATGCTGTCACAGCCAACTTGCTGACTACAGTATGTTTTGTATTTGTTGTTCTATATATCAGCTAAAGAAAAAATCTCTTGTATCTTGCTGTAGCCTGATACAGTCGTCACTATGTTGGCTGGTCTGTGCAATGGATTTCTTAGTGATAGACTTCGAAACCGATATGGGTATGATACTGAAGGTTATGCAGTTTATGAACATATCCTTATACATTACCATTCTATAGATGTATCGTTGTTCCTGCCATATTTAGTCTTATAGGCATGTGGTTAGTATCAGACAAAATTTTATTCCATATTAGTTGTATATTTAATTCTATGTGGTAGCATGCTATCTATGTTTGTGCAGCCATTCCCGCTCTTGTATATCGCTTTCCTGATAACACACGCAGGCCTAGGATCTATATCTTCTGTAAATATACTGAATCATCTTTCTTTCTCTTTTCTTTACACAAATAACCTGTTTTTTCTAGATTATCATGACATGGGCAAGTGAAACTATTTCATCTAATAGCGAGGTGCGAGCTATGGCTATAGCTATCATGAATACCTCATCTTCTCTTATGTGGATTTGGGTACCGCTTGTGTTATGGCCTGTAACAGATGCACCTTATTACCGTAAGTAACAAAGCCAAAAAAAAAGAGAAAAAGACTAAAGAGTATTTACACAGATAAAGGATTTACGACAAGTGTGTTTCTCATCATCTTTTTTATCATCGCAATGACATTTGTTGTTTACCTTCAAAAGAGTGATGGCCAAGTGAAGAGAGCCAATTCAGATGATTTTACGCTTCACCACTCAGATATTACAGTCGTACCCTTATTACAATCACAGGAAGAAGATTTCAGCAAAGCCTAGTCAGAGTGTTTATTTGTCAAATCATACATTTCGAAAACTTTTTTTATTACCAGTGTCATCCTTTTCCTTCATCACCTTCCCCCCCTCTCACATTTTTTTTTGTTATTTGCAGTTCACCACACATTATATACATTTGATACCCGGAAATTATTCATTCAAGAAAAGAAAGTCTTAATAAAGAAAAAGTGTCTATAAAAAAAAAGCTTTGTTTTTTGTGTTTTTTATTATTATACAAAGCCTACTCTATTACAATCATTTGGACCAACGACTCATATACTCTTTCAGTATATTACAAAACTATGACTGGAGTAGAATGGTCATAAAACAAAAAAAGGGGGGGGGCGAGACAGAAAGGTAGGTAATCATAGAAGCCCTTATGCTTTTCTCTCTAATGCGTGTTGTTTTTCTGCCTTTTCATAAAGACCTGTACATGATCAAGTTCTTATAGGAGCGTGGAAGAATAGCCTGCGTTTACATTAGCATTGCTTCCATTTTGCTGCTGTTCTTCTAATCCAAAAAATCGCTTTACTTCAACAGAGTCTTGATTTACACCTATCTCTTCGTCTTCTTCTGGGTCAGATCGACGGCGCCGCCTCTGCTGTCTTGCTTCTCCAAATACAGTTCCAATGCTTAATTGGCGAGCCTTATAGATTGGTTCATATTCCTGTATGAAAGAAAGAGAAGCTTCAATAAATATAAGTTTGATTTCTTCAGCTTTCTCTTTTTATATATCTGTATACCTTAAGTTGGCTTTTAAACCCATCATTCGGGTTAATGCAAAGACGCTTCCCCTGCACAAAATGATACGCCTGCGATGCATCAATACGAAAAACTTCCATAATATAAGCAATAACAAAAGTAGGACTACGAGACATACCACCATTGCAGCATACCAAAATCTTGCTCTGGAGTTCATATATGACATGGTGAAAATAATGCGAGGTTTGTGGAAAATATTGGATCAAATTCTGCAAGTTGGAGTCAGTGACAATGAATTGCTGATACTCGAAAAAGTGCGCTAGGTTTTCAGTACGAAACAGTCTTGCTTCAGTCTCATCCACAAAACAAGCAACATGTGTAATACCGAGTTGTTTTAGCTTATCTATTTGACGGCAAACTGAGAAAGGTCCTAGGAACAAGCCGGGCTTTTTTTTTTTTGAAATTCTGTCAGTAATGATGAAAAAAAAAAAAGCGAGAAGGCTGTAGCCATTTGAAAGACTTGAATGTCTGTCTTGTTATTTACTTACAACTATTTCTTGTATTTCTCTTCGCATTTCGTATCGCCAGTCATCCATGTTCGCTTGAGCATTAGCAAACAAGTCTTTGTTATAAGCGACTTCAGGCAAAACGTTGGCTGTAGCTGCTGTAGTTGCTGTTGCGTACTGCATATTTGGTGTTTATTGGTATATATCTATGCGCAAACGTAGAAAAGAGAAAAAGAAAAAAAAAAGTTGAATAGGTTACACACTTGATAAATAGTGGTGTCAGACACTCAAAAAATAACAAACATGCGCTTGATTTTTAAAATGAAAGCATCAGAATAATTTATCAATGATGAACAAGTCTTTGCTATATTTCTATCTTCTGGCATATATGCTTTTATTAGTTTGCCTCCATGTGCTTTGCATGTTTGACGTGAATGCTGAAAATCATCTTTCTTTTTTTTCTTGGCTTGAAGTGTATCTAAATGGTTGTCAGCGATAGAAAAAAAGAAAACGAAAATGAGCTTCTTGAAACTCGCATTCTAGCACTTGGCTCATTTAGTGAATGCGCTCGAGTGGTGCTTGGACTTTTTTATTTTTTATTTTGTAGATTATTGTTATTACTATTTCGAACTCGATTCATGCACTATTACAGTCACCACAGGAAGTGAAATGTAAAAAATTGAAAAATATGTAAATTTGGGACTTGATGTGAATTTGATGTAAACATGAGAATAATTGGAGATCATCAAAACATATATTACTGAAATTTGAGAAAAATTAGTTGCAGTCACGTGACCCTCGCCTTTTAGAATAAGCAATAATTGTGGAAACTCATGGAAAAGAAATAAATGGCCATCCTCGCTTAACTATCCTTCTTTTTGCTTTTTTTTTTATACTTCGTTATTAGACAAATTTTTGAGTTTGCAAATTTAGATCATTGGTATGCCTGCTGAAGTTCGATTTTGCTCTAGGTGTGGTCAACAAAAGACATTTTCAAATTCCAAATACAAGACGTGTGATGAATGCAGAGTAAGTTTAGATAATATACGTACATACAACGTCATGTTGACTAAATTGCCTGATCAATATTTAGGAACGTAATTGGAATTCAATAAGAGCCATCAGAGACACTATTAGATCAGAAAACGAAGCCGATGACTCTCGAAGAAGAGGACGTAAGAAGCAATTACCAGCAGCTTACACTTCTCAACTTCATCGCATGAAGCCATTGGAGTTAGGAAGGATGGATAGAATTTGCCGTCACTGCAAAGCCAAGCATTGGTTAGCCGAGTTGCCCTCTGAGTGCAAGAAAGGCGAAGAGTTTTGGACTTCATGCTGCAGAGATGGAAGGGTCCAACTTGAGTTTATTAAGAGACCGCCTGAGTATTTACAGCATCTCTTAACAGACACCGGAGCTGAAGGAACTGAGTATCGCGAGAATGTTCGACAATACAACTCTGCTCTTGCATTTACTTCGGTTCGTTGTGAACAATTGAACCTTAAAGATACAATTGGAGGTTCAACCTATTTCATGCCATTTCAGATTCAAGGTGGTCTATATCATGTTCAGGGTCCGTTAGTGAATGAATCAGTCAGCGATTCAAAGTATGCGCAACTGTATATTTATGACCCTTTATTTGCTGCACAATTGAGAAAGTTCCAGAACAGCAACCTCAGTCAATCTATTTTAGAGAGACTGACGGCTGTCATTCATGAATGCAACCCATATGTTGCCATGTACAAGTCTGCATATGAGCTTCTGAGTAATGCTGATTCGAATCAGCATATAGTTAGTGTCTCTGACAATTGCACGCTTCAATTAATTGCTGGTCATATATATACTGAAAAATCGAATTAAATATTGTCCGATCACGTGATATGAGAATTTAGTTCCTCGACTTGGATCGAGCCTAAGCCAGCGTGGGAGGGGGTTCAAGGGGGAGGGTCGTCCCTCCCCCTCATGCGAAGCCAGCATTAGTCAGGAACGGTGGATTGAGCTTTAGACAGCTGGGAGGGGGTTCAAGGGGGAGGGTTGTACCTCCCCCTCACGCGAAGCAAGGTTGAATCAATTCATTGCAAAGGTCCATCTTAAAAATCATTTCATCCAAGTATTTGACAATGGAAGCCTTTTGTATGTATTTTTAAGTTTTACATTTGGGAATGTCATTGTAGACTTTATAAACGAAAAATTGCTTGATCTTATACAAGATAGCCTGTAAATTCAATCTCTTCTGATAAAGCTGATTATTTTGATGAAAACATCAATAACATTGAGGTCTATAGAGTTTCAAATGAATATCTACAAACAACAAACACAGGTAATTCTCTACCTGCCAGGTCAACTTTAAAAGTAGAGTGTATTACAACGCTACTTAAAAATTTTGGTCCTCAAAGAGGTCTATGCAATGGTTGTAGATTAATTTTAAAAAGCATCCGTTCAGTAAGTCCTTGAAGCTGCAGTGATGAACGATCCAAGCAATGATCATAACCATTACTACTTTGGGAGGTAACCATCCGTTTACTTTGTTAAGAAAGCAATTTCCTATCAAGCTAAGCTTTACTATGACTATTAAAAGATTTGATTTTCGTTTTTCTTTATTCACACATGGTCAATTATATACTACTTTCTCTCGATGCGCTGACCTTCATGAAATTTGTGCTCTACTTTAACCAAACATCAATAAAACCACTTAACATCATTTCCCCTGAACTTCTTTTGTAAAAAGAAATATCGTTATTTTCTAAACAATACTTTATCATCAAAATATCATGCAAGTTTGAGTGTGGGTAATAAAAGTGAGAACCAGGATCCAAACCGAAGGCGACGACGACCGTAAAACGAGCGTAGCGAGTAGGGCGGCTAGTTAAAATATACATATTTTTACATGAAAAGCGAAATACAATAAATTTTCATTAGATTTTGAATTACATGTAATTTCGTGTGATTTTGATGTAAAATTGCAACCTCATGGAATTAAATAGAGCAGTGATAGAATATGATAAAATTTATAGAGATTATTATTTTTTAATGAGGCTTGCAAGACACATGAAACGAATTGTTTTGCTTGATGGATGGGATGAGGATGGCATACCCGATGATATCCTTAGTGCGTATAATAGTACTCAAGCCTTCACTAGAAAGTGCGGAAATTGTAGTGCCACTACTGACATTAGCGTCAGTTGGGAGCAAGCAAGAGTCAACAACACTAGCGTAGCATATATCTTGTGTATTGCTAGCGAACAAAGCAGTTACTTTGGCAATTTTTGTGCCTTCAGTTGACTTGTACAACACTCTGGTATCTTTTCTTCTATTAAGTATCAGCTGCTGTCCAGTCACTGACAGAAAACATGGGTGAACTGCATGAAATTGATCATTTTCATCTGATAAAATCTGCATAACATCTTGCTCATCACTGCCTTGACAGATCTGGGTTGCAAGCTCAGAAACAGATAGCTGCTTAAAGTTTTTGTTGCTTTGTTGGTTAGAGCAATGCATTGCTCTGTTGTACGCATCGCTATAATGCGAAAGAACGATGTTGGCAGCATTTTCACTCGGATGTGATTTCGAGTTAATTTGTTGCTTAAACTTGCCAATCATTCTTTCCAAGGCTTCAACATATACTGTTGGAACAACATGTAACAGAAAGTCAATGATATCTACAGCACGAGCAAAGCCTGACTTTTGTTGCATATCTGTTAAAAAGACATTAGTTTTGCACGATTCAGGGACGAAAAAAAAAAGAAATAGCTTACCCACGAGCTCACCATCCAAACTGCTTCGAGGATTGATATCTTTGGCGTTCAAGAGAGATGCGCTCATTTGCTGACGATACTTGTTTCGAAGAAAGAATGGGTTATTCTTGCCATACTTTTGTCCATCGTCAGTTGCAAATGACCAGATTTGCTTGCCAATATTTTGCCCCCATAGATGCATTTCATCTAGACCCCAGAATGCAGCACCATGAAAGCTGTCCAGTAGTGTGAAGGGCGATACACGTTTGATGCCAGTGGATGTCTAAAATATTCCGGTAAGCAATGTTGTACATATACATACCATAATACATGTTGTTGCGATGCTTGAGTCAAACTTACCTCATTTGTGTTGCTAGTATTAAGAGCTTTATATTCTTCAATCTGTTTTATGGCATGCTGGCATATCTCTCCAAACTCGTCGATGTGTGGAAAATACATTTCACGCTTATAGGTACCAGTGATATGACAAATTCGACAACCAGTATAGCTGCTATGACTGTGGCGACCTGCAACCTTGGCAATAGCCGGTAAGTCGCTTATTACTGTCGACATAACAACCTGATATTTAAATTGTTCACCCAAAGAAGTCTCAACCACAAGCCCTTTAGATTCCAACATTATCAATGGATAAAGAGAGCTGAACAAATCACAAAGTTTCATAGGACTCCCTGGAATTATAGCAAGAAAATTAATAAATAAAAATAAGGCGGTCAGAAAATAAAAAGTGCCCATAGAAATATAGAGGGATTTGAGCAAATTATCCACCCAACAACTTATCATTATTACATACATCTTTCAAACTTCGATCAACAGCTTCAAGAAAGAATTCGTCTTGCACTGAAGCCTTATCCCAGATAACCAAAGTAATGCTTCTTAACAAATCAGCTAGATAGCCTTTCTTTGTTATATGACACCTGTTAATTGCTATTGCTTTGAACCTGAAATGTGACGTATGTATAAATTTCATAAACCGAAAAGGGCCTAGTATAATTTTTTCAAACCGATAGGATATCGGTAAAATCCCACTTTTTGACACTGTAGTCACCGTTCAGCTATCGGCAATCCCAAATCCCAAATCCAACTTTAAATACACTCCACTAACTATTTTTTGATTGGCCGAGATTACTGGGATAAGTGGTCATAAGTGAGGCATAAATCAGAACTGCCCCTTTTTTTCTAAATTTTAAACGATGGGTAGACCCAGAAAGAACAAGAGAAAACAAGAACTTCACCCCGATATCAATAAGTACTACTATGAAGCCGACTCTACCGAAGAGATGGATATCTATGGTTTTGCTCCATTAGATAGTATACTAGACCCATTGTTGAAAGCAGAGAAAGAAGCAAAGAAAGAAGCAAGGAGGTTGAAAAAGCTTGAAGCAAAGAGACAGAAGCAATTGCTTGAAGCCGAACAGACAGAAATCGTGCAACATGAGCCTGTTGCAACTGAAGAAGTATCTGAGGCTCCTAATGCTGATATTGATTTTGAAATCGATACTGGCGTTTTTGATGAAAACATCAGTGGTTACGATTACACTGATGACTTTTTTATGTCATCAGAAAGAGAATTTCGAATCGATGAAAGCGAGCCTCGGAGCTCTGAAAGCATTCGTGTTGACAACCAACAAAAGTGGAACGATAAGAAGGATGTCATGATCAAGTGCTATCTTGAATCATTCGGGTTGTATGGCGAGCCTGACCCTCGATTGAGTAAACCTCTATCATTCAACTCGCCATGCTCCTGTCAGATAAAGTTTTCAGCACAAATTAGGTGCTTTTTTATGTTCAGTAAGTTTTCTAAAATATTCTTCTTACGTGGTGCTTATATAAAACTTCAATCAGACAACGTTGTTGCCAATGTTGAATATTGCAATTGCAAGAACTTGTTTGAGACCTTGATGGTTATGCAATTGCTTCCAAGTTCCACAAAAAGTCCCCGCTTAGCAGTTCATTTTGGGTTATTAAGCTTTTTGCATAAACTCAAAATGGCTGCTGGGGTGTCAAATCACTCTTTTACAGGAGTGATAAATGAATTCGGCCTGCAACTAGCAGGCTTTAACGATGATGTAAATATCAAACTCTTCATAATTCCTATGACAATAAGTTCTCTAACTATTTTGTAGTATTCTGCTATCTCGAAGGTTTTGCATGCTTATGCAAAAAAAAAAATTGAAGTAAGAAAAACCAATGCAAAACCCTACTGTCATTTGTCAATTAAACTTAACATCCTTTTTATCAGAAAGCGTTTCCTTCTTTGGCCTCCTGCAACACCCAGTATGCAGTGCCAATCTTTCATGCACATGCTCACAATATGCATTGTCAAATGCAGTACAATCCAAGATACATCGACCATTTTGGATTAACAGGTAAAATCGTATTGAAACTTTATACTTAAACTTAATGCTAATCACGAGGAGTAGATGGTGAAGGCATCGAACGCTTCTGGTCGTACACCAGTCAATTCATAGCAATGACACGCTCAATGTCAAAAGACAGACGTCAATTGCTCTTGACTGGTGCTACTATTCACTATGCAGAAGAAAAGATGAAAGAGACTCGTAAGTTGACTAAGCATAGATATATCGCTTGTTTTGATACTCATCACAATCAACTCGAAGCTGGCCATATCAGGAGGAAATACAAAGAATGCTTGCTCAGCATTCAAAAACTGAATATGAGCATAAACGAGTTCCAAAGATTGGAATTTCAATGGAAGCAGCTTTTCCATTCAACATCGACGAGATTGTAGAAAAGAAACTAATACAGGCGTGCCGTTTTTTACAGTCTCAATAAAATAGAGTTATCGAAATCAGTGAGATAAGTTTTGACTTCAATGTTTGTGTGAAAGTTTTAGCTTAAGCTTTGGAAATCCCTATCAATAGTCCAAACCTTCCTATCCATTGTTTTATAGGATAGACAAGACTTATTGTTAAAAAGTCGTTCTCAAAATCTTCAACAATCATTGTTTGGCTTAACTTTCAAACATAAAAGCTGAGGTATATAAGACCCTTTTCGCACTCTGCAAGTTGTTTGGTATTCAAGATCTAAAATTAATTTAATAAAAATAAATGTAGCTAAATGCTGGAGGGAGTTGCCATGGGACCAGGGCCAATGGGACCATTTATGCCCAGACCTTCAAATAGAGCAACTGCTTGTACAGATTGTGTAGCTGTTGCAATACTAATTTGATAGAAACCAATAACCAATACTTATTAGAACAAAACACTATGAACGCATGAGAGCAAACTTACGCGACATTAATACTATCAACTGCACTTTCGAGTTTTGCACCCATAGGAACTTCTACTACTACCACAGGTAAATAGTTTGAGCCAGCATTGGCAGCACCATATCGAGCGTTAATAGTTTTGTGCTTGCCTTCAGACGATACATGCTTTTTGTTATTGTTTAAGCTGGACACATCCTCTCCATCATAGAGACCATAATAATCTTCATCATCTTTTTTCTTTAGGTCTTCGTCATGCCAGACATGATAGACTTGATCTATTCCACTACCTTCCCATTTTTGTAGCTTTTCGTCTTCAGCATGGTAACCCTTATTACTGTCATCATTGTTGCTATCCCATGACCATCTCTTTTGCATTCGAGAAGTCATGAAGTATTCCATAGGAACTGCAGATACAGCAGGACCACTAGCGTCCATCATACTGGCAATAACTGAAGCATAATCAAGAGGAACCATAGATGCACTAGCAGCATCGCTAACAGAAGCGCTGGCGGCAAGAACTTCAGAGGCAGGAGCCGCAGAGACAGTAACAGCTAATAAAGCAACAGAGATTGATGCGAAGAAGAGTTGCATTTTATGTTATCGACGTATATTGTATGGTTAAAGTAGATAACAAAGGATGATGAGCACAGAAAGAAGAAGAAAAAAAAGTAGGAGCATTTACCTTTCAACTGCTTAGTTTTTATATAAAAATGTCATTCTCTAATGTACTTTTGACTTTCAGTTGGCCAGAAGAGGATCAATTTAAAATTCAATGATGTGTGCCTTTTTCTGTATTTTTACCATTGAGCATAGATAGTATCCAGCATTATGCTTCAATCAAGTATTCACAAGTTATGTTCTGTCGTGCATAAAAATATCGTAATATAGATTGAGTTTAGAGGACAGAGATGAGAGGCTTTAGTTTTAGCTTATCTGCTTTAATTTAATTACTGTCCATAGCGTCTAGGAAAATTAAAAACAACAAGATAACAAACATAACAACAAGCTCTTGCTTGGGTATGGATTACAAGCATTGTGGACACAGCGCTAGGTATTGATTTGCTGGTCATTAGCCAAAGTAGTAATAAAGGTAATTTGTACAATGTACTGTGATGCTTAAAAGCATTGAGACCAGCATTCTAACAAAACAAGGATAATAAAAAGGATAGGTCCTACAAGAAACTCTTTCTTTTTTTATCATTGTAGAACTTCATTTTTGTTTGCTTTATTTTCAATATAAGCTACTGGCCTGAAATGAGCGATACTCTGTTTTAGAATGAGAAACTCTAAAAACAATTTTTCTTATTAGGCAGTAAATCACTTCATTTTTACTATAAGTAGACAAAACATCTCTCTTCTATGTAAATCTATAGTCTACTTACATAAGCCATTCTAACAACACAGGACTTTCAATTGAACTGAGGCCATCTTCAATCAATAAGCTATCCCTTTTCGTTCATGAAACCGCCTTTATTGTCAACATGATAAACACATGTTGTCTAGTAATGAATGATATAAACATAGTCTATTGATACATTCCAATGGCAATTGTGTGCTGAAGGAATGAGTCTAAGAAATCGCATGTCGGGTTTCAAAGTGCGCTTGTGTAACCTTCTGCATAAAATTGTAAACTTCTGTCAAACAAACAGTAAGAAAAAAAAAGTCTATATTATTTGTTTGGCACACAAACTGTTCGAAGGAGGCCCCTATTTTTTACTTTTACTATTGACTGCTAATTAATTTGAAGGCCTCGGTATTGCAGGTACTTTAAAAATCTATGACGAATTCAGACTATGCTGCTTCTGGATTTTTTCTGAGATTTAGAGTGAGCTGCAAACCCCTGATATTGAGTACTTCTTTACTCGCCATCTCTCTATTTAATACAGAGCACAATTACAAGACTGGTTATCTATAGATCAAGATGATTTGTTGGTAAAGCAAATTGTCCGTTTAGAGAAAAAGGAAGAGTACAAGAAGGCTTTATCAGGCCGTGTATGATGCTTATCGATCAGAATCACTCAACAAATGTAATCCATGTGATGTCAGTGTATATTATTTTCTTCTAAACTGTCATTTTATTATCTACTTCCATAATTGTTACTAAAGATAGTCAGTTAAAAGTACTCTTCAATCACTTTTTATCTCCGTCCATGATCATAAACACGCTAACTTTTCTAATGCCGAATGTATTAATCATTGACATGAAACGCGCCAAAAGGGTGTTTTCCTTTGTCAAACTATAAGAAAGGTAATTAAGAGAATAAACTCTTGCAAGCAAACGCACATGTATGTGTGTCATATGCAGCTTTTGTTTCTAGAAACGCTTGAAACATGCTAGTATGTTCTGAATCCTTCCTTTCAGACACTTATGCTTTAATATTTTTGAACGGAGATGTGAGACGTGCACACGCTATTATGTCATATTACTAAATGTTTACTTTGTACAAAAACGGATTTATTTAACATACACTATTTTCAAATATTACAATGCTGATTCAAGAAGAAGAAAAAAAAATAAATTAAATTTAGACGGCAGTGTAACCACCATCAACAAACAATTCGGTACCAGTAACATATGAACTGGCATCACTAGCCAAGAAGACAACGGCACCTCTCAATTCCTTAGCATCACCAATACGGCCCATAGGTGTCATATCACACCAAGTCTTTTCCCATTCGGGATCATCCTTGAAAGTAGCATCTAACAATTCAGTTCTCATGTAACCAGGGCAGAGGGCGTTGACACGGATACCCTTTTGAGCCCATTCAGTAGCCAAACACTTGGCCATCATAGTGGTAGCACCTTTAGAAGTGTTGTACTATCAAGAAGAAAATGAGTATACTAAAAAAAAAAAAGACGAGGAGGGTCTCAGATAAAACTTACGACACATTGTAATTGAGGACGGTTAGCGACAGCTCCAGAGATAGAGGATGTGATGATGATGCTACCCTTGCCCTTTTGGAGCATATACTTGGAAGCGGCTTGAATACCATAGAAGACACCATTAACATTGATGTCCATAACCTTTTGCCATTCCTTCAAGTCAAAGGTCTATCAAACAGATTAGAGTCATGCACAAAGAAAAAAAAAAGCCAGAAACATCTGTTTCACTTACTTCAGAGGGACCACCGGTGTTTACACCAGCGTTGGCAACGAAAACATCAATGGAGCCAAAGTCCTTATAGATTTGATCAACAGCTTGCTTAACAGCTTCGGCATCATTGATGGGTGCCTTGTAGGCTTGACACTTGACATTGAATTGCTTGCCAATATCAGCAGCAATATCCTTGGTCTTGTCGCTGGAAACATACATGATGGCTACGTTGGCACCAGATTCAGCAAGAGCCTTACTCATTTCCAAGCCTAAGCCTCTAAATGTTGAAACAAAGACGTGTTTTAGGACTCTGTATACCCTTTATTGATCCCATTTATTCTTATTTACCTTCCACCACCAGTGACAACGGCAACTTTATCTTTGAGAGAGAATTCGGGGAGAACGGGAAGTGGTGCAGACATTTTGATTGAATAGATAATAAAGAACTAGTTCTTGGGGAAAAGAAGAGAAACAAAACAAGCGTAAGGTCAAGGGATGTCCTTTTATATTCGAACTTGATGAGAAACCTTTTTGCTGCTTTTGGTCAAATCTCCTCAATCAAATCACCGCTTCTTAAAATTCTCCGGCTAGACCATAAAAGTAAACATTTACACAATTTCCAGAAATTAAGGTCGCGTTCTTGAAAAAAAAAATTTATAATACAAATTATATGAAAAATCAATGTTAGGGTGCGATATCAGCTTTTAGGAATACACCACTCTAAAAAAAATCAAGGTATTGATCTGGTACATGTATATCTGAACTTCAAATGTAGCACTGTGATGTGACATCAATGAGACGTACAGATCCTGATAACGAACAGAACTGGAAACTTTCTTTAATTTTTAGTTCATAAGCCCATACAGCTTGTTTGTAAATGGTCAAGCTATCGGTCAATTGCGTTTACCATAGCAATTTCGTCCCTATCTATTTAAGTGTGCCCATTCAATCAGTCTCTAATTTATTTTGCCAAAGCTGGTTACGCCTAATTTTTTCTTTTTTTTAACTTCTTTTGTTAAAACTCTATATTTTGTTTCTAGCAAATTCTGCAACAACTTCACCAAACGAATTTATATGCGATAACAATGACAATATAGGTATAGATTTGCATTTTTTACAAAAGAAAAAAAAACAGTAAAACACTGTCAGATCAGTCCAGAAAAACAAGACAGGACGTTTGCATAATCTCAAACTGAAGGTCCTGTTAGACTTTCTTCAAATAAATACGCACTGCAGTTAGTGCTGAGAGCAGGAGAAGGAAATAATGACCTTCCATTCTTTTTACTTTTATGGAATGTACGCATGATTTCGTTGCTATTGACAAATAAGTTTATTATGTGCTTTACAAGTTTTTTTTCTCTCTCTTTTAGAATAAGAAAATAGATAATAACGTACAAAATGTACCTGGATCAAAGGCATAGGTTATACAAGGTGTTCTCCTCGTTTATTGTAGTGTATGGTATATTTGTTTGGTTGAAGCGGCGTAGTTGAGTGTTCATGCGCTTGACAAGCCCTAAGCATCTCATCTGCACCTGCTAATGCATCTGTTGCTGTCTGAAGAAATCCTTTGTTACAGAACTGCTGTTGAGAATCCAGAAGCTGACCAATATCCTTGACTTTCTGTTTCAAAACCTCGAATTGTTTTTCGATCTTTTTCGCTTCTTGTTGGTTAAGCAATTGTATAGCTCCTGCATGCTGTTGCTGTTGAGGTGGGGAAGTTTGTGACTGAGAGTGCTGCAATGGAGAGCGATGAGGTATTCGATTGTGCTGTGCTTGAACTGGATGCTGTACTGAATGTGACATATGTTGAGAGCTTGAAAACTGCTGTGCTACCGTAGAGGACTGATGTGGTTGTTGAGGGGAATGTTGTTGGATTGAATTGTTCAATTGAGTATTAGAAGGAACATGGTGAAGTGCATGCGGTGAATGTGGTAATTGCTTTTGCTGTTGGTGTTGTTGCGGCTGAAGTTGTATCTGTGGTTGATGTGATTGAGGCTGTGGTTGTGTTTGCAGTTTTGACAATGACGGTTGAGGTTGTGATTGAGGCTGTTGATTTTGAGGCTGTGGCTGTGGCAATAATTGGGATTGATGATTTATTGTTACTGACGATAGCGATGGGTGCGTTATTGTAGGTGTGGATGCTGCTATGGATACAGGTGATGGAGCAGGTGCTGCCGCCTGTAACGATGCTAGCAAAGGTGTTGCTGTTGCTGCTGCTGCTGCTGAAGGTACCATCGGTAACGCTGCAGCAGACTGTTGTTGCAATTGACCTTGGCGCGAAGCAGGTTGTCTTTGTGCTGCTTTTAGTTGCTGCTGCAGTTGCTGTAAGTGATGATGTTGCGATACAAAAGGAGGATGTCTGTGCTTATGTATCAATGTCACATGGGCTGTTTGCTTAATCAGGTCAATGATAATTGTCAATGCGCCAGCGCAATCATATCTGGTCTGTGCTTTTGAATTCTCTGTCTTCCGAGGTCGTGCTGTATCAGCTCTTTGAGAGCAATAATACCGTAGTGTGGATAGCGTATCTGGGCTTTTGGTTGAACGCCTTCTGTCCTTTAGACTGATAAAAAAAATTAAACGGTAAGTCTTTGTCTCTCTCTCTACTCTTACTTTCTTTCTTAAACTACCTTACCTAAAGTTAAACTTGGTTCCTTCTAACACATGCTCACATATAGCACGACCCAATTGCGTAAATCCAGGGTTAGTCCCCAATCTAACGATCAAAGGATGTATATTAAGGTGATATGTTTTTCTGTCAAATTCCGCCTCCCTTTCTAATTCATGTACAAAAGTCTCTAGGCTTATCACAGTCTGAGATGCTCTCTCTAATGCAGCAGAGGCCTTGTGATGGGTAGCGGTAGTGTTCGTATTATTGCTGTCAACTGATGAAATAGTGTTTGATGCTGGAGTCATGGTTGCTGTTGACATGATATTATTGCCCATCATGTTGTTCTTGTCTAAGCGGTGAGCCATTGGCTCAGTCTTTTGGTGATTTTGTGCTTGCTGATGATGGGACAGATTAGGTGAGCTTTGATGACGAGAGTGATGTACCTCTTGCTGTTGAGCTGGCATAGGTAAAGAAATAGGAGGCTGGATTGTCTGTGGCTGCAGATGAGATTGCACCTGAGTCATGCTATTTAAAGGAGTGAATACGTGCTTGTCGTTACTATGTCTTGTATGACTCGGGCTAACCATCACACTAGAAGTTGTAGGTGAAGGCTTAATATGCGATGACATGCTGCTTGATGTATCCATACTATTGCCACTACCTGAGCTGTTTGTAGAATGGGCTAGGGGTGAAAATGTATGGCTACCTATCGTACTATTTCCTGCCGACGCATTACCACTTAGATGATGATTGTTGCCGTTCAAGTTGTTTTTCGCACTAGTGCTGTTGTTACCGTTTTTAGCGCTCATATTGACAGGAGTAGGCGAAAGAGCTTGCTGCTGCTGCTGCTGCTGTTGTTGTTGTTGTTGTTGTTGTTGTGAAGGCGAAGGAGCTGCATACTGAACATATCTTGTCTGCTTGTTTCGCTGCTGCTCTTCAAACATCTCATAACGCTCCACCTGTTGCTTTCTCTTTTGCATTTCTCGGTTCTGACAAATTTCGCATACATTATAATTGTGATCCCTCTTGGTAAAAAAGTCAATATTGCGAAAGGTTTGACAACTATCGCAATACATTTTGTCTGGAGCTGCAAGTGTTCCTCCTGAAGCAGAATTAGGGCTGTTATTTGTTGTGACCGAAGCATTCGATGCTTGATTGTTCATGGTCTGCATTCTATTACCCATAGCCCGAGTAGGAGCCGAACCATTGGCACTAGTATTAGCAGTGGCAGCAGCAGCAGTGGCAGCAGCAGCAGTAGCCACATTGTTCGGGTTGCTGTTATTGTTATTGCTGTTATTGTTATTGCTGTTATTATTATTGTTATTATTATTATTGTTGCTGCTGCTGTTAGAATTAGATGGTCCAATGTTTACCAAATTCGAAGAGTTGTTGGCTACTATCTGCTGGAAGGGTTGAGGGCTACTCATGACTTGTTGCCGACCTATTGTATTGGGCGACATGGCTGGATAACTGTGTGAAGGGTAGGCGCGAGGAGGTCCGTGAGACATAATGCTGTTTTAAGCTGCGTATATTGCTTTTGTAAAGGTATTAAAGCACTCGGTGAGAGATCAGAAGGTTTCCTTTACTTGGGCGTATCTTTGGTATAGTTAGAATAATAAGTAGACAAAAGAGAAGGAGATGACCAAGAGCAAGGCTTAAAAAATAACTTGTCTCGCCTCTTTTTTTTTTTTTCTTTTCCTTTTTTTTTTTGCAAGTCAATCCTTATTTCCATACGACTGTGACGTAGAAAATGACAGCCAATAAAATTCGATAATTTCATATTTTCCTTTAGCAAGAAAAAAGGAGACATTAAAACCTTAATCTACAAAAGAAGTTCTCATACCAGTCTAGAAAGTGTTCTTTTATGACCCAATGGGCAAAGTCTTGAAGAAAAGCCTTTCTCCTTAAGAAGCCTTTTTTTTTTTGTTAATTTACACGAATAAATTTTTGTCAAATGTTAAGGAGTAAATCAAATCCCATTTTTTTTTTATTTCTCGTATAAGGAGTGGAAAAAATTAGCTTCGGCAGATAGAAAGAGAATTCAATGTCTTTGAGAAAAAGCAAAGAAAAGAGTGCGCATTAGAAGTTTGAGTATTTCCTTAAAGAAGTTTGGCTATAAGAAGAAGATTGTACTACTGTTCTTTAATACACACACTCATTTGGCGTATCATTCAAACAGCTCATCGTAATTTAGTTGGGATCCAATCAATACAGATTTTGAGTAGGATACGGACTTATTTATTGTTATAAAGTTGTATACACTCGATTCTTAAACGACAGGATGATAGTAGAAAGCTAAGGCTACTATGGCATAACAGGCCAAAAGCAAAGCACCTTCAAGCCAGTTTGATTTACCATCCCCAATAAGGTAGTTGACTACCAATACACTACTGAACAATACAACAGTTTCGAAGATTTCAAAAAAGAAAGTCATAGGTACATCAATAGCCCATCCAGTCAAAACCAAGACAGGTGAGACCAACAAACCAATCTGGAGGGATGAGGATACTGCAATACCAATACACAAGTTCATCTTGTTCTTCATGGCAAAAGTAATAGAACTGACATGTTCGGCAGCACTAGAAAAAAAAACAGTCATCTATCAATACGCCTCCCCTTCTCCTCTTGATCAAATAATACTTACTTTCCGACAATAGGCAAAATGATCAAACCAACAAAAGTCTCGTTGAGTCCCCAAGCTTCAACAACGCCCTCGATGCTATAGGAGTTAGAAACGTATTTAGAATGAGGTCTTTTTTTGTTGTTGTTGATGTTGTCTT
Organism: Blakeslea trispora; assembly: GCA_025331445.1. NCBI lineage: Eukaryota > Fungi > Mucoromycota > Mucoromycetes > Mucorales > Choanephoraceae > Blakeslea > Blakeslea trispora. The sequence goes on along the minus strand of JAIWNE010000001.1, from coordinate 38,700 downwards.
GACTTACGCGCCTACAAGGTACTCAGCATGGATAGCAATACAGCCAGCAATTACCAATAAGCTTAAGAGAAAAAAAAATAAGGAAATCAATTCTCGTTGTATTTTGGTCATTGCCATCTTTTATAACTTACAGAGCTACCGAGAAACCAAGTGTAGTATTAGGCTTTTCATCTTCATCAGCTTCATCTTCAAACTAATCAAAAGTTTAAGTTTATCTGGTCCCGCAAAAAAAAAAAAAAATTGTTCTCTCTTACCAAGTTAGAATGGGTCTTGAGTTGGAAAACCAAGTACAGAACATAGACAACTAACAGAATGATGGCAGTACCATGACTCAAGTTAACAATACCATTATCGACTTCAGTTGAGCGAGCAGCAGTGCCACTAAAAGCGGCAGGAATCAATAAGGAAAGAGCAGTTAAACCCAAAAGAGAAGTGTGTGTTTGGGCAGCTGCATCATTACACAATAAGTTTCCTTGAATTCTTTTTTAGTCGATCCTTTCTTTACCTGTGGAATTAAATGTCTGCTCGGAACGTCCGATACCACCAGCCAAGAAACAACAACCGAGTACCTATCACCATGTTTTAGTTACACATCAAACAAATTTGATTGTTCATTTACCAACAAAATATTGGACAGAATAGAACCCAAGATAGAAGCTAGAATGACAAGTTGAGTTTTAACATCATCTTTCCTTTTTTTACTCAAAAGCCATTCTAAAAAAACTTACCTTGTACAACGCGAACCAGGCCTTCTTTTAAGGCGATCATACCAAGAATTAACTCAACAGCATTACCAAAGGTAGCATTCAACAACTAAACACGGGCGATAAACAGAACCGTCCTTTCTTTTTTTTTTCTCGATAAAACTTACCGAACCAACCACTGAACCAGATCTCAAAGCAATTTCTTCAGTAGCTATTAAGAAGAAAAAAAAATGAAAGGATGAGTTCAGTCGATACAAAACATGCAATTGGCAAACAACTTACCGAAACCAAGAAGTTTAGCAAGGGGGACAATAGCTATAAAGTTCAAAGAAAAGACGACACTATCAGAAGCTCCCGAGAAAGCAATGGCAATAGGTACAAAGACAAGCAAGATATTAATCTTGGAAGATAAAAGTGTATGCTTGAAAGATGACATAAAAGTCAAGTCCTCTTCTTCGCTGTGACGGGGGAGCAAATGTTCTCTTTCACTCATCGCTTTAATTAAACAATAGCAAGTAAATGAAAAAGAGAGAAAAAAAAGAGAGAGAGAGATGAAGTTTGCTTGTAAAATAGTTTACCTGACATTGAAAAATGTTACACAGTTATTTAAAGAAAGTAAAGTTGCTGGCTTTGAATTAAAAGTCCTGCAAAAAAAAAGAAATCTGAGCACTCAATCATGATGGTGGTTGATCCAGCAATGATGTTGTGTTCAGATGCAATAGATAAATCTCATATGATTAGAGTTCTCTTGTATTTAATTTTTTTCTTTTACAGACTTTTAAATGAATATACTACATATGCTTATATGAAGATGGATAAAAGAGAAACAAGTACTGAGCTTATGGACTTTATTATTAAAAAAAAAGGGGGGGGGGGAACTATTCGAAGCAGGTTTCATCAATATCGGTTTGAGAGTTCCGGGAGCATATCAAGGAAGAGAAGCAACCTTGGATCTTACAAGTAACAGAGCATGAACCAATGATTGAAAGTATCATTTTCTGACCTTGATCATTTTCTTGTTTATATAATCACTAATTATAAAGATCTCAGTAATGTCATGCTAAAACAATAAGCGATAATTCGAAAAAGAAATACTTGGTCCAAGGCACTAAATCCAACAGAATACAAGTCTTTCTCAATCATTACAAGGATAAACAATCACATATTCGCCCAACCCAACTAATCTCTCTGTGCCCGATCTTAGAGTGTGAGCAAAAAAAAAAAAAGCATAAAATTCAAATTCAACAACCTTAAAATAACTGCAATAAGGTTTCTTTTTAGAAAATGATTTTCCTTGTAACACAAATGATGCCGAAGTTAGCTTATTTAAAACAAGCTGCAATTTTTCTCATAGACATCATTTCTTGTAAAGCTTTTTTTTTTTACATGATTTATTGAATGAAACGGCAAGAAAAGAAAAAGAAAGAGGCAAAATGACTGAATCGAAATAGATTTTTCTCAAACCAAAAGAAACTATGACATAAAGTAACCTTGTTTCTGTTAAACAGACGACTTTCTTTGCTTTCTAGCTTTGCCTAAATAGTAAAAAAAAAAGAGCAAGAGCAGCTGTGGTCCCCCATCCAAATCATACAAATACAAGTCCAATTGCTTGCATCATTCAGAATTGTGATGAAAGAAAGGCGTTGCTTGTGAATACTGTTTGTTTCTTCCTTTTCGTAAAACTCTCAATATGATACATATAATTATTGATTAAATTTGGGCTTAAAGACGATGTTTCATAACCCAGAAGATTCATGTATCTCTTCTTCAACAACTCATTAAGCTTAGAGCCTAAAATACTTGAGAAATGCAAAGAGTAGTAGAACTTTTTTTTTTTTGCATTCACTTGTATATTTTAAGATCAGTACTAATATATGTACTTTCAAAAGAAGAAAAAAAAAGAGAAAAACTCTTGAAAATAATAAAGTATATATATACAAAAAGAAGCAGCGACAGAGGAGAGTATAGGAGGACTAAACTTCAGGAAATTCACCATCACCCTTTGCACCGTCAATGCGCTCGAGCACAGGTAAAATGTCTTCCCATAATGTAGTGCCTTTCTTGTAGAAATTAACATGACAGTCTGCATAAGCTATTAAGCCTTGTTTGAGTTCCATCATCTTGGTTTTCTGAAAAATGTCATATTCTTTAGAGACTTGATTTGAGAATCCAATTGACTCATCATTTGCTTTTGTCACTGCATTCTGTAGCTATAGAGAACAATGATGCGTTACCACCAAATACTATTCTGTTTTATACTATCCTACCTCTTTAATTCGATGCTCAAGTCGCTTCAGTTTATCCTGTCTTGCCTTTTCCATGTTCATGCCCCTCACTTCATTAAGCTTATCAGTCACGTAATCTGAAATATAGATACCACCTATTCCGACGCCACGATCGTTGAATTTTCGGCCGGGGTATTGTGTTCGCTCAAGCAATATCTCTGTCTGTTGCAGATACATAGAAAGTGCTTCAAAATCCAGTTGTTTTTGATCTCTTGCCTTCAACACTTCTTTGGCTGCATGACAATATGCCAATAATTCATGAATCTCATTCAGGAATTGAAGCTCCTCTTTCTCTGCCATTTCCTTCATCGCTTTACCATAGGCTCTTGAAATATCAGCAAATCGGCATAATGAATGAGCAATATTACTTTCCAATGAAGAAAGTCCCTGGATACTATTAGCAAAATTCTGATAGTCATTTTGCAAATCTAAAAAAAAAAAGAGTTACCAATACAAACACACTACAGCCTGTCTATAGTGTTATACCTTGTTGACGCTTATTGATTCGCATGTAAAGCCTTTCTACAGTATTCAGATTTTCCTCCAGTCGATGAATATCTTCCTTCATTGATTCGAAGCGTTCATCTGGTTTTCTTAATTTGGCAAATGCATTCACAAGTGTGTCGCTAATGGAATCAAGCAAAGAAGATGAAGAGGGAATGTGCATCATTTGGGCTCGCTTGTCGTTTCTCTAATGAACAGGGGGGGGATGAGTTTGTACCTTCTTATTGACAAATCACTTACAAAATCACTGGACGATAGAAAGATACGACAAGATTGAGACTTTTGCAACAAAGGATGTCGTGATATTCTATCTAAAAACCATTGCAAGCTTTCCAATCAAGAGTGAGGTTAGATAAGCGAAATACCCTATCAAATCCAGCTTACCTTATCATACGTCTTTGGATAAATTCCGAACTAAATCTATCACCTTTAATGTATTCTGTTAAAAAAAAAAACAAAAAAGACATAAGCCATCATTCACTTCCCTTCTCTCCTTTATAGTATGCTTTTACCCAATCGGTGTTTCTCTGGTAATGGTGGTACAATACAGGCAGGATATTCAAGTGTTAATGCGGTATGTAACCAAAGGAAATCTTGGTATCTGCGTCTGACAGGTCTTGGGTTCTGAGATGTAAACGTTTTAATTTCGGTCTATCAAGACATGATTAGATTATTGTTTTTTTTTCTTTGGTTTCATTTGGTTGCATTACATGTGTGGTAATGAGATAAGTAATGAAGGCTCCTTGAGGATCATGGTGCTTTTGAGGGTCAGCAACAGTGATAGTCATTGGAACAAGTGTAGGCTGTTCTACAGCTTCTGATGGCTTATTGCTCGGGAGAGAAGAAGAGGAAGGAGAAGATTTTGTATGTGAGGGTGGTGAAGGTCTATTGTCGTTTGTGACAATAAATGAATCAGACGAGTCAAGGATAGGTGAAGAAGAAGGAATGATAGACGGAAGTGAATTGGTTGCTATGCTAGGGCTATCAATAGGAATTGACTGAGTTTCCGCAGTATTCGTAGAAGTAATGTTGGTATCATAAGGGTAATAGTTGTTCTAAATGAACCTATAAGTAATTTTTCTTTTTTTGCTTGGCAAACAAGACAACTAACTCCTTAGCATTACCTTTTTACTGAATTGAGTTAAGGGATCTTCAAATTCAAGATGAGGCGATGAAGAGTCTTCTGCTGCATGAACATCCCACTCTACATATTGTTCACTCATATTTATAAATCACTGAAACAACAACAAAAGAGAGAGAAAGAGAGAGAGAAAGGCATAAAAAGGAAAAATAAATAAATAAAAAACAATGCTGGGCTTCTGCAAGCTTGAATTGAAACTGCGATGATCTTTGCAAAGCATGAAAATTGATAGCTAATTCAGCTAGGGCAAATCAAGCAAAGTTGAGAAAGAAGAATACACGATTCATTTCGTAGTTGAATATGATTCTATTTTGAAGATAGAGCCCCCTTGAATTGCATACTTTCTGGTCTGTTAAATAAATCACAAGTTATGATTGAAAGCAATAGTGCTAGAGATAAGTGCATTCTGTCAAAGAAAAGAGCAAGATTTAAACTAAGCATCCGACAGATACTGAGTCCAGCTAAACGAAAGTTAGTACAGATGTAGAGGCCGGTATGAAGCTATCAAACCTTGTATTGTTCACATAATTCTGATTGGTTTTACGACTTTCTTTCTTGAATAAGAGTCTCTTGAGCCTTTCGTCTTCTCGAGGTTTCGAGTGAACACGTAAAATGAGGGAAAGCACAACATCGAACTAGTTGTATGTGTGTGTTCTATTGTAATAATTCGACAATAACAACAAGGATAGATCACTGCTTTCCTCACATATCAAATGATTTCCATTCACTACTCTCCATCATAATATGCATCTCTGGGCTTGATACGAATCATTTGTAGCTCAAAAATGAGCTAACAGAGAAATGACTCATTTACACACTCAACAATGATATATTTACACAACGTACTGATTAGATCATGAATAGCAATTCCCAGTTTGATTTTTGCTCTTTTCTTTTTTTAGTTGGACATGTCTCTATGCTTTTAAATTTACTGCACAAACTATCCCTTGGAGCTTCCTTTTGTCAAAAAAAATGGCTTATCAACGCCATAGTAACAAACAGACACTTTGGTTTATTGCTCCTGTTGAATTCGTCAAGAAAACTTGATGCTAATTAGTATGAAAATATTTCGATTTATAGGGTTATTCGTGCTGTTTGGCCATGGATGTTGGGAGGTTTTCATCCCAATAAATTGTACAAAAGAAAAGAAAGACGGAACAACTGATTTAAGGCTTGTTCGATCATCACCAATGAGATTCAAATGAGACCAAGTAAAACAGAGTCGAGTAATAGACATGCTTGTTTCTAGCATCATCTTTTTAAACAGCATAGAAAGTAGTATTCTTGCTTTAGAAAGCAAAAAATTATCACCAGAAAAAAAAATAGATAAAGCCATGTCCAAGATAGTTTGCAAAAGTGTTGGGTTTCTTGAGGTACATTGAAGTTGATGATTCATTCTTTTACAAAGCAATCCCCAGAGAGAAAAGTCGAGACGCAATTACATTGAGAAAATAACAGCCTTGGTGCTTTTGCAAAAAAAAGGAAGCAATTTGTCTTTTCAAAGAAGCCATGACACCATATTTTGGCTAATTTGATTGTCTGAGAAATGTAAAGCTTCAAAGTCCATCTCCTCACTTGTTTTCTCTGCCTGCTTTTACATTCAAGTTCATAGAAATATCCTTGACAAAGTATAAAGGAATAAGAAGTTCAAAGCGCTTCTCCTACAATGGATATCAAAATATATTAGTTGATTGTTTTGCTTTTTTGAGAGAGAGAGAGGGGGGAAGAGGATAAACTTATAAGCTACTACACGTCATTGATAGAAGAACTAGCTGAGAAACAAGTAACAAAAGAAAGATACAATATGAAATCAATCATCTTGAGGAATTCTTAACAAGAACCAAACAAGAGTCTCAGCTACATCATGCAAAAGTAGATTTTTTTTCTTTTATCTCCTAAGAGATGAAGCTTATATAGACTATAAGGTTTTTCTATTTTCCACATTTTATCCCCCCCCCCAAATTACTTGACAGTTTCTCGATGATCAAAGTTGCCCATAGCAACAACTTTCTCTTACTTATTGCCTTTTCTGAACAGGAAAATTTTAAACTCTCGGAAATGAAGAAATATGTCAATCTTGTTCAGAAAGAAAGAGAGAAGGAAACAAGCTGTTATACAAATATCAGCATTGCAAACTCTGTTCAATTCTACTTTTTATCATTCAAGAGTCAATGATGATGGATAGAAAGTTTTTTTTTTTTTGGGTAACAATCATCTAAATCGTAATTAATTACTGTTTTGAATAATTGTGCGGTCAAACCGGAAAATATTTTACAGCATCTACATTTCATGTGCACATACCTTTAAAGTTTCTGTGCTTGTCATTTCTTGAGATTGTGGAGCAGTACATATCAAGTCTGCAGGTACTACTGAGTATAAACACTGTAGTGAGCATCAAAAAGTCCAAAAAAGGCGGTGTTTAAAGTCAAATAATGCAATTCATGCAATATTGGGTCTAACAAAACATCGACAGGAACATAAAGAAGAAGATTGTCTTTGCAAGCCACCATGGCTATGTATGATGGCATGTTTGCTCTTTGCCTTGTAAAGAATTGTATAATGATTCTATTTAGATCATCAAAATGCAATTGTTTTTCATTACTGTTTAAAAAGTAGAAATAAAAAAAAGAGGTTAAAAAAAAGTCTTGATCGTTCATTTGGCAGGAAAATAACAATTTATATACTAAAAGTTTAGAATTTGATGTGACTTGAAAAGGCTCATTAGCTAACTAGCTAATCTAACAAGCATTTCAAACAAAAGCTGATAGTATTAGCAATAGGCGTTGAATAGAAACTTATATAAGCATCTTTGTGTAGTAAATCAAACAAGAAAAAAAAATCTCCCCTTTTCTCTTTAAGCATGACTGTATTTGATATTTCAAATTTTGCATGCTAAAGCCATTTTCACTCAGATTAACTAAGCCAAATTCAGACACATGTTCTATTCAAATAGTGTAGAGAAACCGACAGGACAGAATCAGTCTGTTAAATATCATTTGAACAACAACAACAAAAAAAAAAGAGGGGGGTCACTTGTTACCAAGAATTTCTTGTCATCACATGTATTTAGATTTACTGAAAATGATACTCTGTTTATTCAGCGATGCCTCGAGAAACTCTCGCTTTTTTCTTTTTTTTTTCCTAACTCTATTCAACACCTAGAGTACAACAGGCAAAAGGACTCAGAGAATTTCATAAATCGTTTAATACTTGAAATGCAACTATAGGGCCATTCATTCTGAAGAATAGTTTGTACTATTGAATTCCCTTAAAAGAAATCAGTACCAATTTCGCTTTAGAAGCTTATATTGTCTCGCTCAAATAAAAAAAAAAAGAGTCAGTCGGAAGAAGGTCGCCTGGGAAAAAAAAAGGGGGGTCTAGTGATTTACTCAATGCAAACTCCCTCCCCTCTATTGGATTTTTTTTTTAAAAGTCCTTTATCACTTTCCATAATAACACTCTGAACAGTTGTAAATTTTAACTTTTTTTTTTTTTCCTTTTTAGTCTGAAAAGTTTCTTTCTCTCTTATTTTTCCTTTCTTATATTTTCTTCTTTTTCTCTCTTTTTTCTTTAATTTTCTCGCTGTCTTTATCTTTGGAGATACTTGTTTCTAATCCTACCTTATGAGTCAAAGAAAGTCAGTAAAACAGCTGGTGAAGCCACTTGGTAAATTATCATTTTTACCACAATGTCATACGTTTGATTTGGAGGTGGAAGAGAGAAAGGCGCCGGTCAAGAAAAAGCATGAGTTGATAGAGATTGAACAGAACGATATTGTTAGTCTATTGCCCATTGAGGTTGTTCTCAAGATATTTTCAATGCTTTCCTTTCAAGATTTAATACGAGTCCAATTGGTAAAATGAGAAAGCAAAACAAGACAGCACCCCCCAAATAACTGATTGTTTTTTTTCTTTGTTTATATGCTTAGACTTGTCGAATGTGGCGCAGATTTGCATTAGATAGCTCTATTTGGCGCAAGCGATATATCGAGCTCAATTCAAGATTTACAGATATTTACGCACATCGGCCATGCAAATGGATAACAGCAGCCGCTCTGCCGTGGAAAACCCGTTATTGTCAGGCAATCACATTCGCTAACTGGCGAATGGGCACTGTACAAAAACTAAACAAATTAGATGACAGTGGCGGAAGCCGGATTCTATCTGTCAAACTAAAAGATCGAGTTTTGGTGACTTTAACCGAAGTACGTGTTTTCTTGCAATCTATTTTCCGAACTAACCATGATAACAGGACAATTCAGTTCGCCTCTATGAATACAATACAGACACAGGTTTTAAGTTTAAATCTAAATGGTATTTTGGTGATCCTATTGCACAACCTAATTGCATGATTGAATGTATCGATATCTTGCCTGAAATTCACATTTTGGTGGTAGCACAACGTGGATCGTAAGTAAAACGTGAAATATTCCTGAAAACAACAACGAATTCAATTTCTTATACTCTACAGGAAATGCATGTTTTTTGATATCACCAAGGGGCCCAAGCATGATCCTATTCAAGTGCTGAAAGGTGGCAATCATCCGTGGTTTATTCCTGATTCAATCTCAGTCAACCAAGACTATTTTGCTATGGTTGGTAGAAAACCTTCTGTTGTATATGTTTGGAATTGGAGAAAAGGAGTCAAGCTATCAAGTAGGGTAAGAAATAGGAGGATGTGTAGATTTTAGCTTTTTTTTTTTGTTTAAACCATTTCTGATACAGGCATTCGACAATCAACCTCATAACGTGTTTTTATCAGGTGATAACTTGATCACAGTAAGCGTGGATGGAATGCTTCATGTGTTTGATATATTTGACAGCACAAAAGTGGCAAATTCAACGCATCATCTTAACGCTTGTAGTATACCCTGTGTCGAGTACAACAGCTCATTAAGTATTGTGTTTGCCCCATACGCTTCTCGGCGAATCCACCATTACAAATGGAATCAACAGATGGATCCAACTTCGGAGTCTATAATAGAGCAAGAACAACACTATAGCCATAGCAGTGATGAAGACGGTGATAATAACAGAAACAATGAAAAACAGGGCAGGTCGGCCTTTTCTCCTGTTACACCTCCCCGTAGGAGATTATCAACCACGTTTATTAATTTATTTAAATCTTCCGCTACACCCAAACAACATAATAGCAGAAACCGTCGTACAGCTACTTCCCGCGAGTTATACAAATCAGTTCAATTGAGGCGTCATTCATCCTATAATGATTATGGTTATGCTTGTCAAATGAAGACAGACCAATATATCCGCCAACGCCATCAGAGCTTACATCGCCTTCAAGATCCTCTTTTGTTTCAAAAAGAATCATATACCCAATCATTACCTATGCCCAGCCTTGAAGAAAGGCCCAAGCTCATTCATTCTATTCGAACAACACCTTTGGGTTCCACAGCAAAAGAAATCATTAATGTAGCTATATGTGGTGATCGAATCGCAACAGTCAATCGACATGGTGATATTGCTCTTTATGCACTCAATGGGACTACAGCTGCACGTGTATCCTTGTTGTTAGACGACAAGCAGGAATGGATGGAATCGGATGAAGATGCTCATAGTCGACGAGAAGATGATCAGTTATCTGATGGCTATGACTTTATGCGATCTAGATTAGCATTAGGCCCTATGGGGTTAGTCTATGGATGTAGAAATGGGTCTCTTTGGTGGCTTGATTTTGGATGTAGATTGTTATAGACAATAAACAACTTTCTTTAGACAACAATTTCAATATTTATTGTAAAGAGTTATTACAAAATAGGGCTGTCTTGAGCTTGTTGTAAATGAGCATCCAACACTCTTCTTAGAGTGTTGGCAATTCCTTTCTTTGCTGATTCAGTCACGATCAAATCATGTTTTGGCCCGAATTCTTCAGCAATCTTTTCAGGATCTGAGTCTTTGTACAGACTGATGATCGTGCTGATACCATGCGCAATATTGACAGTGATTTGCATGAAAGGGACTTGCTGTGACTGTTGTGCTTGTTGCTTTGGCGATTGTTGCTTTTGTGATTGTGGCTGCGGACTCGATTTCTTGGAACCTGCTGAAAGATGTTTATGTACTAATGATTTGTCTAGATGAACATGCGACTTGGGTCTAGGTGTTTCGGTTGAGTTGAAAGGGACAATAAGCGGAGACTCAGATGTGATAGCTACAGGCTTAAATATAGGTGTAGATTGATTTGTTTGAGGTAATGAAGAAATAGGTGTGGCATATTTAGATGATGGGGATGAAAGCGAGGGCGTGTACATTGAATTTGAAGGCTTTTGAGTATTCAAAGATTGATTCTCTGTAGCCTCAAAAGAAGCCCATGCTGACTGAACTGCACCCCTTGTGTTTTTTGTGTTAGGCTGAGCTATAGGTCGCTCAGGTACAGGCGTTGTTTTCTTCTGATTTTCCCAAAAGGGTTCTGATGATAGGTTTGTTGTACTCCAGACTGATTGACTAGGAGGTGCACGCTGATTAACAGGTGCAGTTTTGATAGAAAGCGGTACATAGGGTCGATTGATCCTTGTACGAGTAGATGATATCGCATTGACGGTTGGAACCTTCTTTTTCTTTGGTTTCTTTTTCTTTGATTGGGAAGCACCACTGCCGGGTATAGGCTTTTTCAAGCGCATTGCTAAAATATGTTCATCGGATAAAGGTTTGAAGTTTCCACCGCGTCTGTGTAGGTTACCACTGCCAATACCTCCAGCCTTTGTTTTGATACTTTCATCGATCAAAGAATCCCATGTGGCAGGTTCACTTTGAGCATTTTCGCCCCAGCTTTGTATCTGAATATCTTCATAGTCCGAGTCTGTCTCATATTCGTCACTGGAATCCACGCTTTCTATCGATTCATGTGTAGGTTGTCTATTCATTTTTGTTTTTGTATATTAACAAAGAAAAAAAAATAGAGAAAGTAAAAAAAAGAAAAAAAAATTGGCGCCAAAATTAAAAGGGGAGTTTTTTTTTGTTTTTTTAACCATCTGGTATCTGAGAACAAAGAAACTGTGATCAACAGAGAAGGGAAAGGGGCTGCATTTTATCCTTTTTCACCTGCCGCGTTTCATTAAATCCTGCTATTGAATTTTTGCGTAGCACATTTGCACAGTTGCTTCATTCCATCATAGCCTCTCTTTTCTGCTTATTCTGAATTACAAAGTCTGTTATCAGAATAACGTCTTGTTTGTCAGGGAATATGACCTGAAATTAATCACTTTCACTGATGATCACTTTTCAATTAAGAATTACCTGATTTAGTCTCTCTACAATGAATATCTTCTTCGAGACAGACATGTTTTTAGAGTAACGGCTGTCTTTTTCAACAAGATATAGCGGAGTTTATGACGCGATCTTGACCAGCCGTGTAATGCATAAAAAAAAAGGTGTTTTTTCTTTTTCTCTTTTTCTATAAGAGATGATCTAATATTGTGCTTGTTGAGTTGTATCTTTTTTCGCAAAGAAGAATGTATTATAGTTCACGATCTGACCAAGACGCTTGGACAAGCTGTGTGAGAGTCATATTGGGCTTACTGGGTAAAGAACCAAGAATAGAATGAAAACAGCATGATACTAAAGCACCTTATAGAGGACAGTCTACTGAACGGATCAACACCTTCGAACAGAATCAATCTAGAAGGCACTTGGCTTCAGAAGAACACAAGTACAGGTAAGCAATAAAAGACCAAAGCAATCCAGAGATACTAAGTAGGTCTTGAAAGAATCATTGTCAGCCCCAGCTTCACCTACCACACAAAGTATCAAACGGAAACGAAGTTTTTCAGACTATGAGCAAGACCGAAAGTTGCAAAAGCTTTCAAGTAATTTGGCTAACGATATTGCTCGAAGCTTGTCCATGTCCATGGACGATGTAGACATGTCTCTTTCACCTCAACCTCCTCTTGTCTCAGACTTTCATACTAAGCCTCAAGAAGAATACCCTGTACCTACCTTACGAAGGATTTCACTCAGTGGCAACTCGACTAGCAATCCATCCATAGAACAGTGGCTAGATATTCAGGCACATCGACATCAAATGAACATAATGGATTATAAGCAGTTATTTCAGGAGAAGCAGGCCAGTTTGCGGGATGAAATTGATTTGTTACAACAGCCAGATCAATCCTTTGAATCTATTAGAGACCATCTTACGCGCGTACTAAGGTTGGCAGACGAACTTAGCGAAGATCATAGTTTGTCATTCAATGTATATATATATATATAAATTTATATTTATACGCATGCTTTGAACCAACCCGATGTTGATCTTTTATTTACTCTATAGAAAATATTCCCTGAATGGTCCCTTTACGAGACGCGTATCAATCAGCTAGCCTCTTACGTGCAGTCTGTGGAAGACATGAGTTTATCCATTGCTAAAGTGATACCTCAATCAGATGACTTGTTGCAGGATATAAAGGGACTACAGAGTTTGCTAGATGCAAAAACATCTCTTTATGGTGAAGTTCTCGTACAGAATGGATTGGAGTGGAAAGCCATGGGTATGCCAGTCAATGAAACACTTTTAAATGCAACAAAACAATGGATACACAACTTATGTCAAGGCCTATTAGTTGCCTTAAGTAGCGAGTGCAAAAAAGCACAGGTACTTGTTCAAGATATGAAAGCACTCGTCTATTCCCCTGTAGGAGAAAAGGTTAATACAGGATGAGAATTGGAGACTGCATGTTTTATTGACACTATTTCAATTTCTTTTCTTAGTTGATGGCTTGTATTCTGGCTGGACTAGAGTTTATAGCAGAGGCGTCTACTTTCACTGGCATGACATCACAAAGAAACCTAAATGAATGCTATATTCTGGTCACTGTATATGGTCAATGGGTATCAGAAAATCTGGAGCAAATAATCGACAAATCAAAAAAGAACAAGTCTTATTCAACCACTAAGCGAACAGACATTCGATTTATGCAGTTTATGGAGAACATGAATCGGGTCTTGACTTGTCTGTATACCCTTTGTGATCTACATGATTTTGACACTACTAAATCCGTGAACTATGTGGAGAACTTGACAGCTGTATTGGTCGAGTTGACCGTACGTGCTGTCAGTGTGATTGAAATCCATCGGGAGAATGTAGTGCCAAACAAAGCAGCCGCAGGCAACATCATGTCCCGCCCTCAAGCAAGCTTTATTTATATGGGAGAAACCCTCTTGACATTTGCTAGTAAGATTCTTCAGTTATCTGATAGAAAAGGTGCTTTTGTCAACAGAATCAAAGTAAGTGATTATATTCAGAATAGAGAGGAAAAAAAGAAATGCATTATTTATTGACTTCTTTAGACTTTACACTCTTATTTACAAGATTTGGAAGAGTCCTTAGAAGCCTCTTAAAAGAGCCGTCCTTCTGCCCCCTCCCTTCCTCTCTCAAACGCCTGTAAAAACATGTTTTATATAATTATGAAAGAGGAGCAAGAGAAAGAAACCTTATAGCTCAGCGACATAATTGCCTATGTCAGAATTAGAATCAAACCAACAAATAAAAAAGAACAGTTTCTCTTACCTGGAAAAACTCCAACTGCTCCTCTTAACTTCCCTGTCCACCAATCATTAGCATCCCGAGTTCTTTCAACCAATTCAATTTTATCGTCCTTTCTAAATGATAAATCGCCATCCGCTTGAGCATCATAGTCATAAAGAGCAATGACATAAGTCTTGCCAGACGAACCTCGAGAAGGAGGTACTGGAGGAGGCACTCGAGTCGATGGTGGATTAGATTGCGATGTGTAGCTAGGTGGTGGGTTCTCATTGTATGTTTGCTCAGGCTGTTGCTGGATTTGGTGTTGAGGCTGTGAATAACTTGGCTGTCGAGTTTGATCATAAGGTCGATGTTCATCTGGCTTCATGGCTGCTCTCTCTTGCAAAGTGAGTTTACTACTGTTGGTTGCCCCAGAAGCTATTGGTATTTGTAAATATCTTTTTTTCCCCTTTGACAAAGAAAGATGACTTTACCTGTTAGCCATGCTTTTCCTCCGGATCGAAGTAGATCAGTATTTTCTATTTCGGCTTGAGCATCAAATTGTTGTTTTCTCCATTGATAGCCAGCCTGTATATCCATAGCATGTGTAACAAATTGCTGATCATTGGCAGTGATAAGTTCATGACATCGAGCATAGATCATGCCAAAGATGGTGTTTTGCAAATTGTAAAGATGCTCAAAGATAGGTTGCATCATTTGAAACAGCAAGTTGAAAAATACGGGTAATTGCTGCTTTAACGTATTGTTGAGGTACTCATAATCTTGAGTGGCAGTATCTAGTTGACTCTGTAGTTTGATCATAGACTTTTCATCGTTCAGGCTACGTTCAGTTTTGGATGTCAGTTTTCCTAAAGCAAGTCGGTGACGGTCATAATCAATCAGTTTATGATTGCGTTTCACAATGGTTTTTTGAACTGTTTTGATGACTTCTTGCAGTTCATAAGTAGGCCTGATGACAAATTGGTCTACTGAATCCTATGAGAGAGAGTGAGTATTGAGGAAGGGGTTTCAAGAAGAAGTGGAATAGAAGGTACATTACCAAATGGGGTAAGACTTCATCCCGACAATAAGCCATAGCTGCCTCAGCATCATTCACTGCTTGTAAAGAACCAGGAGCAACTGATTGCTCACTAAATTGAACTTGGTCTTCATCTGTCTCTTGACTCATTTGCTGATTATACATAGCTGCCAAATAGTTTGCCATCTCAGATTGATGTGTCAACAAGGCTACAAAAAGAAAGTCATGAGTTATGACATGTCCTACCCCCCCTCTCATCACACCTCCTTTTTTTTTTTCTTTTTACCAGAAACACTATCACGAAAAGTCTGTGCTTCAATTCTCAGTTGATCTGCTATTTTGGAAGTCTCATTGAATCGGGTTTCCAACTGAATGAATTCCGCGTCTTTGGTCACTGAGAAAAGGATATTGTTTCTTTTAGTAGTGGTACTTTATCTTGGCCCTATGTCTCTTTTTTTCTTCGGTACCTTCTCCTTTCTTTGACATAATTTGATGTGGCAATCGGCTCACAGCCTTTTGAAATCCCTTCAGACAAATGTTGTATTAGAACAAAAGCGATACTGAGCAAGTTCAAGCTTACTTACTTTCCAGCTCATAGTTATATCTGTTATAATGCGCAGTTGTAATTGGCAGCAGTGGGGGATAAGAAAGAAAGAGAAAAAGAAGGAAAAGAAAAACAAAAGAATGTGTATATATTCATTTTAAGGAACCGATTGGTTTTTCCTGTCGGATGTTTAAATTAGCATAAACTATCCGTTCATCCATGAGCATAAAGCTAGAATATGTCTATTGAATAACAAACGATCTAATTTCAAGAATAAATTAGAGAAAGCCTGAGCAAGAGAGAAAGGCCGCGCCTATAAAACGTTCATGTAAGCCTCGTGTTTATCACAGCCAGAGGAAAACAGTGTATCATTCATACTTTGATTTGCTTCAATCATTTCAATGACATCAGAGAACTCTCTGTTGTTAAGTTATTGGTATCTGCGTAAATAAGGAAAGTGGCTTCATGTATTAGCGCTAGCTTCTTGGGCCAAGCATACAGTGTGTCCAATTTTTTGAACTATATTTATCTGTTTTGAACTCAACTTGGTACGTTTTTGAAACTGCTTGCTCACTGTGATGAGACTTTTACGCTTAACAATTCTAATGTGAAAGATCCATTCAAGTCATTTTTGAGCATTTATAGGTTTGCTGCTTTCCTAAAGCAGAACAAGAATAACTTTGATTTACTTTGCTCATTTGCTTAACGAAAAGTCCAGAATATAGCAGAATATATCCGAAAAAGATTCATTGACTGTTGTGTAGCTATAGTGAGCACAATCTTTGCCATCCAATTGTACACTGTTTGTTTATCGCAAGTACAACCCAAAGACCTTGAGAGCATAACCCCCCTTTTCTTTTTCTCGACAAGCAATTCATTTCCATGAAAGATGTAATAAAACCAAAAACATGAATTATTTTTTGTTTTCTGTTAAATAAACAAGGTTTATGCTATGCAATAATATAAAAAAGGAAAGAGATATTTTACAAAAAAAGGGAACAGTTACAGAAGATATGGCAATTAATATTGCTTCTTGTGGTTCTTGTAATAGTTGATAAGACCGTTGGTAGAAGCATCGTGAGAAGAGACGGAACCAGCAGCAGACAATTCAGGCAAAATAGCCTTGGCCAATTGCTTACCAAGTTCAACACCCCATTGATCATAGGAGTTGATATCCCAGATAGCACCTTGAACAAAGATCTTGTGTTCGTACATGGCAATAAGGGAACCAAGAGTGGCGGGAGTCAACTTTTGGAACAAGAAGGAGTTGGTAGGCTTGTTACCCTTGAAGACCTTGTGGGGAACAATGTTTTCTTGGACCTTGGTACCCATTTCAGCGCGAACTTGTTGTTCGTCTTTACCAACCATCAAAGCTTCAGTTTGAGCAAAGAAGTTGGACAACAAGATATCATGGTGAACACCACCACTGATAGGGTTTTGGGTTTCGACAGGAGCGAGGAAATCACAAGGAATCATCTTGGTACCTTGATGGATGAGTTGGTAGAAGGCATGTTGACCGTTGGTACCAGGCTCACCCCAAATGATGGGACCAGTTTGGTATTGAACTTCTTCACCTGAACGTGAAACGTACTTACCGTTAGATTCCATGTTGCCCTATAAAAGACAATGTATTAGTTCAACCTGGCTACTCTTGCAATCATTATTCATCAAGATTTTCTCTTTTTTCTTCTTTACCTGTTGGAAGTAAGCAGGGAAACGGTGCATGTATTGATCGTAAGGAAGGATAGCTTCAGTTTGAGCATCAAAGAAGTTGTTGTACCAGAGACCAATGACAGCCATCAAAACGGGGATGTTGTCTTCAAGAGGAGTGTTAAGGAAGTGTTGATCCATTTC
The DNA here is from genome assembly GCA_025331445.1 of Blakeslea trispora. Taxonomy (NCBI): domain Eukaryota; kingdom Fungi; phylum Mucoromycota; class Mucoromycetes; order Mucorales; family Choanephoraceae; genus Blakeslea; species Blakeslea trispora. The sequence continues at coordinate 21,155 of JAIWNE010000001.1, read as the reverse complement.
ATGACCACCACGAAGAAGTTCTTCAAAGTTTTCGTAACCGATAACAATAGCAATGGAGAGACCAATGGCAGACCAAAGAGAGTAACGGCCACCAACCCAATCCCAGAACTTGAACATGTTCTTGGCATCAATACCAAACTCAGTCACCTTTTCAGTGTTGGTAGAGAGAGCAACAAAGTGCTTTGCAACATGAGATTGCTAATGATAGAAACAACGCGTTTTTTTTTGTATCGTTAGAAAAGCGGTGTCTGAAATTGAAACAGATAACTTACGTCTTTAGCAGCTTCAAGGAACCAAGCCTTGGCAGATTCAGCGTTAGTGATGGTTTCTTGAGTGGTGAAAGTCTTGGAAGCAATGATGAAGAGAGTGGTTTCGGGGTTAACAGACTTGAGAACCTCAGCAAGGTGAGTACCGTCAATGTTGGAGACATAGTGGGGAGTCAAACCCTTTTGAGCATAAGGCTTCAAGGCCTCAGTGACCATGACAGGACCAAGGTCAGAGCCACCAATACCAATGTTGACAACATCGGTGATTTGCTTACCAGTATAACCCTTCCATTCGCCAGAACGAATGGCATCAGAGAACTCCTTCATGTGAGCAAGAACTTCACGAACTTCAGGCATGACATCAGCTCCATTGTCATGGATAGGAGTGTCAGAAAGGTTACGAAGAGCGACATGAAGCACAGCACGGTCTTCAGTGAAGTTGATACGTTCACCACTGAACATCTTCTTACGCATTTCATCTACCTTGGCTTCTTTGGCCAATTCGAGCAAAGTCTTTAAAGTTTCATCAGTAACGCGGTTCTTGGAGAAATCGAACAAGATAGAAGTGTTGGTCTTATCAGAGCCCTTGAAGACGCGGTGGTATTTTTCAAAACGTTGAGGGTCCTTTTCGAATTGTTCCTTGATGACAATGTTTTTACCCTCAGCATCATAGTGTTGTTGAAGCTTGCTCCAGGTGTTTAGCTTGTTAGTCAAGACCATGTTATTTATCGATAAAAGAAGATGATGTAAAGCAAAAAAAAAAGAGCAAGAAAATTATATGAAAAATAGTGCCAATTTATATATTTCTAGGGTCTTCGTTTATATGCCCGCATTTTTCCGCCTTTTTTTTTTAGAAAAAAAAATATGTAAAATAGATTTTGCTAAATAATTTAGCGTGACCTAAAAAATCGCGTCTTTATGGAGCTTAGTAATGCTTACTATGACAAAGCGCCACAATCAGATTTATGTGTTCTTCAATAGATGGGTTTGATAAGAAAAAGGAGCATTAGATTTTTAAAGAGATCATCTAGGTTACCCACTCATTTTTCCCGCCGATTTATCTTCTTTTTGTATAACAACTGCCCTCTTGATTGAAAAAGTAAGAATTGGAACAATATACAATTGAAAGTCAATTTATGAACTTATCAAAGATGGAAGAATGATTATACAAGTCCTATGTCTCTTCCTTTGTTCTTGATGAACCAAGTTCCCATTATTGACTTACAGTCTTGTTCTCGTACCTGGATGTTATAAGCAATTTTATTGTGCCTGAATTGAAATGGCACCTTAATTTCAAGTAGATAAGCGAGAAGAAAAGAAACAGAAGCTCAAGTAAGACATTATTAGTCCTTCTGTCAACGCTTAGAATTTATTTACATAAAACATAAAGTAGTATCAGAAACTTAAAACTATATACTGCCCGAGTCCCTTCTTGGTGGTTTTCCCAAGCATAAGACAATAAAGTCGTAGCTTTTGTTTGTATCGTACACGGTTTTTATACAGCCACAACAATTGTTCTTATTTGTCTAAATCACGTACTGTTCTCAGTATTTACCAATGGTAACTTTGTAGGTCTAGCACAGTCTTTTTCAAATTGTTTTGATATCAATCGCCAATAAATGCCGCGTTAAAATAAGAAGAAGAGTGCAAGCCAACAAGAAAAAGAAGTAAAGAAAAGAGGAAGACGAAGATTCATGCAGGTAACTTTACCATCCTTAATTTACACTCCGCATTATGCTTACTGGTTTTTACCTTGATGATTGCGCACCTGCACACTAATTCTTGCGCATCGAAACGGCAATAATTAGTTATTCAATGCGCAAAAATTAGTGTGCAGGTGCGCAATCATCAAGGTAAAAACCAGTATGAAGGCGCGGCTGCTTTGTCTGGTGGACTACTCCGCCAGCAATAAGCAATACGATTGGACACTGTTAGCCAATAAAGTTGTTATTACCGTCGCTCATTTAAGCTTTTGCATCCAATGCTTTTTGATGAGTGGGTTCATAAAGAACATTGCAAAACATCAAAATTCTCTCTCTTTCTCTCTCCTCTACTAAAGAGATTCAACAAGAAGACTCCAGCGATTGCAAACTTATTCGACTACAAATAAGAAACGAAAGTGAGTAAGACAATCAAGCTAATGAAGTAAGCTTTGTCTCAGAAACGAAGCCAGTAACGCTCTGCAATCCTTACAAGAGCTGTATTTCGTTTAAGGAACACTATCAGATGAGTCAATGAAAGACATGCTCTCGAGTAGCATCGTTTTGATTGAACGTTTAGAGGACCTTCTGACTTGCTTGACAGAATGAAGAAAGTCCTTCTAAGTTTGTGATTACAGAGTAATATGATTTTTTTGGGGTAGAAATCATCAGCAATATACATTCATCTCTATATTCAAAAAGTTTCTATAATCCATCAGTAGCAAAACAACTTTGCTGTCATCAAAAGAATAATAGATCAAGAAAGTCTCCTGAATGAGTTGCTCCCTCTTTCACTATGTTTATCAGAAGCACTCTACCAATCTATCTGCCGTCCGTAGTGACTAATTTTGACATCAACTTTAATGATTAAGGTGCTTATCAATCACGTACTAAGAAATACTTCTCATCCAACACCATCTTGTTGTGTCCTGTATTTTTCTCCAAATATCTTTAGATAGAAGAAAGGAAATACTCTGCTTATCGTTCAAGGTGCTGGTTATTTGTTTATGTCCTTTATTTAGTGTCAAATTCTATGAAGCTGACTATATGTATGGGATATCATTTGTGTGTTCTTAAACAGATCCAACGATTTCGTCCGCTTTTTGTAACGCCTAAAGACAAAATATGAGTCGAAAATACAAACAAAAAACTGATGTTCCTAACTTACCTCAATCATCTTCTTGCACTCTTTTCTTCTTTGTCTTGTCAAGTCAGATTCTTGCAAGAGATCGTCTAGTACATCATGTTTATAGAGTTCAGCCAACAACTCTCTTTGGAGTTCTTCTTTTGATCGGTTCACTAAGTTAAGCATAATTGCCTTTGGCACCATATCAATCATTGTGCGCTTGACGATATTAAAATAAGATTGAATCAACATCTCTATTGAATTAGTGTTAGCATGAGACAGTGTTTGTATGGGCTAGTTTATGTGTATTTACTAGTCACTTGAATTTCCATGAATTCACGATCAGAAAGAGCACCAGTGGCCTTCAATGTAGTAGGAGGCTAACATAATAGGATGTAAATACAAGCGCAATCATACATATATAAGAAGAATGACTGCTTACTGTATCCATCATACTGGTGAGCGATTTCTTTGTGTTCTTCTTATTGCCAGAAAAGAAGCTGCCAAACAAAGATCCATTGCTGCTGGGCTCTTCGGGTGCGACACCATTCGATGTTTGTAATGAATTTGGTGCACTGTTTTTAGACTGCTTGTGAGGTGCAGCTTCAATTTGTTGTTGGTTCTTTTGCATGATGCGTTCATTCACAGCAGCAACGGCTTGGTGACCATTTAAAAGATCGGGATGAGCTGTGTTGATATAACAAGCTTCCATTGAGACCATATCCGATACCAGCTTGGAAGTGGGTTGTAATGCCTTCTTGAAGAATGCCAAAACAACTTGATAAAACTTGTCTTTTAGAGTAGGGAATCGCTTAAAGAATTGTTTGGTAAGGAGTTGGCCCAGAATACGAACCAGTTCATCGTACACAATATTGATACATTTGATACTAGGCTCTTCTAGACGTTTGATTTGCTTCTTGATAATCACTTCAAAGGCTGTTGTAGCAACAAACAGAGCAGGTGTTGAGCCAGAAGAATTATAAAGAATAATGCGGATATCCTCATCTTTGATTTGATCCAGAGGATCTATGCTCTTGACTCCATTGGCATATATCTCGTGGAATACAAAGCTGATACGAGCACCACCCGAGAGCTCAAAGCTGGAGAGATCATTTGAGTTACCATCAATGATCGTTCTGAATTCAGTACAAAACTCGGTAATGATGTTCAATACCAGATTAGCACGGTTAGCAGTCGACCCGTCCTCATCTAATGGATCTCCTAAAGCAACCAATTCTTGTTGGTATTTCAACAAAGCAGATTGGATCTTTGCTTTGATTTCAGGTAATGTGTTGCGAATATGATGCATCAAGATCATGTTAAGTTTACGAGCCAAGAAAGGAGTACCACAGTATTGTGCTTTGGACTTGTAGGATGGGTGTGATTCAAAGAATTCACGTTCAGCGTCAAGTGCGCGCTTAATGGATTTGTTGGAGTCAATGTCTCTTTGACCTCGATTGACAACAGGCACATAGCCCAGTCTCAAGGGAATGACTCTGCCAGCCAAAATATCAATCACATCTGTACCTTGATCCATCAAATCAACCTTGGTCAAGACACCTATTGTGCGCAAGCCTTCCGGGTCTACATCACGAGCTAACTTGAGGCCATCCGAGTTGGCTAGATCAGTGTTGGCGCCAGTCACAGCCAAGATGATAGAGTTTGGCTTGGTGATATATTTCAAGATCATTTCGCGAATTTGCTTTTCGATATCCTTGGGCTGATCGCCAACAGGCACTTTGGTTAGACCAGGTAAATCGACAAGTGTCAATGTAAGTACATTGGGTGAAAATATTCTCAAGTTGATAGGCTGTGGTGAAATGCCCAGATTCTTGCCTGTCTTGAGCTCTGTATCCTTGACGATTTCCTCGCGAATCTTGCCAAAATCGTAAAACTTTTGTCCAGGCAAATGCAAGAATTCACCCCATTCATGAGGATTTCCATTCACAATCTCTTCCTCGTCCTGCTCTTTCTTGACCTCTGCAGGTCGATTGATAAGTTGTAGAATCTATCGTAGTTTAGATGCAAAGTTTTGTTTGTCCGCTTCACCTGACTTACCAAAGGTCTACGGGTTACAATACCAGTGCCACGAGGAAGAAAGTCGCGGCCTACAATATTCTCGAGAACAGATGACTTGCCACTCGATTGAGACCCAATGACAGCAATCTGAGGTAAGTCGACTGGGTTGTGAACGCCCACAGTGGCAAAAGCGTCTTGAAGCTTATTGACTATTAATAGAATATAGTGTCGTGTTTATATAAGCTCGTTCTAGGGGTTTTCATCGATTAATCAACTGTGTCTCTGTCTTACCCGTCTTGATAAGCTGAGAGTCCATGCTCATGGTAAAAAGATGAAATGTAAAGAAAAGAAAGTAAAGAAAAAGAGAGAGAGAGAAAAAAGGGGGAGGAAATAAAGAAAGTAAAGGCATGACGTGAATTCAAGCTACACCTTTGTAGGCTGGCTTTCAAATCCATTTGTTCATGTCAAACAATGAGCAGGAGTTGAATTACCAAACACGATTGAAATTAAGTGCATTCTTAATTTTACATGTCAACATGTCAATTTATTGTATAAGCTAAATTTAGAATAAAAATACGCTTTCTCTTTTCCCAATTACAAGCGCTTATTTATTAACGCAGATCTTTGACCGAGCTATACGATCGAGTTCTTACTGGTTGTCTTCCATAATATCCTCGACCATATCTATCATACGATGATGCTGACATCTGTTGCTGTTGTTGTTGTTGGAGAGCTAGATACTGTTGTTGCTGTTGTTGCTGATACAGCATATGATTGTAATAGTCATCATAAGAGTACATTGATCTCGATCCAGTCGGATTATATTGATAAGGTGAATTTGATGTATTGCTTAGATTTGGGTATTGTGGATTATGATTATTACTGCTCGTGTTATACATTATATTCTGTAGCATATTCTGCTGCTGCTGTTGCTGTCTTTGTTGTTGTAGTATCATTTGTGATGCAATCATGGTAGCCAGAGCATTTTGTTGCTGCTGTTGTTGTTGCACCAACATAATCTGTTGATTGTACAGCTGAGATTGTTGTGAATAGGGATTCATCATACCAGATTGCTGTAGTTGTAACGGCACCATCCCTGGGTTTGCTAGTGGTTGTTGCTGTTGAGCCATCACACTGGCTATAGCTGCTGCTGCTGCCGCAACAGATGCAGGTGGATGCTGATGGAATTGTGGTTGGGCTTGTGGTGGCAAGGGTTGTTGAACTTGAGGCTTCGGTTGAGTCTGAGATGGTACCTGCCTTGCTTCTTCCATCAAAGGGGGAGATGGATTATGGGCATTGGAAGGAGGAGGCAAAGGTGGTGGAGGAGGCGGTGGCATAATTGAGGACGGAGGTGGGGGATGCGAGGATGGTAGACGTTGCTGTTGTGCTAACATAAAATTCTTTGGTTTGTTGAAACGAGGAGGAGGGGGAGGGTAATAATTGGGCATGTTTGCATAACCTGTTGCCAGACGCAATTTGTTCATCAAGCTACCAATGATACCTGGTTGTTGTGGCATATAAGGCCGAGGCCCATTATTGTTAGGTACTATGGGCGGCGGTACTGCAGCAGAAGGTGGTGGAAGAGAAGGCTGAACTGCAGTAGGTACGCCACTAGGTACCTGTGGTGAAGATATTACAGGAGCAGCAGCAATAGAAGAAGGCGCTACAGGAACAGGTGGTGATGATACTGCCTTTGTTGCTGGTTGAGGAGACGAAGCTTTCGGTGTGGGTGTTGGTTTCTTAGGTCCATCAGGTTCTCCTTCTGAATTAGACATTTCCGTACGAAAGAAAACGGTTTAATTGATAAAAAGGAAAAGAAAGAGAAAAAGGAAAATAAAAAAAAGTGAGAGATAAACAAAGATGATCGAATGACTGGCTTAGATAACATTTAAATCATACAATGGAATTGTTGTCTTTGAATCACTTGTTTCATCTCTCTTTCTCTTTTCTCTTTATTTTCTAGTTTTATCTATACAAATAAGAGCATGCGTTTTCTCTTTTAAAAAAAATTACTCATTCATTCACTCTTTTGTTTTGTTTCATTTCTTATGTTTTTGAATTGGTGGTACATGTACGACAAGCCTAGAGTTAGCATAACAAAACACATACTATCTATAGAAATGATCGCTCTATTAGATTCTGCAGCATTTAGCATAGCATGAAATCTTATTGCAAGCTTTAACAAGTCAGTCGGGTATTCTTATTCGACAAAGTCTTTCAACTGAAAAAGATAATGTGAATGGAATCACAACTTGTGTCTAAAAGTGAGCTATCCTCCCCACTCTTTCAACTCTTTGAGCAGTCTTCAAACTTTATAATGGTAACAACAACAAGAAAGGCTTTTGTATTAAAAGATAATAATGCATTGTAAAATGAATATTAGTGTATATCATTTGCTTAAAAAAGAAAAGAAAAAAAAAGGGGCATTGAGCACTTGATAACTTGACCATAAACTGCAACTCTAAAAGCTATTCTTTATTTGCTTCATTGATCTATGATTGAGTTTTATAGCCGAGTATTCTTTGACTAGCTTCAAAAAGGGTCTTGTCTGGTAAGTGCTTTAGATACTCTGTGCTTAATTCAACAACCGCCTGAATATCTTCTTGTAGGTCTTCAGGTTCTCGGATGAGCTTGACTAGCTTTGATAGCGGCTCGTAAAATAAAGGTATACTCATCAACTGCTTCTGTATGTCTTGTTTGATAGCCAATGAATTGTTGTTTGAATCAACGCTGGCTTTGGGTAGACTGTTGTTGAGCAATCGTAAGAGAAAGTTAAATAGTCGCTGCACAAGTGTAGTCAAGGCCTTTAAAGACTGGCTCGAAGATTCCTTCAGGTATTGCTCAAGTTCTTCTTCATGCTTTCGCATCATTGACCTCAACTTGTTGTGTGATAGCTTGCCACCTCGTCTCGACTTTCGTAACTGTCTTATGTTTCGTTTCTTTTCAGCCCTGTTCAACACAATGGGCGTGGCATCTGTGGTTGCCTTTGATTCAAACTCTAATTCCTCCGCTAATTCAACCATGATATCAATGACATTCCGATTCATTTGCTCAAATGCGGCTGTTGAGTCATTACTCTCACAAGTAATTTCCAGCATCAACTCAAACAGATTATCAGGTTCAGGCGCATCGGACAACAAGACCAAATCCATCATGCGATCCAAAAAACCTCGTTCAGGCGAGATTTGTGTCATGGTGGATGAAGATGGTTGCGATTGAAGGCCGATAGCTACCAATCGCTTAATCATCTGCTTGACCAATACAGGTGCTTGATCATACAGACCAGCGCATTGCAAGACCCAGCTTATGGGCACTGTGAGTGCTTGATGAGCCGTCCAAAGATCAGACCAAATCTGTATCAGTCTTTCCTTCTTGACATGATCGCCCAACCGTACCATTTCCTGAAACATGGCTGCTAACCCTGTACTTTTTACAGCATAAATGTCATGTACATTGGCTAAATCGAGTGTGTTGAATGTGATCTGCTGAAGTAACGGTGTACCAAAGTACCATTCAAAATCATCGCGCGTCTTGAAGAACTGACGAAATAGCTGAGAGGCTACACTGGTATTTACTTGATCCTCTTCACCTACAAGTGAGAGAATGTTACCAAGAAAATGATTTTGAAACCAAACACGGGAATGAGGCGCTTTTGGATCAATGCCTGCCATGTTTTCTCGTAAATAGCCCAACAACATATCGATAAATTGCTTTGATTTCGTTTTGAGAAGAGCAGTAACTACCATATCCTTAGATACTTGAGATCCGTCATCGAAATAGTGTAGCAGGATGGTAGCTGAAGAAGAATTAGACTTCAAGAGCCAGCGAAGAGTTTCATCCGAGAAAGTGGAGAGCAAAACAGGTACGATATGACTGGACTGATTTGTACATGTATTCAATAGAGTTAGCATGAATTCAGCATAACTAGAGGGTGCAGAGTTGCCCTGTCCTAAATCTCTTTCTAATCCAGTTGCTAACCAAGCGGCATAGGACCGAACGATAGCAGGATCAGCATATCTTAGACAATCGGCAAGCCATTCATGTGCCTGGCGGTGGGTGGTGTTAGATACGAAAAGAGTTAATTTCTGCAGCAGTAAACAGCATCCTTCAGTCAATGTTGTATCAGTGTAGTTGCTGAACTGAGAGAGATCGATATAAGCGCCTGATTTGATTTGGTATGTTGTCTTGTTGTATTCTAGAAACGAACTTGGTGTATTCTGTAGCTCTTGCTGCTGATGTTGTTGATTGTCTTGAGCCAATGGATTTTGAGATAAACTGAATAACTGGACAAAAGCGTAATAGGGCGATGTGCGAACATTGTAGTTTTTTGTCTCAAATTGAGAAAGCATGGTTTCGACTACCAAGTCCATATGACGACGAAATCGATCGCGCAATGTCCAATCAGCAATGACCAGGTCCAACACTCCTTTTCCGTCTGTAGGATAATGGTCGAGAATAGCACTCTTAAGCAAAAAATCAAACTGGCTAGGTAACAGTGTACTCATCTGTTGAATCCAGAAACAAGTACCCTTTTGAATAGCTTTGGTTTGAGCAAATTTGTCTGTTGGTATAGGTGCTAATAAATCAGGGTGAAGTAGTGTGTTCTGCTCTGATTTTATATGCACTGCTTTTACAAACCAATTCATCAACAAAAAGCAGAGAAAAAGAAAGAGAAAGAGAGAGAGAGGGAATAAGCTTCATTCACTCACACATATACACACATATAACTCATATCACTCAATTCGTCACTCATGCACTTGCCTGGTTGTATATCAAATAGAGAAAAAGCCTTTGTCATGGCACTATACTGATATGGCTGGCGTTTGCAACTATCTCTAAAACAGACAAGGCCCAACTTGAGTTCATCTTCAGTAAACGGAGGTCGCACCAAACCAGAGCCCCAATATCCATCCATTTGAGTAGACACATAGTCTGTTCGTCCTTCTTTCATGATATTCAGCATTTCAACCACAGTGGAAGTTGAGACTGTCTGTTGCTGTAGGCCATCTTCAAGCAGCTGTAGAAAGGATTGTTTTGTATCACCCTGGTTCAATTCATCTGCATAATCGTCTAGATAAGTGCAGCAATTGAGCCATAGATGACACAAGACAACTGGGATATTAGAGCGCATGAACTGGAACAATCCCCTGCTCCAGGCATCGGATCCACTGACATACTCAGGCTGTTTCAACATGGCTAATACAAGGCCATATAGATAAGCCAAGACAATGATATTATTGTGCAAGGCAATCCATGTCGGACGCGTAATATAGTGAGGAAATCTAGTCAACCAACCCATACTGTTTTGTTCAGTAAGGCCCTTAATACAGGTTCGTAGTGAATCAATAATGATGGATCGAGCATATTGGGCCGAGTAAGGATCGTCTTCTGTCAAGGCTGAGAGGATCACACGAACAAAATAGTCAAAAAACACAAATGTGTCATTTTCGTTGTCTGGATAGATGTAGGTAGTGCTGGCTCGGATCTTGTCGAGTGTCTTTGCACTATCGTTCTGTTCAAGTAAGTTTTTTAGTACTGAGAGTGTAATGGTGTTATCATTTTGGTCATTCAAAAGACTGTTCAAGTCCATAGTTGAAAAGGAAAAAAAAGAAAAGAAAAACACCAGCTGTGTGTAACTTTTAAGTTTTTTTTTTTTAAATAAAAAGGGGGAGGTTTTTTGCTGATTGATCACTCACACCATGACCATTTTAATGCACTATTTTTGAGTCGAATAAAGCATTAAATAAAGCGGAAAAAAAGAGAGGAAACAAGGATGCGCTCTGTTAGAAGATGATATTGAGACTGTATGAAACACGAAAATCTCAAGGTAGCTTATTCACAAGCTTATTGCTCTCGGGTGTATTTTTTTCTAAAGTTCTGACTGATTTGAACAATGTGTAACTGAATTGGTTGTTTCTATTTACAATTTATTCAATCGTTTCGTTTGTGGATAAGAATAAGAAAGAAAAAAGATCCATCTAAAAGCCATTAGGGCTAGTTCTGTTGGTGACCTTAGTGAACTTGGGTACTTTGTGAACTGATTTACGATAGCCTCTTGAGTTGCGGCTGAAAACGGTATATTTTTCTCTAGGAAGCATTTCTGATTCTTTGGGGAGAGCAAGTGCCTCGCTCAAAGCTTTACACTGAACACCAGAATCGGCTACTGCTGCAATGACATTGTCGACTTCTCTAAGGCGCTTACGAAGGTTGGCCTTTCTAGTTGTTGACATGCGGAAAGGATTCTTCCTAACAAAAGTATTCGAGTTATTATTCGCTGTCGTTTTAGTGTCTTTTGTCTTCTCGCTATTTTCTTTTCTTTTTTTTTTTTACCAAAGCAAGCCACCTTGAGCAACAAGTGAAGGTCTAAAAGCACCAAACATATTAAGTGTAGAAAAAAAAAAAAGGAAAGTGGAAAAAAAGTAAAGACCCCCTCCTTCTGTTTAGGGCACCGGGGCAAAATTTCGCTACAGTCATTGGCTAAAGGTCGATCAATGCAGTTGACTGTTTTATTTTTCTGTGGCTTTGAGCTACAAAAAATGCAAGACAATATAGTCTTTCTCTTTTTTTTTCTTTCTTTTCTCTACATATACATATACATATATCAATATGCTTCAAATGGATGTTGACCCTACTTACCTTCCTTTAGGAAAGCAATTGGCTGCTAATGGTAAGGGTTTGATAGAACAAAGTCTACTGTATATACTTATTGAAAGATAGAGAAGAAAACAAGAGATAAAGCTGTTCGTTCTCTTCGTAAATTTTTGTCTAGTGGTAGCGACTTGAATGAAGTTGAGCTTATAAAACTCTGGAAGGGTCTCTTCTACTGTAAGTGATAGATGGAATAGAATGCAATTTCATCTGCTAATCGTCTATATAGGCTTTTGGATGTCTGATAAACCTTTGATTCAACAAGCATTGGCAAATGATCTCGGTGCTCTTGTGATGGAATTACCTGCCACAAATGCAATTCCTTTCTTGAAGGCATGCTGGAAGGTACATTGTCAAGAATGGCATGGGATTGATAGAATTAGGTGTGTGTGAATGGATTATTATTTCTTCAAAGCAGATTATTTATCCAATCATTATTCTTAGACTTGACAAGTATTACATGCTTTTGCGTCGTGTCATTTATTTCTCTTTTCAATTCTTGGCCAGAGAATCGTGGGATCAAACTTTCTGTGAAGCATATAGTGACATGTTGATTGAAGGACCTATGAGGTAAAACAAAAGGAGAAAGAGAGAGAGAGAGAGAAAAGGAAGCTAAATCTTATATGTCTCTACTAGTCCTACAGACAGAAAAAACCCAGACGCTATTCGATACCATATTATTGATATATATTTCGAGGAATTAGAAAAGGTGCTAGATGATGTTCGTTCTCGATCAGATGATTCAGAAGATTTACAAATTCCTATGGAAGAAATTAATCGACCTTTTGTTACATTGGCTAAAGAAGGCACTACTAAAGTCTTAAGGAAGAAGGCCAAAGAGGCCCTTGAAACACATGAAGAGGAAATGAAGGCTATGAACGAAGAAGAAGAATAAACGATAGAAATATTAGAAAGTGTAATACAGACAATTTACCTTTTTTTTTCTTTGCATAAAGTGTGTTTATTAAGAGAACAGTTAGTCTATAATTTTTCTATTTTGTTTCATAGTAACTGATTTCAGGAGAGAGAGAGAGAGAGAGAGAGAGAGAGAGAGAGGTAGTTGACAAACAGAACAGCGTGTTGATATATCTTCAAGGTCCTCTATATTGGATACTAGATAATACATCACAATGCTCATTACTGCTCCATAAAAATCCTTGATTGGTTGATGTTTGTTGGACACTATAACTCTTCTTCTTTTCCTTTCTTTTTGTATGAAATAATGAACAGCTGTCAAACAATCAACTGATGGATTATGGCTTTAAGCGCTCCTGAGCGTAAACAATGCTCTAAACATATCATGACTAGAATGGCTTTGATCAGCGAGATACAAATTAACGTATAAGTCAAGCTAAAGTATACCAAAAATAGAGATGTGTAGGATAAAGAGAAATAATGAAGGGGAAAGAGAAGAGGTAGAACTGTTTTAAATTGTCCATGTCGGACAAGACATCTTCTAGAGCATTTATTGAATTCACAGAACATGCTTATTGAATTTTATTAACTGTCACTACAATATCATTAAATGGAATATCTGAGGTTTGTCAACGATTTGTATTAGACTCAGCTGTAGTTTAGAGAATAAGGCAAAGATATGTTATTGTTTCTCTGTCTACAGTATCTATACTACTTTACTTCCTTTAACAAGATCTTCATTATTTGTTGCATTTTATAAAGTTAATTTTTGTTCTGAGTGTCAACTAAGGTGGCAGGTATTACATTAGAGTAACACAAACTAATTGTTGATTGTCTTATGACTGTTACATAATGCAATTTTTTTATGCTATGCATAAATTGGGAGTTATTACTGTAAATGATTACAATGATTTGTATGGAACCGAGAATAGTTTTAATAAAAGTTACAAAAAGACCAGTTTAGGTCATCCAATCTCTCAACATCGTCTGTTAAGTTCTATAAGATCAGATAATTTATGATTAGATGATTCCTGTTCAATTTTCGACCTGTTGTTTTTAGAATTATATTCTAGTAAGACCATACAGCATTTGATAAAACGAGCTTTAATATATAAAAAAAAAGATTGTCCCCTGTTTTAATTTGAAGGAAAAAGGAGGGGAGAAGGTATTTGTATTGTCTTGAAGAAATGATTGGGTCGGAGTAATATATATGCTGTCAGTTATATGATTACAATTGAAGCATCACTCATTGACTCTTCTGTTTATAGCACTTGATAATTACAACAGGCTTATTTCAATAAAGCTATACGCAAGTCTTGTCTTTTTGAGCATTCAGCAAGAGTCTGTTTGCATTGAAAGTAATGTGGAAACATATGTAAGCTGAAAAATGGTGATTGCGTTTTATATAGCAGCTATTGTAAATCCAAGCCTACGAAATTGAGTGTGCCACGAGAGAGCCATAGTCGACTTTCAAATATGCACAAGGACCCATTTATTAATCTACATTTGTAGTTTTACAGAGAGTTCTTGAAATAAACATAAATACCATACCAAAGCCATATCTTACTGACTATAAAAGAGCCGTCATCCTCATTGTCACCAAGAGGGCTTTTTTTCCATGATGAAAATCTGCTGCAATCAACTTGTGTCACAAAAGCTCTTCTTGTTGGTATTTCAGTTTAAACCTCACTTATATCATGACAACCTATTCATCTTCTTTTTTTTCTAAAGGCAGATACTAATTGTTTCATTTGTCAACAAGGAAGTTCCAAAGCAAACAAAGGCTCATTGATAAAGAGCTAGATGATGAATGGTAACACAAGTTCATGTATTTCAGTCAATTCAAAAGGGGGAGTTAACAAATAGTAGAAATTTCCCTTTTTTTTTCTATTTCCCTCTTTCTCTCTCTCTACTATTATTGTTAAGAATTTGTTATGATAAATACAGTGCACGACCAAAGTATACCTGTTTGGGTAGCTTTGACAAACGCTCAGCAACAGTCGCAGAACGAACTTTGTCGAAAAGATTCCTCTAACCTTACAGCTCGTTCTAGTGAAACAGACTTCTCTCAACTGACGAGCAATACTTCTATTCATACTTTCCAAAAGTCTTGTTCATCTGCCTCTTTGTCTAATCGCGAATCTGATCTTCGACATCAGTATGAACAGCGACCTGAAAAACTACCCGATATTGCAACAGAAATGGAAAAATGGTATGCCATGACAGATAGGTAGATATCTTAATAAAAGAGAGAGCAAGAGGGAGGGAGGGGGTCTGCTTATCCATCATAACTCAAGAAGAAGGTTGACAATAGATATGGCTTTTTAGCTGAGGATATCCAGAAATCAGTAGCTATGTAAGCAACCATGACTTTTTTCTATCATGTATTGTTTGACAACCCAATTCTAGTTCAAAGGAGAAAGAAGTAGAGAGATCAGAGAAATGGACACATATGGCTACACGTGTCATGCTTCATGGAGAAACCCTGCATCGATTTACTTATTCGCATAAATTTAAGAAACGTATATTTAAAGGGGTTCCAGATTGTTGGCGAAGGGATGCATGGTATTACTTGGTGACAGACTGTCTTATGAATGCAGACCATGACTATCAATTGAAACAAACATATCAGGTAAAAGCAATGTCAAGCTATTGTCTATAGAAAACTGAACAGAAAGGTTTTTGTAGGAGCTATTACAGCAAGAAAGTAGCCATGAACGACAAATAGATCTAGACATTCCCAGAACATTAAGAGATCACATCATGTTTAGGCAGCGATATGGATCAGGGTAAGTCAATAGTTTTTTTATAATTGAGGTTTGACAAAGTAATATAATCTATTACTACCCAGACAACGTGCTCTGTTCAATGTGCTTTGTGCTTTTGCTAATTACGACAAAGAAGTGGGTTACTGTCAAGGCATGACTAATATTGTTGCAACCATTCTAATGTACTGTGAAGAAGAGGTAAATTGAACGGTATATGCCTTTTTTTTGGTAGCTCATCAAATACTCTGTAGAAAGCATTTGTCATTCTTGTTCATATGTTCCTAAGAGACAAATTACATAATTTATATATTCCTGGATTTCCTTCTTTACTTGAAAGCTTTTTTATTCAAGATAGTCTACTAAAGAGATATATACCCAAACTATTTAATCACCTGGTAAACCAACACTCTTTATACACCTTTCTAAATCTGACCTCTCTTCTTTTTTCCTTATAGACTGATTTAGGTCTGTCAAGTGACATTTATGCGACAAGATGGTATATTACCTTATTTGCAGGCGGTGTCATCCAGTATCACACACTTATACGAATATGGGATGTGTATTTCCTATGTGGCTATGATGTATTCTTCTTTGTGGCCATTGCGCTCTTAAAGTCTTATGAAGGTAAACTTTATATATAAGCATGTATTGTATTGCATCTTAGTAGTCTATATAGCTCGTTTGTTGAATTCTGACCTTGATGTATGTATGGAGATCCTCGGTTCAACCATGTCTGTTGCTGATGACAATCAGTTCTTAAGGCAAATTGAGAAACTATACGACAGGAATGCAAGACATAATATGGTTCAATCACTTCGAAATGAATATCAAATTAAACATACTTAATATAAGTTCGGTCCGAACACAAAAGTGGGTTAGTTGGGCTCTGAATAAAGATCTCCATCCACTCACAGAGTTGGGGGGGAGGCGTTTTCCTATTTTAATAAGAAGGGGGAGAGAGATAGGAAAACAAAATGATGGAAGGAAATTGCGAGCATGAAGGCCCTGCTCTTAGCATCTATCTGAAAAGGTAGATCTTATTCTTATTCATCCTAGTCTAATCAAGACAGAGCAAAACAGAGAAAACAACTTTTTTCTTCTCTTCACAATGTTCTTTGCTTCTTTTTCAGTTACAAATAGCTAGACAGAACCTCAGTACTCAACAAATAAAAAAAGGGGGTGGGAGGGGCATAAAAGAAAAGAGGAGATATAAAATACGACTCCGTCAAGCTTAAACAACTTGTCTTGCAAACTCATTCACTTGACAAAGTTCAATAACTGATCTGTCACTTGCTTTATCTTGATTTTTTTTCTACAAAAGAGTGACGTTGCCTTCTAAATCTCTATCATCGTAGTCAACTATGATCACTCCTGCCGTGAAGCACATCATCGTCAAGAAGCGTACTGCTACATTCAAGCGTCATCAATCGAACCACTTCTTGCGCGTTGGTGTAAGTAAATCAAAGTAGGAGTATATTCCGCAACAATGTTTTATACTAGGAATCTTGAAGAAAGCCCAAGAGTATTGGTTGTAACATGAGTAGGCGCCTTAAGGGCCAAGCTCCCATGCCTCCCCCCGAGTTACGGTTCTGCCAAAAAGGACCCCGCCACTTGCTTTCCAATGGTTTCCGTAAGTTTGTTGTCTCTGACGTCCTTTCTTTAATACTTTTTCAGAGTTCCAACCAATCTAATTTATTATATAATCAATGCTTGACCAAAATGTAGAAAGCACTCATCTTGAGAAGTCAAAATTAAGCTTGTTTTATTTTTTAAATTTAAAAAAACCATTTACATATAATATACAGAGAAGGGGGGGAGAAATATTACAAGACATATTTGAATGAATAATGACGATCGCCCACAAGGTCCATACCGCCGTACTTGTGAATCTCGAGCTCTCTTTGTTCTTCAGACAACTTGCTTCTTCTCTTGTTTTCTCGTGCCAACAACAATCGGAGAACAATCACCAGTACAGTTTGTACAGCAATACAAGAAAAAGCAATTGTGTTACCAACAAAGTATTTAGGTCCATCTAGAGAAAAAGTGTGGAGGTTAATAAAGAACTAATGTAAAGAAAGATATATGTATTTACCGAAATAAATTTGACCACCGATAGCACCACCAATTGTTCCTACACTTACAATAGCAGCAGAGGCTACTGCTCGACGAGTTAAACCACCACTAAAGAAATGGAGAAAAACATAAATCAGCATAAATGTTAGATTATGATTTTCTTATAAACAAAAAGAACTTACTAGTTGTTGTTGAACCATGCTACTTTGACAGCTACGTTGGTATATACAGAGATGGTTACAAGACAGGCACTGATATAGTTACCAGCTACGTTTTCAGATGGCAAGAACATAAGGAGCAAAAAGCCTAAAAGCCCGATACAATTAATACCAATCATATGGTAAGCTCTTTCAAAGAATTTGTCTATTGTATAAAGTTATATTTTAGTATTTGCTTTCTTTTTTAGTATGAAAGTATATATCTTTACCTGAGCTCCAACCAACAGCCACTGTGGCCAAGAAAGCAAAGAAATAAGGAGGTACAGTAAGCGCTTGGGCTACTGGTCTTGACCATGCTCCCATACCTGCAACAATAGAAGGCAAGAAGAGAGTGACACCCTGCAAAGCGCTGGTACCGGTGATATAAATAGCCATATACATGTATGTTTTCCAATCAGTAAATACAGAAGCAACTTGAGCCCAAGACCAAGAATGATCATCAGATGCACCAGCATCTATTGTTATATGCAATTTTGGTTAGATATGAAATCACAGCATTAATCTTGTTAAAACTTCACCTGTTGCTAATCTTGTTACTGCTAATTCGCGCTCTTCATTTGTTAGGAATTTAGCTGTTTCAGGTTTATTTGGCAGATACCATGCAGAGAAAATGGAAAGCAGAACTGTAGGTACACCTTCAATGATAAACAACCTAAGCAGCAAGAGTTTAGTCAATGGCATTGGGATGCATATTTTGTTGCTTTTGGTAATAAACTGTACCATTGCCAGGTCTTGAGGGTATCATTTTCAATTTGGGAAATGCCATAAGCAATCAAGCCACCGAAAGCACCAGCCAAACTACTGAATGACCAAAAAAAACCAATACGTCGACCATACTCTTGACGAGTGTACCATAGTGACATAAAATAAATGACACCAGGGAAGAAACCTAGAATTGTGTTAGATTTAGGCAACATGTCATAGGACGGTAGATTTACCAGCCTCAAACAATCCTAGGAAGAACCGACAAACTGCTACGCCAGCAAAACTGGTACTTGCTGCCATCACAGTTGCAACGGAACCCCAAAGACTGATAATTATAACAAAAATGGAAAGAAAAATTAGATTCAGTTTGGTGTCACTTTTTTTTTTGTTCCGTCCTCGATTTACGTACAACATAAGAATACCCAACCAGTAAGAAGGAAGCCAGCGACGCATGATAATGTTCGACGGTATATCAAAAATGACATACGAAAAGTAAAAAATAGATAAGGACCATTGGTATTGTTGCTTGTTCATGTCCAGATCTTCTTCTAGCCCGACAAGTTTTGCATTACCAATATTGGATCTATTCTCCAAACTTAGTAATTTAAATAAACCTTAATGAGGATCATTCCTACCTATCAATGTAACTCAGAAGATACAAGACACACAGAAGAGGTAGTAATCGTTTATCGAGTTTTCTGAAATGGACAATCTTTTTAGCATTTGAACTGTTTGTTTGTTTTTCTTTGTTTGCTTACCGGACAAGAACCCGAGTAAGTTGGCTATCGCCTTGAGAAAGATTCTCCAATTGGTAGATTGAATCAGCTTTTTTATTTTCAACTACTTCACCGTTGTCGCCTGCTATGGAAGCAGGAATAATATCTGGTTTGTGATTTCTTGTCTCGTCTTTCATGTTGAATATCAATGATATACAGAAAAAGTTATTTCAGAAAGAAAAGTACAAGAGAAGGAAAAATTCGGTGATTTGAGAGATGCTTTTATATATGGTATTTATATTCTCCCAATTTTCTGTACCCCCTTCTTTTTTCTCTGTGAATCCTTGAGATGCTATACTTTCCAAATGACAGAAAGGAAAAACTTTTTTGTATAGATGACTTAAGAGGTTTAACTCAATCCCATTTTTGGTACAATTGTGTGCATGTATTAGATTTTTCTCCCCGTTTTTTCCTTCTTTTTTTTTAAAGCGTACAAAAAAGAAATAACATGATCAGCTTTTGTCATATTGAAAATAAAGCTACTATCTTGATCTTTACTATGCATTCCTTGGTTGATCAAACCACAATATCAAGAGCAAGCCAAAAAATCATATAATCTCTATTAGGCAGTCGGTTTTTTAGATTTAACACTATTTTCTCCAAAAGGAGAATTTAAATAATCCCTTTCTTTTTTTAAAATAAATCTAGTACTTCTGGGTTTTGAAGTATGGGAATCAAAGCAAGAACAAAGCAAACCCTTTCTCTTTTCTCTCTCTTTTGGAACTATTATGTATAATTTTGAGACCTGGCGATGAAGGTTCGTAGCTGAAGTTTTCAATCATGCATCATGCAAGGTTGACTATACTTCTACTTTCCTAGATGGAGTAATGAACTTCAAGACAAATGGGAAATTACCCCCACACTTTGCTTGATACATGTGTAACATCGAACACAAATGTTTGATAAAGCACTTTTTTCACATTTTTAAGTTATCGGAGTGTTGGCTGTGTTTTACAAGAGCTTCCATGTTGAGCAGTTGTGCTTTTATTGGTGAGACGCTGACCCAATATTTCTGATGGTTAGACTTGTATCTACAGACTAAAAGAATTGCAAAGAAAACTAGAGTAGGAAGAGAAGCACCAGACAAGTAAACGCAAGAGCTATATGGTGTACTCTTATGTAAACTTAAACGTTGATTGTTTGTCTTGTGATAATCAACACTGTACAGAAGCAGGACAGAACCCCATCCTTTTCTTGTCCCGTCCAGGATGCAGACAGAAAAATGAGGGGAAGAAAGGATTATTGCATGAGTGTGTGACTTATGCCTTATCTAATCAACCGGCTCGAAGCGATTTTCTTTTGCTTCACATTACAATGCAAGATCTGTTTGGCATATAGCTCCCTAGATATTTTTATCTTTTTACTAGAAACAAGATATACATATGCGTGTGAATCTTACAGAGCTATTGTTGTGTTTCTTTCTTAAAAGTAAAGATTGAGCAATCAAAAAGACAGAGAGAGCTGTTTTAGACCAATGTGCTCATCTATGCATTTATACATACATTAGAAACAAAGAAGAAGGAAAGATATGAATTCTTTTTCATTCTACCAACTCCAATCTTTGAAGTTTTTTTTGATTGTTTACTATAGATCGTATTCCTTAACATATGCTTTAAATGATAACACTTTGTGAAAAAAGTAGAATGTTAAATTCAAATTTCCGCAACGATAAATACTCCTAAGTTTCACTTCCTTTCCCATAGTTTATATCGATGCGTAAGCTCAATCATGATCATGAATACACTCTCAAAGAAAGGAAAGATTTTCGTCATTTCCTGTCTATAATTGATTGTCTTAGTACGAACATTTCTTTTTGAGACACAAGACACAAAATAAAAGAGACGAGGCTGTTTAGCATTATTTTTCTTTCCATTGAATTCACTGTTCCTTTTGGAGTGTTAAATTCAATCTTCCTTTTCATATGAAAGACATAAAAAAACG